>OY728148.1:2055311669-2055936669 GCA_963277665.1 Viscum album
AGATTCCATACCTGATTCTAAATTCTATTGTGCCTATGATGTATTTAATAATTATTTTTCAAGAAAGTAAGTGTGATTATTTTGGAGCACTCTAAAATCTTGCACACAAGGTAACAATATAAAAAATGTCAGGTTTTGAGGCAGTCAGATATAATAGGATTATAATCAGCTTCTGATACTCTTTCTGATTAACTTTATTTCCTTGTCCATCTTTACTCAACTTGGTTCCAATTGAAATGGGTTTTGAAACAGATTGTTATTTTTCCATGCGAAGCCTCTTGAGAAGTTCCTTAGCATACTTTTCTTGAGAAATTAATATGTATTTCTCCTTTTACGGGATTTTTAACCAAAGAAAGTATTTCATTTCCCTTAGTATGGACATTTTAAATAACTTCTTTAATTATTTAGAAAATATTTATCAAGATCTTTAATTTTTATCATAAAATATAATATCATCTACATAAATAATTACAATAAGGGAATTCTCTTTACATTTTCTGATATAAAGATTTTAATCCACTCTTCCTTTCTTAAAACTCATCTTCCTTAATCATGTATCCAAATTGGAATACCATGCCCATGGAGCTTGTTTTACCCCATACAAAGCCTTATTCAATCATCACACATAAAATTCATTTTTTCCAACAACAAATCGACAAATATTTACAATATAGACTTCCTCTTCAAGATTACCATTCAAGAATATGGATTTAACATCCATTTGGAAGATCATGAAGCCTCATTGTACAATAATAGCAAGAAAGGTTCTGATTGTTTCAAGTATTTCATCTGGATAAAAGGATTAATAAAATTCAATACCTTCAATTTCTGAATACCCTTTTCACACCAATATTTATTTGTTTCTTATCACTTCACCTTTTTCATTTAGTTTATTTCAGAAAACCCATATTTTTGCGAATAATGTTTTTTCTTTTCATGATTGGGTATGAGTCCCCATGTATCATTATTTTCAATTTGATCCAACTCTTAATTCATGGACAAAACCCATTATGGATGCTCAAAAAATTCTCTCACATTATTTGGTTCTACTGTGGAATATAGATAAGTATGTGTAACTGAATTGGTTGTTCTTCTTATTTGAACCTTCTGATATTGATCACTAATAATGTTATGAGTCTCCACATAATTCCTCATAATAGAATGAGACTTTCTTTTATATTATTCATTACTTGAAATTGATGAGTCTTATTGTTCTTCATGATAAGGATTACAATTGTTTGTATCCTTATCATAATAGTTTTCTTCAACTTTCTCAACTTCCTTATTTGTCTGAGTATGTTTCTCTTTCTCATATTCTTTAATCACTTTCACATCAATTGAATAAAAAAAATTTCCTTTTTATTTGTTGATGCATCTATATTCTCTTCCCTCTGAAGCATAACCAAGAAAGATTTAATCTTCAACTTTTTTTCCTCATATATACCATAGTTTCCACCTTTCCTTTTTACAACACATGGACTACGAAAAACTCTAAAGATCTTCAAACATCGAGTTTTTTCATAAATAAATTCATATGGATAGATACCTGCTTGAGGCCAATAGAAATAATGGTTTTTAATATAAACAGTAGTAATCATAGCTTGCCTCTGAAAGTAATCAGAGAGGCCATGTTCAAGTAATATGGTTCTTCCTGTTTCCACCAAGTTTTTTTCATTCTTTTAGCAGCCCCATTTTGTTGGGGAGTGTATGGGGAACTATAATCATGCTGAATTCCATGATTCTCA
The DNA here is from genome assembly GCA_963277665.1 of Viscum album. NCBI lineage: Eukaryota > Viridiplantae > Streptophyta > Magnoliopsida > Santalales > Viscaceae > Viscum > Viscum album. The sequence continues at coordinate 2,055,313,415 of OY728148.1, forward strand.
ATATAGTATTCAAACTCTTCACTTATATATTCACCACCATTATCTATTCACAAATTCTTCACAAAATACTCAAACTCTTTCCCATATTTCCATCAGAAACTTTTACACATTTTTAAACCATATGATTTGTGTTTCATATACATAACAAAAGTAATGAGAGTAAAATCATCAATTAAAGTAATAATGTACTTATCTTTACACTGTTGGAAAACAGAAATTTAGTGGCGGTTTTTTCAAGGAAGTTTTCAAAAGCCGCCGCTAAATATTTTTTAAGATAAAATTTAGCACCAGTTTTTTAGCAGTGTTTTTAAAATATGTAGCTAAATGTTCTTAAAATATTTTTTATAATTTTTTATAATTTTTTTCTAAAAAATCATTTATTTTTAGTGGTTTTTGTATTATTATTTATTATTTACTAACTTATCTAGTTTATTATTTATAATTTATATTTATTATTATGTTTCAATTAATGAAAATTTTAAATTATTAGTTAATAATAATAATAAAGAGAAAATAAATCTTCGATAAGTTGAAATCAAAATTTCGATTAAAATAACCATAATTTTATCTGAGATTCAATTTCAACTCCACAACTAGTCAAATAAAAGCTTATTAAATGATCTAAAACCAAATTAGATTTAAATCATGTGATAATAAAAGGAAAAAATATATTAAAATTTCTAAAAATCAAAATATCGAACTCTAACTTTAAACTGCTATATGTTTGGATCTCGGGGTCTATTTGGGCTCTACTATGTATCAAATCGAAGCTTGTGATGATATCTAAATCAGATATTCTCTTAGACTGAGATCGAAGAGCTCTATCCAGTTTTTTCCCTAGAAAGGCTTATAAATCCTCTAAAACTGATGTTTTTGTCACCTACCACAGTCTATTAACATTTAAATAACTATTGCATCTGTTCTGAGTGTCCGTTCGGCATTTAACATATATCATATCAAATATCATTTCCTGGTCTTCTATTTGAATGGTTATCGAGCTGAAACATACTCTTGGATTATAAGTTATGGTCGTTTCTTGGTTTTTAGGGTTTTTAAGATTTTCATAGTTTTTTAACATTTTTATATGTTTTAATGGTACCCCAATTTTTTTAACATTCTATGGATTTTCAGCCTCATTTAAGGGGGTCTTATTTCCCTTTTCATTGGGGAATCAATTTATTCTTTGGAATTACATTTATATTGATATTATTATTTTAAAACTTTATCATTTTTTCACAATATAATTTTATTTATAATTAAATATATGCATATTTCTTTATATTTACTTAAAAATCACATCTATAAATACATATTTATATAGAAATGTATTTGTAAGCATATTTACCATACGGAAATAAATATTTTTTATTCATTTCATTTAAAACAAATAATTATCAATTTTAAATACATTTGTAAATATTTATACATATTTATGTTTATATATTTTTATATCATATATGTGTAGATATATATATATATAGAGATATTTATATTTACTTATATTTATATATATAATTATATATATATATAATTATAAATCAAGGTGTGTTAATATATATTTATGTAACAAAAATATGCGTTTATATATATTTATTTAAATTTTTTTATAAGTATATATATTTATAGATATTGATATCCATTTATAATTTCATTATATTATTATTTTATTATTTTTTATTTTTTATTTTTTATTTTTTATTTTTTATTTGTTATTTATTATTTATTATTTATTATTTATTATTTATTATTTATTATTTATTATTTATTATTATATTAGTGATTATTTTGTTAATTATTATGTATTATTTTTCATTTATTATTTTTTATTTTTTTATTATTTATTATTTTTTTATTATTTATTTATTTATTATTTGTTGATTTATTTCAATTTATTTATATTTTATTTAATATTGATTTATTATATATTAATTTTTTATTATTGATTTATAATTATTTATTATTTATTATTTATTTTTTATTATTATTTTATTTTTTATTTTTTATTTTTTATTTTTTATTCTTATTATTTATTATTTATTATTTATTATTTGTTGTTTGTTGTTTTTTATTTATTATTTTGTTATTTTATAATTTTATAATTTTATAATTTTATTATTTTATTACATTTTTATTTTATTATTTTATTTTCATAATTTTAATATCATATTATTTTATTATTGTAATTTTATTACTTATTTATTTATTATTCATTTATTTATTATTTTATTATTGTATTATTTTACAATTTATTACAATATTATTTTTTTTCGTAATTTTGATATTTTATTATTTTATTGTCATAGTTTTATTATTTATTTATTTATTTATTATTTGTTTATTTATTATTTGTTAATTTATTATTTATTTATTATTTATTTAGGTATTAACTAATTTTTCTTTATTTATTTATTTATTTATTTATTTTTTATTTTTTATTTTTTATTATTTTATTATTTTATTATTTAATTTTTGAAAATTTATTCTTTTATTAATTTATTTTCAAAATTTTATTATTTTATTTAATAATTTTATTATTTTATTATTTTATTTTCATTATTTTATTTTTTAATTATTTTATTTTCATAATTTTATTATTTATTTAGTTATTTATGTGTTATTATTGATTTATTATTGATTTATTATTGATTTATTATTTATTAATTAATTTTTATTTATTTATTTATAATTGATTTATTATTAATTTATTATTTATTTATTATTATTTATTATTATTTATTATTAATTATTATTATTATTTGTTATTATTATTTGTTATTATTATTATTTATTATTTATTATTTACTATTTACTATTTATTTTTTATTTTTTATTATATTTTATTTATGTTTTATTTTTTATTTTTTATTACATATTATTTATTATTTATTATTTATTTATTCTTTGTGTATTATTTTTTTATTAGTTATTTATATTTTTGTTATTTATTTTTTTATTATTATCTGTTATTTATTATTTATTATTGATTATTGAATGTTTATTATTTATTATTGGTTATTGATTATTGATTATTGATTATTGATTATTAATTTTTCATTAATCATTATTGATTAATATTTGTTGAATTTATATTAATTTTTTATGTATTATTTTTTTTTCAATTAATATATATAGTTATATTATTTATTCACCACATGAAGAGCCTAATGAAGTGGTCAAGTCTTTGGATAATATGAAAGAGGTATGGGGTTCAAATCTCAACCCACACAGAATTTGTATATATGGAACATGCACATGCACATGCACATGCATGTGCATGTTCATGGTAATAAATTGTAAAAATTATAAATAATACTAATAAATAAAAAAATAATAATAATTAATAATAATTATAACATGTTGGATATGGGATGAGAGGATCTCGCGAGCGGCTACTTCGCAAACCCTACTACGAGGATCTTAGAGATGACTACTATTTCGCTTGACAAATCTAATCTCCAATGGATTTTTTCAATCTGGTTTGGGAAAGATCCTTCGAATGTGACGCACCAGTTGTAAAGGTGGTCGCAACTCCATCAGAAGATGCCATCCAAGATTCACAATAAACAATCAAAGGGATTTCCTTCATCGAAGCCCTCAAGGGCTGGGATCTACAAAATACTTATTCAACAACACCCTCATGGATTAAAAACATGATGATGGCAGATTTCTTGTTAAAGAAGACCCTGATGCACTACAAGAGAGGGAAAAAATGTGTAAGTTTTCTATTCTAGGTCACATTTCATACCTTCAAGGTGAAAATTTGTGGTTAGCTAAGGAGATAAAACCTAGGATTGTCCATTGTTGGGGATCAACAAAATGGAAATTAGTCCCACTCGAGAGAGGGTATTTTTATATTATGTTACACTCGCAAGAGGAATTACATCGAGTCTGGAAAAATGGAAATATACATCTACATCTAGGTGTCCTTCGATTATCCACTTGGGATTATGCTTTCAATCCTTTTACTCATAAGAAATCCATAGCCCATATATGGGATAAATTACATGGACTAAGCTGGTACTTTTGGCACCCCAAAATCTTAAATGACCTCACCTCTTGCATAAGAGTCCCCTTGAAGACAGATCAAAGAACATTGAATGGATAATTGGGGAAATATGCAAGAGTCGTAGGGGAAGTTAACCTTGATTCAAAACTTCCTCATGTCATTCCTTTCAATGTGAAGGAATATAGGACTGAGGTTAGGATTGAGTATCTTTTTGTGATTACTAAAAAATCATTGGTCATACTGTTATCAACTTTTGAGTGATAGAAAAGAAAGTACACCCCACTATTGAGAAGGGTTGGACAGAAGTCAATAGGAATAGGTAGGATGATAGGAATGCCTTAGAAAAGGATGACCTACATATGAAGAAACATGAGAAATGGATTAGGAAGGGTGATGTCACATCGACCTCAAAAGCACCTCCCAAACAATCATGGGCAGATATGGTTGATTCGAAGGAACTTGAGAAGGAAGAGAGGTTTATCTTTGAAGAAATAGCATCCATGGTTCTAGACACTTTCAATTATGTTATACAAACTAATAACACTAGGCCAGACCTAAATACTTGACAATGCATAGATGTGAAAATAGATGCATCTCAGTATAGGCTTACGGAAAGCAATACTCACCCTTTGGAAGATAACGCACTTGATCCTAAGCTGAATGGTTTATCTAGTGATTTAAAAAAGCTAAAATACACTTAAAATTATTAACTATTGCTCTGATAATGCTAAGTCTACTAAAAATTCTGTTTCTAGGGAGCTAACTTTCTGAAGTAACCTTATGGTAGTCACTGATCACTCGGTTGATAACACATGTAACTCTAAATGCTGCAACTGGACTAATGCAGAGGGGTTTTAGGAACCTACTGAAAGTAGTTCATCCCACTGCCCAGTTGGGTAGGGATATCCAATCAACTCTGTATTATAGGAGCTTTGCGGCCCTGCTCACAAGATAGTTATATCTTCTACTACATAGATTCTGTAGGATTCTAGGAGAGACAACAAACCGGTGCAGTCTTCTAAAGGCAGTGTGCTGGATATGCATAGGCACCCCCTGCCTATAACTAGGAAGGTCACTCCAATCATCAACTCCAATACTATTGAAAAAAAGGAGATGTAATTAAAGCACAACGAGGACCGCAAGTAGGTTCCTTGGGAAGAGGGCTTCGTAGGTATAAAAAAATAATAATATATCCCCTAACTCTTCTATGTGCTTGCAGGAAAAAATTACAATGGAAAAAAATGACTCTACTAAACGATTTAGGAAATCTAAATGGGTAAAGAACTATAGAGGTAAAAAAATAAGGGTCCCAACCCCAAGAATAGATATAAATGAGTATTTTTATGGTAATTTTAAAGTATTTCCAACCCTAACACCACTACAACTGTAAATCACTTTTCATTGACGCTTAAACATATGTTGTTTGATATATCTGTGCCTAAAATCACCTTTGATTATGGTTTTAATAGTCTAGATAAATATAGTTATAATTTTATAGGTTCCACTTCTAACAATATCAATTGTGATTCATTATGGGTCTTTGCTCATATCTTTAAATGTAATTCTCATATTTATAATACATATTCTCAAAATTTGACATGTGAATTGAAACTGCATGATGAAACATTCTTCCATACTTTCGTGTAAAAATGTAATAGATATTAGGATAGAATAACTCTTTGGAATAATATATCATCCCTCAACATCACCATTCAAGCACCTTGGGCCATTGTTGGGGACTTTAATGCTATTCTTGGACCAAGAAAAAATCTAGGACAGTTAAAATCAAATATCTCCACTAAAGAGTTTATGTTTTGTATTGACGTTAAAAACCTAGTGGAGATTATTATTGTTGGTTGAAAAAAAACTCGGTATTGAAAACATCATAACAGAGTATTAGAAAGTCAGCTGGATAGATCCATCACAAATTTCCTTTCCCTTGATAAATGGAATACCATCTCCTCTATTACATTGCCTAAGATAAATTCTGATCATCATCCAATTTTGGTGAGCCTAAAAAATAGATATAATAATCCTATTGTTCCTTTTTTGTTCAATAATTCCTGGAACACTATTCGGGATTGTAATAAAATTGTCAAAGATGCCTGGAATTTAATTAAATCAAATGATTTCTTGGCTTGCATTATGAACCTAAATGTCCTGAAAAAAAAATTAAAGCTTTGGTGCAAAGACAGAGTCCAACAAACGGATAATGAAATTAACTCCCAAGAACACTAACTTAACCAAATTCTAACTGACTCAACCCATAATGATTTTTCTATGGATCCAACCCAAGAAATATAAATTAGCAATAAACTTTACTCCCTTTTGGCCTTAAAAGACAATCTCAGGAAACAAAATCTTAGAATCAATTGTCTTATAGATGGCGATAGAAACACTAAATTCTTTAACGCTCTACAAAGGGCTAGAAAATCTAGTAGACATCTTTCTTTACTTAAATGTGGGGATGATATAATTGATAATGAAGAGACTTTGGCCAATCTTGTCACTACCTAATTCAGCAACATTTTTATTGGTTCTACTCAGAATAAGGATATCAAGCCTGACATCATTCCACTCTTAGTGGGGGATAATGATAATGACATCTTGAATTATATTCCAATTGACCTTGAAATTAAAGAGGTGGTTTTTAGTTTAAATCCTTATAGTGCCCCTGGCCCTGATTTCGTCTCTAATGATTCTTTTCCAACATCATTATGACATTGTTTTCAATGATGTTTATTGCCTTGTTAGATAATTTTTTACTAATGGCTTCATCCCTTATAGTATTAATGTTCAATTTATTACTCCCATTCCTAACATGTACAATTCATCATAAATACATCTTTCGAATCCAATTTCCCTTATTAACACTGTGTATAAAACTCTTTCTAAGATATTATCTATGAGAATGACCCCTATTTCCAACAAACTTATATCTTGGAACTAATTTGGTTTCCTTAACGGGAGGAATATCCAAGATTGTATATGCATTTCCATTGAAAGTACAAGCCTATTAGAAAATAATCAAAGAGGGGTAAGTGTTTCCATCAAGTTGGATATTAGAAAATATTTTTGATACCATTGATTGGAATTTCATCTTCAAACTTCTTCATAGATTTGGATTTAATGATAATCTTGTTAGAAAAATAAAAAATGTTTTCAACTCCACTCACATTTCAGTTCTAATAAATGGTTCCCAAAAGGGATATTTCACTTTTACAAAGGGTGATAGACAAGGTGACCCCCTTTCTAACGTCCTTTTTTTATTGTTGAAGACTACCTCAACATACTCATCACAGATTCAATTAATCAGGGTACAATAAAGCCCATATTTTCCCCTAGAACATTAATTTTTCCCTATCATCTTTTATATGTTGAAGATATAATTTTATTCCTTCAAGGTGATAAGAAAAATATTTAAAAACTCAAGGATGTCCTCTCATACAATGAGAATGTCTCTAGTCAATCCATAAATTAGAGCAAGTATTCTGTCTTCTTTAGTAAACATTTTTCATCCACCAGAAAAATTAATGTGATAAATAAATTAGGGATAAAAGAAGGATTCTTCCATTTTAACTATATTGGAGTACCCATATTCTTGGGAAATCCCAAAACACTTACTTTCTTTGCATATTTGATCTGATTAGTAACCATCTATCCTCCTAGAAAGGCACAAATCTATCGATGGAAGGTCAAATTTTTCTTGTTAAAAACACCATTGTTTCTAAAATGGTATAATCTATGATGGTGTACAAATGGCCCATTGATTTACAAAAAAATATCAATATAAGAATAAAAAAATTTGTTTAGTGCGGAAGAACTCTTAAAATAAAACTTTTCACTACTTCGTGGAAAAAATGTTGGACTTCCATTGATAATGGGGGCATGGTAATAAGAACTTCAACCATTTAAATGAAGCCCTTCAAGCTAAACATACCTAGAATATTGTGATAAACAACTCTCATAATTTTGATTTCCTTCATGGAAGAATTTATAATAACCTTTGGAATGGCAAGCACACTTAGATGGACTCATCAATATGACCTTCCATCAACCATAGTTTTTCAAAAATATTATCTAAATATTCATGGATAGTCAATATGAATTATTCTCTTATATTTTGGTTAGATAATTAGAATGAAATACCTCTCTATCACAAAATATACCCCATTCCGTTGTCCAACATTTCTTTCATTACCATCAATGATTGTGTGAACTCTATTGATTTGGATATACTTGATAAAATATCTGTTATTATCAACAACTTCACTTTTGTTAATGCAAATGATTTATTAGTTTTGGAACTATCTCATAATGGTTTGATGACCTATAATCATTAATATAGTCATAATTTCACTACCAATAATAATAATTTTTCTTGGTCAAATAATTTCAACAAAAACTGGATTAGACCCTCTTGACTCACCCTAGTTTGGATAATTGCTCACAATAGGATTCCCACATATTTCAATCTTCATATGTGTGGTATAAAACATTATTCTAAATTTTTAATATGTAACCAATATAGAGAGGATACTTATCACCTTTTTTGAGCTTGGGATACTTCTTTTTCTTTGTGGAAATACATTTTTGGAATTTTTGATCTCAGATGGATAGTTTTGGAATCTGTCAGATTACAACTTCAAAGATGTACTACTATAGATGCCTCTCCCAAAATTCTTCAGCTCGTCGCTACTGTAGTGGAGGAAATGATTCAATATATTTGGTATGAAGTAAATTCAATTACGTACAAAAATAATACTTTTAATTTTCGTGTACTGCAAATAAAGATCAACACTACGATCAAGGAGGCCAAAATCATGCAAATTGGGACTTTCCATAACTCAGTCAAGGATTTCTGTATTTTAAGATAGATTGGGATCAAAGGAAGATACACCCTAGTGGGAGGATTATTGGAAGGTTTATGGAAACCACCTATTTCTATCTAGATAAAAATTAATGTGGATGGAGCTTCAAAATGAAACCTAGGTCTCATTGGCTGTAGAATCATATGAAGAAATCACAAGGAGGACATTCTTGGATGCTGCTATGGTTCATGAGGTCATGCCTCCTCCCTTGAAGTAGAGATGTATAACATCATTAATGCTATTGATTTGATAAGGCGAAAAGGATGGAACAATGTTTGGATTTAAACATATTCAACTACCATAGTCCAGGCTATTAGACATGGAACATTTCACCGGGCATGGACCCTCATAGCTAAATGGATCGTTTGCCTACAATTCATATCCGGACTAAATCATATCATCATGAAAACTAACAGAGAGGTGAACAAGGTGGCAGATGGTCTCGCCAATAAGGTTGATGATAACAATAGTATATACATGGATAATCTTCCTGCTGATCTCACCCATCTTTACCAGAATGATTGTAATAAAACCCCCACCTTTCGACTTTTGTACGTTTTAATTTTTTTATATTTTTTTTGTAAATTTTAAAAAATAATAATAAATTAATAATATAATAATAATAATAAAATAATAAAATAATAAATAATAAATAATAAATAAATAAGAAAATAAGAAAATTACAAAAATAAAATAGTAATATATTAAAAAAAATAAAAAAAAATTATCTCCGCTAAATTGTACTGTGATGGTTTTGAAAAACAACCGCTAATTGATTGCTAACACAAAATTTAGCGACAGTTTTTCAAAATCGTCACAAAACAATTTAACAATGGTTTAAACCGTTGCAAAACGAAAAAAGGTGTGGTTTTATTTGTTGGTTGTTTTCTCATTGGCCCACAAATATCGGAATGATTCAAATCTAGGGGTTGTGTGCAGCGAATCTCAACTTTCTTATGCACAAAATTTGTAATCTTTCCATTTTGGCATATAATACAAAACCAAACTCTTCTTCTTGGGAAGTTAGGAATGTCTCGGATTCTATCTATTTTAGATAACTTGATCATGTTTCTCTGACACATAGGTCAAATCCTTTTATGCCATTACTGATTATCTTCAACCAAGCTCATGTAACAAGATTTCTGTATTTCACCAACCTAAAAAAAATTCCCTTTTGTATGTTGGACTCTTGTAACAATCATTCCATATTTTTCACTTTTCACAAAAAAAACACTTCTTTTTTAAGATAGCTTTGTTACCCTCATCACACAGTTGTGAAAAAACTTACCAAATTGTGTTTCATCCAATCAACATACAATGTTTAAATATATTCCATCTTTTCTTTTCCAATAATAGATGTTCCAACACCTTTGATTTTTAGGGATTTATCATTTCCAAATGTCGCAATGCCTTCTTTAAAAAATTTCACATTCTTCAACAATTTCAAGTCTTCTTTTAGGTGAGAAGAACACCCGCTATCAAGTATCCAAGGTCATTCTCCCTTTGAAGCTTTCAATGTAGTATCAACAACAAGATATTTTCTTCCTTTATTTTATTTCTTCAATTTCGGAATGTGATTATTTTTAGAGCCTTTTTTTGTGTCAGAAACAAAACAAGATATCCTTTTTCAAGGTGCCCCTGTTTTTCACATCTTTCACAAATGGTTTCCAAAGGATAGAACCTATTTTCAATCTTTATTTCTTTTTTTTCAGGTTTCTTCACAATAATATTCTTATAATTCTTTCTTTGATGAGATTGACTCCCCCTAAACCTGTTCCATTCATAACCTGAGGGATAATAGTAAAATTACTGATTGAACCATCACATAATTATCATGTGTCTGAATCCCCCACAATACTAGCAATTGTCATAAAATGAGTATTTTCCTCTAAAACTAACATAATGATTGAAACTGTGAATATGTTTCTTAGACACCCTCTTCTCTTCATTCTCTACCTTAATAGAATCATAAGTATTCAAAACGTTTCCATATCCAAAAAATACATTGTTAAAGTTAGGTTGTTTTGTAACTTCTAAACTATTCACTTTGGCCACATATATTTTTTTCATCTTTCTTCTTTCCAGAAACAACTCAGTATTTATTATCACCCTTTGAAGGTAACTTTTGTTGAACCTTATCTATTTCTAATTCTGAGAACTTTCACCAAATTCAGTGATATATTTTTTAAAACTTCTACTTTTCAATTCATATTTAGAAAGTATTTGTTGGACAAGTTCTGGATCTTCTTCTTTTGCTTTCAACTTCACCTCCAAATGTTCATTATGATTTTTCTCTTCTTTAAGATATTTATTCAAATCATAAATCTCTTTTACCAACTTCACTTTCTCATCAGAAGAACATTATTTATTTTTGGTTGATGAGTATTCATATTCCATCATTTTTTTTCTATTTAATCCTTCTGATATTTCTCAAATATTCTTTCAATTATTCTTTCAAATGAATTTCAAGTGGATATTTTTATTCTTATTCAAAACTACTTCTTATGAATTCATCATCATTCATTATTTCAATAAAATTGTTCCCAATATCATACTCAACTGATTTTTTGGATTTAGCATCACTACCTTATTCTTCTTCATCTTTAGATTATAAGATTCTTCTTTTGGAATTTAATAATTTCATATCATCCTCAATGGAATTTGATTTTCCTTGTCGCCATGTTTCTTCCATGATCTTCATGGATTTCATTCTCCATCATCCTTATCCTCTTCTTTATTTCTTTGAGGACAATTAGCTAAAAAGTGACCAACACCTCCAAATATAAAACATTTCAAGGGAAGTTTCCCTTTGTATTTCCATGTAACTCTATCCACATTTTTAGAAAACAATGATAAAATATCATCAAGATTTTATATACCTCATTTTCAAACTTGGGTTCACTAGCTTCATCTTCAATAAGAATCCTCATTGAATTTTCTTTCTTAAAATCCTTGAAATATATTTATCTGTCAACTTTTGTTTTACTCTTCCTAGCTTCTCCCTTCTCATTTAACAAGTGAGGAGAGTGCCATGAAAATCATCAAGAGATAGTTTTTTAGGTTATCTATCTTCCAATGAATAAACTTTTACATCAAAATTATTATTAAGGATTCTCAAGGACTTTTTAACATCTGTAGAGTCATTCATCTTTTCACCAAGACATATGATAGTACTCAAAATGTCATTTACCTTGGTAAAGAATTCCCCAATAGATTCATGCTCACTTATATTTAAATATTCATATTTCCATCTCCAGATTTGTAACATTACCTTATTTACTTTTTTATTTCCATCATATATGTTTTTTAGTCTGTCTCGTACACCTTTGGATGTTGCAACACCTTTCAATATTAATAATTCACTTTCCGAAAGTGATGATAATATAGAATTCTTAGCCCTTCCATAATTCTCTAGATTTTTTTTCAACTGATGTAAGAGGAATTTTGGAATCAATAGGATGAAACCCATCTGTTTCAGCTTCAAGAACAATATATCTAATAGACATATGATAGGTAAATATTCTATCGTTCTAGATATAATAATTCTTTCCATCAAAGACCGGAAAACATTTACTATTCAGACAATTCAAATTCTCAATCATCAAAGAATAAGTTAAGGGAACTTTAATCTGACACCCCTTAAAAGTGCCCAATCAGGATGATTGTATCAATGAGAGGGGGATTAGTGAATTATTGATACTTTTTCTCCTATGTTTCACTTCAATTGAGATATCCTTTGCCTCCTGTTAAAGATTCAATTCCCAATGGAAAACATTTCAACCATACATCCAAAGGAACACAAGTATTTACAAGGTTCTATATTAAATAATATTACATATATCCTTGGTATGGTTTGTAAATGATCAAATACCATAAAATACACTATAAATAAATCCATGGATTACAATGAGTAGGATATACCCTTACACTCATGTAGCGCTATGTAAACAATTCCAATAGTGAGTGTGCACCCTTTTAGCACAAATAGGGTAATGCAATGATTATGTCACAACTCATGTTACCTATGATTATTTTTAATTTCACAAATGTAAAGAATTGAAATAAAATTCTTCACATTCTTACCCATAAGAGGGTAAGAACTTTCTGGACATTGTTATAAATAACTCAGTCTGGTTTTCCTAGGTATGATTTTCCCTGTCTGATTCCTCCAAGTATGATTCTTCCCAAATTTTATTCTATCAATATGATTTTCTTTCAGAATACAATAGAAATAAATTGCAACCACTTAAATTATTGATCCTGATAAACTCAATACAATTCTTCCTCAGTATGAGAACCCAATATGAATATCCTAATGCCATTCAATCTCACCCAATACAATGATCATCCGAAAACAATTGGCAATCCGAATATGGTAATCAACTGAATATGATAATTATTGATTATGATTATCCATTTAATATAACATTGTTATGACTCTTTTCTTTCAATTATCTATCAAAACGTCTTTAATAAATGATCAATACATTAACTTATTTCTCTCGCTAAAAACTTAGAGCTTCTCTCTCCACTACAGTGAACAGTACCAACACTCATAAAGTACAGCGTAATTATCCTTTTATAGGTGAATCTAGAGAGGTTTGGATGGGAATACCAAAATGTTTCTTTATCAAAACAATTCACCCAAGTTTCCATTTCCCTTAAAATATCAGGATGAATTTTGACTTCATCAAATATTCTCGAACCATCTCGATTCTTCTTCAAACATCATCTCTTTTTTCAGACTTTCAGTTGAATCACTAGTCTGATTTTAGTACATGAGTCCAATTTTCTGAATCTGATTTCTTAAAAAAATATATGTACCAATTGAAAAAAAAATTATAAATAAATGAATATCACTTCTAAATGTTGGATATAATAATTATATTGAATGTCGATCTCTCCTTTGATAGTACATCCAGCAAACTTCATATATTTTTCTATTGACCTACTTGAGATACAAAAATCATATTAATCTCTTATTTTTACCCATTTGGAAACCTATAAAGTAATTCAACCCTTTTTAAATGGTTGACAAAATTATTTCTCTCATTCTATACTTTTATTTTTATCCATTGAACTCAAGTAATTCATACTCTAAATACGATTATCCAGAGTATGATTGGCCTGGATACCTTCATTTTTTGGTATAATCTTTTTCTTTCTGAAACTCATTACGATCATCCTGGGTATGAAAAGTATTTTATGATTCATATGGATAATATGATGATACAATGAATCGACAGCATATCTTACTACATTTACACCTGAAAAAGATAAATTTGGGTATGATTCCTTTTCAATCAGCAGTATCTCTTTCTTCTCTTCCACCTGAATATGATAAATCTAGGTATGATTTGGAATCCATATTTTTTCCTTTTATTCCATCAAACTTTGATCATAAGTTCTCAATTCAACTTAAAATTTATATGCAATACAACTCAGAAAATCATAATCTCGTTTAATTTTTTTATAGTCAATAGACTCTGATACTTCATCAAAACAAACACTTATTTCATACTAGATCCACTATGCATATGTTGCCATTTATGTCCAGAAAGACACATTCTACATGTGACCAATAATCACCTTCTAGATAATGATCAATTATTTAAAAATAGATTCTCTTAATTACGATTGAAAAATTGAGTATAGTTATTTTGAAAACTAAAGTCAGTAAGATTTCTACTAAATACAAAGTGAGGTGACTTCCTTTCTCCAAAATCATTCCTTCAAAATACATGAAAAAATTACTTCCTCATCAGATTGGTCTTAACAATTGGTAGTGGTGGCATAAAGAGTCGTGATGAGGCCCAGAAAGCGAGGCATGTCCAAATGGATAGGTTCTAGGCACTATACCATTAGGGGAGGTCCTGAAAACTATCTAGGAGGGAAAATTCCATGAACCACATAGTGGTGCATGTAATTTTCTCGTAAAAAGTTTTATGTGTGATTTTTAAAATACATAGAAATATGGGGTTCAAACACTTGGATTATAGATCTTCCCATTGGCAGGATAAAACAAAAATGTAGTGAAATGTACTACAAAATGGTGTATTATTTTGAGTAATTCTCTATAAATATGGTTTCCCAGATTCCTTGGTTGAAATTTAGATTTATTCTCTCAAACAGTAGACAACTCTTAACCCTATAATTATCCTCAAATCACAAGTATTGATAGTATAAACCTTTTTGGTTTTTTCGGATAAAAGTATCACAAATCAAGGTACTCTCATAACCTATCCTCTTTATTCTCCTTATTATTTTTTCTAGAATTTTTTTATGGAGGATGATCCCTCTAATTTAGGTTATAACCAAGCAATACCAAGTGATGGATTGTTGTAGAAATGTTCTGGTATTGATTCATTTAGTGATTGGTGATCCTTGATTGTTCATTATTACATGGAGAACATTGAAATTCTAGTAGAGGTAGGGGATCCAAGTTCTCTTCTTATTTTTGGAATATATGAGTTTGGAATGCACTTATTTCTCATTGGGTGGATAGTATGGGTTGTATTAAATATGATAATGAACTAGATCAAAAAATTTGAAAGGGTAAGGGATGAGTTCGCATGCGGTTATTGGTTTTCTTTTTACTACTTGTCAATCGTATTAAAAAAAATTATGTTGTTATATTGTGTGTGTTATAGATTTTATAAGTTTTGAACCCATGTTGTGATTTTTTTCTTAAAATCAACATTATTAAAATTTTATGAACTTAAATATGGACATGAAACAAGTGTAAGGTTGGAATTTTCATGAAAATACCCATGCAATGGATGGTGAAATGTTATGAAATCCCACCTTAAAGATAAAATTATAGAAGTATATGGGAATTGAAATCTACTATTATATTTAACGGTTAATTTTTTAAATATATATACTTGTGGGTTGTACAGTTATGGTAGTGACCATTATGATCTGGAAGATATTGGGTAGTTGGGAAACAGATGGTTTCACATGGAATGAAATGGTGGCCATTGTGAGATAGTGGGGCTGTTTTGTGGAAGCCTTGTTTTAGTTTTCTGGTAGTTTTGTAAATGATTGGAAATGATTAATTTGCAATATTTTGGGATGGAATTAAGTTTTATTGGATCGTAACAACATAAATAGAATGCAATAAGTATTTTTCATTAAAAAGTTTTGGATGGTTTATTAAATGGTTCTTGGTTAATAAATTAACAAATATGAACATTAGATAAATATAATAATAAAGGGTTTATTTTGGTCTACATTGTAAAACCCTAATATTTTATGATATATTTTGTTTTAGATAAATTTAATTTCTTCGATAACATGTACTACATGCAATACCATGTTTTAACAAATCATGATATACTATTAATACTGTTATTTAAACTTGACCACTATAACCTATCAGTTATATTTGGATGTGTTAATAGGAATAATTTTTTTAAAAAAATTTAGTATAAATATTTTAGATAAATTATTTATTTCTATAAATAAGTACTTAATTTTTAGTAGTCTTTATATTCTTCAAAAAATTCCTTTTTATCAAAAAATAAATTGTATTGCTTTTTTAGAACAAATAATATAATTAATTTTTAAAACCTAACTTCATTTTTTCAAAAAAAAATTAAAATTATTTTAGAGTGAATTTTTTTAGAATTTTTTGAAAAAATTAATTTTTCTGTGAATAGTGAAAATGTTGATTTTCAAAGAAATGCCTTTTTGTTTAATGAATTTAGAATGTAAAATATTATTTAAAAATGTTTTAAAAGAAAAATTAGTTCAGTAATGCATTTATTAATCCTATTTAGATCATTTTAATCAATTTTATATTGAATTAGATATTAAAACATTCTACCCATATGAAAATGTTTTCTTTAGAAAACCTATTTTTGATCGCATTTGTGGATATAATGTTAAATTTAATTGTATAAATTATTTTAATGGAATTTCGAAAAATTAATTCCATATTTGGAATTAGAATATTTAATATTATATAATAGAGTAAAACTAATTTTTGTTCAAGTTTAATAGTAAAAACATTAAATGTTAATTACTAAATTTAAGGTTAAAACAAGTTTCTTGGGGTTTAAACTAAAAATATATGTGGTAAAATGACCTAAAAACTTGTCTATCTCCCATTTTTTTTCAATATTTTGACCTTACCTCAAATAAGGTTTGATAATGATTCATTTGTAGCCTTTTGGTTTGATTAAAATGTGGTTACACATTTTTATTTTCAAAAATTTGAAGTGTGACCTCACCCACACTTATAAAAATATTTTCGTTTCATAAATTTAAAGTGTCTATTCTCCCTAACCTATAGAAGGTCAACCCTCTCCTCTCCTATTAACACTTTAAAAACCCATTAGTTCGAAAAATACCAACCTAATTTCATTTTTACTTACGTCTCTACTTCTTATAGGCATTTGTTTGATTAGAAAACCCTCCTAAGAAGGCTTTTGGTATAACCCTACAATTGTTCTCCAACAAAGAGACAAAGTCATTAACCATGCATTTTCATTTTATTTATTCCTCTAACCCATTAAAATATTCATGAAAATATAAATTAATAACATTATTATGTCTCGTATACTGAGATTTTATTATATTACTGGGATAACCTATATTTATCTCCTCTTCTATCAAGTGGGAAATTAAACCATTGATCATTCGTACGGTGGACTATCACCTCGCAAACTGTTGTAATTAGTTTTCTATAACAACCTATCACATATGGATATAATGATGGATTTAACATATTTCTATGATTATTATGACATAATTATACTTCTTCAATTAAAATATCTCATATACATTCTTACTTTCCAGTCGATGGGAATATGATAATGTGGATCGTGTGTATGGTGGAACACCACCTCGTGAAGCGATATGATTAGTTCTTCACTTATTCTTAAGGGAAGGTAATTAGGATATTATTAATGAATATATGTGATATATAAATGAAATAAAATTGATTCTATAAAGGTAATATATTATTTAACTTTCTTTCATCTTATCTATTGAGAAAATGGAAATAGCGTTCATGCATATATATGGCCTACCATCTCTATGAATTGTCTAATTCATTTTATATCATTAACTTCAATGGATTACTATAAATTACTATATATTAAAAATATATGATATTAATATCATTTTTAACATTAATTAGATTATGGATCCATGGTGAAAAATAAAATTACCAAAAATACCAAACCAAAACATACATGAAAAATGAAGTAGTTATTACATAATAACATTATTTAATAACAAATTTTTTATAAAATTATAAGAAAATGTAATAATTAATTAATATATTATATCATAAATTTTATTATTATTATTTAATATATTTAAAATAACGTTATATTTATTATACATGGGTTTTGAACATGTACAATGGAAATACAGACTTAAGGTAAGGGATTTTTGTATCACTGTTATTTCTGTGGGACAGATGCCCTATACACCACTTTTTTATTTTTTGTGGTGTATAAACATACCATGAATGTATTTTATGATAATTATACTGATAATTATTTTATATACATATCTATTTAATTTTCTTTATTTCATGGTACATACAATTCAAATGATACCAAAGTAGTAAAGGTTTAATGTTTCAATATCATTAGTTATCAGGATTGTTTATGAAATTATTACAATGATGAGATATTATGATATAACAATCAATAAACTCAAATATTTTATTCTAATATGGTTATTTATATAGAATAATTTTTCTCCTTTCATTTTCCACTCATAATGTACTTAATATTAAAAAAAATGTTTTTAAGGAAAAGTTGAATTTATTTCTCTCTTTTGTTGAAAACCATTTTTCTTCATTTTACATGTTTTTTTAAAATGTTTTAAGTAAAGTTTTAATATTATCCAATTATGGTTTTAATAAATTTATAACCATGTTTTAATTTTTATAAAATTTATTTAAAGTAATATTCTTGTTGTTTTTGAATGAGTTGGTTGTTTCTAACACTTTCGATGTGGCCCGCTTATGCATTGACATGATGCATGTGCACACTTTCAATTTCATTTGTTCATTATATCATTACAAAGTTGGGAATAATTCATCAATTTTAATGGTGATGTATTCACCTTGATTGTAACAATATGAAGGTATTTGATTTCCTTCTTTCAAGAGTTCTTATTTAGAGATCGTTGCCCAGTCTGGGTCTCTGTCCTAGATTAAATTCATTTTAGTGGAACTCATTCCCGATTCCATATATTTTTATATTCTAGTTAATTACAACACTTATATATATATATATACAACTTAAGTCTTGATATGGTAGCAACCTTCAGCCATGATGGTAGTCACGTTGGGAATCACTGGAAATGTATAGATACTAGGAGCAATGGTTACCTATATTATTCCTCATCAGAGGACATATTATATGAGAAATATTAAGGAATGGAACCCCAAGGAATCCTGTGTCGATAAAAAATTGATGACACTAGATGAAAAAATATTCCAATTATTTGTACCTCATCAATCCAACACTTATGTATGGGGAAGGTGTTTTTGTGTTCTTTCACAAGTTCTACATCCTATGGAGATGGATCATGATGTCTGGTTTAGATGGATGGGGGAATGAGTTTAGTGTATTGTATCTATGGGAATAGGGTTAATATATTTTGGAAATAGAGTATATATATTGGAATGCCCTGTGGAGGCTGATTTGAGAGGTATCTCACACCATGAGTGGATTCGTTGGAATATCCCTTGAGTGGGATCCATAAAGTTGATCAGAATGCCCATTAAGATGGATTAGAGAGGTCCATCCCTCGAAGGGAGCACCTAAGTTTACCATTGGTTCATATTCCCCTTGAGGATGACCCAAAAGTTTGATCAGAATTCCCCATGAGGTGGATCTGGGAGGTGCATCCCAAGGAGGGAGTACCTAAGTTCACCATTGGTCAGGAAACCCATTGAGGTAGACCAGAGAGGTTGATCAAAATACCACTTGAGTATGATGAATGAGGTGCATCCCCTTGAGGTATCACATGTGTTTAATATATTTAAGGACACCCCTTGAGGCGTACCCAAAATTTTGATCTTAATTCCCCTTAAGGTGGATCAGGGAGGTGCGTTCCTAGGAGGGAGAATATAAGTTTTCCACTAGTCAGGACACCCCTTAATGTGGACCCAAAAGGTTGATCAGATATCCCTTTGAGGTGGATCAAAAAGTTGTGTACCAATCAATGAGCACATAATTATACCATTGGTCAGGATTTAACCACAGGGAGGCTTCTCACATACCTAGTTTATCGGGAAGGGATCAAAACCCATGTAGTTGGATGCTTCATTTTAAGGTCGGGTGATAGGATGAATCCATGTAGTTTAAAATCATGCCTTAAAGATGACCATGTCGTGAAAGGACTATTTATGAGGGATGGTGTGGGGATTTCATATTGAATATGACATTCACAGTAGGATTTTACTTGGTTGTATGGTGTGTGGATTACACATTGATCTACCTTGGGGATCTCATTCCATGTAAGGGGATGAGGTGTTGGGGTCATCCCATTCCACTCATACCAGAAACGCTCAGCTAGAGGCAAGCCTCTGACCCTTTATTAATAAAATAAAAACATAAAGCATGTACAAGATGTCCAGAACAACTACATGTCCTAGAAATTATACTCATCCCATCCCCCTTTAGAGATGAAGTATTCTCCTTTATCTGTTTCCCACTCTGAGCTTTCATAGTGTTTAATAACCTTGGCATATTTCCTTCTAAGATTCAGCATCTCTAAGGCCAGAAATTCCTTCGAGTACTGCATAGCCCAACTTTCCCTCCCAATAGAATATCTAGTAGACACCGGCCTTGGACGGTAATAATAGTCTTTCTTTACTCTTCGTCATGGTGGGGCGGTCTTAGCACCTTCCTCCCTGTGCACCTCCATCCTTGTGCCCTAAAAAACATTACTGTAGGAAGGTCGTACCACTCCACTATCCTTTTCCTTGTCACTATCTAAGATATCACCCCACATTCCCAATATTTTCACCTCTTGATAACCATAATCTGATACACAATCCTATTGGACCTGACTGTTGACATCAATTATACCAAGGCATTGTGACCAGTCCATTAGGTCCATCACACCTTCCCCACTTGCACCACCCATTGGATCAACAACAATTCGCAAGAGACCACCTTCATTCCTCACATCAGTCTCCTTGTCATGTTGCACCCCCTCATTGTACAGTTCTAGAAATCTATTTCTAGTAGATATCATGATCTCCACTCCCCCATCATCAGCATCTTTCCCTTCTGGAACACAAACCTCAACAGCCCCCGAGATAGGAACACCCGAGTCCAAAATAGAAACAGGCACCGGCTCTGACTGTAAGGAGTTACAAACCATATCCTACATTTTGACCCCATGGAATGAATGCCATGCACCCTCATCCACAGTCTGTCCATAGGTCACCATAACAGCACCATCATGGATCACCCCTGCAAATGGACTGGCGCCTCCTGTTCCTCCACCACTTCATCACTATTACCTCCCACCTGAATGCCCAACATCTCCATAGATGGGCATGCAGTAACCTTAGTAGAACCATTCTCTAAAACCCCATCCACAACACCTGAAATACACCTATTCAAATCCCTATGATCACCAACCGCAGTGTCCCACTACTCCTTAGAGGAAGTAACCATCTGTAAGTGGCATGTACTCCCCTCCATAGTAGACCAGGTCTCCACTTAAACATCATGATTCAGTCTATCAAAAACTTGCACCACCAATGGATTCAAGGGTGTATGCATTATCTTCACACCATTGGTAAGATCCGGTACAACATAAACCAAGACACAACCTTTATTGAAATCCATTCCACCCATACATAGAGAATCTTCTGTTTATTACACAAGGTAAGACAATAGTTTTACATCATCTGATGAGGATGATGTCATGCAGTTTAACATTGTATGACTAGGACATGGAACCGGGAATTTTTATTTCATGAATATTAGATATGGTTAGACTCACTCCATACCCCATGGTCTTATGTAACTTCCTATCATGTTCCTTCAGGAGGGTCAGAGAGTTAGAACTACCATGGAGGAGTGGTCAGTCATGAGGTCCACATCAGGTTCCCTATGCTTAAAATCAAAAAAGTATAGGGTATGTATGATTAGAAGTAAAAGGTAGGTGGAGGGACCAAGAACCAATTGAGGTAAAGTGGTTGCACATGGGAGTGGGTGGAACATGTCACTTAGGGACTCAAGGTCCAGCATAACCGATCTTAGATGGGTGTGGATACCCCGGGCACTTAACCATTATGAAAGAGGGTCAACAAAAGGGAGGCACATGGAGATACCCATTAATTTTTTTTTCTGAAGACCGAGGCCATGTAGAGAGGTTATTCATGAACACTGCGGGATTATAAAGGGTTAGGGGCTTCAAGAATGGGTATTCTTTGTGAAACATTGTGCCCCTTCTTTAGAGTGAAATCCTTATTAGGAAAGGGAGTTCTTCACGAAGGCTAAATTCTTCACAAATCCTCTAATTCCCCATGAGGAATTCTTCCTTCATGAAGGGATTGGTCCATCATGAACGGCATATATACTAAGGGTATAGGATCTTAATAACATAAGGAGAAGGGTTTCACAAATCATAGATACCTAGGGTGGTCGAGTATCTATTTGGTTCATGAATGTGAGGAGGTTCATGAATCATAGTTGATTTAGAAGTTGAAAGGTTGATAAAAATCCCAAAAATATCAGACTATAGAGGTATTTATAGTCAAAGAGTTTTAGAAATATTGGAATCACTTCTCAAAGACTTCATGGGATTTAAAAATGGGAATGGATCAGTTGGTCGAATATCAAACTCATGAAAACACCATCATCAATTCTCGCATTCTCTAAGAACTCCCCGACTATGAATGTTGATGTACAGAGGTTTACCATCATGCATTTTCATGTTTTAAAAGTAATATTTTCGTCCATGGAGCTTCAAAATCTCCATCCATTTTACAAAGGAGGTGAGATTCCAAAAGCAGATAGCTTATAGGTATTTTGGTTTGTTTTGGCTTAGATTCACTTTAAACTGGCTATGCCTTCATCCATCATTCCCATGGTATGTTTATTTTAGCATAAAAAAATCCCCCTTCATAATGATAGTTGAAAAAAAAGGAGGGTCATATTCTAAGGGAAAATATTAAAAAAAAAATTCCTTTTTTGATGCTCACTCACGATGCTCACTCATTAATCTCATTCTTGATGGTCTCTCTATGAACAGTATCACAAAGCTCAGGTCAGTTGTATGCCTATAAATATAGTAGGGGGCCCTTAAAGCCACCAAACATCCATGATGAGAAAATTG
The DNA here is from genome assembly GCA_963277665.1 of Viscum album. NCBI lineage: Eukaryota > Viridiplantae > Streptophyta > Magnoliopsida > Santalales > Viscaceae > Viscum > Viscum album. The sequence goes on from OY728148.1 coordinate 2,055,336,620, forward strand.
ATTTACTCTCTTTTTGTGAATTACACCATCTCCATGAACCACACACCAAAACAACTCTCAGCGGACCGGAATCCTTAAACATTTATCCATGAATACTTGCTAACATAACAGACTATGAAAACCGCATCTTCGTGAAGAAACCTCCACATGCTAGATTCATGTGAACGACCTCTGTGAATGACCATTGTGAGTAAGATTCATGAAACATACTCAAATAAAACATCTAATTCTTGAATCAAATGGTTTCTCAGGAATCCTATGTTAACGCTGCTCTAAGGGAAAAAATAACTAGGAATATCATGATCAAAGAGAGTGTCCAAAGAACCTTAGACCATGATTCATTGTTATCACTACTGAAAGAGGCTCTAAAAAGTACCCTTTGTGAAGGAGACTATCACTTTATGACTTTAGACTGAGAGATGAGGTCTTCATCCCATTGGTGAGTGGAGACGAACCATCTTACTAGTTCATAAGTATACTGATGTATTACTAGTGGTGTATGGTTTGGTATGCCATATTTGGAAAGACCATTCACCACTTATAGAAGAACTTCTCTACAACCACATCAATAATATTGACAATGAGAAGCTAGAATATGAGGCATAAGCATCTTAGTATGAGACTATCCTCAAGGAAGGTTCAGGTAATTTGCTAAAATGGTGGAACAACAACTGAAACTTACACCATCGTAGAAAATTCAATGATGATTGGGCATGTCCCTACTGTCCATGTACATAATTCCTTGAATTTGATGTAGAGTTAAAGAAAGTAGGGATCTATGAAGCATCATGGGATACCTAGTATCACATCTACCTCCCTTAAGAGACCATGCCTGAGATTTTTATAATATGGTCATCGGGGACCAAAACATTACATTTGCATCATGGGGAGGTCAACATCATCCGATGGGACCTACATCAATCACTCGGACCATGATCTTGGGGTTATGTATGATGACTTCCTCCCCATAGATAACATATGGGGGAATGAGAAGTTTCCATCCTTATCGAAGATGTTGTTGGATCTGGTGTAGGGAACCAGTGAAGATAATCTATGGATGAGGTCCACTCCCTTTAAGAAACAGTTCATGTTCTTCTCAAAAAAACTAGCATCCGTGCCAATCGAGGGGGAAGAAACAACAAAAAAGCTATCAAAAAGGATGCACACATGTCCCAGATGACACTAATAGGGAATTTAAGGCTCTTACTAAAATATTATAGAGGTGAGCTAGTGAAATTTTTGTTCATAGATCATCATGATAGAAGCTCAACCTTTGGTCAGGATGGTGTAGTTCATTGCCGCTCTCATATATGGCTAGATGCTCCTAGTAAGATATGAACACATGGGGGCACAACTGAGAACCTTCATTATGGAAATGATGCTGGCGATGGGGTCATGTGTCAACTGTCTATCTGAGTACCAGTGATGTTATACAAGGGGCTTCCCCATATCAGTAAAGGTAAGAAGTCACTCATTGTGTGTGGCACCCTCAATTTCCAATATAGATGTGTGGCCACACACATGGGGGTTATGAGTACCCAAAACCAATATCTCCTCTTACCATAATCTTCTGGACAGCGATTTTGAATATCATGGAGTGTCACCCATTCAAGTTGGGTTTGGTGGATGTGCCAGAGAAGGTCGAGCTAACATAGCACTTCATATTCCACCTCTTCTGCCTTCTAATGGGGATGTTGAGTAATTATGGTACATGGACCATTAAGCATAGGTCATACCTCTTGGACTTCCAAGGCGGGTTAATGATTGTTATGGTTGACTTCAAGCCAATTTGTGATCCATACAACCAATGTCATTTCACAAGGAAGTTCTGGTGTCTTCAGAGGCTAACATAGAAGGTTTACTCAGAGGTGTATCATGGGTGTCACCCTTCAGTGATGAGCCAGATCTGGCGCAGTTTTTGCATGAAAGTACGAGAAGATGAAAAATTAGTTTCCACTATCTATTATTGTGTATGGACTCATTCCTGAGTATTATAAGATATGGTAAAATAGCATATCATGGGTATATTATGAGGTGGGGGGCACTTGATCCAATTAAGGGGTGGCCCCTTAACCATGAGGCTGATTCTGAGTGGTGCTCGGGGCACGCCGTGGTGGAAGAGTTGGCCCAGCGGGCAGGGCAGTAGAAATAAGAGGTCTAAAAGTTTGAGTCCTTGAATAGGTGAGGGATGTGGGAATTGGAGTAGTAGCATAGGGCCCAAAAATATTGGGAAGGTTTTCATGGTAAAAAGTCAGTCCCTTTAGGGTGGTGTTGAGGGCATTTATCCAAGATCATAAGAAGCGGTTTCAACGCATGGATATTCCTAGAAACTCCATCTTTCTTGATGCCTTGGAAAATTTGGGAAGCCTAGCTGTATTTATCTATTGTTCACTGGATGTGGAATCTTTTCAATAGGGAAAATATGTGTCCCACTGGGATTGATCATTCCATGGTCGACTTCCACATGTCCGGTGATGAGATGGGAAGATATGTGGAAGATTTGGAAGACCCGGTCCATTATTTCATCACTGCACTTCCTATAACTAATAAAGTAAGGTAGCTATTAAACATGACCTCGACCCCACAATTGTTGGAAGCTAATCTAGTTTTGATCGCACCTTTTCCTGAGGAGTCAAATGATTCATGGGAAAGCGACACCTATCAAGGATCTTCTAAAATAGGAAGCACTATTGTTGAGCAGGTAAATATTCATATCTTATGCACCTCAGATATAACCTAATCTTAGAATTTTTTCTTAACTATTTTCCCACATGCATGTGAATCAAGCATGGAGGAAGGGGATGTCCATGATGGAGATGAAATGTAAGGTGATGGGACCTCAAGCCTTAAAGGGGAATGTATGGGGTCATTTCATGATATCGCAGTAGAGAGTGCCAAACCTTTGACACCTGCTACTGGGGTAGAAATCATAGAAGGAACAATTCTTGGGGGACTACTTATGAACCACCAGGATCTCCTTACTGAAGTATACAATTCATGTAGGTATCTTCATACCATATTCCCTTGATTGTCTTTCTTTTCCATCCCATGATTGACTGATGAATTCTTGAATGAAAATTCAAATAAAACTCTATACTAGGCCAACAACAGAAAAACTAAAATTAATTGTGCCTAGGTATGAGGTGGTGATGGTGTATGCAACTCTCCTGATGGGAGTGGCTGAGGAGACCATGGCGATCACCCCAACATGGGAGGTTCTACAAAGGGAGACCATTTATATCCAGCCCTCGGTGGAGGGGATCAGGGCAGATCCTATGATGGGGTGGCCCAATGAAGCTGTGGTGGATGGGTATGTAACACTAAGATATTTTTAGGAAATTTTTCTCTCTAAATATTATTATTTCTTTGACATCTTTAATTGCACACAACACCAATTTTAAACGAACTGTGAGACACTTTTATTATAAAATGGCCATTATAACCTAGCTATTAAATTAAAGGGAAAAAATATGAACAACTAATTTATGATATTATTTTAAAGGTGAAACTTAGTATGTATTTTTTGGTATATTCTTTTATAATTATCACACAATATAAAGTAATGTCACTTTATTCTTCAAAAAAATACATTTTCTTCACAAATGATTTTTTCTAATTTTATGAATGAATATTGATTTTTTAAAAGTCATGGAAAATTTATTTGAAAAAATGAATTTAATTTTTGAAATCATCATGTCTAAATTATCTTAAAATTATGTTTTTATAATTTTTGGAAAATATTTTTTTTTGAGGAATTATGAAAATAATGATTTTTATTAAAAACCATATTTTCTTTTATAGTCTTTACAAGGTAAAATTGCTTTTTGGATTAGTTTAAAATTTTAATTATTTTATTTTTATTTAAAATAAGCTAATTTTGGTTTTTTAAAACAATTTAATAACTGAATTTATTATAAAAATATTTTACATTTTAAAAGGGTATTTTTCGGAAAAACTATTTTTCATGGCATTTTACCAGTTTTATTTTAAATTAAATTATGAATATTCATTGTTTTGATTTTTGAAAAAAGGAAAAAAAATTATATTTAAAATGTCAATATTTACTGAATATTTCCCTTTTATTTTGGGGGAATATGAACAGTAATTGTAGTAAATTTTTTTACCATGGTAAAGGGTAAATTAGGTAGTTTAGGTTGAAAATAAAATGATAAAGACTATAAAATGGACCCATCACATGAAAAAAATTTATTGGATGAAGATAATTATAATCTTAACACCTAAGGATTGAAATTAAGTTTTGTAATGAAAACATTCCATGAAAATGACTTCTATAATATTTAAATCAAATAAAGTCACAACATGTCACTTTTTATGTCTTAAAAATCCATTTTATGTTAACATGGGGGAAAGGTACATTATGAATGAATATAAATGTAAAATTTTAACTTAATATACTTATTGTAATTAAATAAACTTTTTTTTTGACTTTTTGGACCACTTAGATGAGATTATGATATTTATGGTATTTTATTTAATAAAAATATAAGATGTCACATTAGTGTTTTGAATACTAAATCATTTTTAATATAAGGTACCCGAAATGTTATATTCTACTATAAATATTATTATAAAATATATAATATCTATATTCATCATGGTATTTTATTTTTAATTTTTATTGAATAAATATATTTATTAAATAATTATACAAAGTTGATGGGGTAATTATTTCTAAATAGAAATATCAAATACATGTTATGAAATATATTAAAATAAATATAATTTCAGATAATTAATTTGATCAATTAATTTTATAGATGACATTTAAAACTTATATAAATAAAAAATATTTTTTCTATGTTAATTTTTTATCAATATATTTTTAAAATTCCAAATAATGATAGTGTAAAAGATGACACAAATGATATTTTATCAAAGAAATATTTTATTAAATTATTTAAATATAATAAAAAGTACTTAAAAATAGTACTATGTTCTAAAATTTTAAAAAAATTTCATTTATGGTCTAATTAAAATCACTTATGTAAAACTTATATCATTTTAATATTGAAATATTTGTAACTTGAGTTAAAATTAAAATAGGTTAACTAAGGGTTAATCAAAATGATAAGGTTTTAAATAAGACCAAAACATATCTAAAATATATCATTTTATGAGAATAAAACTTTATCTCATATTATCTTTGAATTCATGGCCTTTTAGAGGCATTCATATTATAATTGAATTTATTATAATAATTTTTTTTGGAAATTCCAAAAGTTCCCCCCGCCTCAATTATAAAAGTAAACCTCCTCCCTCACTTCTTCACATCACATTGAGCCTTTAATATCAACCACCCCTACCCATATCTATTTTTAACTTCCCTAGAAACATTCTAGATGTTCTGGTCTTATAAAAATACCAAGCCTAGTATCCCTAAAAGGATGTCTAATGGAAGTTCACCGAAGAAGATGTAATCATCTTTACCGACTCCTTCAAGATTATTTCTTCTTATACATACTCTTCATGTGTTATGTACATTATAAAGTAATTAATTAAGTATCACCTATATTATAATATTTAATTATTATTATGGAACAAATATATTCCACATTTTATCCATCCTACAAAAAATAAAAGCCCCGTGCATGCGTACATATGACCTACCGTCTCCATGTCGTGGTGTAATCTGTTTTTCATCACCTCATTATTTGGATGAGTTTAGTGATATAAATAACATATATATATAATAATAATTATAGAATTATCTTTTTTTAGAAAAGAAATTAATATATCATCAACTCACATATCCTTTCACCATTAAGGAAATTATATCATAGCTTGTGCGTACGTACGACCTACTGTCTCGACAACATGATGTGATTCTCTTTCTATGTTTACCATTAAAAAATTATTATATAAATGTAATCAATAAATATGATATATATATATATATTACCCAAATATAAATATGGAGATGATAAAACTATATCCTATGTACTAGAACTGGGACTTATATAACAAAATAAGCATGGGAAAATGAAGCAGTTAACGCCTGAAAAAAGGGGAATAATGAAATATTATTAACAAACAGGTGATAAGATGATATAAGAGGATCATATATGATATCATACATATTAAAATTCTTTTGTTATAAATTAATAAAATTCTTTAAAGTATTATACATGAGTTCTAGATACATATGAAGGAAATCAAACCTAAGGTAAGGGTTAATTTCCATAATATCATCATTATTTGGGATTGTTTATATGTAAGTATATATTAGGGAATATTTTTCTTCCATGCCCATTTTTTATAAAAAAGTTTTCGAAAATATTTTTACTATTATTTTACAATTATTTAAATTCATTTTTTACACTTGTTGGAATTTTTAATAAACTGTTTAAAAATAATCTTTTTGTCTTTTTCCAAATGAGGTTTTTTATGACTTTTCTAGAAAATGTATAAAAGGATTTTTTTTAATATATATAACATGAATGTATTTTTCCAATTTTATGACACATTAATTCCATGATACTTCTGTTATAATATTATAATCTTATTTTAAAATAAAATATTTTCATTTAAAATTGTGTGACATTTTAAGAAAAAATGGTTTCAAAATAGATAAGATATTTTCCTAGAGAATTATTTCAACAGACCTTTCAAAAATAATTTAAAAAATAAGATAATGTTATTTTACATTACTTATTCTTTAATAGGGATATGATCAAATGATACCATTATTATTATTTCTCTAGATGTTTTGTGTTTATTATGGATTAATACTTATGAATTTGGTTTTTTTATGGGTTATGTTATGATAAAATGTATTTAAAACAAATTTATTTTCATAGGTTATGATTTGATTAATTATTTATGTTCATCTTGAACACATATATAATTGTTTCAATTTTTTATCTCAACCTTGTGGTGATCTACTGACACATCCTTCTGAATATATTTAATAATAACTAGATGGGAACATATACCTAGAGCCATTCCTAAAAAAGAATAAATTACTAAGGAATCCTATACCCAGAATATGGAATATTTAATATCAATTAATTAAGTTTTATCATAACCTCAAAGTATATAAAAATCAAAAACATGTGAAAACAATAACGATGCATGATTGTTTCCTAGGTCTCTACCCCACAACTAGTATCAGTTCAATTAGAAGGATAAAAAAACATACAGTTTCTTAAATAAAATGATAGAGGGACTTAAATACACAATTCATAGTTTGTCTCCCATATTTACATCACATATTAAAATCAATTAACACCATTTCCCAACCAACCCATGTAGTCCTTACCAGCACCTACCTATAAACTCTATCATATCTCTCAATCTATCCTTTGATTGCATTTATCATGACCCCCCCAAATGTACCCATCCCAGGACAATAATAAAGGAAGAGGGATGATAAATCCATAATACCATCTCCAACAGTCCATGTGTTATAGGTTAGAATCAAGGGGAAATCATGCACACAAATGGGAGACATTACCCTATAAAAATAATATGAGTAATTAAAGATAAGATGAGACCACCAAAAAAATCTTTCCAACTATAAAAAATAAATTATCCCAATACATCAAATTAATTTTACACAAACTAAACAAACTCAAAAGGGAAATAACAATTACCAAAAACAATCCTTGGCAGTGACCTCAAATCCCAAATAGATCCAAAACAATCCATGAACTAGTAATGTCTAGATTGATAATCAGCCAGTTCTTGTGGACCTGATAAAAAACTATAGATAGGGGTGAACATAAAATTTATATTAAGTTGTATCATCCCCAAAGCTTCTTGTGAAAATGTGAAGAAATCATAATAAATCCTACTGATTAACCACTAAAACAGACTGATCACCTAATAAGGTATGCTATGTTCCTAGCCTCACTATACCTCTCTCACCAAGTATTTCATGATATTAATCATATAATATCAAACATAAGTTTAAAATAGAGGGTAACCCACTACCACTTCCCTGTTGGTTTGTAGGTATCTCCCCAACATCACACATCATGGTCCATTCTCTCTAATAAAATACATGTGTCAAAGGGAAATATATAATAATCCACACCCCATGTGTCACATAATATCATCATCACCACCACATCCATATAGAAAATGAGATTTTTTCTAAAATCTATCACAACCCATACACCATGTAATACATATAAATCCCTTATAACCCATACATGGTATAACATTAACAACCCTTAGGATACTCTATCCAGATATTACTATGTGTGGAAGAACTTAAAATCCCTTACATCCCTCAACATACATATAATGGAAAGGTAACCATTGTTCATACCATCACATAACACTACTCTCATTGAATATAGTTGGGGATAGAGGGCATTCAGTCATCCGCCCTTACAAACTTGGATGTTGGAGAATGCCCCCCCCCCCCAGAGTCCACTTGGTGTAAATTTCCCAATATAAATGGGTTCGGTATCATAAGAAATCACATAATATAAGATGTATATATATATATATATATATATTTCACAAACCAAACTAAAGGTTACTACCTAATACTCCACTTCATTTATCATCTCTTGAACACCCTACTACTAATGAAACGGTCTAGATATCATATAGGCACAAAAAATCAAATAATTCTTTCTGTTGAACTTTTCATATTACATAATTATTGGCTAATTATCCCAATTCAACCATAAAATACCCAAACCCATGTGGTAAAACATTTAATATTCATTACCAATCCATAATTCTAGGTACTCAAGGAATTGATGTAGGATACAATAAAATATGCATAAACCAAGCACAACATAAGTAGTGAAGAAAGGGATGTAGCGAACAAGAAACCCAATTATCTAGAATCCAAAGAAATAAATTAATCAACATGAATGAAACCAAACTTTAAATTAATTTATCAATGTAAAATACCATCTTCAACCCACTTCAAAATTCCCAGTTCCATCCCCAGGACCACTATGTATATCACCATCCTTCCAGCCATTACCGACACCAACTAATAAAACAACCCTATGAACTCACTATCATTTCTCCCTACTCCACCATCCATCCTAGCATCAAATATTTTCTCACATCAAGGCTCCACATCTATATTAATCACACATGGAATCAAGAAAACAATAAAAAGTTAAGAGGAAATCTATGCCTGGAAAACAAGGAATCTGACCTTCATAAGAAAATGGGCTCGCTCAGCTAAAAAAATTATCATTAACATATATCAAATTTGTTATAATATTAAACTAACCAATTAATTTAACATCAGTTACAGACATATTCAAACTAAGGCTTCAATTACCAATGGCTATTAATTATTTAAACATGCTTCAAACATAGCTTCAATTTCTGTCATTTGAAAGTAATAATGTTAACAATTTAACTTGCCTATTTAATTAGTTAAATAATAATTACCCTCTTTACTTTATTGAATATGATTTCTAGTCACAAAAAACTTATTAGACCACAAAATAAACAAAATATAGAATACTATATAGAAAATCAATAGACAAGCCATCAATATGATGTAAACACATGTCATAACTATAGCCCAAAATCAAAATTCATTATTTAATCCGGTTTAATATTCATTAAGTTTATTTCCACCATTTCCCAATGAGATAAATCATGATAAATAAACACTTTCACTTAAATTAATAAAAATAATTTATCCCCAAGCTCGATGATTTCAATGTTATTCAACTAAAAATCGAACAACAAGATTATATCTCTAATCACTTCTCCCCCAAAGAATTTATGTTCCTTTAAAGATTCCATTCCATATATGAACTAACAAGAATAAAAATAACTCTATGAGAAATAATGGAGACAAACCTCCATATAATTATAGAAAAAATGAATGTAGAATAAATCATAATAGAAATAGGGAAAACACACCTCAGATCACCACAGATCGATCTCAGGAATCTGATAATCAATATCAATCGAAAGGAATTCAAAAAAATATGGAATATGACCTTTATCCACCTGGGGTTCAAAGGAAAATAGTGTATTTTGAGATATTCTATGAGTGTAACCAAAATTATAGGAATTATACCATACATAAATTTATGGTGTGAATGGGTAAGTCATGTTGTAGATGGATTGAGTCTAAGGCTCTCCGAAAAATGAATCACCTTGATCCTATAATCCTTTGATAAATTTATGTTTAGAACTATATGTTCACACCATGAATTTCTTGAGGACAGATTCACCAAATATAAACCTTTATCCATTAACACCATGAACTGATGGTTCATGCCACGAATCACACCCCATGAACTACCCCCCCCCCCCCCAGGCTATTTATAACTATTCATACTGTGATCACCAACATTATATCGTGAAAAAAGCTACATGCTATGAATTCCACCTATAAATAGATTTCATCTCCCAGAATCCACCAAACCGAAACCAACATTCATTTTAAAACATTAGACTTCATAATCTCAAAAAGGAACATTCTAGAAGGGTTTAGGCCTTACAGATACATACATAGATACATACATATATATATATATATATTAATATATATATATATATACAAACACTCATAGATATATGTATATGTATATGTGTTAGGATTTATAAATACACAAACATACATGTTGGGATTTATATATATATATATATATTCATGTGTATATATATATATATATAAATTTATAAATCTATATTTTATATAATTATGTGTGGGTGTACACATATGGATTTATATATATGTATATAAATATGTTTTTTCTATATTTACATTATTTTTGTATCTTATAAATATTTTGTTTATTGTAACAACCTAGATTCGAGTAACCCATATCTAGTGTCTACTTTATTACATTGGCATAGATACAAGGGGTCAAATCTAGAAGGACCAATAAATTTAATAGTCATGGAGAGTCAGATACATACTTGATACCCATTTTACATTGAGGATAAAATATAAAACATATTAATAGAAAACATTCAACAACCTTTAAATCATTCAAATAATTATTCTTCATATCCTAGGGAAAGAAAACAAAATAAGGTTGAGATCAAATGCTCAGTAACTGTTACATATAGTAGAGAAATTATGATTAGATAATTAATAAACAATGTTTTAATGTAAATAACTAAAACACATGTATTTAATCAATAACTTGATCACAAAGATTAATATGGAAGGAATAAATTATGATCAAATAGTAAAATATAAATCATTACCTGATCTTGATTCCAATCCATGGATAATATCAATATATTAATCATAATAATAATTATAACTGGATTCTCAATAAATAAAATGTATAATATTAGACATTGTGATCTCAGAAAACATGAAATCTTTACCGTCAAGACCTTTCACCAAAATAAATTAACACTATGGGTAAAAACCATTTAATTTGGCTAACTAATTTGACTCGTGGGAATTATTGATGCATTAAGGGGCTATATAATTATGGTACCCACCAACCACGACATGTCAAATGAATTACTTGTATATCTAAAGAATAATTCAGTTCATGTACAATATTCCTAATCAATAAATTCCTATATTAAATAAAGAATATTGAATATCAATATTTCCCAAGTCAATGAAAAAACATTCAAAATTTAACACCATATGTATAAATGATATACAATTTAAGAAATATGCATATACATGATCAAGAAATCAATATTTAAGTGGAAATTTAATGTATAATTATCATAAGATATTTAATGTTACAAGGGAATGTTAACAACCATGATATTAATAAGAGACAAGATATGACCATCGGTTCATCGAGAATGTTGGTTTTATAATAAAATCATGTACTTTGGAAAAATAAAGGTAATGGAAGTGAAACATTAAATTAATATTTCATAAAATTGTTTTCTTTTTAAAACCATTGAAAATTTTTATAAGGATCTAAAATCCATAAAATGGTTATGGTGGTGGGGAAGTCTGTTATCGCCTATTATGTCAAAAAAATATTCCTTTTGATTTTTGTAAATAAAGTCAAACACATACCTTTTAGAAAAACGTTGAAATATTCATTTCAAATAAAATTTTTTAATTCAAGGTTAACATAAATTTTCCAAAATAAATAATTTTTCTAAATATAAGGACTTTTTTAAAATATTGAAATCATGGACATGTTGTAAAAATATATCTTTTTTAAAGATAATAAAGTCTGCTTTTATTTTAAGCATTTATTTTATTGATTAAATTACCAAATATAGGAGAAGTTGGAAGAAAATATGGAAAATAATTAAATATCTAGTGGATTGGAAAATTATTGGATCTTATTAAGGATAAATTATAGGATCCCTCAATGAAAATAAAAGAAATCCCAAAAAAGTGATATTGTAAAATAGATTCTTACCTCTTTTGTAACATTCAAATTGTAACCCATTGAAATAATAGCCTTTAATTGAATCATTAATCATCATTAATAAATATAAATTCATGTTAAAGACATAAAATGGTAAGTATATATACCACATAAAAGTGAATAGGTGTATAATAACAAATATGACTCAATGGAATGTAAATTGAGATGAAATCCATTACCTTACACTTACCTTTAGTTGAAAATGATTCAACCTCATGTATAATAGTTTTAAATATGTTATTAATTTATACCAAAACCAAATTCATATTTATAATTCCATATATGATCCTATTATAACATCTTACTAGCTGTTTGTCAATAATATTTCACTATTACCATTGATTTGGGTGTTAACTGCTACGTTTTCTCATGCCTATTTTATCACAAAAGTTTTAGTTATTTTAAATATGTTATATATATATAATATAAAAAATTATATTTATGTTACTAATATAAAATTTATTCTTTACATATTTTTTTATAACTATTCTTGAAATTTGGATATAGAAAATGAATTGCATCGCTTCATGGAGGTGGTAGGTCATACGTACGCATGAGCAATGATATCAATCCATTAATTGGTGAATGTGAAAGGACATTGATGATATATTAATTTTATATAATTATAATAATGTCATATGTATCATATGTATCATATATATTAATTATTTTTATAATTATGATAATCTCTGTTAGTTGGTTTTGGAAAAAACACATCGGTTCGTGAGGTAGTAGTTGTTCGTACACATGAGTGGTGGATTTATTTCCAATTTGATGGAGAATGGTATTGATAAATATTATAAAAGAAAAATACTAAAATATAATTATATGGGATATAATTGGATTATTATATTATAAGTTTTAATATATAATCTATGTTGGTAAAATAAGAGTTAAATAGAAGGAGCTTAATGAAGATAATTACCTTCGCTTAGAAGAACCACCTTTGGATATCTTATTAAGAACCCTAGGGTAGGTCTTTTTGGAAGACCTAATCCTCAATAATGTGGCTAAGGGTGTTTTTAGGAGAATATTTTAGGTTTTGGTTATGATATATGGATTTATATGTGTGAATAAGTGAGGTGAGGAGGTCCCCTTTTATAAGTGGGGGAGGGGACCTTCTTGAAAACCTCTTGAAAATTTCCCCAAAGAATATAAATTCATAAAGTAATTCCAAAGAAATATACTTCCAAATGACCTTATATTAGAATTTGGTACATAATAATGTTTAAATATGGCCATAAAAATGGTGTTTGTATATGTTTAATTGAAGAATTTACCCTTATCCTTTTGTTTAACCCCCTGGTAAACCCGTTTTAACAATAATCAGGGTAATTACTTTTATATTGTTATTACAATTCATTCTAACTAGAAATTATGTTTAATTTATTGCCTAATATTAATTTCCATGATTCCAAATATGGAATAATTTTTATCAAATTCAATTAATATAATTGGAATATTATAATTCAAAAATAATCCCGCAAATCATGTCGACAAAAGGATTTTCAAAAAATACATTTTTCAAGCATAAAATGATCTAACATTAACTATATAACTAGTGAAAATCAATATATGGAATTAAAGTAATTTATATATGAACTTAATCTCTAAATTTAATTTAAATATTACCTTGTTATTTTTTTATTTAAATTAATTAAAATGGAGGAACATTATGCAATTTAAAATATTTTCCCAAAAAATGAATTGTTTCGCATAAAAATAAACTTAGAGAAAAATCGGTCATAAAAACTATTTAAATGTAATTAATTATATTAAATATAAATATATAATACTTATGTTTATTTTAAATCAAATTCAAATAATATTGGGACTCTTAATTATTTAATTTAGTGAAATAAAATGAATGTTTTACAAAAAAACAGTAATTTTCACTATTCACTAAAGAATCACTCATTTTAGAAAAATGCCAAAATTTCATCCTAATATAATTTTGATATGTTGATTTAAAAAATATTATTGTTTTTATAAAATAAAATTTCTAAAAGTGGTATAAATTTATTTCAATTCCCAAACATAAAATGAAAAATAAAACAATTTTTGAAAAAAACATATTTTTGAAGCATAAAATTATTTTATTGATAATTACACACATATTTATAAATATATTATATAAAAATTATATAAATATTTTCATAATGTGATTAAAAATTTTCATTCCCACAAATCTAATCAATAGTTTAATAGTGGTTACATTAAATTATAATAGTTTAATAGTATATCTTGGTTCGCTTAAAAATTCATGTTGTGTGTTGTATACACTATCATTTTTTAAAGGTTAGAATCAAAGGCTCGTTTTATTATTAAATAAAATACCAATTTTTTTCTAGGTATAGGTAGACCCATTACAGAACCTGATGTCCCAAGGCCAAGTGGCCTGAATTAATGGCTTGAAAGCATATTTTTTGGCCCAAAGGGCCCTTCTATGAATATTACTACTACAGAACCTAGGATACTACAGTACCTAATATAATACCACCACTGCTACAATTCCCATTATAGTTCCTCCACTGCTAAAGTGTCACCGTGGCTACACATCCACTACTGCTACAGTTCTATCGCTGCTACAGTGCCCTAGAAATTCGTCCCTAGCCGGATTCGATCCTGGGTCTTTTGGATGCCATGTCAGATCCTTTGCCACTTATGTACAAGCTCGTTGGCATGTGTTGTATACATTATCAAAAACAATGTTATTGTTTTAAAATGTTATGTTTTTATATTTATAATATATGTATGTGTGTGTGTGTGTTTGTTTTAAAATATCTACATATATAAATATTCATAAATTCATATTTTTGTTTTATAATTTTATGTATACATGTAATTTATATATTATTTTTATTTATACTATATATATATATAATTTTATATTGTGTATATAATATATTTTTATGAATAATATTTATATACATTATTTATAGTGAATATGAATATATATATATATATTGTACCTCTCTCTCATAGTGTTTTCATGATCACAAACACTCTCTTGTGTTTATAACTTTTTCATTTGAGTTAATATGAGTCTCACGTTTTGGTTTTTAAGTGATTTCATTGATGAACTTGATGAATTTATTAAATTCCATTGAAATGAAACTTGACAATCCTTTTGAGTTCTTAGAACGATCTATTATCATCTTTAAATAACATAGAATATAGATGGAACATCAATAAAAGATTTTGGAATCAATTTGAAGATCCAAAAGTTGAGTTAAAGTGAAGCAGGATTCATAGGATAGCTGATGGTGTTTGAAATAATTACCTTTTTGCATCATAATTCCACTAACCATAAAGTGAACAATATAATAGCTCTAAGTTCTACCCAATGTCCATTGGACATCAGTTGGCTAGTAACGGCTATCCAGTGGAGTGTTTCTAGACCTAGTTAGTTATAGGTGACCCATTGACCAACTGGTGAGGTGCACCATGTATCTAGTGCTATCGAGACAGTTCATCCATGGGAGATTTTATTATTGGTCAAAATTCCATTATTTTGGTCTATGTAACAACCCATGTTTTTGTCCAGCATGAAATATTCTGAAGGAACTTGATTTTTTAGTTTGGTGGTAAGATTCAATTGTAAACTAAGATTCAGAATGTATTCATGAGAGTTTAATCACTCTAATGTCTTATTGTTATACTTGGTTTGATACCAAGAGGTGTCTTAGGATTTAAAATAATTTTCAGGAGCATCGGGCTCTAAAAATTCAAAACAATGAGAAGCTCGTAAGGGTGCACAGTTTGTCAAAAATCATACGGCCCACAACTAGAAACTGTGTGGCCTATTTATAGAGGTTGAGGGTTTCACATGGTTTTTTATAACCACACACACTAGACCAAACATTCATTCACTTTTTGAAGGACTCATAATAGATGTGAATAGTTTGTTTTTCCAATGGTTTCTCAAACCCTTCAAATGAATCGTTTGATCCCCACACATGGGTACTAACCCATTCATGGTTGGCGCATGGTTTGGCCAACCATGTAGCCAAACTATGTACCTCAATTAAAATGGGTAAATTTATCATTTTACCTATTATTTCTTCTATGTTTCTTCCTCCATCATTTCTTCACTTTCCTGTGTATCATCCACTCCATGGGTTCCCTCTTCCTCTCCTCCTTCCATGGTGATATATCCTCCATAAAATATTCATTTTGAGTGTTGTCAGGTGAGTCGGATAGCTCTCAATGACTCTAAGAATCCTCCTTCCACATTTATAAAATTATTTTTACATCTCCTTCATAATATTTATGTGATATAATTCTAAATATTTTTAGGTAATTTGTATTTTTCTTCAATTTCATCCAAACCGGCTCGATTATGGCCTCAATATTGGACAACTGAATAATTCTTGGTATAAGGTAGGTAGTCTATAGATTTTTATCAAAATTATTTAAATTTTATAAACATTTTCATTGTACATCTGGATTCTCCATATGTTTCACTTTATTTATGAAATTAATTTTTTAGAGCCATTTTCCATAGTTTTTATTATAATTTTCCTTTAAATTAAACTGTTGGAGGTTTTCCACATCAACCTGAAGCACCCCCCTTGGAGTGGGTTATTAATATGCCTCGACCCTTATTCTTATTTTCCTAATTTAACCACCATTATTTGGGTTTTTTAAACACTTATAATTATAATGTCTTTTCTATTAATAAATCACCTCCCATGGTGGGTTGAGTTCCCTCATATAATGGATGATGACTCAAATTGAATAAATCTAAATGATAATCTCACCCTTGTTTAATAATAAAACTACATGTGAGGTGTGTTGTCTTCTTAAATAATGTGGAGATATTTATTTGGGTAATTGAAGTGATATGGCCCTATTAAATTATTCATGACTTTTGATGTGGCTTGCTAATATATATAGACCTCGTTATTTATATACCTGGTTTATGTTAAGTCATTCTTAGGGACTTGGCCATATCTTTATTTATAATAAAATGGTAAATGGGAATCATAATTACATGGACCTTTTTGATATAATTTAAAAGAATTAAGGGGGTGGAATTCATTGTATACTTGAGTTGTGTTGGAATATTTATGGTTATGACCATTTTATGCTTTATTTTTGAATGGTGTTAAATACTTTTATGAGACATGGCCTATAGTAAATTTTAAATTTATTATATTGAAAATGATCCACTACACCTTGAGCGATGTATATTGCCTCTTTAAGGAACATTGGGCTGAGGGATTATAGGGAAAGTGGATTATCTTATTTCTTAATGACTAAAGGGACCTCGAGTAGGATAGTTGTCTCAGACAAGTCCACCCCCTTGGTCGAGGATATTGGTAGAGCATCCACATCAACTTGGTTACTAGACATGACATACCACACCCTCTTGATTTGGAGGTTGGGTAAGACTATCCTCATTATTATTCATGATAATCTATATGGTTTCCAAAATTTATGATGACACATGTCATAGCGGCCCAAATTCATTATGATCCTCAGGAATGATGACCCTTATTTATTAGTTTGAGACTCTATTATTATTATTATTATTATTATTATTCATGGGCACATAAGTTATGGCTTAGGACATAGCCAATACTAAGTATTTATATATATGTCTATAAAAGTACCTATGGATATAGTGTATATAAATAAATGCATATCTCCTCATATATATATTTATATATATATATGTTTAGATATGTACAGATCTAGGTCGTAGCGGGTATGGTCAGCCAGGTAACCCTTAGGAACTTGAGATGACTTATTTACTTTTATTTATTTGATGCTTAATTGTTATACCTACACACTGTTTTACATTATATAAAAAGATTGTATTAAGATTTATACATTGTTGGTGGTGGCAAACTTATTATATCTTACACCTTACTCAGCCCGCTATTGGACTGGGGTACCCAAGCAAACCTCATGTTTGTAGGCTTATGGATTATGCTTGTGTTATTCTTTGTATGTGGGAGATTAGAAGCACATGATTGAGTTAGAACTCAAGATTCTTGAGGAGATCACCCTCAAGGTTTATAATTATTCTTCCTTGTTCATGTATTGTATCATATCTACCTATTGTATGTTTCATTATTTAGATTTGGTATCATTATATAGACATGGATGCATGGTTTTATTTAGTGTTGGCCTTGTTTATTCAGTATATTATATTCTTCCATTGTATTTTATTTCTATATATTGTATCGACTATTGGTTGATTTATTTATTATCTCCTATACCACTATACTACTCTGATAATGAAGGTATAGTCTCCTCACCATATCATCACTAGACCATCACTACTATTCGCCAGCCAATAGCATATTGGGAGGCATGCATGAGGCCATGTGACTGCCCAGATCGGGGCACCATTTTAGTGGATCTAAGGTTGAGATGATACAATGTAGTATCAAATCTAGGTTTTTATCTTGCGTCCTGTGGGTTATGGGATAATTTTGGATATTATGGGGACACTTTAGGTCGCCTTTTTTATATGACTTAGTACTTTACCCCATGGGTGTATGTCTATATTATATAAGAGTGGTTATTTAAAGTGTCTGGGGATACTTATATGGTCGCATATAAACGTATGGTGTAATATTACTTGACCAGTGCCCTTTTTAATTTATAAAAAACCTCTTATTTTCTTTTTATAGATGCTTATATTAGGCTTTGGTTAATTAAAATTTCAATTGAAACCTAAATTGTGTTTTCCTCCTATAGATTGGAATGGATATTTGCCATAACTAAAAAAACAATGAAATCTTATGAATAAATAAATGATTCTTAAAATGGTGTTTATAATATAGACTATCTAACTATGAAAATATGTCATCTAAATAAATAAATTCCTGAAAAAAAGTTTAGTATTATTGGTCTATGTTGTCTTGTGGTGTTAGATAAATAAATGACCATGTATAGATATTTCTCATAACTAGTACTTGATGTTTTTGAAATTGATCCTTTAAAATAAATAAAGATAAAATATTAATCAATCAATCAACTAAAATAAAACCTTTAATTGGTTTTTTAACTTAAACCATCATGTAAGGGTATTTGAAATGTTTCCCTATGCTAGACTTAGAATGGCAATGAGAGTGTTTCCCATATAATTTTTCTAACCAAACGGAAAGGATGTAAGGCCTAGTTATTTCTCCATTGTGACCTAGTTATAGGGTAAATTCTTTATTCTTTAGTAATGGGGTAAACTAAGGTAGGAAAAATCCTTATAATTTTAAATAATTTCTTTTTCTCTAATTTTCTTTCTAGCGTTTGGTACTGTTCTGGTGCAGTTTGTACCATGTAGGACTCTTAGTCTCTAAAATGACACCTTTTTCAGGACGCACAGTTGGTTGGTTCTTTAACCCTTGTTACAAGAAGGAGCATCATGTAATTCTCAGATTTAGTGGGCTAGAGGTGCTATGGAATGTTTGGTTGCTTAGTAGGTTGTGTGACCTTTTCTTCCTCTTTAGCTCTAGACGATTCCGGAAATCATCAACCAGATTAATGGTCATAAGGAATCATATGACTCTAGACTAAACATTTGGAGTGTGACATTAGATACTAAGATTTATAAGGACAATAAAACTCTAGAGGGTATCTAGAAATGGGTTTATGTGACGATGAAATCTTGAGGTAGTATGTGTTGTTACACATGGTACCTGTCAAGTGGCTTAAATGGTACAAAGAACAATATGAGTTCAATGGTACTCCTTTGAGACTTCATTCATTATATTTTTATCACAGTTCATCTAGGTAGTTGATTGACCTAGGTGTTAATGGAAATCTGGATCATCCCTATGCTCGGGATGAAATTACAAGGAGGATCAGGTGTTTTTCAACACCGGTCAGTTTGTTTTGACTTTTATAATTAAAGAAATTATGTACTTGAACGTAAAAAAGAAGGGATTTTATGTGTAGGTCTATTGTAAATATGGTCTCACTTTATTGTATGTGTCTTGTTTATATCTTCTATCAGTTTAACGCTTACCAAAATCATGTCATCCATGTTCAGAACCTATGGTTAGTGGACGATGGAGCATGTGTTATGGTATTACTTCCCTTTCATAGTAAATATGACGATAAGGACCATCATTAGGTGGGGATCATTGTGTACATCATGGGAAAAAGTTTGAATTTTAATGTAAAATAATTACTACTGATCAAGACAACCTAAAAAGGGTCAGTGATACTTTTTTAATGCCATTGGGGAAGATAAGTTTTGTGTTGTGTTAGTGATTTTAAGATATCCCAACAATTGAATGGTTGGATGTGAATATAGCCTTTGTGAACAATGTTAATTAGGGATGGACTTAGATGGATATTCTTGAGTGATCGTAGTATTACTTTGGTGGTAAATTCATTGTGATCAGCTAATGATGATGCATTGGCAGGATCAGCCAAGAATGTTTAAAAGAAGTAGACCAGTAGTAGGTTGACTACTCTTCTCTTTGGTAGTTGGGTATGGTCAGTTGGAAATCATTTTGATACCCTTGTTTGGGTATATTATAGATGCTTATCTAATCTACCTAGTAATTATTCATACCCCCTTCATGTAATATTTTCATAATGAGGATCATTTATCCCATCTTAACCTCATCCAGGGTGCACTAAGGGAGCATCAGTGATATACTATGCTAAAAGTATAAAGTTTCCTTCTGTTTCGATGAACAGAAGACAAGGGAATCACACTCTGAAAGAATGATTGTTATTAGAGGCATGGTTAGTCTTAAGTGATACGTGGGTTCTTAATTATGAATTCCTTTGAATGAATCATGGACACTAGTCGGTACTTTTAATTTACTTTTAATTGATCTTAGTCAGTGTTTTATTATGTGAAAATCCTAGCTTTGTACCAATGTCTCACTTGAAGATGTTGGAATATGGACTGCATTGCATGATCTCCTTGGACTCCATTTTATGATTTTGAGGTTACAATGAACTTCATTCAGGATCAGATAATATGTTTTATGGGTGATGATCCTATTATGGTGGATCAGGTATACACCTATGTTTATGTTGTGGCATGACAATCTAATAAGGATTTTAGATTGAGACGTCACCATGAGTCAAGTACGGGCCTCAGTGGATGTGTTTGAGGAAAACATGAGGTTATTTACGATATTCCATTGTGTTTCAGTTTTTGATACACCAGCAATACAAGCTGGTCATTTTGAAAATAGTCAACCAGGCATGGACTGACTTGTTTTCCTCTAGTTTTGATAAATACATCCAGTGAGGAACTGGTTCATGGAACATCATCTGGGTGAACAGAGAGTAGTTTGATTCATTCGTGGTTTTTCATGAAAACAAAGCTTGATAATTCTAACTAATGTTGAGTAAGATTTAACTATTTGATCGAGTTTCGAATCATGCCGGAAAAATCATTAAAATGTTAAAAGTATTTTTCATTGTAAAATTCTAATATTAGGAATATTATGACTCTAAATTGGAATTTAAATGCCAAAAACATTGGTGGAGAGTTCTATAGGTTGTATTTTTAAATATATAATTACTTGATTGTGTCTCCATTTATATAGGCTCTTATAAGCATCGTGTCGATGTTTTAGTTTTGAACTTCAAACATTGACTCAAGATTCTATGGCTTAAGCACCATATTCATAAAGTTGTGTTTTGAGGTGTGTTGGGAGTTGGAACTGAAATGATTCTATTTAAATGAAACTTTATATCCCAATTAGTTCAGGTTTTGTTTTCAATTTTTACCCAATGATTCTTATGGATGAGAGGTTCTAAGGTGGGGAGGTTGTAATGAACTATTTTTTGGATTGGATGATACTTTATGAAGGAACTTGATTTTATATTTTGGGGGTTTGACCAAATTATAAACTAATATTAGAAACATAATTCAATTATTTTTATCACTCTATTTTTTTGTTTTTACAATTTTTTTATGGGCCGTGATATTTTGTGGAAGTTCAAATGAGTTTCAGAAGTGTCAAGCTCCCAAAACCTAAAACTAGGAGAAGCTGGTAAGGGAACATGGTTTGTATGAAATTATGTGACCCACCAGGAAAAATTGTGTGTCCTATTCAAAGATTCTGAGGCTGTCACAGGGTTTTTTCTAAAAATTTACACCATTACACACATTCATATTCTTTTTTAGGCCTCTTTATAGATTTTAATAGCATGGTTTTCCGCGGTTCCTTAAAACTGTGTGCATTAACTATGTGAGCTCCATGCATAGGTAGTAGCCCATGCATGGATGGAGCATAATTTGGCCAACTGTGTGGCCAAACCTTGTGCCTCATTTAAAAGGTGACATTTTTCCCTTTTATCCTCTTCTGTATTTTAAGTTTCTTTCTCCCTGATTTCTCCTCATCCATTTACAACATCCCCTCTATGTGTTCCCTCCTACTCTCTTCCGTCCATGGAGACATCTCTTCTGTCTAGACTCTGTTTCGAGCAACATTAGATACATTAGACAAAACTCAATGATTATATAAATCCTCCTTCAAAATTTCTCTATTTCTTACATTATATCTTGTGTTATCTCCATGAGACCTAATTATCCCTTTTTTAAAGTCATTTTTCAATTTCATTGATTTCTCTCAAAGTAGATAGATTCAAGCCTTGATATTGGATGAGTGAAGAATCCTTAGTATAAGGTAGGTGTTATATATCTATTTCGATAACATATTGATATATTATAAACTACCTCATTATTATGAACGTCAAATTATCAGTTTTTTATTTTTTTTATGAAATTAGTTGTGTAGAACCCAATACCCTAATGTGTATTGTAATTTTTCTTTAAATTAAACCATTAGAGGTTTTCCACCTCAAATCAACCCCCCCCCTGGTGAGTTTTTCGTATGACTTATCCCTTATTCTTTTGTACCTAATTGAACCACCCTTTTTGGATTTGTTTCAAAAGCTTATAATTATAATTTCTTTTCCATTAAAAAATATTATCTCATAGTGTGTTGAATTTACCTCAAGTAAGGGATGATGACTCAATCCTAATAACTCTAAATTATAAGCTTTTTCCTCACTAATAATAAAAACACCAATGAGGTATGACATATTCTTAAATAATGTTGGGTGATTTATTAGGGTAATTGTATTGATAAAGTGTCATGGCCCAACTAATGTATTGATAACTTGTGATGTATCATTATTATATACATATCCCTCCTCCTTTATATACCTGGTTTATGTTAAGGTGTTCTTATGTACCTGGGATTCTATTCATTTATGTTTAAATGGAAAATGTAATGATTAAGTACACGACCGTTTATGTTATAATTGAAAGGAATTATGGGAATATACCTACTTAATTGTTGTTGGAATATTTACTATTATGAATTTCTTTAAATTTTATTTTTTAATGGTGTTAAATTCTTGGATGACACATGGCATGTAATAAATGTTAAATGAATTATATTATAAAGTATTCACTGTGCCTTGAGCGATGCAAGTTTTATCATTATAGAATTTTGGGTTAAGGTCTCATAGGTAAAGTGGATTATCTTACTTCTTAATGACTAATGGTACCTCATATAGGTTCATTTTCCATGACGTATCACACCCCATTTATTAGGGATGTTAGCATGGAAAATACATCATTTGGGTTGTTGGGCATGAAATCCCACTCCCCCTTGATTTGGAGGTTAGGCAAGACCCTCCTTGTTATTATTCATGAAACTTAGGATGGACTCAAAAATTAATGATGCTACATTTAATGGCACACTATGTTGATAAAAAATACTCATTCATGATGTCCCTTATTTATTATTATGAGACTCTATTATTATTATGAGTAGTATTATGCATGGATGGTTGAGTTACACCTCAGGTCCTAGCTAATACTATATATTTATATATATATACATTGATATAAACATCCCTATAGTTATAGTTCATAAATATAAATACGTCTATACCCATATGTGTGTGTGTGTTTTTATAAATATTATACCATAGGATGAAGAAGGTATGGTTAGCCAGGAATCCCTTAGGAACCTGAGCCAACAAATTTACTTTTATTTATTTGTTACATAATTGATATACTTGAACACTACTTTCACATATTTTATTATAATTTATACACCATTGGTGGTGGCCTACGGAGTATATATCACACCCTGATCGGGCTTCCATTACATTGGGGAACCGGAGAAAACTACATGTTTATAGGCTTATAAATTATGCTTGTTCTATTCTTTGTACATGGGAGTTTAGGAGCACATGGTTGAGCTAGAACTTAGGATTCTCATAGAGATATCCCTCATGGATTATTATTATTTTTCCTTTTTAGTGTATTGCATAATATATAAATGTTGTATATATGTTTCCTATAATAGATTTGGTAATATCACATAGATAAGAAAGCAAGGTTTTATTTGGTGTTGGACATGTTTATTCAAACTATTATATTCTTCTGTTATTTTTCATTTTCTTATATTGCTTATATTGTTGGTTGATTTATTTATTATCTCTTATACTACTACACCACTCTGATTATGAGGGTATAGTATCCCATCCATACCATCACTATACCCATGCTGCTAGTTAACAACCTCTAACGTATGGGGGGTGATTTAGGCCATGTGACTGACCGGATCAGCGCACTGTTTCAGTGTCTCCCAGTTTAGGACTTTATATTATTCTTCACCTTCAATGGAATATAAAAATTTTAGAACCTTCATACCTCTTTTGAAGGATATAATAGTATTCCCTTGTAGTCTTGAAGACACGTGATGGATTTGAATAGAACATTCAATCAAAATTAAATACTTCCTCATGCTGAATCTCTAGTAGTCTCATAGAATTAATTCAAAGATCCAACTCCAATTATCCACAAATATCAAAGGATCTCTTCTTACATATTCTCCCAGACTCTTATCTCAAAATTATACACATAATTTCAAAATATTAGGGAGAATCACTGTAACTAGATTTAACCAAGAAAACCTTCTTCTTATTATCTCTTTCTAAAATTAGTTCTCACTCTAGAAAAAGTGAGGGATTGTTTACTTAGTAGTCAATTAATTTCAAGAGGGTTCTCAAACCCTGATCATGATTGAAAGGTTTTTTTATCACTACCAAGATAAGGGGAGTAATAACATAAAACTCTCAACTTAGGGGGGGAAGATGTCAGGTCTCACACTAATATATTATAAAACTCCTTCATCAAACCACAATCACTCTCTCTTTTAATTTATGTGTTTCATCATTCAACATCGATATTCGTAATTTCATAAATTTGATAAGATTGTTTACGAAGTTCATACTTTCTTTATTAATATTGAAATTATATTTCTATTACATATCAGAATTATCAATTTATCACTTTATCAAATTTATCAATTTATCCACTAGTAGAAAAATGGATTTTAACGTCTCTATTTTAATATTGATTCTTCAAGATCGATGTTAGAAGTATTCGGTGAGTAATTTAAACATCGTTTATTTAATAACTAATGTTAAAATCCCACTTTTAACTTTGGTTACAGAAAAAAAAACATCAAAATTATTCTTGGAAGTCTTTCTATATTGTTTATTTAATAACTATCATGAAACTTTATTAAAAATATCATTTTCTCACATCGATTTTATGATAACTGATAGGAAAAACAATCTTTTCATGTCACTTTTTTTCTATAACTGACATTAAAAGTCATTTTTCGCATGATTTTTTTAAAATATTGATGTAAATAATGTTTAAAAACTTTTCATTCGTTTTCAAATATTATATTTTATCGATCTTGGAGCTCAAACGAAGTTACAAATAAAAATTTATGTTAGTCATAAGTTGTACTCCTCTAAGACTTTGTTTAGAGATGATAAACTTCCAACATCTATATCATTTTATCTATAAGTCTATTTTAGCTCCCCAATAACTAAAATAGAATATTGGGAGACTAAATATATCTTTTTAAATAATATTAATATTTTTTTGAAACATCAATTTTAAAAGTGAATTTTTACATTGTTTTTTTAAATGATGTAAAATTCATCACAAAAGACTTTTAACGTCATTTTTTTAGAACTGATGTTAAATTTAATTTTTCATGTTTGTTTTTTAAAAACCAACATTAATAATCTATAAAAAAGTATTTCATTTTGAATAAATTGTTTTGATTTTTCATGGATCTAAAATAGACTAAAAGATCTAAAGTTATGGACGTCCAAAGGTGATCATCTCTAAACAAAGTCTTAGAGAAGTCCAACTTGTTATGACCATAAGTTTTGATCCATAACTCCATTTGAGCTCTACGACCAGTAAAATCAAAGAATTATAAAATTAACTACAAGTAGATAAACAATATTAACATTATTTTGCTTAAAAATTGATGTGAAAATTTACTTTTAACATCGTTTTTGGAAAAAATCAAAATGAAAAGCTATTTTTTCACAAATGTTATCACAAAAATATTTTGAAAAGCTAGGTTTTCAAAACGGTTATCATAAAACCAATGTGAATAATGATAATTTTAAATTATTATCATGAAAATTATTTTACGACTGAATTTAAAGATAAATTTAATATCCCTCTAGTGCTGAATTCCAATTTTTTTATAATACGGCATTGAAAATTTTAATTTTCACCTAAAATTTATAATATTGTGTTTTCTTTTACCATATCAGTTATATGTTTTCACACATCACATATATTTATTTCACAATAAATTATTATTATTATCATCATTCAACTAACTCAACTCATTTGATCTTCATCATCAATCCACTATTTCACCTTTCGAAGATCTCAGTATGGTATTTGTAATAATTTTTCAATGATATTTTTTTACGATTAGTTTTCTTAAATGATATATCTATTAATGATTCTGTTTTTATTATAATTAATAATAATTATTTCATCATGGTAAAAATAAAAATATTTATTAAGATACTAAAATTATTTTTATACCAAATCTTTGGTTTCTTCATGAGATCATTCGTCAGAATAAAATTATATCCACTAAGACTTAGACAACCTTGAAAATTATGTCAAAGATTTATTCTTTTTCTAGATTTCATATGGTTTCTATGATATTTTTTTTAATATTTTATTTTACATTAATGTATTAAACCTATTTAAAGATAACTTTTTAAAAAAATATTTTTCACAACGGTTTTTAGAAAACCAATGTGAAAAATAGTTTTTTAATGCAACTTTTTCAAAAAAAATGATGTTAAGATAGTTTTTCACACCCATTTTTTAAAAAAATATGTGAAATTTAATTAGAAAAATACATTTTCAGGTTGTTTTTAAAATCCATTGTTAAAAAATATATTTAAAATGTCGTCTTCAAATATGTTACCTCAAGAACCGATGTTAAGAATATAAAAACATAGCATAAAAACTCTATTTTTGTACTAGTAACCATTCCAAAATAATTTTAGTTTCAAATTTATCCTTTATATTTTATTTAATTTTTAAAAGGTAAATTAATCACCCTTATTACCATAATTTTATGACCAAAAAATCGTATTATAGGTTTTTTTAATTCTAGTATTTGAAAAAACAAATTTATTCATAATGAATTTCAAAGTTTTCTATTTTCATATGGCATTAAAAACTTATTTGAATGATACTATTTTTAATGTAATAGATTATTCCTGTTGGAAAAATAACATGTCAACATTTCATAGTATCATAAGGCACCCCATTTGAAAAATGGTTATGCATGAATATATTCTTACCAAAGTACATGAAGATAAGGGGATACATGATGATATTTAAGCCTTTGAGCTTAATGGAAAAAACATGAATCCTTTATATTGTAGTCTTGATAAAAATAAATTTAATCATGTTTCTACATTTTCAATTTCATATTATGTAGGTAAATTTCTAGTGGTCACTCACGAAGGAACTAATAAGGTTAATGATACTAGATTAGACAAGTATAGGAAATATTTTGAATGCTTTTCCATGCATCCAAATGAATCCATTACTAGTATGTTTACATTTTTTATTAAAATTTTCAATGGTTGAAAGTCTCTCATTGATTATTTTACTATATAAAAATAATTAAAATAGATAATCTAGGTCCTACTAGGAAATTGGGAATCCAAATTCATTGTTATACAAGAAGTTAAGGTTGTAAAAAAATGGTGGTTGAAGAAATTATCATATCCCTAATGAGATATGAAATTACTCTGAAGTGATAAGATGAGAAGGAGTCTCATTAAGCCAAATATGTAAATATTACAACAATATTCAATGTTGTCAATAGTGATTTATCAGGATTTGAAGTTCAATATGTTTCTCAACTATCTAAGAAAATGAAAGTGTTATTCATGAAATTTAAATATTTCAATCAAACCAAAAAATGGAACCATAAGTGAC
This sequence comes from Viscum album, assembly GCA_963277665.1. Classification (NCBI taxonomy): domain Eukaryota; kingdom Viridiplantae; phylum Streptophyta; class Magnoliopsida; order Santalales; family Viscaceae; genus Viscum; species Viscum album. The sequence goes on from OY728148.1 coordinate 2,055,365,255, forward strand.
ATGCTATGAATACATGAAAAAGTTTCACATCAAGCCAAAATGACTTATATAAAAAAGAATATTTAAGAAAGGAAAAATGTAAAAAAGGCTCTCAAAGTTACTACCAGAACTGAAAGTGATTAATCCATGAAAAAAACTTCATCAACCTCATCAACTGGCTCAAGTGATCAGTTTAATATAGAAAAAGTTGATGATAGTCATAGAATATAGTACCAATATTCTCATTTCCTTCTATTCTTACTATATTATTGGAATTTGATAGGATAATATATCAACTTTCTGATAATTTCACTAAACCTAGTACATTTGATCATTTTGATTACATTAGATGTGAACTAGGAATTATATATTTGTGTCATTATCATTTTCCCCTAGGAAAACATGAGTTATATTTTTAAAATATATTTATCTTAATCTTTTTTATTATTCATAAGAAATTGAAATATTTTACTTACTTTGGAATTATATTCTATTTATATTATTTATATATTGGATATGATCCTTGTAACTTTCTTGTAAATTAATTTTAGTGGGGTTTGTATCTCTTCTTCTTGAAATTTTTATTAATAGATACCATCTGTTTTAAAATTTCCTTTTAAATAATAAATTATTTTCTCTTATTTTAAAAACATTTAAAGTAAAATTGTCAAAAAAATGGAATTTATATCTTAATTATAATTTTCTTGGTTTTTTTCAATATTTTGATTTACTTAGTTTAGTTTTTATTAAATTAAATTAGTTTTAATATTTTTTTAAAAAAATTATATGAGAAAATATATATATATTCTCTCATTTTTAAAAGATTTTTTATCTCTTTTAATGGAATATTATTGATGAGTAAAAAAAATTTATACTTGTCTCTAAAAAATGTTATAAATTTGTCTATTACAAAATTAAATGGGAGGACACTTTCAAAGTGAATTTTCACATTCAAAGAAACAATATCAATTTTTATCAAATGAAATATTCAATCAGTGAAGGTAAACTCATTTGAGGGAAGCAGTATTTTAGAAAATGTGTGTAGAATTTTTTTAATATCCTTCTATTTTTTTCTCTTTTTATATTTATGTATTTTTCATTTCCAATCCTTCCCTCTCTTCTTGATCTCTATTTTATATATTTTTTTTCAAAAATATATCTTGATTTTTTCTTTGAGTCATTCATTTTAAGTCTTTCTTCTCACAACTTGTTTTTTATAATCAAAATGGGAGGTTTTGTTTTGTTGAATTTATTGTATTTCAATGGGGGATAATTTTATTTTATTTTTATTCAAACTTTAAAAGTGGTGAATTTATTGATATGTTTTTATATGTTATTACTTTATTTTTTTCACAAACTTGTTTGTACTATTTGACTCTTATTTTATATATAGAATGTTTGATCGTTTACTTCTTGATCATAATGAAAATATTTTTTGGACATTATTTATATATTGATATCTTGAATACCTTGCTAATTATTTCACTATTTATTTATACTTTATATATATTTTTATGTTTGTGATCATAAAAATGGGGTATTGTTATGACTCTATCTATCATAGTGTTTTCAAGATCACAAACATTATATTCTCTATCTAATTTTTTTATTTGACTATATTTTAATTTAACATTTTGATACTAAATTGATGTCATCAATGGACTTGATGAAGTTGTTAAAGTCCATTTAAAGGCTTATTGATGATCTTGTTAAAGTATTATAATAATATCTTATCATATTTAAATATCTTTTAATATAGTTACAAAAATAAATCAAATACTATGGAAGAATTTTAGAAGGGCCTCTATGTTGTTGAAGTGTTGTAGGATTCACTAGATATCCTGTGTTATTGGATAGATTTCCCTTATATAGAAAAAGTCCACTACCAACTGGAGACCAATCTAGAAGCTCCCTGGTCTAATAAAATTCCACCATCCATCCATTGGATAGTAGAAGCTAGCTGGTGGAATATTTTTAGACCTAGCCATTTCTTGGTGACCCACCATCTAGACGGTGAGGTGCACTGGGTAGTAGGTGGTGTCTAGACAGTGCATTCAGGGGAGTATTTATTATTGGTCAAAATAACACTATTTTGGTATCCTTCAGCTTGAATGACCTGGGTGAATTGTAGAACTTTATTTTATATTTATGAGGTTATAATAGGAGTCCCTTGGAGTATTGAATAAATGCGGTGGATTTGAACAACACTTGCGATTAATAATTTCTTCATGCAAAATATCTAGAAATATCAAATCCTTTCTTCAAAGAACCAACTCTAATTATTTATCAATCTCAAAGGTTTTCTTACTATATATTATCCAAATATCTCATTTCAAAATTATAATAATCCTTTTAATAGATTAAAAGGAACCATTGTAATGGTTTTCTTCAAATAAAACCTTCTTCTTCTCATCTCCTTCTACAATGATCTCTGACTATCACAAAAGTGAGGGATGGGATCCTTGGATATGAAAGAAGTTCAAGAGGGTAATCAAAACCATAATTGTGAGGGAAATGTTTCTTTATCACCACTAAGATCAATTTATTAATAACATAAACCTATTAAACCAAGGTGAAGAGATGTAGGGGCTCATGCCGAGATATTATCAAACACCCTTATCAAATAGTGTTCTATATATCTTTCAATTTATGTGTTTCATCATTCAACATCAATATTCATTAGTACGTAAATTCAATAAAATCACTTCATTTTTTCATTATTTCTTTATTTATATTGAAATTATCCTTCCATTATATATCAAATTTATCAATTTATCACTTTATCAAATTTATCACATAATCTGTTTAACATATCAAAATCACTATAGTTATGAATTTGTATATTTTTTTGTTTAGTTTTTAAAAGGTTCATTAACCCCCTCCCCCATTATTCTCCAACCAATAATATATTTTAAATAGTGTATATATGATTCACTATATCCATGCATGTTAATTTTGGTTTGTTTTAATGAGTAAATTTTAAAAAGATATTGTATATAGAAATTATGTAATTCAAATATTTCTTCTTTTTTCTAAATTTTATTTGCTTTAATGGAATAATTCAAATATTTAAGAAGTTTTAAATCATAATGGATAACTATAAGGGGTTTAATTCATAAGAAAATATTATGTATATCTGAATACATGGACTCAACCAACTAGGGTACATTCCCAACTACCATCTCAAGAAGTACAAGCTATGTAGTAAATTGTAAAATACACTTAAATACATTTCAATGTAGTATTTTAGAGTAACTAATGTTTCAATCCATTTTCACCTCCTACACATATCTTGTGAGCCACAAACCAAACGTTTGCATTCCAATTTAATGGGTGTCTCATCAGATCATCCACCTAGGTGGAGAAATAATGAAAAAGTCAAGGTTCACTTAAGTAAACTATATAAACTTATATATATGTCATGTAATTATTTACTGTCTATAAAATAGAATCTTGGAATTCATGTTTTTTATAACTGAAACTAGGGTGAGATTCTTTAACTCCGCTGACTTGACCCTATGAAGCTTGTATGTGTTTTTCAAATTTATTTGTCTCCACTTCCCCCCACATTCTTGTCTTTATCCTCATAATTCATTTTCTATCCATGGTAAGTTTTGAGTTTAATATCAACCATTTTATCCTCACCATGTTCATGAGAGGATAAGATGGTATGTGTTTGGGTTTTAAAGAGAAAATAATTTCATAGAAATAAATAATATTTTGTGTTTCATTTTATTTTTAATGTATTTATTTATAATAAACATATTTATTTCAAATTAAAATTCACTATTATTTTTTATCAATCCAATAATGAAACAATAAAGGAAAAATAAAATAATTACAATGAGTGAACCCATAAAAATTGGTTGAGATCTTTTCCACCACATTAGGGTCTCATAAAAAAATAAAGAATTATTACCAGACCAATAAATTGGTTTTTAATTAACATTTCTATTAATTATCAGGCTAAGAAATGGAAATATAGTTAAATCCTCATGATAAATGAATTATGTAAATTATTTTATAGGCTAAACTATAATTGTTTCAATATAATTGAGTCATAATTACAACCCTGACACATTTATTTTCACTCGTGTCTATTTCTGGTATCTTTGTTTCTTATTTATTTTATTGCAATTCATTTGAACATTCATCATTTTCAACCACAAATTCATCTCTTAAATAATAACATAACACATATATGAATTTTGGCTATAGGGTTTCATCCCTATGAATCAACCATGATACATAAATGTTATAGTAGACTTTGGGAAGGAATAATTTCCTTATATTATAATAAAAATGTCAAATTTTGGCACCATTTTCAAGGAATCTGGATTTTTTATCATGAATTATAAGTTAATTTTGATCAATTTAAGAATTTATTATATTCTTTTTATTATTATTTTATTATAATTAAGAGTCATCATTCTCTCAAACAAATAAATTCATGCACCACTAGTGGTTTTTATGCAATGCCTAGAGAGAATTTTTATCCATGTGTTATAGAAATATTTCACTTTTTTCTTGTAAAGTACCTCCCATATATAGATGGATACTTTAAAATTTAGGATTAACTATGTATATTTTATAACCAACCATATTATTTATCGAATTATTACCCTAATTCAAATATAATTGAAAATTTATTGTCAATGATTTAATATTTCACCAAACTCTAATTGGACCAAATTGAAGAGTTGGAAATATTTGGAACCTTGATAGATATTACATATGTGATAATAAATATTATGATTAGTTTTTATAATAATAAAATTAAACCCACTATTACCTTTTTAACAAAGGAGGAATGATTTAATGTATAATCAAGTTTTTTAATTGGAATTTTCTAAAAATAATTTTCACATGCTTATATTAAAGATAGGAACACATCATTCCATACCATTACTGAGATTAAAAATCCATTTAACTCTAAAAACTCATATTTTGTCTTACCTATTATAGAATAATATTTTTATCAATATAAAGTATTTTATATTGAATATTAATATCCCCCCCCCCCTCAAGATGGTTCTACAAATAAATATCCTCACCAATATATAGGCTTACTATGATACACCTGAGATATAGAGTAAGGATACAAAAATCCACCCACGTTACCTTGTAAAGAGAAATTAATTTTCTTAAAAGATAAAGTTGTTGGGTATATGTTTTGGTTCATGGACAAGAAACCAAAGACCCCAAATAAAGGTTATTCTATGGAGGTAACCAATATTCTTCTCTTCCTCCAATTATTTTCCATTTTAAATAACTATATGACATATATTTATATATAAAATTCTAGGTACTGTTGTATTTTCTTTTATATCATATTTTATTTAAATAAATGGATATATGTGTATTTATATAGGTATATGTCATGTAATATTGAACACAGTGTGTTGTTAGGTATTTATATGATAATCCTCACATGTCTAATTATGTTATATATATAGTGAAAATTGTGTTAAATATATACTATTTATTATATATATATATATATATATATAATTTTTAATACAATGTATAATATAAAAAATAGACAAAGTAAATAAACTCAAATGAATCATATATTGATGGCATAACACATTGAATGTATTCAATCCATAACCAGTTTGAATCCATCTGTGATAGCCATTATTTCATGGTCTATTATTTTTCTTCGAATGTTTATTAACATAATGTGTGATATATTCATAAGTATTGAATATAATATAAAGTCAATTATATAAATTGATGATAGAGTCGGATTGACTGGTAGGGTCTCTACATTTTTCTAAAAGACTTGTAGTAAATTCCTCCAAACCAACCCATTTTCACTATATTTTCCCTATTTAAAACCACATATTATTTTTAGGAGTATACAATGTTTTTATGTATATATAGTAATAATAGTAATATTAAAAAATAACAAATAAAAAATAAAAAATAAAAAAATACATGATTTGTAGACAAAAATTATTTTCATCACATAGTTCCCATTGAAAACAATAAACCCCCTTAATTTGAACAAACATAGTGTGAGCTCCCCCTATTAACCCCCTCATGTCATATCATGTACGTCTTGGTAAAATAATCCAAAGAAAATTATTCAGGGAGTTTCTAATCATTTAATCTCTTGAATATCGATCCCTGGTCCAAGTAAGTATCTCTGATGCCTTTATTTCATTGATTCAATATCTTTTTGGTGCTTCTAGGGGTTGATACTAAATTTCAGATAAATTTCAAAAAAACATGGTAAGAAACGATTAGTAGTCTTGATAAAAAATTATAAAACAATTAATGTTATAAACAATGTGTGTTTTTGTTAGAATTTATATATTTTCTCGGTCAACCTGGTTGTCCCCATGCCATGTCCATCAAGTATATATCTCATACTTTAAAACAGATACATGTCATGTATTCTCAAACACATATTGTGCAGTCTCTTACTTCATCTACACTTGTGTCCAAGTACTATATTCAGGGTACACAAGAGGGGATCATTATTTATAGTACACATTATATACTCCAGAATAAAAAAATGTACTTCCTAAAGTCTCATTTTTTCATTTTTCATTTTACTACTTGGTGGATGAGGACCAACCTACTTCAAGAAAAAATCATCCCTTCAATTTAGCAGCTAAGGAGTACCCCCCCCCCCCCCCCCATATAGAGTCTATATGGATGTAACAGAGCACCATATAGACATGTACCTATATAACTCTCATCTATTACCATTATCAGTGATTCCACTTGTTGTAAATTCATCAAAATTTCCACCAATATCTTAAATCATGACACTATACATAGCAATACAACCTCTACAAGTTGATTTGACATCACAGTCATCCTCATCAGCAAATAGGTTTATTTTGGGATTACTCCTACTTCTTGGTCTCTTTATCTATACGCCTTCCTATAAGTTGATTCTTAGTATAACATCTCAGTCTGGGAGCCACTAAATTAGTGCCCTATGTTGGTTCACAACATGACCTCAGGCATGCCTCCTAATGCACAAGAGGTTTCCAACAAAAAGTGGGAGTCTATGGTGGTACTATGAAAAGGATATACCTCTATATCAAAGTGTACAATAATAATATAGATAAAAAATTATCATATATTTCATAGTAAACATAAATAATAAATCAATTGGACATGGCATGATAAAATAAAGTGTATTAAATTCCCAAAAACCCCATTTCATTCGTATAAATTACCACCCACTAGGAATGCTACATAACATACCCAAATAAAATAAACTAATAAAAAGTATTAACAACATCTCTAAGACATAACTCATACAGCCTTAAAATACCATCCCAATCGTACAAAACTCAACTAGGGCCCTATCCCATACTTGTGGCTGCAATAAACATGTGAGATATTCTTGGTTACCCATATGCAGTGGAACTCGTACAGGGTGTGAGTAAAAGTTTGTAGGGCACCATCAGTGGTGTATAAAGAAAATATCAGTGAAATAACTAGTGTGTGCGGAAAACAATTAGAGTAAATAAATAGCATATTAAAATTGAAACAATACAAGGAAAAATATAGCTCATCTATTACACACAATCCCTTGGATTCTAAGGTGTCACCCGGGGCAATCGAACCTACATCGACTTAATCTAGTAATCTTACCCACAAAAAAATAAGGTGATACATAATAAGGACAATAAAATGAAAAAGGGGATTTGCATTTATTATTTATCTTAGGTAATAATAACATCAATGTAAATCACACCTAGATCCTTAGTCCAAAACACAATCTATAGAAAAAACTATTGACACTGATACAGTGATTTCGATTCATCATTCTAATAACACATCATAAAAATAGTTCTTAAAGCCTCATTTGATAACCTAATAAAACATTCAAATGATAGTTCTTCTAACATTAGTCCAGGTTTTCAATCGAGGGATTTAGAACACCATGACCAACCATCCCAATACTACATAATATCATTGGTTCCTAGACTATCAGTCAGGTACCAAAACCATCGATGTCGTGTGTCAGTCTGATGTCTTAAAATATTGATATGGAATGCCATGTCCATACCCTTAGAGTCAAGAGCATCAGTCAATTATCTAATAAAAAATGCATTGGACACCTGGATAATCATTATGGAATTCCCAATGGAGAGGATAATCAATCCCATATCCCAACCAACTATACATAATATCAGTGATTCTTAGAGAATCAGTTCGACAACTAAACCATATATGATGAATTTCATGACCTACATCCCAAACCATTACATTATCAATCAATTCCATTATTTGAGGTTCACCATACTTAACCTTTTTAACATAATAACATCAATGGGGAACCAACTTTAATTTATCAATATCCAATAACTTTAATTTGTTCATCATTTAAAAAGGTCCCAATGTGACATTAAAACCAAAACATTCCTCAAAAAAATACCAACCCCTTTCACATTTCATAAAAAAATAAAACCAAAAATCTTAATTAAACATTTTGAAACCATCCTTTAAAACATGATTCTCTAACTTTGAAAACCAAACAAGACCCATAACCTTTATTTCCATGAAAACCATCACAAGTTCCATTAGGTAATTTTCACCCAAGAGGGAACCACATACTTATTTCAATCAACATTTGAAATCCATTTTAAACACCTTTAAAATCACCTTGAAGTCAACACCCCAATTCAAAACATATTCCATTTTGAAACATAGATTTCCCACATTGGAAATCATAACTGAATCAATATCTAAATAACACCATTTAATCATTTCAAATAGAATCATATGATTTTAACAAGACTCATCTCCTAAAAAAATCCATTTTTTCAAACATGGGAACACCCCATGGGTGGATATAGGTCGGGTCTCACAATACCATGGATCTAATAGGCTCTATGGAAGGACAAAGAAAATAGTTGAAATCCCAAATAAATGAACTTAAACCAAGGGGTAAACCAAACCACACGAGGTATCTATGGAACATACCACATACACATTTAAATTAGTTATCAATACTATAGGTAAATATCTGAGAAAACCAACCTCAACAATGATTCTTTCCATAACATTTCCAAAGAATGATGGAATTTCCAAGTCCATTCCAAGTCTCATCAAAACTCATCGACATACAAACAATTACGTCTCAACCACCCAAGCTATAACCTCACACCCAACATAAAAAATTAATTAATTACAAAAATTATAATAAAATAACTTATCAAAAACAAACTCTTCATAATGTTTTGAAACTCATGAGAACTCATAACTTATTGAAACTCCAAAAGGCCACTATTGGTGATCAACAATGGACACCCAAACCATTTCTGAAAAAATACCTAAGAGGTGATTCCATTTTAGAAATTAATTAAATTATTTATTTATGAAAAACTTATGAAAATTCACCAAGGAAACATACCTTAACAAAACACAATGAAATAACATATGTAAGTCATCTTGGGAACTCCTATATCAAAGATGACCAAAATCCCCATCATCTGTGGCCGATTCGACCATAGTCAGATTGAATCGCCAACAAAACCTAAGTTAGAGAACTCCAAAATTAGAGAGAAGGAATGGAAGGAGGAAATAAATTAACTAAAGGAGAATAAATAACCCATGATAGTGAGGAATAACAAATAACACACCCCAAATCAAGGGGTTGGAGAAGGAGGAAGAGTATTGGGAGCCTCCTGGTTCATTCATAACAAATGGTGGAGAAAAGAGGTGGAGTGGCTAAAAATAATAATGTATACCATTGGTAAAATCCCACTATTAATGATATTCTCGGTAGGTGAATTTTTTTACTAAATTTTTTGATCAAATGGTTGGTCAAACTATACACAAACCATGGACACCCCACTAGTAAAATTTTTTAACTAGGCACACTATTTTTATAAAACCATATGTAGGTCAAGAGCCATGTCACATACCCTCCCTTTCCAAACATGGTTTCCTATTTGGATAATATGGATTTCTATAAACCATGATCAAACCACAAGTCTTAACCATTCCCAATTCAAAATGAACTAAAAACATCGTCAACATCAAGGTGTCGTATGTTTAATCCAGAACTGTGCACACCAAACTATGAACCCTCCCAAACAAATCCAAAAATAATGAAACTTGACCAGAATCATCCCAATCCCATCCGAACACATGGGATACCTTTCGAGAATAATTATTTATATTATTACACTACATTGAATCATTCTAACCCGTAGAATTTCATTACATGTCTTTTTCAACATTTTGACATTTCCAGTAATAAAAATTCAAGTTGCTTCCAAAATTTCCAACTCGTCGAGACGTAGGTTCTTACAGCCTCCCCTCCATAATAATTCACATACCCAAGAATTTTAATCGTTCATCCAACCACACCACCTGACCCATTTGGTTCTCCAGTTATATCCAACATCCTCATTACATTTTTTTAATTCTATAAATACATCCAAAGAACAACCTACAATTTAAGGAAATCAACTAGCCAAAACCCAAGCCAATGCTTCTATCAAACCTGAAGCTCAAATATGGTGTGTACCCAAGCCCATCTAACCAAAACACAGATTTTTATCATTTCCCAAACACTAATCGGGATTATGGTTATCCCCACCATATGCTTCTACTTATCACTACCAACTTCCCATTCTTGGAATATCCACCATCACAAACACTCATAGGAACCCCAAACTCATACTCCCACGACATGTCCAACATGGTTCCCAACTGACCACACACTAAAACCCATGATAATTAAAAACCAACAACATCATTTTTCATCATCATTGAAACCAACTGAAGCATATTCCTAACTTCCATCCATTAATGAGCTATTAATGGACCAAATTTTCCTAAAAACCTAGTTAAAATCCTAACTTCACATATTTCACATGTTTTCCCATGTTGGAAAATCTTCGGATGACTCATCCAAAAAAGTGCTCAGCTCCACTTCTAAAAAGTTTCCAACTCACCCAATCATGATGCCTTCATGCATAAAGCATTCCACATTATCCTGAACACATACAATTGAGTTTATACCCAACTCTTAATGAGACTCCATAGTCTGATCCTCAATTGACCCCAAACTGTCATCTTTATCTACTAAAACACTAATTTATCCTGACACCAGCACATCAGATTACTTTTCTAAACAACCTCAAGACCAAATCCAATTATTTTATAGATTATACACTATAACATATTTCATATTAAAATTATTTATATAATTCAATCTTGTACCTCATCAGTTCTTCACTAGAATCATAGTTCCACCACGACTAAACCATGGTCAATTCTAAAATCATGTGACCCTTCCAACACAAAGGATTCACCCATGTGAGAAACCTGCCACTCCCCACCATAAGAGTTTCACTGTCACCACCTCATGTAAGAAATTTCAACCACCACATACCATGCTCCAACCACTTCTAACCCAATAATTGGATGTGGTTGTCTCACTCTCACTAGAGAGACAAAATGAAACATCAACCATCACTTATTCTCAGCTTCCAAGAATGGAACCCAAAGTGTTCATCCACATCTGACCCATCATAAGGACCTTCCTCATATATGTTCAATGGTGCAATTCCCATCATATGGATTCACTTATACCACTCCATGAGTCAAACATGAGGGAAACACATCACCAAACAAGAAAATACATTCATATAGCCAGGTGTATATTCGATCCTCTCTCAGCATACTTATGATGATGTCAAGATGTTGGGAATGATCATATCTAGGATATGAGTTTTCAAATATTCTATCAACAAATACCACCACATATTACACATTTTTTTATCACCTCTACCTTTAGGGACATTTCAAACCCATCCAATGGACCTGAGACTCCCTTCCCATAATATTCTCATCACATTCACATCATTTCTCATCCAAATCATGGCTCCCTTCTCAACTCAAGAACCTCAGGCATACAATATCATAACGCTTAATACACAAACCAAATGACATAGCATATTTCATGTCTCTAAGATACCATTAACAATTAGTTGTTTCATTATCTTGTGTAACCAAACCAAAAATCACATTCCCAACTCTAGAGAGTAGTGTCTCATGAAGGCTAATCTCATAAGATATATCTACTATCCATGCCTAAACCAAATTTCAGTTTCCCCCAACATAGGTCTTCCTTGGTACTTTCCAAAACCAAAGGAATTGCACTAAGAAAAAACCTCTTAGACAACACCTCAAAACCCAAGAACTGTTAAAAAGTTTCACTATGAACATCTATACCCTCACTACATTCATGAAGATCCATATAGAGATAAGAATTCCAAGTACATGACTTGTTCTTCCCTCATAGATCACATGAACCACAGAATCATCAAGACTCTAAGTGATTTTAATATCAAGAATACCATAAATGTTCATGTTCCCCATACTAAAAATAAAACCGCACGCATGATCACCACCCAGATAGCACTCGCAAACCTAAAAACAAATTCTTTAGAGTATTTATTGGGATCCTGATCAAACTTATAACCAAAGGAACAAACAACATTTACAACCATTACCTAGACTAGGCACTTGAATGAGCCTTCCCATCTAAAACCCAAGTATAAATATGAATAACTAGCATAGAAGTTCATATTCTCAAAAATAAAATATATTTAATGTTTCTAAACCCTATACTATGTAACATCCTTTATGAACTGTTTTTAACAGTCCAAAGAATCCACTTGTGCCTCACACACACAAGGGAACACTCAACTCAATCAACCCCACTCACAGTTCACCTTTAAAGGTCATACTGTATTAACTCTCTAAACTAGAGTTATGTTAAGAAGGTCACTAGTATCTCCCACTTATACCTACCAGTTATGTCTTGAATCAAGTTACTAAGTCCTACCACCTAGGTCTAAGAAAAATCACATAAGGACACAAATAACATGTAACCAAACACACCCTTATACCAACATCACATAACATCAACATATAAAAACACCCATAACTAGGTTATCACAAATGAAAGACATCACACACCAAAATAACCACACATAATAAAGTTACTCATCCTCTCCAATAAAATTTTCATTATAAAACTCTCTAGAGTACCATTCCACATAACTAAACTCGAATAGAAACCACAGACAATGGGTCCAATGATCATATAACTATGTATAACAAACTGATCTAGTTCATCCCTCTAATGGACACTCGAACTGGCCTGCCACATGCATGAAGGGTGGTCTGGATCCCCATGAATTGGAAACTAGTGTCTGGGTATCACTGTAACACACTAGGGAATGGTTTCACCTAATAATCGAAGTAAAAGATAAAGTAGGGATATAATAAAAATTTCATCATGACATGTCCATACATTGGTTGTCCATGATAAAAAAAATAATCATAAAAATAAATAGGAAATAAAAAAGAAACACATTAACTAAACTCTTCGCTACCTCAAACTCCCTTCCCTTAAAGAAAACTGTGAGCCACCACCAGTGCCCTTCTATCTCCCATTCAAGAATATAACTACCCTCCATTCATTGAAAGAAATAAAATCCTAATTGGTCTACTGTAATAAGATAAATGACTAAACTTGAATCTCTGGTGAAATAATTATCAAATATAATCCAAACACCTGAATGAGGAACCTACAACTAAATGACAATATATGTTCGAAAAAAAATCCCAGTAGGTCACCAAAACCCACAGAAAATATTCAATTTATTTCATAAGGTAATTTTTCAATGCTACTTTGTAAAAAGAGTAGAAAATTGGGTTTTCCATATGACATTTGAAAACCAAAAACATGCTTATCATATACCAAAACATCCTAATTTTTTTGAAAACCAATTCAAATGTATTGAAAATAAATCCATCAACCAAAGACATTTCCAAACCATGCACACACCATTAACATTTCTCAAAACATCCCACCCATTTTATTTAAATTATAATGATTTTTTGAAAACATTAAACTAGTTAGTTCATATTTAAGACAAAACCTATTTCTAAATCAATAATAAGAACTCATACGTGACTCTTTCATTTCCAAATATAGTTTTCCAAACATCTTTGAAAACTCACATTTCCAAAGAAAACGACCTAACACTCTCACATGAGTTAATCATATCATAATGGAACCAAATACATCACAAATAATATATCAAATTCCAAAAATATAAAGGTTCCATATCAATGAAAGTTGGGGAAATGATACAAAAAAGCATGATATCAAACTCCCCTCACTCACCAACTCATCAGGTAATTGAACTGGCAAATGTTTCATGGGCTCTAAAATGAATCCATAACATTCCAATCACCTAACTATATATGTGTATGACCACCCAAACAAGATACTATAATATTCTAAGACTATAATCATTATCCTGGTATCCCATAAAAGCATCACAGTGATGAAAAAACCCAACTTGTCCCTTATTCCTAGCATGATTAGTGGGAAACTCGAGACATGTGAACTAACTAGATGATTAAACTATATCTTCCACTTAGTAACCATACCTACATGAATAAAAGAAATTAATGCATAGTTGAAACAAGCCATTTCCAACTCACAGGGCATAACAAAGGATAACTTAACCCCCCTAACACCCAATAATGAATATCCTTTAAATATAAAACATTCACCCATGGTATAACAAACACATTCCCATACAAGGGTAGAAAAAAATCATCACATAGTGAACAGGATCCCACAAAAGGGATATAAAATAAAGCTAAAATCAAGGGGTGTATCTATCACTATTTAAAACCCAAAGTGTCAACCTGGAATTTTATACTAAAACATGTTTTTTGTGGTCAATCCATTTCACATTTCATTAAATAACATTTAATAAATTTCTTCAAAATGATGTAAATCACCCATGTGTTGAAATCATTTAAAATCCTCTCTTAAATAAAGGTTATTCATCTTTCAAAACCAAAACAAATTCATAGGCCATCCATTTCCATCAACATAATTTTAAACAATCCACCATGGTATTAAACAGTGGGTAAAACACACCCGAATTTCAAATCATCATTTGAAATCTAACAAATCACCCTTTTACATATAATTTATAGGTATACACCTCACTTTATAACAAAATTCCATTAAAATAGAGTGTTTAATCCTGGAAAACAACAACCCGATCAAAATCCCACTATTTTATTTTAAACCAAATTCAAAAGACATACATACATTTCACAAAATATTAACATAACTAAACATTTTGATTCAAACTTAAAAACAAGAAAAACCAATTATTCCAATCTCAATACAACAATAAATGGTTCCAAATCACCAAGGAGATATCACACACATTTATATAATTTTGTAAAAAAAATTATAAATGAAATCATATTCATATATCCAAAATGAAACCAATTTTATAGTAACACATACCTAAAAGAAGTGAGAACCAATCTGAAGCATCCCAGAACTCGTCAACTTTAAAGGAAACCACTCGAACCCACCCTTTTTACTTACACGCATATGAACCTTTACATATACATAAGGAAACCTAGCACCAATATACATTCACTAATTATAATAAATGAATATGTATAAGGGTTTCCTTATATATATGACTATACTTTCATGTACATGTAATCCGCCTTCAAAAAATATATAATACATCCTAAAAAATAGGAAACCAAAAATAACCAAAAGACCTGATTAAAATTGGTCCAAAGTTAAGGGAAGAAGAAACCCTACCTCAAACAACGGTATATGAACCAAAATAATATGAAACACTTTTTCATTGATGGTGGATATAGAAACAACCATGTAGCCAACCTGGGAGTCCCATCACACACCCTAACATTGGAATAAAATACCAAAATTATAGTCAGTCCATAACCTAGGGTTTGTTTGAGAAATTAGGGGTTATGGGGGAGATAAAAAACCAAAAGAACATAGGAGGAGGAAATAAAAGGTCATTACCTGAGGAATAGAGAAATAATCCTAATGAAATTGGATGCAATCAGTGATAAGAGATGAGGATGATAGGGGGTGTTATGCATGACCAAAGAGAGGCTATGGGGGTGCATCGTATGAGTGGATATAAGAGAGGATTATAAATAAGAGGGAATGAAAAGGAATAAAAAAAGAAAAGAAATATATATATATATATATATATATTATGGACAAGGAACATAGTTTAGGCACAAGGTTTTGGTGAATTGTTTTCCAAACTGTGTGCCAACCATGTTTTCCCTACTGGAAAACCATGGGGAACTTGCACAGTTACACCAAGGTGAGTCGCACGGTTGGAAAAACCACGATCCAACCATTCCATTCATCACTATCAAGACATATAACAAATATGTATTCTTGTCACATGGTATACCTAACCATGTGAAAGTCATACACCTCAGTCTAGACTCACTGAGGACCTACACGGTTCCTCCTAGGAAATTTGTATGGTGAAGACAATCGTTCTCAAACCATGTGTCATACCAAAACCCATAATTTTTTTAAAATGTTTTCCCAAAATAGATCAAAATTAATTAATTAATTTAATTAATTTATGCCATATTGACAAAGTGGGATTCACAAACTCTCCACCATTCCACTTTCTTCCCCCAAAATTTCTCAAGTCTAAATTAGACGTCAAATAGAAATTTATTTCTAAGGAAAACTCCAAATAAAACAATAATCCTCAAGAAACTGAACATCCTCAAACAAAACTAATCTAATAATTGATTCAAATAAATACCCTAAATAAACTGAGACTAGGATTTGTTCTCCCCGCCATTGAGGAATGAGCTAAAATGGTGGAACAACCGGAAACCTCTTGACCAAAAATATAAAAAATCATTAAGCCATGACATTCACAAAATATCTAAAGGTAATTCAAAAAAAATTACCACCAAAGGAAAACCAAAAAATACAATAATTATAGAACTGCCTCAAGAAACATCCCAAGTGATCATAAAATGGTTCATCGAAACTCAAGGTGTCCAAAAAACATGAGGTGAAAAAAATATACATGCCTTGTTAAGAAATTATTGGGTTTTAACCTAAAGGTCACATACGACATATGAGGGTGTCCAGATCTAAATTATTGAAATACCATCTCATGGTAATCCATGTATAAAATTGAACCTAGTAAAGATTATAGTCGAACCAAAAACAAAACTACACCCATTGTATCCATGAATGCACCTTAGGTTCTTCCCATTCCTAAATAAAACAACATCACCAAAAAAGTAAAACTACATGAGAAAATATATGAACATCAAGAAATGAGTAATTAATGATACTCAAAAAATAATAGAATATATAATGGGAAACCATATAAGAACCTAAGAAAACACTTGGAAAAGGGTTCCTCAATCCAAAAAATTTCTCAACCTAACGAGTAAAATTCAAAATTTGTTTATACTTCAAAAGAGACAACCTAGTTCCCTAATGAACAAATGTATCAACTAGATATTATATGAAAGATTATAAGAAAAATTCACCCCTCTCAATCTATCCATCAACCAAAATACATGGGTCTAAACCACTAAAACCAAAAATCTTTGAAGGATCTACAAAAGAAACAATTCCTTCGATAGACCTGGAGCACAACACTCTAAAAAGGAAAGAGCACTTGACACTCCACTTAGAGTTTGGTATGTTCTAAACAAGAGGAAGATCGTATAAGAAAAACATTCTAGATTCACACTAGACTTTTTTGGGGTTATTACAACATACAATACAGGACATAGAACTTTATATGATCATGTCCCAAAAATCAAATCAAGTTATCCTGAAACTCACAAGGGACTAAAAAAACATTCATACTATAATAAGTAATTATTTTTCGAAATCATTATTTCAAAACCAAGATTTCATTAAAAATTGGCTCTCTTTTATTTCAAATTTGAATCAAAACCATTTTAACAAACCATTTTAAAAACAAATAGCACTTGTTTTTAAATCTAGAATAGTATTCCGGGTTTCAAAATGAAACACACACTTTCCATTTCAAATAGCCTTTATATCACTTAACTCTTTAAAATACACACACTAAGGGTAAAATCACAATTTGAAAAACACTATTTTCATTTTGAAGAGTAAATCAATCGTTTAAAACACTATGGACATGATTATAAATTTCGAACACACAAAGAAACATTTTTAAAATTTCAAATGAATCCAAATATTTCAAATCACATTAAAAAACCAAGCACATTTTGTAGAACCACAAACATTTTAATGTATGTTTCTCTTAAATAAATTCGATATATCACTGTATTCCTTTGAAACAACACTAGGTTCTTTAGGAGATAGTCAAAACCTTGCCATTAAATATAAATTTTCCACTTTTATGTTTTGAATTTCAAAAAATAGTCATCTAGAGTTGTGATAAGTAAGTCATTTGGAGTCATATAGAACAAACTAGATTATTGGTGAATAGTAACATAATCTTATGAATAGTAATATGACCCTTATGAATAGTAAATAATATTTTTATTTTATTTTCTTAAGGAAATAATATAATGATATCTAAATTAGTTTTTCAATGAAAAATAAAACTAATTTCACTTTAAGATTGTTATTTTTCAAATTAACTATGACTTTATTCAAAAATTAAATAAATAATATTTAGAAAATTAACTTTGAAAAATGGAGATCATTTTTGAATTCTACACATCAAAAAAAGTTAGGGTAAATATTTGGGATTTTTCTGAAATTCTAGAATTTTTTATGAATAATGAAATACGATAAAATACAGTTTGTACAAATTATGAGTTAAATACACTATTCATGACATCACAAGTGATGCAAGGCCACTTGGTTCGAAATCACATGTACCTCTTACTATTATGGGTCACATGAAAAAACACTATTTTTTTTCTTGAGAGAAATAATAAAATAATAAATTAAATATTCAAAATTTACCCCTCTCCTCCACTATAAAAATACATCACCACTCCCTCTTATATTCACTCTTAAAAGCCTTGAAGCTCCTCAATGTTCTGGAAATTTACCCTTACCTAATCTCTACCCACTTACAAAAAGCTTTTGGGCTTTCCAAAATACCAAAACCCCTTCCCTTAAAGAGTTTCTCAAGGAGGTTATTACAAGAGGTAAAGCACACTTATTTTTCATTTGGTTTCATTTGAATTAATCTTATTTTTATATCCTCTCCTCACCTCCTCTATTAAAATGATCATGAGAACTCTAGTATCATCTATATACTGGAATTATATCATGTGAATAGAATAACCATCATAAATATTCTTACTCCCTCCCTTTTATTTTTATAAACGAAATCAATGTCCATGAGGTTCCAATTTATAGCTTTCATGTACGACGAAGTTTTGTTCTTAAATTTATTCTTCATTACTGGTCATGAAATAATATTTATGGTTGAAACAGACTATAATATATGTATTATAACCTAATTAATGTTCAGAAACGAGAATATGTACATATAATTATGTTATATGACAAAAATAGTTCATAATAATCCAAATACCGCCGAATAATCGAAGTGGTTGTCATCAAATGATTCATCCTCATTCCATGTAACCAAATGATATAAATTACCATTATCAATTTTTGTTTTCATAAATAATATATAATTCCAATCCTAGAAATTTATAACCATTCCACATGAACTCCATTACTTAAAAAGAAGTGAACTGATTGTGAAAAAAAAAAGAAAACGAACACCCCGGAATAACAAAATTCATTATAATAACTTAGAAATAAGGGTATAAATGAACTAAAAAGAATTATGATAAAATAAATAAATGTCTAATTGGTTATTAAATATGTTATTAATAATTATAATTTCATATTCCAGGAGCTCAAGTTCAAGAGAGGAACACATTTGGAGTTAAGGTAAGGGTTTATCCAAACAAACTTCCATTTTCATTCAGGTTACTTTCATTGTATGATTACCTAAATGCAATTCTTATGTATTGTTATGTACTCCTAATATATTCTGTTTGAGTATTATATATATGTTTACAAACCATAACCTTTCTTTATTTTATGGATAGTTATTCATTTTAAATGGAACTTTCAAAATGGTTTACAAAATACAAGCCCGATTCAAGGGAATTTCTCAAATTCTAACCTATTTTATAGGGAACTCTTTAACCTATTTTTGGTAACCTTTGTCTTTATAAAATCGTTAATTTTATTATGAGAATACTATCTTACCTCACTTCTGGTTTTATACAACGATTTTTACAACAGAAATATTCTTTTCAAAATAAAAGGGTATTTATCTCAAGAATTGCTTAATGATTTTATAAGAGTGTTTTCATCTAATTCAAGACTCATGTTGATTCCATTGTATTTTTTGGTATAATAATTTATAATGTCGTCTACCATATTTTATTCAATGGTTTGTGACTAACTCTAGTCTGGATGATCTAGCCTAAAACCATTCACCATATTACTCAGAATGGTTAGTGTTTTATGTTTAATGATTGGGGAAAGTTAGTTACATTTCATTTGATAGTTTTAATATGATTGTATATGTTGTTTATGTTGATCCCCGCTCATATGAGGAATGAATCGGACTTATTATGTGATGGGTGGGGCCCGCTATATCTGCTCGATGCATCGGTAGGTCTCATGAGACAAATAGACGTGGAATTGGCCGAGGCCTTTCCCAATTTGCTATATGGATTTTGGACGAGGCCAAAATCATTAGGCGTCTTGGCCAAGGCCTGGAAAAAATGTTTCATAATGTCCGGTATATGGACATCCCTCATTATGAAGCTATTAATTGAAATTTCATGTGTTTATTCGACTAGTAGAATACCCATGATTGTGTTTTATTATGGCATTATTTACTCAACTCATATTCCTACCATAATGTGTTTATGTTTATTAGGCATGTGTTTTCAATTATTCACGACGTCTAATGTTTAGTTTATCTTCTTCTTGATTGCTTACTCTTACTGAGAATTTGAACTCACCCCTTTCTTATGTTTCATTTTTCCCAGGATATGAGGAAGTAAATTATGAATGAATTGCAAGCATAATCTAGGAGGAAAGGATGTTTCTAATGGAATAAATTAGTGTTGTATTTCCTTTCCTGATGTAAAGTTGAACTTATTTATGTATCTTTTTTAAAATAATACTAAACTACTTGGTGCTTTGGGATTATTATTCCTTGTTTTTATGCCAATGTAATCAAATAAGGCACCGACTCCAGGTAGTTGGGATCGGGTCCTTACAGTTGGTATCAGAGGAAGATTAGAAGAATACGTGGAAACTAGATTTAGAAAACATAGAATTATGGAAGAGTACCTAAGTTAGTAATTGAGGATATACATACAATAACGTCCCGGTATTTTGGTACGGAATAGATTATGTGGATCTTTCAAGAAATACAACCCTTTTTGGATACGAGTCGGTAGAGGCGGCTCTGTCACATATGTATCTAGGGGGAAAACCCGAAAACACCACTTTGAGTTAGACTCAAACGGGAAATGGTGCATGAAAATGGTCCTTGATGCAATCTTGGTTACGAAACTCCTAGGGGATATGCTTAGGATAATTCACATTTTATTTAGAATCCATTATGAAGGATTGAAATGTAAAATATTCATCAAAGAGACCATTTTTTTGAATATGGTATTAGACATGCGTAGAATCTCAAATTTTTCTTAGTATTTTTATGTTAATATTATACATTATGATTCATAACCTAATCTAGTGTATGACATTATATAGAGATGGTGCCAAGTGGAAGGAATGGAAACTGCATGAACACACGTGTCCCCTGTAGGGATTTCTCTCCGATGCAAGATAATGATGTTAGCTCTGGTGATGAGAAACTCGTAACTATACAGGGAAAAATTACATAGATTATGAATAATAACATTACCCATATGGAGAAAATTTGATCGATTCATTGATGGCCTAAAGCCTTTCCACCGACGGACACTTGTCTCCCAAAGTTTTTCATCATATGAGGATATAGTTTCATGGGCTATTAAGATAAGAAAATAATTCTCTAAGTCTTATGAATTTAATGGAAAGAAAGAAAATAAGAGGGATGCTGAAAACCCTTGGAAAGAAAATATGGAAACATGGATGAAGATAAGAATTGAATTTCCACCATGTGACAATTGTGGAAGGAAACACCCTGGTGCATGCTTAAAAGGAAAAGTAGTATGCTACAAATGTTTTGAGAAAGGCCATCTTGCGGGCGATTGAAAAGAGAAGAAGGAATCCAATGATGTTCATTGCTATAATTGTTGGGAGATGGGACACTATGCAAATTATTGTCCAAAGCGTCAAGGAAATATGCGAAAGTAAAGGCTAAGGGATTAGAGACAAGATTATGCAATCACAATTGTAGAGGTTGAAGTTCCTAATGATGTGGTGGTGGGTACTTTAATTGTTTCCTCAAACATAGATAACACTTTATTTGTTTATGAATTATCGAATTCATTTATATCTTCCCAGTTCTCCATGAAAAGTAGATATGTCCAATTTGATTTAATAAAGGAGTTGTCAGTCAAAACTTCTAGGGGATGTATCATTGCAACCAAGGCATGTCGACTAGTCCCCCTCCAGACACCAAAATTTTATCTAGTTTCTAACCTTATCATCATTCCAATGACTGGATTTGATATAATTCTCGATATGGATTGGCTGTAAAATTATGATGAGAATATTTATTGTAAGAAGAAGGAAGTTACAATTTTTGAAAATGGTGTAGAATCCCTTGTCTTTAGGGTGGAAACTTCGCCACCTGATTCTTATCTAGAACCACCCCCACTATCTCTACTGAATACAATACTTGGATAGAAAGATAAACCAATATCTTTGAGCGAGGAAAGAAATCGTCAAATTGAGTATGCGCACATAGTGAAAGAGTACATTGATGTATTTCCAAAGGATTTACCTGGACATCCTTTAGAGCGGTAAGTTCAGTTCTCTATTGATTTAATTTTCGATGCAAGACATATATCAAAGACTCCTTATAGAATGGCCACTAAGGAATTAGTAGAGATAAATAAACAACTAAAGGATTTGAGTGAAAAAGGATTTATTCGACCTAGTGTTTCTCCATGGGAAACCCCTATCCTCTTTGTCAAGAAGAAATATGGATCCATGAGGCTTTTCATTGATTATATGGAAATCAATGACATTATAATAAAGAATAAGTATCATTTTCCCCGGATTGATGATTTATTTGACCAAATTCATGGAGCTCAATACTTTTCAAAGATTGAACTTCGATCCAGATATCATCAGTTGCGTGTGAGGAAGGAAGATATTCATAAGACAGTATTTCGGACCAAGTGTGGGCATTTTGAGTTTACAGTGATGCCTTTTGGACTGACAAATGAACCCCCTATTTTCATGGATTTAATGAATATAGTTTTTAAGTAATATCTTGATAACTTTTTTGTGGATATCCTCGTATACCCAAAAAGTTATAAAGACCATGAGAATCACTTGTGGGTTATTTTGAGAACTCTTAGAAGAAATAAATTATATGGGAAGTTTAGCAAGTGCAAATTCTGGATTCAATCAGTTTCTTTTCTGGGCCATATTGTCTCTAAGCATGGAATCCTAGTTGGTCCTGTGAAGACAAAGGAAATCCAAGATTGGGTCACGCTAACAAAAATAACTGAGGTACACAGTTTTATTGGCTTAGTAGGTTATTATTGGCATTTCGTTCAGAATTTTTCCCGACTGGCTAACCCGCTAACCAAGCTCACATGTAAAAGAATTAAGTCTATGTGGACAAAATAATGTAAATAATGCATCGATTAATTGAAAAGAAGATTGGTCAATGGTCCTATTTTGAATCTTCAATCTGGAAGTGATGGATTTATAATATACAATAATGCATCAAATAATAGAATGGGTTGCGTACTTATACAAAATGATAAAGTTATTTCATATGCATCAAGATAGTTTAAGACTCATGAGAAAAATTATCCAACTCATGATCTTGAGTTAGCAGCTGTAATCTTTTCTCTAAAAATATGGAGGCATTATCTCTATCGAGAGATATATGAGATTTATACGGAACATAAGAGTTTGAAATATATTTTCACACAAAAAGAACTCAACATGAGGCCAAGAAGATGGATCGAGTTACTCAAATATTATGATTGTTCAATACACTACCACCCAGGAAAGGTGAATAAGGTGGAAGATGCATTAATCAGGAAAGATCATGGCCTTCTGACTCAAATGAGGATTAAAAGAGATCTTATGTTCATGGATATACTGAAGATGGATATGGGAATTGTTAAGGAAGGGGAAACATCACTCCCCTTTAAAATGATTTCTAAACCATCTTTACTAGAGAAGATAAAAATTTCTCAATCTGATGATGAGAATCTGCCAAGAAAATTCATGCGGTTAAGGATGGGAGACTGGCTGAATTCGTTTATGAAGAAGGTGTTCTGATGTTTGGGAAGATTTTATGTGTTCCATCAGTACCTGATTCAAAACGTGAACTATTAGATGATTCTCATAGCTCAAATTTCTCTATACATTTAGGTAGCACCAAGTTGTATAGAGATCTGAAGGAATATTTTTAGTGGGATAATATGAAGCAAGAAATTGCTGACTACATGTCAAGGTGTCTAGTTTGTCAACAGATGAAGGCGGAGAGACAACATCACAAAGGAGTGATGCTATGTCTACCTATTCCTGTGTGGAAGTGGGATAGCATTACGATGGATTCTGTCACCGGACTATTTAGGACACCTAGAAGTAATGATGCAATATGGTTAATTGTTGATCATCTAACTAAATCAGCACATTTCCTTCCAATAAGAGAGTATTTAACACCTGATTGCCTATAAAGACTTTATATTAATGAATTTATGAGAGTTCATGGTGGACCTATATTGATTTTCTACAATCGAAATCCCCGGTTTACATCAAAATTCTAGAAAAGACTCCAGAAGGCTTTGAATACTGAGCTTCATATGAGTACTGCATATCACCCTCAAACTGATGGATAGTCTAAAAGGACTATTCAAACTCTGGAAGACATGCTGAGATCATTCTCTCTTGACTTCCAAGGTATGTTGGATAAATACTTTCCTTCGATGGAATTTTCCTAAAATAATAGTTTCCATTCTAGTATTCAAATGGATCCATAAGAAGAATTATTTGGAAAGAGACGTCAAACTCTAAATTGTTGGGACAAAGTTGGTGAATGGAAACTTATAGGCCCAGAACTTATTGAAGAGACCACAACAAAGGTGAAAAAAATACAAGCCAATATTAAAGCATCACAAAGTAGGAATAAGTGTTACAATGGAAACCGAAGAAATGACATTGAATTTCAAGTGGGAGATCATGTATTTCTGAAAGTATCTCCCTGGAAGGGTGTCTTAAGGTTCGGTAAGAAAGGGAAATTGGGCCCCAGGTACATCATATAATTATAAAATCTAGAAAGAACCAGAGTTGTATCTTACCATTTAGCGATGCCGCCAAATATATCCAAAGTTCATGATGTGTTCCATGAATCATTGTTAAATAAGTACATCCCAGACCCAACACATGTACTCACATATGATTAAATATAACTAGAACCTGATTTGTCATAATGTGAAAAGCCTATCAGGATTCTTGAAACAAGGGAGAAGGTATTGATAAATCATAAAACTCGCCTAGTAAATGTTCTTTGGAGAAACCAGAATATAGAGGAAGCAACATGGGAACCTGAGGATGTTATGAAAAAGAATAACCGACATCTTTTTGGTGGGATTTATACATAAAATTTCGAGGAGGAAATTTTCGAAGGAGGGAATAATGTAGCACACGAGCATTTTATGGTATGTTTCTCTTAGATACATTCTATACATCACTATGTTCCTTTGAAACAACACTAGGTTATTTAGGAGATATTCACAACATATCCATTAAATATAAATTTTCCACTTTTATGTTTTGAATTTCGAAAAATGGTCTTCTAGAGTTGTGATCAGTAAGTCATTTGGAGTCAGATAGAACAAACATGATTTTTGGTGAATAATAACATACCCTTATGAATAGTAATATGAATTGTAATATGACCCTTATCAATGTTAAATAATAATATTATTTTATTTTCTTAAGGCAATAAGATAATGAGGTCTTAATTAGTTTTTCAATGAGAAATAAAACTAATTCCACTTTAAGATTGTTATTTTTTGAATTAACTGTGACTTTTTTTAAAAATGAAATTAATAATATCTAGAAAATTAATTTTGAAAAATGGAGTTCATTTTTAAATTGTACACATTGAAATATGGTTAGGGTAATGTTTTGGGATTTTTCTGAAATTCTAGAATTTTTTATGAATATTGAAATACGATAAAATACCATATATACAAATTATTAGTTAAATACACTATTCATGGCATCAAAAGTGATGCAAGCCCACTTGGATCAAAATCACATAAAATTCTTACAATTATGGGTCACATGAAACAACACTATTTGTTGTATTGAGATAAATAATAAAATAATGAATTAAATATTCAAAATTTACCCCTCTCCTCCACTACAAAAACCACTCACCACTCCCTATTCTCTTCACTCCTTTAAGACTTGAAGCTCCTCAAAGTTCTGCCAATTTACCCTTACCTAGTCTCTCCCCACGTCCAAGAAGCTTCTGGGCTTTCCAAAAGACCAAAACCCCTTCCCTTAAAGAGTTTCTCAAGGAGGTTATTTCAAGAGGTTAAGCACCCTTCTTTTTCATTTGTTTTCATTTCAATTTACCTTGTTTTTCTATCCTCTCCCCACCTCCTCTATTCAAATGATCATGATAACTACAATATAATCTATATACAGTAATTATATCATGTGAATGGAAGAACCATCATAAATATTCTTACTCCCTCCCTTTTATTTTTATAAACGAAATCAACGTCCATGAGGTTCCAATTTATAGCCTTCGTGGATGACGAAGTTTCATTCTTCAATTTCTTTTTCATTACTAGTAATGAAACCATATTTATGGTTTAACCAGAATATAATATATGTATTATAACCTAATTAATATTCAGAAACTAGAATATGTACATATAATTAAATTATATGACAAAACTAGTTCATAATAATCCAAATACCGCCGAATAATCGAAGTGGTTGTCATCAAATGATTCATCCTCATTCCATGTAACCAAATGATATAAATGACCATTACCAATTCTTTATATTCATAAATAATATATATATTTCCAATTCTGTAGATTTATAACCATTCCACATGAACTCCATTACTTAAAAACAAGTGAACCGGTTGTGTAAATAAAGAAAACGAACACCTCGGAATAACGAAATTCAATATAATATCATAGAAATAAGGGTATAAATGAACTAAACAGAATTATGATAAAATAAATACATGTCTAATAGGTTATTTAATAAGTTATTATTAAGTATAATTTCATATTCCAGGAGCTTAAGTTCAAGAGCAGAACATGTTTGGATTTAAGGTAAGGGTTTTTTCACCCGAACTTCCATTTTCATTCGGGTTACTTTCATTGTCTAATTACCTCAATGAAATTATTATGTATTGTTATTTACTCCTCATATATTCGGTTTGAGTTATATATATATGTTTACAAACCATAACCCTTCCTTATTTTATGGATAGTTACACATTTTAAAATTAACATTCAAAATTGTTTCCAAAATACAAGCCCGATTCAAGGGAATTTCTAAAATTCATACCTATTTTCTAGGGAAATATTTAACCTTTTTTTGGAAACCTTTATCTTTATAAAAATCACACATTTTATTATGAAAATACTATCTTGCCTCACTTCTGGTTTTATAGAAAGATTTTTCCAAAAGAACTCTTCTTTTCAAAATAAAAGAGTATTTATCTCAAGAATTTCTTAATGATTTTATAAGAGTGTTTTCACCTAATTAAACACTCTTTTTGATTCCATGGTATTATTGGGTATAATAATTTATGAATTCATATAAAATATTTTATTTAATAGTTTGTGACTAACTCTGTTTAGGATGATCTAGCCTAAAACCATTCACCATATTACTTAGAATGGTTAGTGTTTTAGGTTTAATGATTGGGGAAAGTTAGTTACATTTCATATGATAGTTTCAATATGAATGTATATGTTCTTTATGTTGATACCTTCTCATATGAGGAATGCATTGGACTTATTATGTGATGAGGGGTGCCCGATATCACCTCTCGATGCATCGGTAGGTCTCATGATATAAATATACGTGGAATTTGTTGAGGCATTTCCCAATGTGATATATAGATTTTGGCCGAGGCCTTAATCATTAGACGTCTTGGCCAAGGCCTTGAAAAAATGTTTCAGAATGTCCAGCATATGCACTTCCATAATTATGAAGGTAGTAATTTAAAGTTCATATGGCTATTAGACAAGTAGAATATCTATGATTATGTTTTATTGTGGCATTATTTACTCATCTCATATTCCTGCCATAATGTGTTCAAGTTTATTAGGCATGTGCTTTCAATTATTCACCATGTCTAATGTTTATATTATCTTCCGTTGTATTTCTTACTCTTACTGAGTTTTTGATCTCACCCCTTTCTTATGTTTCATTTTTTCCAAGATATGAAGAAGTAAATTATGAATGACTTGTAAGCATAATCTAGGAGTCATGGATGTTTCTAATGGAATAAATTAGTGTTGTATTTCCTTTCATGATGTAACATTGAACTTATTTATGTATCTTGTTTCCAATAATACTAATCTACTTGGTCCTTCAGGATTCTTATTCCTTGTTTGTATTCCAATGTAATAAAATAAGGCACCGGATCCAGGCAGTTGGGGTCGGGTCCTTGCACATTTTAAAAAAAAGACCTAGTCCTTGTTTAAAAATTAAAAACATTTTTCTTAAAAATTAATTTATCAAAAACAAAAAATGAATTTGAAATTACATGTACATACTACATAACAAATACATAACAAAATAGTCAATCAAAAACCCAAAGAAATATGCCAACTTGTCACAAGACCAACCATGATCCCTATAACATTTACCTTACATACTAATAAATATAAAGGTCAAGTACTCTAAATAATAAAATAAACTGGGAAGTGAAACCATTCCTTCCTTGGCCACATTGTTGTTAGCCATATGGAAATCATGAATTGGTTCCTAGAGCATGTCTAGATTAATGTGTTTGGTCATCGAATTGTTTTTCATGCCCTATGAACCAAACATGAATCTTAACTTCATTTAGTTTCACCATCCAAAAACATCACATAAAACCCCCATGTAAATTAAAAAATTCCAATAAAGATCAAAACACCAATTCTATAGGCCTAAACCCAATATAAAATAAAATATTGAGCACAAAATTCAAATCCACATCCAATGGAAACTAAGGGATCAAGGAAGGAAAGAGACAGATAGACTCTCCTTGCACCTACCTCTAAAGTTCCAATGACATATCAAACTCTAATGAAACCCCAAATAAAAAAAGGGAACTCCAATGTTTTAGTAATCTTGTGGAAATAAGAACCCAAACCAACTTTGATACCATTTTTTAATGAACTGATTTGGACTATCTCTCCCACAGACACACAAAATAGATCGCCACAAGCCTGAAGGGAATTCCCAATCCACATGGGCTGTAAAATAGCACCTAGGAATAATAGGAACAAACATGGGAATGGTTTCAACCAATAATCAAAGTAAAAGGAAAAACAATGATATTAAAAAAAACTGGAATGACACCTCCATACATCGTAAATACATACTGAAACAAAAATAAGAATAAATAAATAAAAATTGAATATAAAAGAAATACACTAACTAAATTATCCTCTACCCCAGTCTCCCTCCCATATATAGAAATAAGCGAGCCACTGCCAGATCCCTTCTATTCCCTTTATAAAATGTAACTACCATTTATCTGTAGATAGAGATAAAATTCCAATTATACAAATGTAATAAGATAAATTATTAACCAGAAACCCAGATAAATAACGCTCAAAGAGTATCCAATTACCTAAACCAAGAACCTACAAATGATATGATAATATAGGAATGAGATAAAAATTCTAATAGGTCACCAAAATCCACCAAAACTATGAACTTTTTATCATAAGGAAATTCAACAATTCTAGTTTGAAAACAGACTAGAAAATTTTATTTTTTGTACAATATATGAAAATCAAACAACATGTTAATAAAATACAAAAAAAAATTTGTTCTATTCAAAATTGGATCACACGATTTTGAAAAAAACCACCAACCTAATCAATTTCCCAATCACACACACACCATTCACATTTCTCAAAATAACCCACTTGTTTTATTTAAATTTAAATTATTTCCTTAAAATAATAAATTGGTTGGACCATCTTTAAAGCAAAACCCATTATTAAATCCACCACAAGAACTCATAAAAGATTATTTTATATCCAAAATGGTTTTCCAAACATCTTTGAAAACTCAATTTTCGAAAGAAAATGACACAAAAAACTCACATAGGTGTGTCATATCACAATGGTACCAAATACATCACAAATCATATATCAAATACCAACAAGATAAGGGTTCTATATTAATGAAATCGGGGGAAATGATAAAAAAATCATGGTATCAAAATCCCCACAGTCTCTAACTTACCAAGAAATCGAACGGTCAAATGTTTCATGGAGTCTAAAAAAATATCACTAATATACTAATAATATAATATTATATGGATATAACCACCTAAACTAGCTACTAGAAAATGCTAAGTCCATAAACGTCATCCTAGTAGCACACAAAATGATCGCAGTCATGAAAAATCCCCACCTAGACCTTGTTCTAGGCATGACTAGTGGGAAACTAGTGGTGTGTGAACCTACTATTGGAACAATCTAAATCTTACACATAGTACCCAGACCTCCATGACATAAAGAAAGTGAGACGTATTTAAAAAAATAAATTTCCAACTCGTAATGAATAAACAAGGCTACCATCACGCAATAACACACAATAATGGATATCCCCTAAATATAAAACATGAACTCAAAAAACAAAAAAAACATTCACACAAAATGGGAGAAAATAAGCATCACGTAGTGATCAAAAACCCACACAGGGGGTAAACAAGGAAGTGGAAATCAAGGATTTTCCCTCTCACCATTTAAAAACCAAAGTGCCAACTGAACCTTTAACATAGAAACATGTCTTAGGATGCCAAGAACTTTCAAATTTCATTAAATGACATTTAAATCATTTATTAAAAATAATGGAAATCAACCACACATTCAAAAAATTTCAAAGAAAATCTTAAAGAAAGTTTCTTCCTCTTTTAATACCAAAACAATTACATATGCCTTCTATTTCCATAAAAACAATTTAAAACAATCCACCAAGGAATTTCACAGGAGGTAAACCACCCACGCATTTCAAATCATCATTTTAAATATAAAAATTAAACCATTTTCCAAAACATCTATATGTTAAATTATCACTTTAAAAACAATTCCCTTTAAAACATAGTTTTCACTCCTTGAAAACTAATAAAATATCAAAATACCATCATTTCATTTATAACCCATTTGAAAATTTATATGTTCATTCCCTTAAATCTAAGCATAACTAAACATTTCAATTAAAACATAAAAACCTGAAAATTCAATTATTCCAAGCTCAAAACACAAAGAAATGGTTTTAAATCACCAAGGAGATATAAAATATATCTATAAATTCATAAAAAATATTTTAAAAAGCACAATCACATTATTAATTCCAAAATGAAACAAATTTTGATAGTAACACCTACCTAAGAGAAGTGGGAACCAAGATGAAATATCCCAGAACTCATCTTCATCGATGGAATCCAATTGAATCCACCCTTTTTACTTACACATATAGTCACCTTCACATATACATAAATACACTTAGCCCGAAATTACATATTCATATTACTATAATGAATATTCATAAAGGGGTCCTTATATAATTTCATATACATGAATATAAATGTAAGAAGCCTTAAAAAAATGAAAGGCATCCTTAACAACCAAGAGGAAACCAAAAATAACCAAAATTCCTAATAAAAAATGTTTCAAAGAGAATGGTTGAAGAAAACCAACCTTAATCGACAAAATATGAAATAAAATAATCTGGAATGCTTTACCTTTGGTGGTGGAATTTGAAACACACACAAAGCTAACCTAAGAGAATATTTCACCCCTAAAAATGAATGAAAACACTAAAAATCTGGTCATCCCACAACCTAGTGTTCGACTAAGTTAATAGGGTTGATGAGGGAGAGAAAATGATATAATAATGTAAGAGGAGAAAAGAGGATGTCATACCTTGAGTAATTGAGCTGAAATCATTACAAAATCAGGTGAAATCAGTGAGAGGATAAGAGGCCTAGAGGTAGATGTCACATGTGGCTGAGGAGAGGACATGGGGGTGTCACGTGAGTGGAGAGGGGAGGGAAAAAGAAACAAGAGAGAAAGGGAAAGAAGAAGAATATATATATTGGACATAGCACATGGTTTAGATTCACGGTTTTCCAAACCATGTGCCAATATTGTTATCCCTACTTGACAAACAAGGGGAAATTACATGGTTACTATATTGACCATACCTTTTTTACATAAATATTACATCATTTTAATGATAAACAACGTAATATATATAAGAATCCAATATCAAAATGTTCAGTGCCTTTGGAAAATTAGGCTCATACATAACTTCCACATAATAAAAAATAAACATTTATTTAAATTAATCTTATTTATCCTTGTAAGAGATCTTTTTCCCCTTACTACATTTAATCCCCTGAGGATATATATCAAATAAAGAGGTGAGCTAAAATTTCAATTAGAGGATGTATAAGGGACATGAATATATATAACATGGGTGAGCATAATAATCATCATCAAATCATAATCATAGCATCATTGTCAACATTATGACATAAAAATGTGATAAATTCATGGAATTTGGAAATTTATAAAAATGAAACATCATGTCATACATTTCTAATACCACACATAGTTTTGAAAAAATCTCTCATCATGTTGGTTCATATAATATGTCCATAATCATAAAATCATCATTGTGAAAAAATTTAACATCATGTTTATTCATAATAAATGTTATCTCATTATTAAATCACATTACCTAATGGATGTTAGGCTATAGAATTTTAGGCCCACCCATCACGTCATAATATTTACATAATCAAGCATACCACATAGAATTTATAATAATCATAGTCATAAAATAACCCATGGAATGAAATGGGTTTCATATATATTTAATAAATCATATATTCGTGATTAAAATTCGAGTTTCCAAAATGAATAAGGTAAAACATACTTGACATAAAAATCATCATTATTTATTGAGAAATAAATAACTCAAGAAGATTAAAAGATGTATTTTAGAAAGAAGAATATTTTTGGAATATATTTGTATTTCTCCTAAAAATCAGGGTAGAAAAATGTTTATACATGAAAAGAAAATATATTAATAATGAAATGATATTTATGTCACATTATATGAATATCCATAAATAAATTTTCATGAAAGATGGATTACCCAAAGAAAAGGAGGTTTCAAGAATCCCTTTAGCTTAAATCCTGCTTTATTTTATAGTTGTTTCGCCTCCTGAATAATAAACATAGATTTATTAAAACAATGATCCAAAACTGAATTTTTTAATTTTTACCTCTATTTATCTGTTATAGTATTTTTATTATATTTATTAGTTTCCTTGGTTATTGGGTAGTCATTAAATATCATGTTTTACTTAGAAATTTACCATTTTACATCGATTTTGATATTTTTTTTCAATATAATTTATACATTTGTAGAATAAATTCATGAATATTATAGTACATGTAAATACATTTTTAAATATTATATAAAATTATTATTATCCATACATGATTATTATTATAATTTTTGACATTGTAATGTCTCTATAGGTGGTTAACTAACCTTTGACGGGATATTGTCGAGAGAGCGGGAAAGGATGTTTTAAATTTATATATATAGTAAATGTAATACTTATATTAGGTTAGAATCATTAATATAATGTTAACTTAAATCCTAATTAGTCTTATAAGGTTTAATTTCTTAAGGGGTGATGAAAAAAATAAATAGAAGAAGAAGTAGAAGAGAGTTGAGAGAAACCTACTTAATCCTCAGTGTATCTTCTATTATACAACACTGAAAATACCTTGATTTTTCGAGTTTGTTTACTCTATAACGTCCCTAGGTATTATTAGGGGAATTATAGGGAGTATTGGTTTTGTTAAGAAATGTATGAGTGATTTTACAAGGGGAGGGAGAGGGGTAATTTATACTTGAGGAGATGGGTATTTTTAGAATAAAATATTAAATAAAATATCACATCCAAGGTAAAAATTGTAATAGTGAAATTTTGAAAATTTAAATATTATGTAATGGTTTTTAAGACTTTAAAAATCTTTATAATTCTACTTCATTATTTTATTAAAAATGAAACTGGAATGAAAAAAATTGGTATTTTAAGGGATCACTTTTGACTTTAGGTTTTCAAAAATGCCTTTTGGGATTAGAATTTAGGTTTATTTTATTTCAAAGACTCATTTATGAAATTAAATATATTATGTCCAAACATCAAGTTCTATATAGTATTATTTCAATATTACATCATGAATGTATTAATTTAAGATACACTGGTTATGTGAAAAACTATACTTTTATTATTCACCTAATAAATGAAGTATTTCAAAAAATTACCAAAAAATAAACCTTGGACAATTTTGACAAAATGATTTCAAACATGGTATTAATTTTATTAAAATAAATATTTAAAAAAATTAATTTTAATTTTTAATATAAAAAATTATGACTTCTACGGAATACATTAAAATATAGTTTATTAAAATGTGCTTATATTTTCTTTAAGTTTTTAGTCATTATATTTTTTGGCATTATAATATTTATATTTACTTAAATTAACCTTGATAAATTTTATTTAAATAAAAATTTATTATTTTGAGGTAATATTATTATTCTAATAGTCATGTTACTATTCCCAATAGCCAGGTTACTATTTCCAATGTCCAGAATACTATTCTGTTAGTTATGCTACTATTCCAACAGTCATATTATTATTCCAATGGTCACATTACCACCTATAAATACCTATAATTTCCTTACTTCATTGTTCAAATCAATTCCTCTCAGGGTTCTATATTTCAATTTTCTATAATTTTGATTGGATTTCTAATATTTGGTTTCTTTTCAAGAGTGTTGGTAGTGGGGGAGATGATTCTAGTAGATCGGGGTAACCCATATTTTACCATTTTAGGTTTATTATTTTATATTTTTCATCAAATTTTAATTTTTGGAATTTTAATTAGTTTTATTGCTGATTAATGTAAATATATTTATTAAAGAAATAAATTTTTGGCAGTCTCTTTATGTGTGTAATACAATATAGTATATTTTAAGACACATTTATTTCAAGACACGTATATAATTTATAAACGATGGGTTGTTACATTATTCCCCATTTTGAAATTTCATCCACAAAATTTCATCGCATATTCTCAGTTAAGAATAGGTGAGGGTACTTCTGTTTAATTGTTTCCTCTGTTTCCCATGTCACCTCTTCATACTTATGGTTCCTCCCCAACACATACAAGGTTAGTTATCTTGTTGAGTAGAACTTTTTCTCTACGGTCAAAGTTCTTCACCGGTTACTCTTCATATGATTCTCCAGTTGTACCACCTCTAGATTCTGTACATGTGAGAGATCAGGTATGAACATCCACATGAGTGATATGTGGAACACATCATGAACTTGATCCATACGAGGTGGAAACAAAAAACAATATGCCACTACTCCTATGTAACCATGGATCTCAAAGGGAACAATTTACCTTAGGCTAAGCTACCCTCTATTTCCAAACCATATTACTCTCTTCAATAGTTATATTTGAAGGAAAAATTATCTCTAACATCAAACTCCAAGTCCCTTTGATGGGTGTCATCATAGCTCTTCTACTGATTTTGAGAAGATTTTATATGTTGTTAGATGGCCTAAACCTTCTCTATCATCTCTTACAGAATATCAGATACAAGAAGCTTTTTTTCTCTAACTTCATCCAAAAAATATGGAGTTCTAAATCAATTCCCACACAGAGCTCTAAATGGAGCCACTTGAGTACTTAAGTGGAAACTATTTTTATATGAGAACTCAACCAATGGTAGATGTTGATCGCATCCACATTTGAATTTCATTGAGCAAGATATTAGCGTGTATTTGAGTGTCTAAATAGTCCTTTTAGATTGCCCATATATTTGGTGGTGATATTCCATACTAAAATTCAATTCATTACTCAAATTCATGTTGAACACTTCTACATAATTTAAATGTGAAACTTAGATCACAGTGCAAGACAATCGAATGTGGAACCCCATGCAGCCTCACCACCTCCTTCACATATATCTTGGAAATTTGTTCAATAAATTAATATTCCAAAATATCAATGAAGTGGGTAGTCGTGTTGAGTCAATCCACCTCAACCCATATCATAATATTTACTTTGGATGTCTTCGGGAGACCAGTGAAAAGGTCCATTATGACATTCGCCCATTTCCACATGGTTCTAGGCAATGGTTGAATCATACCTTTGGACTTATATCACTCTAATTTAACATTATGAAATACCAAACA
Source organism: Viscum album (assembly GCA_963277665.1). Lineage (NCBI taxonomy): Eukaryota > Viridiplantae > Streptophyta > Magnoliopsida > Santalales > Viscaceae > Viscum > Viscum album. The sequence continues at coordinate 2,055,401,797 of OY728148.1, forward strand.
TCATGAGATATAATTTTACATCTTCTTATTCATGTATTCCCACAAAAATTGCTCTCGAAGATCAATGTATATCTTGGTTCTTACAGGATCGATAGAGAATGGTGAGCTATGTTCATTATCCTATAGCTCATTCTTTATCTCAAGTGATGAAGGGGAACGAATCCTTTTTCAAAACCGAATATAATCATCATCATAAATGTGAAACTCAAGTATCCTCCCATTATTTATTACTTTCATATTTTTTGTAGCTCAAGATCATCCCTTTGTGCCTATTTGGTCTTCTCAAAGATAGATGGTTAGTAAATAATTTGGGAAAAGAAGGATATATTCCCCAGCATTACGATTTCCATATTTATCCTATAATGACCTTACTCTTTATTTCATATTTAAACATGATTTATTACATAAAATTACACTTAATACAACCCAAAATATCGAGAGGTCTAGTGTATTTTGGGATTATGAACATTACATGACAACTTAAGATGTAAAATACAACAACTTTATTGAAAACATCATTTAAATGACCACAACATGCATTCGTACATATCATTGCATAGGATATACTAAAGACATACATAATAAAAAGGTGATATATAAATCCCAATAAGGGATAAACCAAGGCATAACTTGAAGAACACAATATATGATAAGAAATAGGCATATCAATGGAGCACAAGAGAAACATGAACATAAACGCATGATATAGCATGATTATCATAATATGGAAATGTGGAAACAACTTAAAAACTGCATCATTAACATAAATGAATCAGGTAAACCCTTTTCCCAACATGATTTATCATGATACCAAACATTACCCAGTGCATTGGAGCGCTATCAGGGTGCACCCTTCATGAACATTTTAATCTCATGCTTATGTGTGTCACATAGATCTTATAACATGGATTCATTCAACATCATCATTTATTGAATGATAAAGGAATGTGTAATACATATATGAAAGTCCATAATTAATAATTATATGTTCATAAATGTGAATAACATTAATAGACAAATGGTCATGGTATTCAGTACATGATGATTTTGGCATGAGAAATTGCGGTGCAAATTCAGCAGCATAACGACCTCACATGGGGATTCAAAAAATGGGTTGATGAGAGATAAAGGGGTATCTTGTAATTTATACATTACATGGTTAGTAAAGAGATCATGTAGCATAATATCCCAACAAATTAAATGTAATTTGATATGTATAATATAAGATAAATTCTTGAATGTAAATTAGGAGATAGAAATCCTTAGAGAATTTTGGCATGGTAATGGGTGTACATGGGAGGGATTAATCAGATTGAAATAGGTCTCTCATATTTTAAAAAAAATAAGGTAAGTATGGGGGAGCTGTAAAAACATACCCCATCATTTTTAATTGAAAAATAAAAGGATGTAACAATATAAGGAAACTTTTACAAAAATCAGAATGGAAGGAAAGTGAGGATCCCTTACTTGGATGTGTGATCCCCAAGGATTGGGAGTGGATTCTTCGGAGCTAAGGGTAAACTTTGGAAGACTCAATAGAGTGTAGATAAGAGTTATTAAGAATTTAAAGTAGTTTTATAGAATATTAATAGGTTCTTGGGCGGGTTTATATAGGAAACAAGTGGGGATTCATTTTTTTTTGATTTTGGACAATACACACTAAAATACTCAAAACCACAAACCAACCCATGTTTTTTTCCCATGGTTTCTATAAAAGGAGAGTGAAAAAATATTATTTTATTAGTATAAGTCTGAATATATAAAAATATTTCCCTTGATTATGTACAGGTGAGTCACACGCTCAAGGAAATGAATTTAAAATCATAAAATATATTATATATTTTAGAGGATTCACTAAGGAATTATAAAATAAATGGAATAAAAATAAAATCACATTATTTTAAAGTTAAAACATATATTTGGTTGAATATCCATTTTATGGTATTTATTACATCACTATTGGGTCCTTATGATGTCATAAAATAAACTATATATTTATATATTATTTAATTTTTGCCCAAATATTTGACTGTTTCCAAAAATTATAAAAAATTCACCGTTGGATAATTTCAAAATCCTGATTCAAAAAATAATATTCATTTTATTTAAATAATTTTATAAATATGTGAATTTTCACTTTTAAAATGAGAAATGACATTTATTGAAATTTTCTGGGTTTTGAAAAAAACAGTTTTTAAACCTTAACAAAAATTACATTTGACTTCATAAAAAATTATGTACTCATTTATTATTAATAAAAGTAATTTGATAATAATATTTTATTAAAATATTAGTTATTTAAAAAATTAATTAATTCCTTAAAATAAATTCTTTAAATTACACTTTATGTTTAATCGAATAAAAATATAACTCTTATCAAACCGATTGCCTAATATTTTACAGATAAGGAACAAATATAATCATAATTTATTATATTTTATTATAATATTATTAATAAAAACCATAGTTTAATATAATAATGTATATATTTCTCAAAAGTACCATTTTTACTCGAAAAATAAATTTACCATTTTTTATGAAAGACTATTTCCATAAAGGAAATGATGGATTAATAATTTTATTTATAAAAAAGGATTACACAATAAGTAACTAATACCATATTACATAACCACTAATAACATGTGCATAAGACCTAAGGGTAAGGTGTGTGATGGTGACTGACTCTTGGGGCGGCTCAGATAACATCGTCTCGGTAGCAATCTCTCTTAACTTTAACTTCACCCATAGGCGATTCTGTTCTAGTTTAATGTGTTGAATTTTGGATTGGGCTTGGTGAAGAGTAAAGCTCGGTGATTCTACCTCCTTTCCAATATCTGAAAAATGTTCTTCGTATGGCCTAAATATTCAAAATGAGGCAATCCTCTCCTTTGTCTGTTTCAAACAGATTTTTTTAAAACCATATATTTATATCAGATGTGTGACCATTTTTCAACGGTTATATTACCAACAGTAATGATAAATAACGGTAATTTAAACCTAATAATAACAAATAAAAGAGTTAATGCTTTTTCTATATCCAAAAGGCATTAAAAATGTAATTTTATTTATAAATTTTCAGGTCATTACAACCATCCCCCCATTAATAAATTGTGTCCTCGCAATTTAAACATTAACTCAGTTCTTCCTATTTCCATATATTGTTTAGAATAATAGGAAAAATTAATTATGGGTATTATTAAGCTATTTAACACTTAAATGGTAATCTAATAAAATTTTTGGGATAACTTATAAATTACATTTATCTCCTTAACTTATGAATTTCTAGGCTTAGATCTATGTTATCCATGATCTACTTCCTTAAGTATATTATTATGGGATTTTTTTTGTTCCCTTAATAGTGGTTTATACTAATCTTATGAATTTACTGAATAATATATCATGCATGCATTGAACCTAGAGTGCATCAAGGCCCACTGTCGTGAACCAGTTCTCGTTCGAGTCTAGTGCAAAGTAGTGTTTTTGGGTTTTACCCCAAGAAACATTTGTGCCAGATCCACATCTACTTGTTCGTATCTAGACAGGGATGTATTTAATTGATAAAACATTTACTCAATACGAAATAAAAATGAGGTTTTTTTTATTATAATATGTCTTATCCCTAAGGCTTTCACTAGAGTTTTCTAATCCTAATCCCAAAAATAACTATACATATCCTCTGATACCAACTATAATGACTCTGCTCTTTATTTCAAATTTAAACATGATTTGTTACATAAACATTCACATAATAGAACCCATAATTTTGATAGGTATAGTGTATTTGGGGATTAAGAACATTATATGACAACTTAAGACTAAAAATTCAACAACTTTATTGAAAACGTCTTATACATGACTACAACATTCATTCGTACTTAGCATTGCATGAGATAACCTGAGGACATACATAAGAAAAGGGTGAGCTATAAAGCCCAGTAAGGGAGTAAAAAAGGCATAAAATAAAGAAAATAGTACATGTTAGGTAATATTTACATCAATGTAGCATGAGAGAAACATGAACATAAATGCATGATATAACATGATTATCAAAACATGGAAATGTGGAAACAACTTAAAACATTGCATCATTAAAAGAAAGGAATCAGGTAAACCCCTATCCAAACATCTTAGAAAAAATTACTATAAATAAGTAAGGTAAAAACATTACCTAACATGATGTATCATGATACTAAAAATTACTCAATACACTGGAGCCCTATCAGGGGGCACCCTTTATGAACATTTTAATCACATGCTTAAGTGTGCCACATAGATCATATAATATGGATTCATTCAATATCATAATTTATTATATGATAAAAGAATTTGGAATAAATATATGAAATTATATAATCAATAAGTATATGTTCATAAAGGTTAAAACCATTGATAGATAAATGGTTATGGTATTCACTACATGATGATTTTGGCATGGAAAATTGTAGTTCCATTTCGGCAGTATAACATGGGGATTCATAAAAGGGATTGATGAGAGAGAATGGGGAATCTCGTCATTTAGAAATGAAATGGGAATTAAGGGTATCATGTAGAATATTATCTGAACATATGAAATGGAATTTGAGATGCATAATATAGGATAAATTCTTGAATGGAAATGAGGAGATAGAAATCCTTACGGAATTTTTTCCTGGTAATGGGTGTACATAGGAGGAATTAATGATAGTGAAAGGGGTATATCATCATTAAAACATAATAAGGTAAGTATGGGGGAGTTTTTAAAACATACCCTATCATTTCTAATTAAAAAAATAAAAGGATATAACAATATAAGGAAACGTTGACAAAAATGAGAAAGGAAGGAAAGTTAGGATCCCTTACTTGGATATGTGATCCCAAGGGCTTGGTAATCACTTATTGTGATCGTAGGGGTGAATTGGGAGGACAATATGGATTTTATATAAGAGTTAGTATGATCTTAAATAAGTTTGAGTGAAGAGTAATGGGTTCTTGGGTGGTTTTATTTAGGAAAATAGGGGGAATTCTTTATTATTTAGGTTTTGGACACTACACAATAAAATATTCAAAACCACAAACCAACCCATGGTTTTTGCCCATGGTTTCTGAACAAGGGGAGTGGAAAATATTATTTTATTAGTCAAATGGATGAATATATTAAAATTTTCTTCTTGCTTATGTGGAGGTGAGTCACACTCTCAGGGTAATGAATTTAAAATCATAAAATATATTATTCATTTTAGAGGATTCACTAAGGCATTATAAAATAAGTGAAATAAATATAAAATAACATTATTTTAAATTTAAAACATATATTTTGTTGAATATCCATTTTATGGTATTTATTACATCTATTTTGGGTCACTATGATGTCATAAAATACACTATATATTTATATATTATTTAATTTTTACCCAATTATTCGACTATCTTGGAAAATTATGAAACATTCACCATTGTATAATTTTGACATCCTGATTCCAAAAATAATATTAATTTTATCTAAATAATTTTCTAAATATCTGAATTTTCACTTTTAAAAGGAGAACTGGCATTTGTTGAAATTTGACGAGATTTGACAAAAACAGTTTTAAACTTTAATAAAAATTAAATTTTACTTTATAAAAATTATATACTCATTTACTATTAATAAATTTAATTTGATAATAATATTTTATTTAAATATTAATTATTTAAAAAATCCATTTATTTCTTAAAATAAATTCTTTAAAATTACACTTTCTGTTTTATCTAATAAAAATATAACTCATATCAAACTGATTACCTAATCATTTACAAATAAGGAATCGATCTAATCATAATTTATAAGAATTTTTTTTATAATATTATTAATAAAAAACATATTTTAATCTATTGATGTATATATTTCTCAAAATTACCATTTTTACCTGAAAATTAAATTTATCAAATTCATCATTTTTTAAGAAAGACTATCCCAATAAAGGAATTGATAGAATAAGAATTTTATTTATAAAAAGGGATTACACAATAAGTAACTAATAATTTATTACATAACCCATTATAACACACACATAAGACATATGGGTAAAGTGTGTGATGGTGATAGACTCTTGGGGCGGCTCGTATAACATCGCCTGGGTGGTAATCTCTATTAACTTGAAATTATCTCATAGGCAATTCCATTAATGCTTAATGTGTTTGAACCTTGATTGGTCTTGGTCAAGAGAGAATCCCAGTGAGGCTACCTCCTTTGCATGCTCTGAAAAATTAGCTTCGTATGACCCAAGTCTATTGGATGAGGCCATCCTCTCCCTTGTCTATGTCGAAAGGATTTTTTTTTAAACATTATATTTATATCACTTGTGTGATCACTATTCAAAGGCTATATTATCAATAGTAATGATACTTAAAGTTCATTTAAACCTAATAATAATAATAAGAGTGAATTTTTTTTCTATATCCACAAAACATTAAAATAAAATGAATTTTATTCGTAAATGTTTGGGTCATGAAAACCTTCCCCCCTTTAATAAATTGTGTCCTTGCAATTTAAACATTAACTTAGTTATTCCTATCTACATCTATTGTCTAGAATGATAGGAAAAAATATGTATGAGTATTTTTAAACTATTAAACACATAAATGGTAATCTAATTACATTAAAGGAATAACTTATTAATTTCATTTATCTCATCAAATTATGAATTTCTAGGATTTGATATAAGTTATCTAGGATCTACTTCCGAACGTATATTCTTATTGGATTTTTAAATTCCCTTAATAATGGTTCATACTAAGATTAAGAATTTAATAAATAATATATCTTGGGAGTTTCTAAGAAATAGTTCAGAAAGGATCATTGTTGTGCATCAGTTCCAATTCAAGTCTAGCTCAAAGCGATGTTTTTGGGTTTTACCCCTAGATACATCTGTGTTAGAGCCTCCTATACTTGTTCATATCCATACAGGGATGTATTTTCTTGATAAAACAATTACTCTATACTCACCAAAATTTATATATTCTTTTCTTATACTTTATCTTATCCCTAAGGCTTTCACTGGAGTTTTCAAATCGTAATCCTAAAAATAACTAAACCTATCCTCTAATACCAACTACAATGACCATGCTCTTTACTTCAAAATTAAACATGATTTATTACATAAACATGCACTTAATACAACCTAGAAGATCTATAGGTCTAGTGTATTTGGAGATTAAGAAAATTACATGACAAATTATGATATAAAAAACAACATCTTTATTAAAAACTTATTTTACAAGACAACAATATTCCTTCGTACTTATCATTGCATGGGATAACCTGAGGAAATACATAAGAAAAGGCTAAGTTATAAAGCCCAGTAAGGGTGTAAAAAATTTATAACATGAAGAAAAAATACATGTTATGCAATAGGCATATCAATGAATCATAACAGGAACATGAAGATAAAGGCATGATACAACATGATTATCATAACATGGAAATGTGGCAACAACTTAAAACAATGCATCATTAACATACGGAAATCAGGTAAAACCATGTCCCAACATGGTGTGAAAATTTTCAATAAAGAAATTAGGTAAAACCATTTCCAAACATGATGTATCATGATACTATACATTACCCGATTCATTGGAGCTCTATCAGGGCGCACCCCTCATGAACATTTTAATCTCATGCTTAAGTCTTCCACATAAATCATATAACATTTATTCATTTAACATCATCATTTATTCCATGATATAGAAATGTGTAATAAATATATGAAAGTATATAATCAATAAGTATATGTGAATAAATTTTAATACCATTGATATATAAATGGTCAAGGTATTCATTACAAGATGATTTTGGCATTGAAAATTGTGGTGCAATATCGGCAGCATAACGACATCACATGGGGATTTATAAAATGGTTTGATGAGAGATAAAGGGGTATCTCATAATTTGGACATGAAATTTTTAGTAAGGGTATCATGGAGCCTAATTTCCCAACACATGAAAAGGAATTTGAGAAGCATAATATAAGAGAAATTCTTGATTGGAAATGAGGGGAGAGAAATCCTTATGGAATTTCGGTATGGTCACAGGTGTAAATGGGAGGGATTAATGATATTGAAAAGGGTATCTCATAATTTTAAAAAATAATGTCAGTATGGGGGAGGTTTTGAAACACCCCCATCATTTTTAATTAAAAAACAAAAGGGTATAACAATATATGTAAACTTGGACAAAATGAGAAAGGAAGGAAAGTAAGGATCCCTTACTTAGATGTGTGATCACAAAGGCATGGGATTGGGTTATTGGGAGTTTGGGGTGACTTGGGAGGACTCTAGGGAGAATATAGAAGATTTAGGATGACCTTTAAGGATTTTTAGTGATGAGAAATGGATACTTGGGTGGGTTTATATAGGAGAAGATGGGGAATTTTGTATTATTTAGGTTTTGGACACTACACACTAAAATATTCAAAATCACCAACCAATCCATGGTTTTTGCACACTGTTTCTAGCCAAGGGTAGTGGAAAATATTATTTTATTAGTAAAAAGGCCGAATATATTAAAATATTATTCTTTATTATGTGGAGGGGAGTCACACTCTCAACGAAATGAATTTAAAATCATAAAATATGTTATACATTTTGGAGGATTCACTAAGGCATTATAAAATAAGTCAAATAAATATAAAATCACATTATTTTAAATTTAAAACTAATTTTTGGTTTAATATCTTTTTAATTGTATTGATTACATCACAATTGGGTCATTATGATGTCATAAAATATAATATATATTTATATATTATTTAATTTTGACCCAAATATTCGACTATCTCAGAAAATTAGAAAAAAAATCACCATTAGATAATTTAGGCATCCTGATTCCGAAAATAATATTGATTTTATCTAAATAATTTTCTAAATATGTGAATTTTTACTTTTAAAATGAGAACCAACATTTATTGAAAATTGATGGGTTTTGAAAAATACAGTTTTTAAACCTTAATAAAAATTACATATGACTTCATAAAAAATTATATACTAATTTATTATTAATAAATTTAATTTGATAATAATATTTTTTTGAAATATTAATTATTTCAAAAATTCATTAATTATTAAAATAAATTCTTTAAATTTCCACTTTCTATTTTATCATATAAAAATCTAACTCTTATCAAACTGGTTATCTAATCATTTACTGATAAGAAACTGATATAATCATCATTTATAAATAATTATAATATTATTAATAAAAACCATAATTTAATATAATAATGTATATATTTCTCAGAATTTCCATTTTTACCCAAAAAATAAATTTATCAAATTCATCATTTTTTAAGAAAGACTATTCCCATAAAGGAATTGATGGAATACGAATTTTATTTATAAAAATGGATTACATTATAAGTTACTAATACCTTATTAAATAACCCCTTATAACACCCACATAAGACCTAAGGGTAAGGTGTGCGATAGTGATGGACTCTTGGGGCGGCTCGGATAACATCATCCTGGAGGTAATCTCTATTAACTTGAAATTATCCTATAGGTGACTATATTCAAGCTTAACATGTTGAATCTCAAATTAGGATTGGTCAAGAGTAAATCCCAGTGACGCTAACTTATTTCCATGCTCCGAAAAATGAGATTTTTATGGCCTGAGTCTACCGGATGAGGTCATCATCTCCTTTGTCCGTGCCGAAAGGATTTTTTTTAGAACCTTATATTTATATCGGTTGTGTGATCACTGTTGGCTATATTACCAATTTTAATGATACTTAACTGTCATTTAAACCAAATAATAATAATAATAAGTTCATGTTTTTTATTCATAAATATTAGGATCATTGTATATCCTTTGCATATCCATGAATATAGGGTCTTTATCAATATTCATAATGGATATAGTAGTGGGTTTTTTCTAAAAAGAGAATCATATACCTTTTTTTCCTTTCTCGAATGGTAGTGAGAAGTGAAATTATAGTCCTTGATTATCTCTAACTATCTTATTGGATTCATTTTGAGATTTTTTGTGAGAATATATACTTTAAAATCTTGTGATGAGTATATATAATATGTGTATATATATATATCACAATTTTCAATAAAGAAGGCAGTGTTTCAAAATCTTTAAGGTGAAGATCACATATGTTAACTCCAGATCATGTTTTATTTAGTTCTACTCTTGTATCTTCGACTGTCATGAGGCATAGGCTATCACTTTATCCTTTGGAAGGAGTACGCAACCCAGTCCCTTCTTTGAAGATTCATTTTATATCACAAAATTATCTCCACTTGTTGGTTGTTTAGTATTAGCATAGTGATTTTACTCTTCTTAAGATCCTTGAAGCATTCCTCGCATTCTTTAATCCAGACATAATTTACCTATTTCTGTGTAAACTTAGTTAGTGGGATCAAAATTCATGATATGTTCTCCACAAAATTTTGGTAGTACCCAACTAATCCTATAAAACTATAGATTCTCATGACACTAGTGGGTCTGTGTCATTCCTCAATTGCCTTTGTCTTTTAGGGGTGCATCAAAATTCCATAAATTATGATCATATTCCCCAAGAATGAAACTTTTTGCATCCAAAATTCAATCTTTCTGAACATAGAAAACATTTTCTTTTTATAGTCACTAGAACACTCCTTATATGCTCTACATGTTCTTCCTTACTCTTGGAGTAAATGAGAATATCATTTATAAAAACTACCACATATTTTTTGAGGTCGTATCTATAGACTATATTCATCAAATCCATGAATATTTTAGGTTAATTATCAAGTATAATGTACATCACTATGAACTCATAGTGCTTATACCTTGCACTGAAAGCAGTCTTCTAAATATCTTCCTTCGTCACCTTTAGTTGATGATATACAAAACAAATATCCACCATTGAGAAGTACTACGCTCCTTATAGTTGGTTGAACAAATCATAAATACTTAGAAGAGGATATATGTTATTTATGGTGATATTTTTGAGCTCCTAGTGATCGATACATAGCCACATTAATCAATCCATTTTCTTTATAAAGAGTATTTTCTCACCCCAAGGCGATGAACTAGGGTGTATGAACCCTATGTCCAAATTATATTGAAGTTTCTTATTTAACTCTTACAGTTTGATTAAGGCCATCATATAGGGGAATTTAGAAATAGGAGTGGATTCAAGTATTTGTTCTATAGATAAATCTACCTCACGATCTGAGATAATTTCATATAAGTATTCAAAAAATACATCATTGTATTCACTCATAATGGTAATTTCATCCAAGTTGATACCTTCATTTGACTAAACCATTTTTAAAAGGCATGATTCTTCATAGGGTATCATCACCCATAACATTTAGGGATTTTCTATAGGAGATTCAAGATCTTCCTTGAATTTATAGAGAAGCATGGGATGTTTTGGAATATGAAAATACATTTCCTTTTCTCAACAGTTGATCTGTTCTATATATAATGAGAGCCAATCCATGCCCAATATAGTATAAAATTACACCAAGGTAAGTATTATGTGATTTTCGAGAAGAATTTTTCCATAGACGCTTATAGAAGAATATTCCAACACTTGGGTTTCAATGATTGGAAAACTATGTATTTTTACATATATATATACTTCAAGGTATCGGTTCTTCAATTCAATTGTTCTACAAAACATGTAGGATATAAAGGAATGCGTAGAACCAGAATAAATTAAAACATCCTCTATTCTGGAGTTAATAGAATGTGTACCTTATAAGACTTCATTTTCATGCTCCACTTTAGCAGTAGTGACAGCATAAGCTTTCCCCTACTCTTTTGGCTTTGTTAGTTGCGGACATTGATTACCATCAAGGACCTATGGATTAGTGCACTAGATTGCATAGTTCCCTGGATCCCAATAGTTTGAACATTAAACCATTGGTGGTGTATTAGGATGTTCCTTCATTTACTCTATCATGTTATCTTAATTATTCATGTATCTTCGACAATTATGATCTTTGTGTCCTTCTCTCCCACACGTAAAGAATTTATGCATCCATTTGAGGTAATTCCCATGATGTCTCATCCCACATTTTAGACATGCAGATAGTTGGACCCCCTTTACTCCTTTTCCATTCTACCCACCATCTTAAAACTCTATTATTATCTTCTTATCCCCATTTCCAAAAATTCAATTTCCAAACTCCATATCTACTTTGAGATCACATAAAACCACTTATTTATAACTCTCTAAATCTCAGATATCTAGAGACTTGTGTGGTTTTAAACCGCTAAAGAATGTATCAATTTTTCTATCATTATTGATAACAAAACCTGATGTCTATCTTTAATTCCTTGTGAAGTTTTCCTCATAATCTATGATATATTTACCTTCCTCTTTCTTCAATTATGTAAATTACCTCTCCGTATTTTTTTTTGAAGAGTTTGAGTTGAATATTTGTTTAGAAATATTGTATTAAATTTTTTCCACCCCATAAATTCCATTTCATCCTCAATCTTGGTATTTATGATCAATTCCAACCATTTATCAGTTTCTCCATCTAAATTATAGGCTACTAGAGTCAACTTCTCCTTCATAGAATGGTGTATTGAAGGAAATATCTTGACAATTGAGTAAACCCAGTATTACATGACAAGTGTATTGGAACATCCACTAAATGTTTGTGTTCATTTCCACATAAAGGACTCAATGTATATTTGATACTTCTTGGGTAAAGGTGCACATTATAAATGATTCAAGTTATTATTCATAGCATGACAGAACTGGGTAATCATTTCCATTCAGTTTTAAACTCCAACTCCAATGGCATTGGGGATGTCTGTCGGGCAATTGTTACATTGTCCCTAATATATGTTATTGTCTAGGTTTCTACTAGTTCCCACCATTATATAAAATGGAAAGGGTTTGAATAATACATAATTCAACAAATCATAAATAAATAATTTTTTATTTTTGTGTAATTAACCCTAAAGGCATATCTTATGGGATCCCTATGTTTACCCTTTTTCTAAAACAATGTTTCTTGGATACATTAATATACCTATTCTTAACTTAAGGGTTTTCATTAATTTTTTCTAATCCTAATTCCCAAATTAACTAAAACATAGTTTTGATACCAAGTATAGAGGCCATACATTTTCTAACATGACATTTACATCATTTTAAAGTTAAATTACATAATAGAGATACAAATCTAGGATCAAAAGGTTTATTGTCTTTAGAAAATTAGGCTCATACATAACTTTTTAACAATACAACATAAACATTTATTTAAATATATATTATTTATCCTTTTAAAATCCATAATTCTCTTTAGTACATGAAATCACTTGAGTATATATATCAAAGAAAGGGGTGAGGTAAAATCCCAATTAGAGGATGAATATGAGAGATGAATCCTTATAACATGGGAAAAAAATTCCTCAATGTCATATCATAAGACTAGGATCATAATCAACATTTTTAGGTAAAAATGTGATATATTCATGGAATGTGGTAATAGATAAAAATGAAACATCAAGTCATAGTGGTCAAATACCCCACATAGTTGTGAACAAATCTAGCATCATGTTCACAAATAACATATGTGAATAATAATAACATCATCATTATGAATAAAGATAGCATCATGTTTATGAATAATACACATTACATCCTGAGATACATCACATTACCCATTGAATTAGAGAGATGTATAATTATGGGACCACCTTTCGCATCATAATATTTACTTAATCATGCATTCCATGTATAATGTATAACAATCATAGTCATGAAACAACCTAGGAAAAGGAATGATTTTCATAAGGATTTCATAAAGCATAAATTCATGATTAAAATTGGGGGGTTCACAAATGAATATAGGAAAACATACTTGGAAAAAACATATTCATTATTTATTGAGTAAGAAATAACTCAAGAAGAGTAAAAGATGTATTTTGGAAGGAATATTCTTTTTTGAAAAATATTTGTATTTATATTACAAATCATGGTGGAAACAATTATATCCCCAAAAATAAAAGATAAGAATAATGAAATGATATTTATGGAACATTATATGAATATTCATAAATAAGTTTTCATGAAATATGGATAACCAAAATAAAGGGAGTTGGGTTCAAGAATCCCTTAACCTTAAATCACACTTTATTTTGTCTCTTTTGTGCCTCCTGAATAATAAACATATATTTATAAAAAAAATTGATCTAGAAGTTAATTATTGTAATTTTTTAGCACCATTTATCAATTATATTCATTTTTTTATTTTTCTTAATTTCCTTGGATATAGGGTAGTCATTTTGATATCATGTTTTACTTAAAAATTTCTTTTTTTCTTGGATTTTTATATTTTGTTCAATGTAATTTATACATTAGTAAAAATATTTATAGAATATTATAATAAATATAAATATATGTTTATATATTATATATAATTCATAATATCAATCCGTGGTGATTCTTTTAAGTATTGACATGGAAATGTCTCCGTAGGTGGTTAACCAATATTTGAAAGGATATTGTCGAGAGAGCGGGAAAGAGATGTTTGAAATTTATATATATAGTAAATATGATACTTATAGTTGGTTGAAATAATTAATATTGTTGGGAAAAAATCCCTCAAGGTATCATTGAAGCATTTTTGAGGTGATTGTGTTTTTTGACAAAGTGGACAACTGTGTTGTGCTTGTTGACAAAGCAAACCCATGATATACAAATTTGCTGACAAAGTGGATTTCATGGTGGAATGTCGAGTTCAAGAACTATGGCCAACGATCCATGTTGGATTCATGAATGTCGACAAAGGAATGAATGATCTGGAGATGGTACAAAAAGAACAGATACAAGGTGGTGCTGTTTTCCAATGTTTGCCAAATTTTTGGGCCTGAAAATAGACAAATGAATAAAAGTAGTTTTTCGAAAAGGGACTTGTGCGCCGTGTACTTGATTTCTTGGAATCTTGCGCGCCATATGTTTTTCAAGAACAGATCTTCAAAATAAGTCAAATGGATAAGGGTCGTGCAAGTATTGAGTTGGTCGAACAAGTGACCTGCACGCCAAGAGAAAGGACTTGCGCGCCGGTTCCTTGAAGGATTGTGAACTTGCGCGCAAGTTGTTTTTCAAGATCATAACTTCAAGATATGGCAAAGGAAAGAGGTTCGTGCAAGTTTGGAAGTGGTTCACGCAAGTGAATTTCAAGGGAAGAGACCTGTGTGCCGAGACTTGAGCGTCAAGGGTTGACTTGCGCGTCGTCGCGAAGGATGCTCAAAATTCCTATAAATACTAGACCACCCCTCCTCATTTTCAATGGAGTTCAACACTTTGAAAAATCAGAGCTCCCGTCGTGCAGGTGTGGTGGTCGCTCAAGTGGTGGCGTGTCTTGCAAGTGGGACTTGATCACCAGATTTGAAGAAGGGAGATTGTTGTTTTTTGTGTGCCAATGTTGTTTTGGGTGTAAAGGGAAGTGTGTCGCGCATGTTTGGAGTTGAAGAAGCATGTGTCGCGCATGTTTCTGAGGTGGACTTGCGCGCTAGTTGTGACCTGCGTGCCGAGACTTGCACTCCGTGTTAGACCTGCACACCAAGTAAGGGTTGATTCACAATGGTTATTCCAGGCTGCGTGAAAGCTGGAAGATTTCCTGATACCTTCGGTGTAAAATGAGATTCATCTACGGGTGAAAGCTGGACTTCAATAGAGAATCTACATACATAGGAAGATACATTCCTTCATGCAAATGAAGAGACCTACATGTCTATAAACTGTGAGTGGATCCTTTCCGGAGGAGTGAGCAATGGAATAGGAAGAAGTTGATCCTATCCACCGGTAGTGAGCCAGAGAGAGAAAAACAGGGAGTGACCCTTGGGAAAGCAGTGAGATGACCCTAAACATTATAAAGGCAGTGAGCCTGGGACAGAGTGACTATGCCCGAACCTTGTAATCCATAGCTAGTGAAGTTTAGTGGAATTTGGTATGACTGAAAACCTGTCATCGTATGATCCTTGGACATAGCCCTTATTGGTGAACCAAGTAAAAATTGATGTTTCAGGTTCATGATTTACATTCTGATTACATTGTGCAATGGGAAAAAGAGAGAAGAGTGTTTTTCTTAACAGCGAAACAAGATCAGAACGAGCTTTAATTTAAATTTTTCATACCCTGATTCACCCCCCCCCCCTCAGGGTACTCAGCCTTGTGGACCTAACAATAGGTATCATAGGTAAAGTTTGGCATTAGTTCTTATCTCAATGGAGGTCACTAATCATAAGGGGATTCCGATCTTTGACGGAAAAAATTTTCAGCTATAGAAGAATCAGATGCAACACTACTTCCGATCTTTGGGAATGGATGTTTTCATAGCAGCAATGCATGGAATAATAGCTGATCTTAATAGTGGTGCATTATCAAAAGATAAGCATAAATATTTAGACACTAATGCGAAAGAAATCAATGCCTTAGTGGGATCCCTATCCAATCCTATATATACAAAGGTGATGTCTTGCAAAAAATCACATGCCATGTGGGAAAAGTTATTAAATATATATGAAGGGGATACAAAGGTCAGAGAGGAAAAGCTGCAAGTGTTGTGGAACAAGTATGAATATTTGAGAATAAACCCGAATGAGTCCGTTGATGCATTCTTCAACAGGGTAAAATTTGCAGTGGAAGACATGTGAGGTCTTGGAGAAGCTATTGAAGACATAAAAATTGTGAAGTGCATCTTGAGGAAACTTCTACCTCGGTTCAATTCGAAAGTTTCAGTGCTAGAAGATTAAGATCCAAAAGATCTTACATTGGAAAAAATACACAACACTCTTGTTGCATATGAAATGAGAAATGATGATAATGATGCTGTGGAAAAGGGGAAATCCAAAGAGGTGGCCTTCAAGGCCTTGAAAAATCTCACCATTTAAGACTCTCGGGAAGAAGAAGAGACAGATGAGGTAATGTCATTCCTCTCATCAAATCTTCAAATAGAAAAAGGAATGTTCAAAGGGAAACCACCTCTTTCATGCTTTAGATGTGGAAAGGTTGGACATCTCGCAGCCAGATGCCCCAAAAAGTTTCAAGATGAAAATGATGAAGATGATGTTGAAATTCTCAAGAAGAAATCTTAAGCCTATGTGAAAGGGAAGAAAAAGTTAAAGAAAAATTTATTCAAGAAGAAGAATCTTCTTTCATAAGAAATAGACAGTTCATATGAGTCTAAGGTTGAAGAGGTTGAGAAAATAGAAAACTACAAAGATCGAGGAGAAAATGCTATGGTGGTGGTCGTCGATAATTCTCAAGAAAAGGAAGAAACTGACGCTGGGGAAGAAGAAGAAGAAGTTGAAGGAAGAGTTGATATGGAAGCTGAGTTGGAAGCAGCTCTTGAGGAGATAGATATTTGGAGAGCCAAAACGAAGAAAAGCCAATAAAGTTGTCTATGATGAAAAACTTTATATGTAGTAACAGGAAGAAGAGAAGTCTGATCTGTTGGAAGAAATTGAAAAACTGAAGGCATCAACACCAGATAACTCAGAATCAGTTAGTGAGTGTAAGACCAAGATTGATGAACATAAAAGGGAGATCGACGAATTGAACAGAAAAGTGAAAGATTATGTCAAGCGTATCGAAGAGCTTGAAGAAGAAGTTGTTAGTCTGCAGAGGAAAGTTAAAGACCAGGAAAAACCCTTGATTCCTAATAAATTCTTGGGAAAGAAGGTCCTTCTGAAGACTGAAAAGATGAAAGAGGAGCCTATTAGTTCAGCAGGAAAGAAGCAGCAATTGAGCTCAAATGTTAAGGCTGATTCAGGGCTTGATCAGATGCAAAAATCTGTGGCAATTGAAGTCAAACCGCAAGCACCCGTCCCGAGATTAAAGGTTGATTTGGCCACAAAGCAGAATCAAAATATTCAGAGATCTCAAGGGGGAAATTGTAGTACTGAAATAACATAAAGTAATGAACCTTATATCAGGTGTTATTATTGTTGAAAGATGGGACATTCATAGTACGTGTGTTCCACAGCCAAAAGATACCGAATGGAACAAGAACAGAGGTGGAAGCCAAACAGAGAATTGTTTTCTAGAACATATTTCGAAGGACACTGTTTTTGGTGCGGAGGATTTGGGCACATGGTTAGGTACTACACTTTGACCATTCAGAGAAATGCACCAAAGCAGAATCAAAATTTTTGCAAGCAGCAGATCAATAAACTGACAAGTGAGTTAAAAATGCAGAATAGATTGGTGGCTTTGCAAGATGAAGCTAGTCCATCATACTCTGAGAAAGAAAATAAGCCTCAATCCATGCCGAGTGTGAAGGAAAAATTATGGACCAAGAAGAAGAAAAATGAGAAGGACATTGTGGCATAGATTTCCCTTAAAACATCAGATCGCTCTGGTGTGTGAATCCTTGATAGTGGTTGCACATCTCATATGATGGGTAATAAGGATCTTGTTACAGGCATAAAATATGACAAAGAAGGAGTTTTCAAATTTGGAAACGATGAATGCCTGAAGATTGTTGGCTCAGGAAAAGCCAAGTTTGGGGGCAAAGAAATGAGACGTGTTGATGTCTTGGTAGTAGATGGTCTTAGTCATAACTTGCTTAGTGTCAGTAAACTATGTGACTCTGGGAATTCTATCTAATTTACCAAGAAGATGTGTGTTGTGAAAGGAAAAGATGGAGCAGTTGTTCGGTTGGGAAAAAGGACAAAGGGAAATATTTACCTTGTAGGTAGGGAAGAAGATATAGGCCTTTTATCAAGATAGGAAGAAAACCGGTTGTGGTATAAGCGACTTGGTCATCTATTCCAACCATCTATGGAAGATCTGGTAAAGTGCGATGCTGCTAGAGACCTTCCCAAACTATCATGTGATCACACTCATATGTGTGATGCTTTCCAACAAGGGAATATCATTATAAAGACTTACAAGCCAAAGGAATAGAAATCAACTAGAGTGCTCGAATTGGTGCATGCTGATTATGTAGACCTATCTCACCACGAGATATTAGTGGGAAAAGGTATTATGTTCTTTTCATTGATGATTATAGCAGAATGGCCTGGGTATTTGTCATTACCCATAAGACAGAGGTGTTTAGTTGCAAAAAGCAGTATAGGAGGGAATCAGAAAATATGCTTGGGCAGAAAATTCAGAAGTTTCATACTAATAACGGTACAGAATTCACAAAAATTAAAGTTTAAGACTATCTCAAGAAACACGGAATAAGGCATCAAGTTTCATTAGTGAGAACTCCCCAACAGAATTGAGTGGTTGAGAGGAGAAATCAGATCATCAACAACATGGCCATAATGATGCATATTGAAAAGGACTTAACAGAGAAATTTTGGAAGGAAGCCATTTTGACATCGGTCTATATTTCAAACAGGTCTATGTTGTTCCCGAAGGAAGGGAATACTCCGTATGAAATGAGTTATGGAAAGAATCCAATGTTGAAATACTTTCGAATCATTAGGAGTAAGTGTTTCTTAATCAACAAAGAAAATCACAGGAAGTATTAGTTATGAGGAGATGAGGGGATATTCCTTGGCTACTCAGGGAAAAGAAAAGCATATAAATGCTTCAACAAAAGGCTGGGAAAAATTGTTGAGAGCAATGATGTCACTATAGTTGAAAATGAACAGAATTCTCAACGACCCAGTGAAACGTTTCTGGAGGAAAGTGATGATGAATTAAGTAACACAGGGGGAGTAGAAGTGACAGAGGCTGACTCAGAAGAAGATACTGATGATGAACAAGAAAGCGTCAAGTCTATGTCTTCAAGGAAGCCAAAGAGTCGAGCTGAAATTGATAGGAAAAATATCATTGGTGATCAGACAGCTCCAGTTCAGA
The DNA here is from genome assembly GCA_963277665.1 of Viscum album. Classification (NCBI taxonomy): domain Eukaryota; kingdom Viridiplantae; phylum Streptophyta; class Magnoliopsida; order Santalales; family Viscaceae; genus Viscum; species Viscum album. Next base: position 2,055,421,587 of record OY728148.1, read on the forward strand.
CTCGAAGAATGAAATCATTACAACAAAAATTGTTGTTATCTCAGGTGGAGCCGAAATGTTTTCCAATGAATCTAAAGATGAAAACTGGGATCAGGCTATGAATGAAGAGCTTGATCAGATTGAGAAAAACAAGACGTGGGATATTGTTGCGAGGCCAGCAGATAAAAATGTCATCGAGACTAAATGGGTCTATCGCAACAAGATGAATGAAGATGAGACAGTGATTCAGAACAAATCACGACTAGTGTGCAAGGGATACTCCCAGATAGAGGGAATATATGTTGATGAAATATTTGCATCGGTTGCAAGGCTGGAGACAATCAGATTATTTTTTCCCATAGAAGTGAAAATAAAGTTCAAAGTGTTCCAGATGGATGTCAAATCTACATTCTTTATTGGAGTTTTAGAAGAGGAGTTGTATATTGAGCAGCCGGATGTTTTTCCCATTCATGAGGATGAGAACAAAGTTTGTAGGCTGAAGAAGGCGTTGTATGGGCTGAAACAAGCACCAATATCATGGTACTCAATGCTTGATCAGTACGTAAAGAAGCTTGGTTTCCAGCATGGGGGAGTTGATTACAATATCTATTTCAGCAACGTCAGTAATCAAAGGATGATGGTGTTGGTTTATGTCGATGACATAATATTTGGCGGATCAGATGAAACTCAGTGCAGACAGTTCTCCAAATTCATGAAAAATGAGTTTGAAATGTCAATGATTGGAGAGCTAACATTTTTCCTTGGTTTACAGGTAACACAAGGAAGTAATGGAATTTTCATTTCTCAGCACAAATATGCCAAGGAAGTTCTAAGAAGGTTTGGAATGGATAATTAAAAGGATATGAAGACTCGGATTGCTACCCGGATGAAATTATAAAAAGATGAGGATGGCAAGGAAGTTAATATCACAGAATACAGGCAAATTATTGGAAGTTTGTTGTACTTGACTGCAACAAGTCTTGATATTGTTTTTTCCACATGCCAAGAAGCGAGATATCCGAGTAATCCCATGGAAAGCCACATTCTTGCAGTGAAAATAATAATTCAGTATATCAAAGGCACCGTGGATTTCGGTCTGATGTATAAGGACAAATCTCAATCATTGTTATTTTGTTACACAAATGTAGATTGGTCTGGATCAGCAGATGACAAAAAATCAATGTCAGGAGGTGCATTCTATCTTGGTGGGTTGTGTATTTCTTGTCTAGGAAAGAAGAAAGATTTCATTTCATTGAGCACCGCAGAAGAATAGTATATTACGGCCACTCAAGCATGCACACAGTTATTGTGGATGAATCAGCAGCTTGAAGATATGGGATTTGAAGTGAAGTATCTGATCGGAATCTAGTGTGATAACTCAAGTGCTATAAATCTCAGCAAAAATACCTTCCATCACTCAAGGACAAAGTACATTGAGATAATGTATCATTTTATCAAGGATAAGGTTGAGTAGGGAATTGTGAAATTTGAGTATGTGCCTACAGATCTACAGGTTGCAGACATTCTAACAAAGGCCATACCCAAGGAAGCTTTTGAGAGGCATCAACTGGCTATGGGAGTTCAGTCAACTCCCCACACTTAAAAGAGTGTGGATGTGACATGTCCCCCTCTCCCCAAGGTATGATGTGTTTTTCCCTAATGTGCTAATATGTGTTCTCTACTCTGTTACATACTGCAAAGGAGTGACCTTTGGGTTTGTTGACAAAGGGGGAGAAAATAGTGATTGTTCAAGGGGGAGACAACGTGGCTATTTGAGATATCATGAATGTTACGGGGAGAAGCTGACAGGTGGAGTAGTGAGATAGTGGGAGAAATGAGAAAGGGGGAGCGTACTAAATGTGACGATGCTAGAAGTGATTGATCATAGAATAGATATCACGACAGCTGAGGATCGTGATAAAAGAAGATGAGTTGTGTTGGAAGAATATTTCCAAAATTTGGTATCAGTTTGGTGAAAATTGGTATCAGTTTGGTGTCAATAATGGGTGTAAGAGATGAAGTGATTCATTGATGACCTTTTCATTTACTCTTGTTTCTCATGCCGAGCATTTCTTATGTGGGCTTAGAGTATGTGTTGAGTAAATCCTTGATCACTATAAGAATCGCAAAATGTGAATGGTAGATTAAGAATTAACTATGTATATTTTTATAGAAGAGTTGTCAAAAAACCCAAAGGGGGGGATTGTTGGGCGAAAATCCCTCAAGGTATCATTAAAGCATTTTTGAGGTGATTGTGTTTGTTGAAAAAGTGGAAAATTGTGCTATTCTTGTTGAAAAAGGAAACCATGACATACAAATTTGTTATCAAAGGGGATTTCATGGTGGAATTTCGAGTTCAAGAACTGTGGTCAACGATCCATGTTGGATTCAAGAATGTCGACAAATGAATGAATGATCTGTGGGCGGTACAAAAAGAACAGATACAAGGTGGCGCCGTTTTCCAGTGTTTGCCAAATTTGTGGGCCTGAAAATCGACAAATGAAGAAAAGTGGTTTTCGGCAAAGGGACTTGCACACTGTGTACTTGATGGCTTGAAAACATGTGTGCCATATGTTTTTCAAGATCAGATCATCAAAATATGGAAAAGGGATAAGGGTCGCTCAAGTATTGAGTTGGTCGCACAGGTGACCTGCGCGCCAAGAGAAAGGACTTGCGCGCCGGTGCCTAGAAGGATAGTGAACTTGTGTGCCTATTGTTTTTCAAGATCATAACATCAAAATATGGCAAAGGAAAGAGGTTCTCACAAGTTTGGAAGTGGGTCGCGCAAGTGACTTGGAGGGGAAGAGACCTGCACGCTGAGACTTGAGCGCCGAGGGTTGACTTGCACGCTGTTGCACAGGATGCTCAAAATGCCTATAAATACTGGACCACCCATCCTCATTTTCAACGGAGTTCAACACTTTGAAAAATCAGAGCCCCCGTCGCAGAGGTGTGGTGGTCGCGCAAGTGGTGGTGTGTCGCGCAAGTGGGACTTGCGTGCCAGATTTGAAGAAGGGTGATTTTTGTTTGTTGCATGCCAATATTGGTTTGGGTGTAAAGGGAAGTGTGTCGCGCAATTTTCGAGTTGAAGAAGCATGTGTCGTGCAAGTGTCTGAGGCGGACTTGTGCACCAGTTGTGACTGGCGCACCGAGACATGCGCGCCAGGTTAGACCTGCGCGCCATGTAATGGTTGATTCACGACGGGTATTCCGGGCTGAGTGAAAGATGGAATATTTCCTGATACCTTTGGTGAAAAATGAGATTCATCTATGGGTGAATTATGGACTTCAACAGATCATCTACATACAGAGGATGATGCATTTCTTCTTGCAAATGAAGAGACCTACAGGTCTATAAACTGTGAGTGGATCCTTTCCGGAGCAGTGAGCAAAGGAACAGGAAGAAGGTGATCCTCTCCACCGGTAGTGAGCCAGAGAGAGAGAAACAGGGAGTGACCCTTGGAAAAGTAGTGAGATGACCCTAAACATTGTAAAGGCAGTGATCCTGGGACAGAGTGACTATGCCCGAACCATGTAATCCATAGCTAGTGAATTTTAGTGGAATTTGGTACGACCGACAACCTGTCGGCGTATGCTCCTTGAACATAGCCCTTAGCGGTGAACAAAGTAAAAATTACTATGTCTTAGGCATTCTTTACATTCTGATTACATTTTGCAATGGGAAATAGAGAGAAGACTGTTTTTCTTAACATCGAAACAAGATCGAAACAGGCTTTAATTTTAAATTAGTCATACCCTGATTCACCCCCCCCCCAGGGTACTCAGCCTTGTGGACCTAACAAATATAATGTTATATTACTGAATAATTAATCTTATATGTTTTGGTTTTTAATGTTTTGGTGGAAAAAAGGAATATAAGAAGAAGTAGAAAAGGATAAAGATAAGAATTGATCGAAACCTACTTAATCCTCGATATAGCTTCTCTTATACAACACTAAAAATCCTTTGATGTTTGGTGTTTGTTTAATCCAGAACGTCCCTAGTTATTATAAGGGGCTTGAGAGGGAGTATTTTTGTAGAATATTGGATTTGGTATGATAGGGATGAGTGATTTTCCCAGGGGACGGAGTGGGGTTGTTTATACTTGGGGAGATGAGTATTTTTAGAATAAAATAGTAATTAATATAATATATAAAGGGTAAAAATTTTAATAGTTATTTTTTTACAATATAAATATAATATAATGGTTTTAATACTCTAAACCATTTTATAATTCGAATTCATTAGTTTATTTAAAAGTAATGTGGAAAGAAAAAAAATGTGTTATTTTAAGGGATCACTTATGACTTCAGGTTTTGAAAAATGTTTTTTAGGTTTGGTATTTAAGTTTATTTTATTTTAATGAATAATTTATGAAATTAAATATTTCATATCTTATTCTTAAGTTCTATAAAGTATTAGTTCTTTATTACATCATGAATGATGTAATTTAAGATACATTCGTTATATGAAAAACTATATATTTACTATTCACCTGAAAAATGAAGTGTTTCATAAATTTATCAAAAACACATTCTTGAAAAATTTCAACATGATGAATTCGAAAATTATATTCACATTATCATAATAAATTTATAAAATATGTAATTTTAATCTTTAATTTAAACATTATGACTTTTACAAAATTCTTTAAAATATAGTTTATTAAATTTTCTTTGTGTTTTAAAATCATGATATTTATTTTTTGGAATTATAATATTTATATTTTCATAAATTAATCATGATAAATATTATTTATATAACAATTTATTATTGTGTGGTATTATTACTATTCCAATGGTCTTGTTACTATTTTTAACGGTCATGTTTCTATTACCAATGATCATGTTACTATTCCAATGGTCATGTTAGTATTCCAATAGTCATGTTACTATTCCAATAGTCATGTTATTATACCAATTATTAAATTACATTCTATAAATAGATATAATTTCCTTGATTCATTATTTACAAAACTTTCTCACACAGTTTTATATTTCCATTTTCTATAATGTTGATTGGATTACTAACATTTTGTTTCTTTTCTATAGTGTTGGAAGTAGAGGAGATGATTCTTGTAGATTGGGGTGATCCATATTTTTCCATTTTACCTTTTTTATTTTATATTTTTTTCCAATTTCATTTTTTTAATTTTAATTGGTCTGGTTGCTAATTAATATAACAATTTTTATTAATGAAATGAATTTTTATGAGTTTTCTTATGTGTATTATACTATATAGTATATTCTAACACACATTTATTTTAATAGTAAAATATAATTTATAAAGTATGGGTTACTACAATCACCCCCAGGTGAGTCGCATGGTTGGAAAACGCATTCTCCAATTGTGTAATTCAACACAACCAAGACAAGGAGGTGATCCACACACTTATCGCATGGTTTACCTAAACATGTGTTGGATTTGTGTACCCTGATCCAATTGGGCCGAATGATTGTGGATCATACTGCGCACCAGCCCACAACTGACGAATCACAATAGCAGTGTGAACTTTGGAGTCAACTTTACTGTAGTCTTTTGGACTTCCTGCCGACAGCCATTGTATCACTTTTGACTTAGGTGGCTGCCTTTTCACTATAGTGACGTGGACTTCATGTGCAGTTGGTGGAATAGTGGATCGTCTTCTCCATTTTTAGCCCATTTCAGGATAGGGTTTCTGTGTGAGAGAACTCTGAGATAAACTCCTATAAATTGTGCTCCTGATTATAGTGAAGTTATTCTGCCTCTCTGTGGATGTAATAATATTTCTCAAACCACGTAAATATTCTTGTTATTGTTATTCTGTTTTTTCCTTTTACTCTTCTGTGTTTCTCCATTTCTTTCGTTGCAACTCCCGATGTTTTCGCATCAACATGAACAAGTCATGTGCCTTTGGATAGACTCATTCAGGTCCCACATGGTTCCTCTTAGGCTAGCCACATGGCTGAGCCAACCGTTCTAAAACAGTGTGTAGTACCAAAACCTATAAATAAATTAAAATTCTATCCTAAAACTTCTAAGAACCCACACAAACTCAAAATTAATTATATTTATTTATTTATTTATTATACAGTGACATGGTGGGTGTCACATTATACCACACCGATGCACTAGGGTCACCGCACCTACTGTTAACAAGGACCATGTCAGCTTCCTTATCATCGAGTGTCTCACCGTATATCCACAGAACCTTCCATTAGATGAAAATCCATAAAATAAAACACTAGAAAACCTATAATATGTTTATCCTTTGTGCATACCGTGATGCATTAGATGCCTCTTACTTCTATAAGAAAATATTCAAAACCTAATCATAGGCCTCTAGCTAATGGTTTCAGATCTAGAATCACATCATAAATAAAAACATACAAACCAAAAGTGTATTGTTTGAAGAAAAATTCAAATATAGGCACAACATCACTTTTTTTATGTGTTCTCTAGGGCACTCCCACCGCCACATATCAGCTCACGCTAGGGTCACAATCTGTGTTTTTCCATATTCCTGCTTTCTAATGTGGGAAACATTCATCACTTTCATCGATGATGTCTGATCCTTGATCAAAATGGGGTGATGGGATGTCGGTTCCTCATTCTATGGATTCCTCTATGGAACTCATTTCCTAGTATGTATCTCCCTCGTAGATTAAGTCATGTTTGTGAAACTCATTTCTAGTTACATATCTATGTGGATTCCAGTTAATTACACTGCTTTTGTATGGGAATTCCCAAGGGTCTTGATAGGGTAGAAAACTTAAGTCATGAGACTAGTCATGCTAGGCATCGCTAGCATGTATGGACGCTAGGAACATTGGTAACTTGTATCTTCCACATAGGATGGAATCTCATGGAGGTATCTTGAGAACAGAACCCGAGGCATCCCATATTGATCACATGGTATCTAATGTCGAGGTAATATCTTCCAAGAATTTCACCTTAGTCATCCCATGTTTATCATGAGGCAGCTGACACTGTAGGTGTATATCTTTCAAGGCATTCACCTTTGGCATCCCATGATTAGCATTTGTGGTCATAAGTTTAATATCTTACGGAGACATAATGAGATTGTTCATAACACCCCATGGAGGATGAATAAGGAGGTGTGTCCATAGGTGGGGTCACCTGAAAAGTTTATTTATGGATGGATCAAAACACCCTGTGGAGGTGGATATGGGAGGTGTGTCCCATAAAGAGAAGATGTCACACTATGAAGGTTGATTGGAACACCCTTGATGGCTAACCTTGTAAGTTCACCCCTATGAGGGGGAACCAAGGTTTACCATTGGTCATTATTGAACCTAAAATAGGTTTCATGTATACCCTATCTTGAAGATAGGGATCAATATCCATATAGTTCTATGTCGTATTTTATGGTTGTGTGATAGGACCAGTCTGTGCAGTTTAATGTCATGTCATAAGGACACTTACATCCTGAAAGGAGCTTCTATAAGGTATGGTGGGGGGATTACACATGGAAGCTTTCCTTCACAAGTGGATTTATCTTGGTTGGATTTTGTGGGGATTACATGTGGGAGATTCTCAAGTGCTTCTAGGAGTAGTAATGAAGTGGATGAGGCATACGAGTGGAAGAATCTCAACGGGACCTAGAGGATATGTGAACTCTAGGTAGGGGAATGATATTATCGGGATGTGGCATCCCGGGTAAAGATCATGATGTATTTGGATGGAGTGGATGGAATGAGGTTCTGGGTTTTGACATCAGGAAGGCTTCCTATATATCCTAGTTAGTTGGGAATCAAATCCCATGAAGTTTAGAAAGGGGAATTGGGGCTTATGTCTAAGGAGGAGTCTTATGGAAGTGGAGCATGTGGTTGGGGATTACGTGTAGGAGATTCCCATTTGTGAGGACATGGTTTTTATTGAGGATTATACCTAAAATGAGGCCCAGATGTGAGAGATGGTTGGGGATTATGTATAAGATTTCCCATAGGGTGATTGGGAGGATTTCAAGGCCCCCATTAACCTCTAAGACCACATGAATCATACTCGGTGTGAGAAATGAGAGGAAGTAGTAGACTCAACGGTCATGCCAAGAAAGGTGCATCGATGAGAGAAGGTATGGGGCTTACGCATGGAAGTTGGATGAGGAGAACAGAATTCCATGATGAGAGGATCCAATTCCATGTTAGTAGGATCTCATTCCATGTGATTTATACAGAGCATCTCATAATTTTGGTACAGGGTGTGTGGGGCTTATGCATGGACATTTCTTGGTGTGGAAGTTATGTGTCCCGTGGTGGGAGGATATGGCATCCTAGGACGCCAGGCATGGGAAATCTCGTGTTAATTTCAAGGTGTAAGACTACATTTTAACATCATGTTCTGAGGACATTGGTTCTTGGAAGTTTTATGCCACTCAGAGCGAACAAGGGGGAATCACTCCTCACCCATTAGGCTTACATAACTATAGATCATGCACCTCTGGGAGGGGCATGGATTTAGAAATTCTAGGTTGGAATAGTGTGGAGGACTAGAAGATCATGAGGTTTAAGTTAGTGTGCCTATACTGAGAAGAAAATGGTATTAGCATGCTTATGCTGAGAATAAAAAGGCATGAATATACATGCACTGGAGGCATAGGGGACACCTTTTGTGGGACCAAGAAGTCACTGCATGAAATATTATAGGTCAGTGTTCAAGAGGTGCATGCAAGGCATGGGGATTTCATACAAAGGGTGCTAGGACACGGTGCTTTGAAATAAAGGTAACCCCATGGAGCTTCAAAGAGGGAGTGAGTGCAAGATTTGAGACTTGCATGCAAAGGTCTGGGGTGCGTGTAGGATTGGGGTCTGCGCATAAGGTCTAGGGAGCGTGCAAGAAGTGTCATTGTGTACACCCGACTCTAGTTGAAAGAAGTTGGGTGAGGATTACACAACTATAGGACCACTCAAGAGAGGACCCACATGAAACCTATCACACAAGATCTCTACCATGAGCGTTCAATTCTTTTACAATGTCATCGAAGAACAGTCTTGTACGTAGCGCAGTGAAAATTCGACTTCCAGAGCATCACCCTGAACAAGGGGGATGCCGGGTTTTTATAGCTGAAATGTTCAGCATGGCATGAAATATTTTGGTCATGGAATATAGATTCCATGCATATCTGTCCTTAATCATGGAGATCGAGCACGCAAGGCATAGTTTGATGTTGTATTGGTCCCACAAGAGTGTTACACATAGATGAGGATTCCTTTGCGTAGCGTATTAATCTTGCATGCATCTTCCATAGCTAGGGTGATTGGCATTGCATTGTTCACACAAGAGTATTGCAGGCCGATTTCAATTTTGTGTGCATGCCTTGAAACTTGTGTTCACCTTCCTCGGCCTTCTCGGAATGCTCTGTTGAGTGGGTTGATGGCTTTGATTCATCCATAGTTGGTCATATGTGATTTCATACAGAATTGGGTGTCAAAATATACCCCCTTAGAATCTGAGCTGAAAGGGGACTAGAAGGTCGAGTTCTGAGGGAAACTCCAAAGACAAGGGTTGATTCCCATGAGTGCATACAAAACTCAACACTGGAGGCATGCGTGGAAGACTGAGTTCATGCTTGTAAATTAGCGGGGGGGGGGTGGTACCTTTACTTTCCATGCAATAAGCTCTTCACTCTCATGCATGTAAGTCTCCCCTTTCTATGTGAAAAATATAGCTTTGAGTATTTTTTCACTCAAATTATGCTTGTTACATGAATTGGAATTTTTGAGAAATTAACATTTTGCACGACCACTTCCCAATCTTGTACACAACATCACCTATTATGCTCTGATACATCAATGTTGCATGATCCATCCTTGGATTTTTTTTTCCAGTCCCATTCAAGATGGTCGGCCAACATAACAATGCTGAGATTGAAGCCGTTGTTGCTTCTCAAAGAGCTGAAATTACTAGAAACCCCCAGCTCCTTCTGATCAGGAGGGTTGTATTATAAAATAAAATACTTCTGGGCATGCTGACACAGTCACAGAAAGATTATCCTCTGAGCGACTATATCCAACTGTGGAACTTCCGACTGCTGTATGAAGTGATCATCCCAGCCTTCAAGGTCGAGTCATCATAATCATGGTTCACATGTGAAGATGATCTCCAACGCTGGAACGTCACTTTCCACGACCATCCCACCAAAGATCATGTAGTCATCATTGTCTAACCGCTTAGTGGGAAGACCGGAATAGTTATAGGAGTTTAGAAAGAGGCAGAAGAGTTCACTGCCCACTATGCCACCACCTTCTAGAGCAGCGGAAGGGATAATATCTTCAGATAGAAGAAGGATTGGGACCTAAATTCTGGTGGAAAATTTACCAGTGAGTGGGAATGGGTGTAATGGTTGTACTAAACATGATAGGAGTACATGGCATAGTTGTACAACATCGGGCCGTAAGAAGCGGTATGGATACTGAAATTCCATAACTATTCCAAGCATCAGGGGCAACTCAAGCTGGAACCGTAGTGGTGGGGACGTCATAGGGTGTGGCTGCACCCCCACCCCCTGAAAGTGACTGGTCTCAGAAACGACCCCAGGGAACGAAAAAGTAGGCTCCTGGGAATAAGTTGGAAGTACATTCTGCAACCAGCTAATGACCTCGTTTTCCATTCACTCTGGTCCTCCTGGAGGATGCTGTGGACGTCAATGTCAATAGAAGGCCTATGGAGAAAGCTGAAGTGGGACATGATCATTTTATAAGAGTTCAGGCCCATTCTAGTTGTGGAAAGATTGAACTTTCATAGAATAAATGCATATTTGACTACCATGGATGTCTATGCGTTTCAATGGGGAGAGTATGATTCCCCTTCCACCCCCATGTGGGTAATTTTTGGCGACGAAGAGGACCAGGAGGAGGCGCCAACTGTTGATGTCCCATCAACTGAGGAAGAAATAGATGAATAGGAAGAACATGAATCTAATGATGGAGAATCCCAAGGAATTGCTGCTCATCAAGTGAGTCCCCAGGAAAGTGATGAGATTGAAGTCTGCATTGAAGAGCTTGTTGAATACCTTGATGTAATCCTAAACTCGCTCACATCCTTCTTTGATCCTTCTCTTTACACTATCCAAATTACCTAACTAAAACTTGTATTCTACAGGAGAATCTTGATAATAGGCAGGGGACCCCTACTGAAAGGGGTGAAGGTGCACCAATGGGTGCAGAGAAGAATTTTTTGGGACCCACGCTTATAGCCAAGGCAAGTGATGGGCCGATCAAGGAGGTCAAGGTTGAAACCATAGAACCCCATGTCCTTCCCGTTATTTATGGGGGTCCAAGCCATGGAATTCAAATGGAGGCACCGACAGATGGAGATGTAGAGCACTCGAGATAGATTATCCTCTAAATTACTCCCCCTCAATGTAAGTACAAATCTCAAACTATGGCTACAGTCAGATCTTCATAGAGATTATGCATCAACATATTTTCGTGTCTCATACAGCTTCTAACTGACCAACATGAGAGGAATCAGTTCCAGTCGCTTAGATATCCACCGACATCGAGGGGTCTCATGTGGTGGAAATCCTCTTGGAGGCTTAGGGACTTAGTCTGTTGATGTTAAGCTCCTATAATTGTTCTGCCACCATATGAATTTTAACTGATCATCTTCTAAGCTCATTGATAGATGTGTTCTTTTCATTATCAATTCTTGAGATATTTCACATCAGATAAACTGGCAATGTTGGAACATCTAGGGTCCCTTCACTGATGGATGTACTACTTAATGCAGAACCGGTTGTTCAAACTGATCTTGCCTCGGTCCTAGGCAGACAGTCTGTTGTGGGTGAGAGTGATGTGATTGGTGGGTCCGAGCTCAAGGTTGGTAGAGATGATGTTATCGAGGTAGATTCAAGTGAAGAATACCAACCACAAGATTTGAAGCCCAAACAATCTGAGAGGTTTCTGGAGGAGGACCCTTCTGCCGAACTACTGGCAGCCTTTTCGGAGTATGAGCCTGCGCCACCTGAAGAGCTGGAAGATTATGACCTTGATGTGGCCGAAGAGAATTGCATCATCCAGCGTAGGGCATGGAAAATCATCCCACACATTATCAACTAGACTCTGTAGATGTAACTAACGGACTGGATGGGATGGCTTCTTCATTGGCTTCACAACCTGTGTACTAGATGAGAGGATTCCTAAGGTATTCATGCGTTGATCTATGACTTTCTTGTCAAGCAGATGTGTGAAGGAATCCAACACCTGGATGTCACCTGGCATCAGGAAACTTTTGACATCATCTAGAAACTCCAAGAGGTTAACCAAGATATCCTTCACGTGGAAGGATAGATAGACGAGTGTTTTTCCTTAATCAATACTCAATCAGAACTCATCTTCCAAATGAGGGCTCAACAAATGGTGGTCAAGGAGCAGATAAGGTAGGAAACACGTCAAGTGGCCGATCTCCAAGATGAGTGGGACCGGGAATAGATAAGATTAAATGATCTTTACTCATTGACTAATGATGATGAAATGGAGTTTAGGAGGCAGAAACAGACCCTAGAGGCCACACACTAAAGGCTGGTAGAGCTGCACTGCTCAATCACCAAAGCAAAGCTACAGGGGAAATTTTTCCAAGACTCATGAGAGGCTATGAAATGTTGATGTCCCCTACAATTTACAAAACATATTGTTGGATTTTGATACTTTCCTTGATGCCTGAACGCACTTATTTTTAGTTCTTTAATTATCTCACTTCGATCATATTTGTGAGAAAACCAATGACCAATCCATAAGCTCAGGTGGGTCATGCCTGGGTGTGAGAAACAATGTACAACTACATGACTAATCATTTGTCTAGGAGTGTCAGATAATAATCGAACACTTGAGGTATACTGTTATTGACTAACCATCATGTGTGTTCAGGCTTAGAGAGTCTCTGGCTGGAGAACAAGGCTCTTAGAACAACCAACTTTCTTTTCCAACATGCACTAATGTACGAATGGGATAATGATAGGGGTATTGGAATCAATCCAAACAAAGGGGAATGAGAAGTGTAAATCACAATTCCCATAATATGGAACACAAGGAGTGTGTATTGGAAATATAGGACAACTACTAATCATGTTCTAAATACATCATATGTATCGTTATCCTGGAATGAGGACAAAAAAATGAGGTTCAAACTTTGACCATGTTCGAAACAAGGAACTTGTCTCAGAATGTCATCTGAAGTCTTCTGGGACGTTGGCCCAAGATGGTAGGTGATCAAATATGGCATGGCACCAAATTGTGAGGACATCCTTTTAGATGTGGAAGAGGATGAGGATCCAAAAAAAGGGCACACAAATCATGGAAACAGAGTGATGGAATGTTCGAATGGATTTAAAAACTCTGCGAATTATGAGACCATGGATTAGAAAACATTGGTCTAAGCATATTGGTCTCAAGAAATATCAAAACCATATTCTAGGGAAGTAGTATCTCAGATATCAAGCGATAGATGAGAATGTGAACAAAACGGTAGGTGATCGGCACCAAGGAATATGACCTCTTAGGCTAGGAACTAGGATGTTTTACAATTTTACATCATGCAACTGAGGAAGATGAATGGAACAGTTTAAAATCATTTAATCATGAATCATTCCATAGTTTAACATCAAGTGGATAGGATGATACACACCGTTTAAGGTTGTACGATCGGGACCCTAACCAACTGTTTAAAGTCGTGTTGCATGAACCATCGAAAAATCTATTTCAAGTATATTGGTGTGAAAAAGAGGAAATAAACACGATGTGAATGAGACAATGGAGGCTTGTTTTCCACACAAGTAATAGGAAACATATTAATGTTGATGGGAATTAGGACCAAGGGTCCCACTCCACAACAAGCATCCCTGGAGTATTCACATGCAATTTAAAGACATGAATGGATATAGAGTCCTAGTTTTTGGTCATGAAGCTTGGACTTTTTTTCAATAGTTTAAGGTCATGTTACATGGACCATAGGATCTTAGTTTAAGTCCATAGAGTATGGAGCTTGGTAAGGATACTTCCCAAAATGGAAATGTGGCGCGGCAGAGTGACAAACCCGATGTGAATGAGGACCTAGGAGGCCCGGTGCCATTCCACACTATCCCAAGAAATATCACACACAGATTAAAGTCATGATGCTTGGACTGTGCATCCTGATTTAAGGTCATAGAGCTTAGACCAGTGGGGTTTTTAGTTTAAGGTCATGTAGTTTGGTTCGTAAGCTTATTTGTGTAGCTAGCCCACATCAATTCACAACCCACCAGAACTCCTAAGCCCACATAAGCCATGCTTGGTGTGGGAAACATGGAATGCTGCATGGGGTATTCTTGACATGTGGAAGCACACATTGAGGGTGAAACCAAAGGTTCATAATTCCACTATAATATAGGGGAGTGGAAATGAGGTAATCTAAGACTTTCAAGATCTGGATAAAGGGGTGATTGATGAGTAGTGCTCAACTGTTGACCATGTTTGAAACACATGGACCACAACCATACTAGTCAAGAATGGGGCAGGAAACCCAAGATCAACTGTTGACCAAATTCAAAACACAGGATCCACTATTTTATACCATAGATCCATTAGAACGTTGGCCCAAAATATGAGGTGAGACAAAATGGCATAATACCATCACCATTAGGGGGTCCTTCTAGATTTTGAAGGTGATGGAAATACAGACTGGGAAGAACATGAAGTGTGCAATGGGAAATATCATATTTTGGTTCCAACCCCAGGTTTTGTAAATAGTTTAAGTTTGTATTGCACAGTCCATTAGGAAGGTAACACACATATTTTAATATCATATGGTTTAGACTATAAAAAATAGCTTAAAGTTGTGTTACTTAGACTATAGGGGAAATGTTCACTCCAAGTGTATATATATGGTACACAAGAGGTAATACCTGACATGAATGGAACCAAGGAAGCTCACATACAACATACACACCTTATGATGAACAGCATGTAGTTTAAGGTCATACATCATGGACTGTAGTTGAGTCCAAGGGTCTGAAATGTTAATGAAACTATGGTTGAGCCTAGATATGAGAATGTTGAGTGTCTCTACATATCCCATGATGATTTGAATCAAGCCATATGTAGTTTTGGAATACGACATGGTGGAAGACCAACACCTATGGAAATGATCCTCTCTGATGAGGGGATCTAGAGCATCCCATATTTAAAATGGGGTGAAGTCATAATTTAACATCATGTATTGAGGATATTGGGTTATGTAGTTTAAATTAATACAACTCAGACTATAGGGGATGGAAATAGTTTAAGGTCATAATGCTTGGACCCACTGCAAACAATTTAAGGTCGTTTTTTCTACACCATGGGTTCTTAATTTAAGGCCATATAGTTTGTACCATGGGGAAAAGAGGATTCAAGGTTTTATGTGGTCTGAGAGTTAACACCCAATGTGAATGATCCATGGAGGATCTCTACCACATAAAACGGTCCAGATGTTGGTTTTTCATAGTTTAAAGTCATATAGTTTGGACTATGACTGGGGCCAAGGGGCCAAAACGTTGATGAACTTGTGCCTAATCCTGGAGATGAATAGTCCTGTCGACGCTACGTATCCCATGTGGATGGAATCAATCCACACATAGTTTTAGAACATGGTGTGGTAGAAGACCAACACTAGTGGGGGAGATCCTCTCTAATGAGGGAAATAAAGCATACCACAGTTATTGTGAGGCGCCCAGAAATTGTTCAAGGTAGAATTGTAGTTTCACATCATGTGTTGAGAATGTTGACTCAAAGTTTAAGGTCATAGAATTTGTACCATGGTGGAGGAATATTCCAAATGGATATATTTCATGCAATGTCCTGACAGACCTGACGAGAATGAGAACCTAGGAGGCCTGACACCAAAAAACATATTCTTTGGAGATTCCTGCATACTGTTTAATGTCGTGATGCTTGGAATTAGTGTAAATAGTTCAAGGTCATGTTTCATGGACCCTCATCTCTTAGTTTAAGGTCATAGAGTTTGGACCATGAGATTATCACTTTGAAAAGGATATGCATAATGTGGTGGTATAAAACCCTCAAAATGAATGAAAACCAAAGAGTCCCACACAACACATACGCATTCTAAAGGGGACTTTCATATAGTTTAAAGTCATGACGCTTTAACTATGCTATGGAAAAAGGGACAAAGGGATGATAAACATATGGATGGGACCAAAGAGAAAATGTCTGGGCATCACTATATATCCCATAAGGATGGGAATCAAGACACATGTAGCTCTATGAGTAAGTATCCTTTCATATGTATGATCCGTACACAGGGAGAGGGCGTTTTGGTTGGTTGGTTGGTCCAAGATACAAAATCTAGGTGTCGCTTCGTATCATGTGTAGACAGGAAGCAAGCCATACGTAGTTTTGGAACATGGCATGGTAGATGATTGATACCAAGGGTGACATCCTCTCAAGAGAGTACATTATGGGGATGTTTAGTTTCTCATCATGAAACTATGATGATAATTGTCACGCAATTTACCGTCATTCAACAAGGATATGGGGAATGCCTTTTAACATCATGAAACTAGGATGAAGGGGGGGGGGGAAGTGTTCTGAAGGGTATGTTCATGGTTTGACATCTATAACTCGATGTGAATGATGACCTAGGAGGCCTAACGCAACACCACACACTCCCAATGAAAAAGTGCACATAGTTTAATGTTATGGTAACTAGACATGAAATTTTGTTTTAAGGTTATAGATATTGGACCAAGTGCCTAGTTTAATGTTGTGTTCCAAGGACATTGGTTGTTATGCAGTTTTACATCATGAAACTAGGATGTTGATATGTGCCTTTTATGTTCATGCAAAGAGGAGCACCAATTCTATGAAGTTTAACATCATGTATCTAGGATGTCGGTACCATGCAGTTTAAAGTTGTATAGATCAAACTATAGGGGCCTTAGGAGAATTACTACTTTTGAAACATGGTGTTGGTTAGAGGATTAATGTTCTCTCTATCTATAGTGCTCAAAGATTATTCTCCATTGGGATAAAATTTGGGAATGATGTAAGGCCCTTCCCACTTAGGATCCAAATTTGGTGGATTTATTCCAGGTATCATTGACATTCTAAGAGCCAGTACCGTATCAACCTAAAGAAAGGACCGAAGGAGAAATTTCTTATTGAAAACTCTAGAAATCTTATTCCACTACCTCTCTAGATTGTCTAAGAATCAATGCCTTTTTTCCTTCAATGGATTCCAGCTCAGCTAAATGGAATTATTGCAATCTTTCTAGCATCTTCTGGTTAAAGTAAATTCTTCGAAGTGATGGAAATGAAATCTTGATGGGAATGACTACCTCTGTTCTATAAAGTAGGGAATATGGATTCACCTGGTTGGAGTTACGAGCCATCATCTAATAAGCCCATAGAGTGGTGGGGATCGTTTTCGGATAACTCCTCTTATTTTGGCCCACTATATTCTATAGAATTTTTGAGAGGGTTTTGTTAAATTCATCGGTCTATCCATTTTCCAATTCATGGTAGCATGAAGTATGGTTGGACTAGATTTTCTAATTAGTGTATAACTTATTCAGCTCAACAGCTCATAAGTTGGTTCCACTTTTTGTGTGAATAACATGAGGAAATATAAATCTATGAATGATATGGGATCTCAAAAATTCAACCACTAATTGTTCCTTGACATCATTAAGAGGAATCTATTATACCCTCTTGGAAAAGAAATCTTCCATAGTCAGAATGAACCTACATTGACGAGTTTTTGCTGGTGGATATGGTCTAATGACATCGAGTCCCCAGAATGAAAAGGTCCAAGAATATTTGGTAATATGGAGGGGGTCTAACATTTGATGCACAAAGATGGAATGAATCTGACACATGTGAAATCTATTGGTTAACATAATGCAGTTGTGGACCATGGTGGGCCAGAAGTAGCCCAACCTTCAAATCTAGTGAGATATCTTCAAACCTATTTGATGTGCTCCATAGGACCCAACATGAAATTCCTACATTACCTAAGGAATCTCATATTCTTCTATGAAATGGTGGATATTTCCATCAAATCCATGTATTTAAATATTCTACTCAATATTGGTCCCACTTAGAAGGATGAACTGCATTGTGCACCGACAAACCCACTCACATTCGCCTCTGTCCAATGGGAGAACACCATATTGAAGATACTAAACAAAAGTTATTGTTCAATAGGATTTTTTCTAGTACAGGGGGATATGGAGGTCCTGATGTAGAGGAACCAGCAGTCATGTGTTTTACCTTCTGGATGTCATCGTCATCCAGAATGATGGGATCAATGACTCTCCGATGTGACACATGGATGAATTGGTTGTCCTAGTCGATCTCTCCAAGAGATGTAGCTAGCCCGACCAAGGTATAAGCTCAACTATTCTACAACCAGGGAACATGAGTCACCTCTATTTGGGAAGGGAACTAGGCCATCAACTAGTGAGTATTCTCTAGCAAGGGAATGGGTTCTGGCTTCCTGTTGATGTAATCTCCAATGATTTGTTTGATGATTAATTTGGAGCCTCCTTTTACATGAAAGATGATTACATCAATATTGAGAGCTATATTGAGACTATTGATATGGTCCTAATACTCTACCTCATTGTTAGTTTATCATTTTGATATTCAGAATGATTAGGGTAGGACGACCTACTTGGGAATGATGAAAATTATTCCTAGGCATACACTATTGAGCTTGGGATCATTGAGTCTTCTATAAATTGGACTTCATGAGGAACCATCAAAATACATCTTCCAGAATGGCATGGCTCGATTCACTAATAGGATGGCTTTGTCTAGGAAATCAATATATAGAGGCTGGTCTTCAGGGATCATATGGGAGGCCATAAATTCTTCTAATGCCTGGACTTGATGGATTTCTACAGAATGAACCTAATATCAAACTATTGAAGGATTGGTGCCCAACATGATATACATCCCAAAAAATGGGGAGATTTAGGATATACTTTATCAGATCCCCAAGAGACACTAGTTGTATATCGTGATGTTGTGGATAATTACACAACTTATACACTACAAAAACGAGCATGAGGTAGCTCATCTTGATAAGAGAGTATCTAGACTCTGTGTTGAGGAGCATGCGACTGAGATAGTATAAACTGTTCACTCTTCCCTCATTGTTCTTCTGGGTGAGAATGGAACCTAGAAATTATTCCAAGTTAGTTACATAAAAGACCAGAGGATTGCCTAAGTTGGGTGGCATCAAAACTATAGGTTATTGTAGGTACTTATTGATTTCCTCAAATACGTCTTGACACTCTTTATCCCACTGGTAGATAGAACCTTTCTTCATGAGTCTGGAAAAGGGATTATAGTTTCTAACTAGATTCGTGATTAATTGAAATATATAGAATAAGTGGCCATAAAGGACTCATAGAACCCATAGGTTTCTAAGAGAAGGTATTTAGATGATGTATTTGATATTATCTTGGTCAATATTGATGCCTCCATATCTAACTATAGATCTGAGAAACATCCCAGAGGTAACCTTGAATACACAATTAGAGGGGTTCACCTTTGGATGCTGGGAGTGTATAAAGATAAATGCTCTCTCAAGATATCTGATGTGGTCCTAATTTTGGTGGTATTTTACCACCAAATCATCCACATTGAATTACTCTAGAATTCTGAGGGGATATCCTAGAACCTAGATGTGGCATCCATCAACAGCTCAGTCAATAGAAGGAAAAAATCATCTTTCAGACAATGGTGGTTGAGATCCTAGAAGTTGATATATACTCTGATCTGTTCATTCTTCTTCCTAACCTAAATGATGTGGGATAACAATTTGGGTTACTGAACATACTTGGTGAATCTGTCTTTGATAATATGATCAACTTTAGCCTCTACCCTAGAACCATGAGAAGGGTTCATCTTCTTGGAAGGCTTCCTAAAACCATGATGATTCACTGAGAGACCAAGAAGGTGGATGGATACCTGAGGGTATAGTCTTGGAATCTCTTCATAACTATAGGAAAACACATCATGATGCTACTTTAGGAAATCCACATACTTCTGTTATTCCTCCAAATGCGCGGCTGTAGTGATCAGTGTTGTCCTCAGATCTACTTCAGTTCCATGGTTCACCTGAACCAGCACATCTAAATTTGTGGAGATTCTATCTTCAAATTTAGGAGGAATGTATTCCAAATCCAATTCATCCTCTCAGGTAGGGGAATCCGTAGGGAGATATGGCTCATCCAAACCAACTGATTTTGGGAGAACATTGGTGCCTTCTTGGGAAGCGGTCATGGATTCCTCTCTAGGAGACTCTTGATTTTCTAAAACCATGATGAAAGTGGTTTCCATGCCAATTAAATCAGGTCTTTGACCATGGGGTTTATGTTTGATATAAAATCAATGGTGGTGAGTTGACTTCTATCAACTCAACTTGGATCGGCGAAACTGTAAGGTATGACATACAGTTTTAACCATGGGGAGAACCTCTCGACACATTACTTGGGTAGGAGATTTTTGCATCACCTAGTCCTAACCCTTGTATGAGTAAGAGGTAATCATCTTACATTCCTTTTAACTAGAGACATAATATCCCTTCCTCCTATAAATTAAAAATAAATTTCCCATGTCTAGTGTCATAGCTTGTAGGAGGATGAAAGAATCATCCAAATCTATCCATGAGCTGGCTACAATGGTGGTGTACTCAACCTTATTGGTATGAACCTAATTTTACTTGATCTTATAAAATCATGTATCTAGATAGTGGGATTCACATCAGTCAAAGGGAGATGAATAACCTTGGATCACACCTACTCGACCATTGAGGGAGTACATGAGGCATTTGTGATACCAGGAGGGGACTGTCACATGTAGATGAAACCAGGGCCTACTTATAAGTGAGTTGTATAAATTATCCTGTGATAAAACCATGTATTCAGAATTATCTACTAAGATGATGAATTGGGTCTTCAAATAGATTGTACCACAAAAACTCTTCTCAATCCTGTCATAACCCTAAATCGTTTGATCATATGGAATCATATATGCTTCAGTCAGTCCCAGCTTGTGAAACTACTGGGTTGGGATGAGATTATTTACAGAACCATTTTCCACCGGGATGTGGTGGACATTTAATCTATTGAACTATTCAGTGATATACAACAGGTGGATTTTCCCCTACACGAGTGATCCCTCATCATATCCAGAGAATTACATGATGTCCTAGCATTTTTCTTGCTCAACCTCCTCAGTATAAAATGTGTGTGTGTCCTCTACCTCTATAATAAACTAGATGGGGCTTCTCAAGAATTATACGATATCCTCACGCATCTCTTATAACATAAGGAGTGCCTTCTATTGTTGATATTTTCATAGGAATCATGGATAGGTGCTTCAACACAACATACTTCCATGCTAGATGCACATTTCTACCTGCAGGGGGGTTTTCTTTGGCAGGAGGCATGATGGGTGATATTGTCTAAACCACTGGATTCTATATGGTGCTGGAAATGTCTTACTGCTCATTAGATAGCTCACCTAGGTCCACTATTGGATGACTATCAGCTGGCAGAGGCCTGACTTTAGCTGGGCATGGCCAATCATGGTGCGTTCATGTGTGTTCTTCCAAGTCAATTAGCACATTCAGTTTTGGTGGTGAGTCTGGTAGAACATGATAGGAGGACTGTACCTAATGAGATATGTGCAGAGTCTATTTTTCAAGTTTTAGTAGAATTCATAGAATTAATTGAAACACCCTATTGATTTTTATTCCTTAGAACACTTCTTCAATGACATCGTCCAGAGGCACTCTGAGGGATTTCCTGATATTCCTCGTCATCAGGGACCTTGTAGGGATCCACCAGCTCAATGGTATTAATGGAGTCATACTCCTAGTCTTCATCATACGATGAGTCCTCCAATGCTGGGTAAAAACTAGGCATGATTCCCAACTATGGGGGCATGAAATTTATAAGACTACGGTAAGAATTTAGAACTAATGGGGGGATTTACATTCAATTACGCCATCAGTGTCTACTCTTCCAAAATGTTGACGACTGTGAGGTGGGTGTAGAAATTGTAGGTGGAGAAGGCATGGTGAATTCAAGATAATAGAGACAACCTATGTGGGTATGGATGATGTTTTGGGCATGATATACTACTCTTAGGGTGAACTAATCATCATACTTCTAAGTACCATGGTTAGAAACTTACATCCATTCACCGGAACTCTCATTGTCAATGTCAGGGTCAGCGGAGATGTGTGCCACCTATGCCAGGATATGGCCCAACTTGACCACACCATTTTCCAATTGGTATTTAATCTTACACTTGAACACATGGAATTTATTGATGGTATTTCCAAGGATCTTGTGGTAAGGGAACTGGCTAGGGTGATCAATGAGCTCAACTTCATGGGTCTTCTTGCACTTTGAAAATTTCAGAACCCCCTTCTCAAAGAAACTGTGAAAATAACAAAGAAGTTTTGATTAATTAAAGCATTAGATTTAGTTTCTCCTATATTGAAAGGTAACTCTTGGGTCTTGGCCTTGAATAGCAGTTGGATCTTAATGGGGGGTCGAAGCCACATTTTCTTATCAAGGCGCTTGTTCTAGACAGGGAGTTGCCTATCAGTTCTGTAATGGGTGAGGCTGAGTCCGATGAGGATGCTACACTTGGAGATGCTACCCTTGGTGAGGATATACTGATGATATCTATAGAATATCTAGGGCCTCTACCTATATTTTTGTGATAATATCTTCATGGTGGTTCTTCTTGCAGGATCCAGAAGAGGAAATGGAGGTGCCTACATGGATTTTTGTAAGGCTTTGTATAGGTGTTGGGCTTTTTTAGAGTTGCCATAAAATTTTTCTAGAAATTTATGAGTAATGAGGGTAAATACCATCTCATTCTTAAAGTTCCCCACACACATCATCAGTATATACTCTTGGGTAAGAAGCATATCGAGTGAATATGTGAGGCTAATTCACTAGGTGAAGAAGAATGCGACGTGCTATTCGGGAAATTGTTTTCACTTGAAGAGGTTAGTAATTATTTTATTGCATGTGGTGGATCTAAAATAGTAGAGAAACTTCTTATTGATGTATTACCAATAAGAAATGGGCCCAATGGGTAACTGTTTATAATAGATGAACACAATCCCCTATAATGTCTGTACAAAACACCAAATCATGGCATCCTCCTACATCTCTAGGGTTCCTAACATGGGCCCAAACATTGATATGAAGTGGAAGAAATGTTGTATCCGGTCTTCCATCCCATTAAAAGTGGAAATCATAGGATTCCCAAAATCTAGGGGTGCTCACATGTCTTCCACCCCTACTGGATAAGGATTTCTACCAGGTGTTATTTTAACCTGTCACATCTCCAAGGCTTTGAGGCGAGTAGTGAGAGTAGTTATTTGATCATCCTGGTTGGGATTCCAATATTAAAGAGGATACATGGCCACCAATACATTAAAAGGCTCATAAAAAATACTATGAAGGCTTGGTATATCATGGGGTGGAATTATCTGGTCCTCAAGGAAGGTTATCATGATGCTCAGGTGGATTAAGCAACACATACCATGGTTTTTTTACGATAAACCCTAGTATTTTATCTATCAGGATGTGTATAATTATTGGGCATGATTGGGATAAACTAGTCAAGGAGGACTTGTGGCTGCCCCTACTTTCCCAGTGGATAAGGAACAAAATCCCATCGAGGATCACCATAATCTGAGTTCCACACAGCAGAGAGATAATTTATGGTCCTCCTATGGTATATGACTTACTAAAGCAAGGAAATGATTGTGGGATTGATCTCTATCTTCTTCGAAACATAAAATCGATTATAGGGATCAATTAGTCCCTTTCCCTTGTTGGTATTTAGACTTAAGGGTAAAGATATATAATGTTCTCTAATGCAGATTTTATACATTTTTAGGAAAGTGTGAACTACTGTATGAGGGTCCACCTGATACTGCACTACCCGAGGGGGAAAGTATTCTTTGTAAAACCATGTTATGATGTCCCCATATTTAGAAAACATGATATCATCCATATTCATCCTAACAATACCTGGAGGCATGTCCTCAATATCAACAGGTAAGTCAGGTTGCCATAGGATAGGGCTAAAATAGATAGTAGCGTAGTGCCCCAACCCTAGATATACACATGTGGAGCTTCCTATTGAATGATTTTGTAGAGAACTATAAAGACCTTGTGTAATATCCCAGACCTGGCCAACCACCCGAATAGTGCCGAATGGGTCGGGTGTCACTACCTTAGGCGCACCTCCCCTGAACGCCAAAGGCTTCCGACTAGCAGTGAGGGTCTGAATAGGTATAGTGGGGAGGCTATATCCTCTCGGAGGATCATAGTAAGGGTACTGGTCCGAGTATAACAGTAAAGATGTAGCGGAAAGAAAGGCTCACCAGACTCGAACCAGACCCGCAGAGCGGAAGCATATCCAGTATCAACAAACAGCGGAAGAAATAATTATAACAAAATCATTGGAAATAAACACAATAGCATGCTGATAACATGTAACTACTACTAAATAGTAAAACATGCATCCCAAGCAGGTCATACACAACTGAATATAAAAAGGGCATCAATGGCTAACCAACAGTAGCTACAACAAGCATGCCAATACAGAAAAGTAAATAAAGAAAAGTAAACCCAGCTAGGCATGACCTCAAGGTCCATACCATCTCCATGCAATAACTAATGCAACCCATCTCCTGAAGCTAGCCTCTTTCCTGTACGTAAATCCATAAAGTCTACACGCATCCCGAAGGGCCCGTTTAGGGTGTGAGAAAAATATCAGAAGGATACCACCAAGCGGTGCGTACCAAATATATGTGTTTAAGTAGTCATGCATTTACAAGGAAAACAGCAAACAATACAGTTCACAAGTAAACACAAACTCCACTGGTGCTCAACAGCCACCAAGGAGTGTCACCTGCTTCGGCCAACGCCGGAATCTCTATCGTGTAACCCGACACCACGTGCCACCTGACACCTCGTGTCTCAAGTACCGACGTCACGAAGGCACGCCCCAAATAGTAACCCGGCACCGTGTGCCTCCTGACACCTCGTGTCTCAAGTACAGATGTCCCAAAGGCACGCCCCAAATAGTAACCTGGCACCTAGTGCCTCCTGACACCTTGTGTCTCAAGTACCAACATCCCGATGGCACGCCCATTTCCTGATGGTTCCTCACCTCCCACGTGTATTTCTACGGAAAGCACCCCCAACCAATATTACCTAACCGAAACTATGGGGGCCTCTACCCACACGAGTGGTCAAAACCACCTCATCACGGAGTATCTCTATGTGCACACTACTCAAGTCCCGGTGAGCGGTAATCACCCAAGAAATAGTCCTAAGACACCAAAACATCTGACACCTTGTGTCCCTGCGACCATGTCGCTCAAGTTCGATGGTCTCGCCATCCAAGTAACCCGGGCCATGCACAACCTGACAGTCACACTGCCTCAATCCGACGTCCATGACGCCCAATCCCATGGTCAAAACCACCCAAAGTAACCCAGGAAAAGCCCCAACCTGTGATCAGCATCACTCAAGCGTAACCGGGCCAAGCCCAACACAACCCCAAAAGGGTGCAGCAGATGCAATTCAGCAATTGCATATATAACATATTTAACCAGAAAACATAACCAGGCAAAACCAACTAAACAGTCAAATTTCACTATACCAGGTGTTGTCCCATACCAGCACAGAGGTCTTAAAATCCTCCAACAATTATAACAGGATTAAATAATTTAAACTAACAGTTTAACACAATAATATTGCAATTAAAACCATTTTGGAGTTCCCCGGCCAAAATGCCTCGATGAACCACGACCCCTCACCCGGGCCTGCTCATGCAAACTGGTAATTGGGCATACCCAAAATCATCCCAGAGGTCCCATAAGCATTACAGTATCAAAAAGCAGATAAAACGGGTCCCGCTCAAAATACCCGAAAACACGTCGAAGGCCACGTCACCCAAACAACTATGAAAACACAAAAAGAGGTATGCACCACCTACCTGAGACTCGCATGATGCTACTCCTCCGGTAACACCCGCCAATTCGGTCTAAAACGCGGTAAATCTATAAAAGATTCAAAACCGCTCAAAGGGATATAAATCGTTCTAGAATGAAAATAAAAAAAACGTCCAAAGAGGAATTGAGGCCTTATCGAGGGGGTTCCAACGCACTAATCAGTGATCAAAACGGGTCTCAAAAGGACGATCAGGAGGGGAAGAGAGGTTCGGCCGGCCTGGTTCGCGTATCCGGGCGGAGGATATGAGGTTCTGCCTCAATACGAGGCTACTGCCCATTTTAAGTGAAAAAAAGAAAGTACACGGCGTGTACTTTGGGACTACACGTTTTGTATGGTTCATTTAACTGTTCATAAGACGAAAATATTCCACCAACTTACTTTCCGTACCAGCCGACATGAGTACACGGCGTGTACCTCTGGGTACACGGCGTGTACCGGGTTCCTCTTCTCTTCCTCTCCGTCATACTCACATGCCATGTGTTTTCCTTATACACAGATAGACTACAAGGCGTATCCAAAGGGAACACGGCGTGTCCCTGGTTCTTACCCGGGCAACGGCCTACACGCCATGTATGGCTTCACACGGTCGGCGGTCTACACGGCGTGTTCAAAACTACACAGCCTGTAGTAAGAAAACTCTACACAGTCACCCGCACGACATGTATTCGGCGAGTACACGACCAACCACTCGCCTCAACATACATGGCGTGTACTTAAAGTACACGGTGTGTAGTCTGGAAATTTCTAGAAACTTCCCATTTAATCCAATTTCCTCAGAAACAAGTCAAAAATTTAAACAGGGTCGGGATTTTGACCCGTTCTGAAAACCCAGGTTCTTACAAACTCCCCACCTTAACGTAGCTCGTCCCCGAGCTGCCAAATGAAACCAAGAGATGGCACCAAACACGCTCATCCTAGTTAATCAACCTGGACTACCCCAGTCTCAAAGGTTCTGGCTAAATTCCTCAAGGGGGCTCCCCACCTTAGGAATTGCCTTACCCGGTCTCAACCCAACAAAACATAAAGCAAATAGGGTTTACTAACCTATTTTCCGGATGCATAGTCCTCCTGTGATGCATCGTCACCCCGACACCTCATTGGTGCTCCTGTGTCTCTCCCGACACACAAAGTATCCTGCACCGTATCGGTGTCCGCCTCCATGAGGTCCTGGTGCCCAGCACCTCAAGTAACCCGCATCCACAATGCCCCGATGCCCACGACACCTCAAGTAACCCGCATCGACGATGCCCCGATGCCCACGACACCTCAAGTAACCCGCATCCACGATGCCCCGATGCCCATGGCACCTCATAAATATATATATATATTTATATCACGCACCTGATATGGTGCCAAACCACTGACTAGCATCTAGTCAGTCCACAAAGATCTTGTGCACCTCATGCACTCAAAACAGACATACCTCTACAGGTCATGCCAAAAGGAAACATGGAGATCACGGTCACACCGCGGTGCACCTCTCACTGTCACCGGCTCACCGGCCTGCTCAGCCTCTTGAAGCTCTACGGCGTGAACCTGCCCTGAAACATGGATGCCTGACGCCTGAACTCCCTGCGGTGGTGCTCCAGTCACCGGCCACTGACCCCTGAGGTGGGTCCCACTGTCTCTGTCACGGCCTCCACGCACAGCTGAACCTCAACTACCCTCTCCGGGTACTGAACCTGAACCAACTCCAGACGTTGCGGTCTGTCCGGGTCCTTGCCTGCCGGCTATCTGAGAAGGCTGCCTGCAAAACCTCTCCAGATGCCCATCCTGTCCACATGCCCAGCACTCCTTCGGAGGCATGTCGCACTGCACCCGAACATGTCCCGGATGTCCGCACTGGAAGAAAATCACCGACGAACTCCCACGAGGTGGTCTAGCTGAATCCCTAGCCTGAATGCCCTGCTAGAACTCATATCATCCTCGCTTCCTGTTGTCCGAACCGTCAGCTGAGGCTGTCATCCTGCCCAAGTGAGATTTCTCCCTCTCGTTGCCCTCGACTATAAGCACCTGATTCACCGCCTCGGAAAAAGAACCCAGCCTAAAAAATTTCACATGGACCCGAATGGCATGTCGCAAGCCTTCCTCGAAGCGCCTCACCCTAGCTGCATCATCGCTCACCATACCAGGTGCAAAGCGAGACAACTCTGTGAAAGTAGCTGCGTAGTCCATGACAGACATGTCCCCCTGATGAAGAATCAAGAACTCCTGAGCTCTCTCTGCCCTCAGTGTCTCCGTGTAGAAGTTCTCAAAGAACCTGCCCTCGAAGTCTTTCCATGCCAGTCCCTCGTGTCTATGAGCCTGAACCTGTACGTCCAACCAACACTTCGCCGGTCCTATCAGCATGTACATCGCCAGCTTGACCCTCTTCCCTGGAGGCGTCTCGAGGTGCTCAAAAATCATCTGCATGGTCTCTATCCAGTTCTCAACCGCCTGCGGACCACCCTCACCCTGAAAAAGAGGCGGGTGCTGTGATTGGAACTCCCACGTCAGATACGCCATAGAAGGCTCTGTACCATGCACGCCTCTATCAATCCCCTTCAAGTCACGTACTAGGCTAGCTCGGAGCTGCTCGTCAAGCCATGACCCGAATGATGCCAAACCCGGATGCTGCCCTGCCTGCACTGGATCATGAACCTGTTCCTGTCCCTGAGCCTGTACCCGCGGCTCGTGCTCAGCCTGTACCAAATTCTGACCCTGATCCTGCGACACTATATCCTCTCCTGCCCGACGCTCCATCGATCCGTGAAGGAGTGACCCGCTAAATACCATAAATGGTCAGACAACCCATATATATATAACAATATATTCTACGTAGATAAGGAAAGCAGTAAAAGGTAGTGCATAACAACTACCCTTACTCCCCCCTCACCACAACCCATGCCCCACGGCATCCCGGCCTCATGACCTCCTTACCCGCTCAACAGAGCCAAGTATCAATAGTACCTCGGGCCATGCCCGTCCCGACAACTCAAGTTGCCTCAAACTGATGACCGAGTTGCCCAATCCTAACAGTTACACTACCTCAGCCATTGTACCTGCCTTCTCTCATAAGAGTCAGACCCAAAACCCTGCCACATGCAATTCTACAAAAAAATAAAGCATGGCATACACATTGCAACAACTAGCAATTCTATCAGGAATTTCACCATTTTACATTTCAAAGCAGATAAAGCAAGGAAATTGATTTATTTTATTCACATGGTATTATGACTTCACAAAGCATACGTGCAATTATGAAATTGAAATACCCTAAAAATGTGCCTATCAAAAGACAAGAAACAAGCCTTGCCATACTGGGCCAAGGGCCAATTCTCCCTTACCATTCCGGATCAAGGGTCACATATCACAATCACGAACATCACACATCAAGTGAGCCACCGAGGTGGAAATCATATAAACTGTAATCTGAGCAAAAACAAACAGCAATTCCCACCTCTGGAAACTAGGTCCATCCCTCGTACCTGGGGCTGAAGACACCCATGAACAAGCTAGAAACCCAGTTTCAGTAACAACAACTTATCTCCAGTCTACCATACCCAAATAGTAAAACCAGCAGAAAGAAAGGAGAAGCCTCAAACTCATTAGTATCCAGTAAAACGCTACTACTAAATCCTTGTCAAGAACTCCTCTAATACCACTTTGTAACGTCCCGGACCCAACCAGCCACCCGAACAGTGCCGAACGGGTCGGGTGTCACTACCTTAGGCGCACCTCCCCTGAATGCCAAAGGCTGCCGACTAGCAGCGAGGGTCTGAATAGGTATAGTGGGGAGGCTATACCCTCTCGGAGGATCATAGTAAGGTTACTGGTCCGAGTATAACAGTAAAGATACAACAGAAAGAAAGACTCAGCATACTCGAACCAGATCCACAGAGCGGAAGCATATCCAATATCAACAAACAGCGGAAGCAACAATTATAACAACATCAGCGGAAATAAACACAAAAGCATTCTGATAACATGTAACTACTACTGAACAGTAAAACATGCATCCCAAGCAGGTCATACACAACTGAATATAAAAAGGGCGCCAATGGATAACCAATAGTAGCTACAACAAGCATGCCAGTACAGAAAAGTAAATAAAGAAAAGTAAACCCAGCTAGGCATGACCTCAAGGTCCGTACCATCTCCATGCAAAAACTAACGCAACCCATCTCCTGAAGCTAGCCTCTTTCCTGCACATAAATCCATAAAGTCTGCACGCGTGCTGAAGGTCCCGTGTAGGGTGTGAGAAAAATATCAGTAGGATACCACCCAGCGGTGCGTACCAAATATATGTGTTTAAGCAGTCATGCATTTACAAGGAAAACAGTAATCAGTACAGTGCACAAGTAAACACAAACTCCACTGGTGCTAAATAGCCCCCAAGGAGTGTCACCTGCTTCGGCCAACGCTGGAATCTCTGTCGTGTATCCCAGCACCACGTTCAACCTGACACCTCGTGTCTCAAGTACCGACGTCCCGAAGGCACGCCCCAAATAGTAACCCAGCACCGTGTGCCTCCTGACACCTCGTGTCTCAAGTACAGATGTCCCGAAGGCACGTCCCAACTAGTAACTCGGCACCTAGTGCATCCTGACACCTCGTGTCTCAAGTACCGACGTCTCGAAGGCATGCCCATTTCATCAAGGTTCCTCACCTCCCACGTGGCTTTCTACGGCAAGCACCCCCAACCAAAATTACCTAACCGCAACTACGGGGGCCTCTACCCACATGAGTGGTCAAAACCACCTCATCACGGAGTATCTCTGTATGCACACTACTCAAGTCCTGGTGAGCGGTAATCCCCCAAAAAATAGTCCTAATCCACCAAAACATCTGACACCTTGTGTCCCTGCGACCATGTCACTCAAGTCCGATTGTCTCTCCATCCAAGTAACCCAGGCCATGCCCAACCTGACAGTCACACTGCCTCAATCCGACATCCATGACGCCCAATCCCGTGGTCAAAACCACCCAAAGTAACCCATGAAAAGCCCCAACCTGTGATCAGCATCACTCAAGCATAACCGGGCCAAGACCAACACAACCCAAAAAGGGTCCAGCAGATGCAATTCAACAATTGAATATATAACATATTTAACCAGAAAACATAACGAGGAAAAACCAACTAAACAGTCGAATTGCACTATACTAGGTGTTGTCCCATACCAGCACAAAGGTCTTAAAAGCCTCCAACAATTATAACATGCTTAAATAATTTATATTAATAGTTTTACACAATAATATTGCAATTAAAACCATTTTGGCGTTCCCCGGCCAAAATGCCCCGATGAGCCACGA
This sequence comes from Viscum album, assembly GCA_963277665.1. Taxonomy (NCBI): domain Eukaryota; kingdom Viridiplantae; phylum Streptophyta; class Magnoliopsida; order Santalales; family Viscaceae; genus Viscum; species Viscum album. The sequence continues at coordinate 2,055,452,902 of OY728148.1, forward strand.
CCCCTCACCCGGCCCTGCTCACTCAAACTGGTAACCGGGCATACCCAAAAGCATCCCAAAGGTCCCATAAGCATTACAGTACCAAAAAGGAGATAAAACGGGTCCCACTCAAAATACCCGAAAACGTGCCGAAGGCCGCGTCACCCAAACAACTACGAAAACGCAAAAAGAGGTATGCACCACCTACCTGAGACTCGCATGATGCTACTCCTCCTGTAACACCCGCCAATTCGGTCTAAAACGCGGTAAATCTACAAAATATTCAAAACCGCTCAAAGGGATATAACTCGTTCTAGAATGAAAATCAAACAAAATGGCCAAAGTTGAATCGAGGCCTTATCGAGAGGGTTCCAACGCACTAATCAGAGATCGAAACGGTTCTTGGACGGACGGTCTGGAGGGGAAGAGAGGTTCGGCCGGCCTGGTTCGCGTATTCGGGCGGAGGATATGAGGTTCTGCCTCAATACGAGGCTACTGCCCGTTTTAAGCGAAAAAAGAAAGTACATGGCGTGTACTTTGGGACTACATGCCGTGTATGGTTCATTTAACTGTTCATAAGACATAAATATTCCGCCGACTTACTTTCCGTACCTGTCGACATGAGTACATGGCGTGTACCTCTGGGTACACAGCATGTACCAGGTTCTTCTTCTCTTCCTCACCGACATACTCACACGCCATGTGTTTTCCTTATACACGTCTAGACTACACGGCGTGTCCAAAGGGAACACGGCGTGTCCCTGGTTCTTACCTGCCCAATGGCCTACACGCCATGTATGGCTTCACACGGTCGGCGGTCTACACGGCGTGTTCAAAACTACATGGCATGTAGTAAGAAAACTCAACACGGTCACCCGCACGGCATGTACTCGGTGAGTACACGACCGACCACTCGCCTCAACATACACGGCGTGTACTTAAAGTACACGGCGTGTAGTCTGGAAATTTCTAGAAACTTCCCATTTAATACAGTTTCCTTGAAAATAAGTCAAAAATTTAAACAGGGTCGGGATTTTTACCCATTCTAAAAACCCAGGTTCTTACACCTTGAAGCATCTATATTGGAGGGTCTGGTGGTAGCCATGCGATGTAGGGTGATGAGTCACATGGAGTGCTACCAACTCAACCATGCGACACTGATGATAAATGTCATCAAAATGCTTCAGGATCCCTCGGTAGACCATCTGACGGTCACAGAGGCAAACATACATCGTCCAGATGGTCCGGTGGAAACATCTGACCTGGTCCTTTGTGATGGACTTTGGGACATCAAAGTCAAGAGTTTCATTCGTCTAGAACATGATGGGCCACTAATCAGTAACCAAAGTCTCCTACAGAATTTTGTATTCCAAAGTAGGACCCTACTCTTGGTTATCCCAAGCTTCAATCAAATAGTTATGAGAGAATGGTTGCATAATTGATATGGATCAGTGCGGTTTTGGGCTGTCCATTGTATGAATTGATACGTCAACCGGTTTCTCACTACATGTAGGGTCATCTATCGATGATGGTACCAACCATATCATGACATCCTTATAGGACTGACTGTTATCCAATGTCTCATGTGTGGGGGAAGTAGTGATCATTAGTGGGTCTAATGCATACAACGTGTCTATTGAATTCTTTAATAACTCTCAGTGATATTGGGTATTGGTAGGGAATGAAAATGTCGATGACATAGATGACTCCACTATGAGACCCAATAAGAGATCCAAATCGTCCTCCACCTGTATGTACATGTGAATGGATTTAGAGATTCTTTCAATCTTACCTTCTGGGATGATAAAATTCACCAACTGGGTTCCTACCCAAAACAATGATGCAAATGATTGGGGTGAAGGTTCCATCATTGAATCATTTTTAAAAATCGTAATTTATGAAGTGAACATGGTTGACAATGAATTTTCACTTCATTGATTTTTTCTTTCGATGGTGGTAGTTCACCATTCTATCTTGGGATGGATCTTAAACATAGGGAAGTTATTTTACATGGGGATGAACTCTATATTAGTGGAAGATAGTGCAAGTAAGAACTCTGGTTTTATTGGTTGGGATGCAAGGATGGCCTCCACATCGACTATTTTCAGAGAGGGTACGACCTTCGCTTTGACTGTTGTAGGAGTGGGGAGGGCCTCCACTCTATCTTGTGGGAACATGGGGAGGGACTCCATATTGACTAGCGATTATGAAATAGGGAGGAACTTCGTACTTATAGGATGAAGCATGAGGAGGACCTTCTCATTGATCGAAATGGGTATGGTGAGGACCTTCATGTTGGTCGATGCTAGAGAGGGGAGGAACTCCTCTTGATCCAATGGAACCATGTTGAGGGATTCCGTGTTGGATATATATAGAGTGGGTAGGAGATACACTCTAGATGGTTTTTGGAATGGGGAGGAACTTCATGATGACTATCGACGAATCATGGATGACCACTTCTTTGGTTATTTATAGAGTTAGGGGTACCTCTACATGAGCTTTGAATGGTGCAAGGAGGACCTTTGTGCTTATGGTTTAAATCACTTGGGTAGGAATGGTTCTGGGAACCATGAGTATGGGAAGACCTCTATACTAGTTGTCAATGAACCAGGGAGGGCCTCCACTTCGAACGGTGCTGGAAACATGGGTTGGACCTCCATGTAGAGTTTAAGAGTAGGGAGGACCTATACTTTGGTTAGAGATAGTACAAGGAGGTCCTCTGTACTGAATCTCATCATCACAGGCCTGCCTGTGATGACATATGGTGGTGTGTATGATTGATAGAGTCAACCCAAACTACACATGGGGAGGCTGAGGTATCGATCCCAATCAAGCGTGGATGGATCCCTGCTTTTTTTCATAGGAATCTAGAAAAATGTTCCAGTGGTGGAAGGAGCCACTAGAGTTGTGGGAGATGATTCCCCTTGATGGGAATCCTCTTGAGCTTTCTCATGAAATTCATGTTAGGTCATTTAGACTGAGGCCGACAGAGTAGGGGAATAGACCACATGTTTCTCATCCTATAGAATCAGTCACTAATGGTGTTGAAGGGGCATGGTGGGATCCCTCCATGATGGCTCATGGGTAGTATTCATAGCCGGGGTGACTCGAGAAACCCCTACCTCCTCAACAGAGGGGAGAGAGTCACAAGATTTCTCAAGGGAGAGGATTGAGAAGTATTTCACTATTGGGGTTGGGAGCAGTAGCTAACTATGTGTCCCTTGGGGGTGATGACGTCGATGAGGTGTAGAAGCCTCCAGGTCCTGATAGGCCATCTCCCGTATAGGAATGACCCCCTCCTTCTCGTACTTTCATAAGAGGGCATCCATAACCATCCTTTGAATGATCTACAAGGGTGATATGGGGCATGGGTTCCCATTAGCTGTTGGCGTTGTAGATGTTCTGTAGGAGGTGGAGTCATGCGAGATTATTGCATTGACATTTCTCCTACCTTGGTGTCTCTGGTCAATGGGTGGTTGGTTTCCTACAGCATGGGTCCTACAAAGAAGGATTATTTATTTTTTAGTATGGATATAAAGAAATCAATAAAAAATAAACCAATATTGTCACATCATCCATGGTAAGTGAGAGATATCTGCGATTAAAATATCGTAGATCGGAATTCCCAATGTTTAACTGCACCAATTTATGGTGAGTTTTATGTCAAGACCACTATTTTATTAGTGGGTCCTTGGGCTAGATATATGGATCCAGTGACATGTTAATATGTTGATGGCTCAAACCCTACTAATTCTCATATTGAGGATAAGAGTTTTGTGCCAGAATCCATTCCCTGATCTGATGGCCAACATTGTTAATCCCCATGGTTGAAGTAGAAAAGTTTCATGTTAGGTTCACCATTTCTATTTATGATTCTTTCATCAGGGTGGCCCACCCCCACATGTTGAATCATGATTGCATCACGTTTTTTGTTTCCCTGCATTCCCGCTTTCCAAATGAGGGTAGCATTAATCACTTTTATCAGCAATGCATTATCCTTCATTGAAATGTGATAATGGTTTGTTGGATCCTCCTTCCATGGATTCTTCCTCAGAACTCATCACTTAGTCTAGGTATCCCTCATAGATTAATTCATGTTTTTGAAACTCATTCCCAGTGCCATATCTTTGTGGACTCCATTTAATTATGCCTCTTCTTTTTGGATATTATAAAGGGTCTTGAAAGGGCCTCAACCTTCAGTTAAGAGAGTAGTCATGTTAGGAATCACTAGAATGCTTAGAGGCTATGAAAATCAGTCACCTGTATCTTCAACATATGAGGTAATTCCATGGAGGAATCTCAGGAACTGAACCTGAGGCATCCTGTATCTATCACAATGTATCTAACACAGAATACATATCTTCTGAGGCTTTTTCCATAGGTATCCCATTTTTAGAATTATGTAGTTGACGTTTTAGCATCAAACCTTCCAATTCTTTCACCTTAGTCATCCCATGTTCAGCATGAGGTAGTAGTTTGTAGTCACAACTTTAACATCATTTGGAGATGGGGTGAGATTGAGTAGAACAACCTATAGAGGAGGATCAATGAGATGTGTCCCTAAGAGGGGGGAACCTAAAAGGTTTATAGATAGATGGATCAAAAAACCCTCTGGAAGAGGATCTGGGATGTGTTTCCCATAAAGGGAAGATTTCACACCATGAATTTTGATCAAAAAACCCTTGAACGAAGATCGAGGAGGTTCACCCCTAGGCCGGGGGAACCATGGATTACCATTGGTTGGGATTGAAACTCAAATAGTCATCCTATGTACCATGTCTATATGATAGGGATCAAATCCCATGTAGTTTGATGCAACAATCCATGTTTGTGTGATAGGACTAATCCATGAATTTTAATGTCATGTGGTAAGGATGCTCACGTCATGAAAGTAGTGTCTATGACAGATGGTGTGGGGCTTACGCATGGAATCATTCCTTCAAAAGAGGATTTATCTTGGTCAAATTTTCTGGGGATTACACGTGGGATCTTCCCAAGTACTTCTTGTAGAAGTAATGAATTGGATGAGTGATAATCATGGAAGAAAATTTTAAGGGACCTAGAGTAGATGTCACCTCCACATAGGGGCATAATCATACTGGGATGTGGCGTCCTAAGTAAAGAGAAGGATGGATTTGGATGGAGTGGAGTGCTGGGTTTGGACCTCAATGAGTCTTCCTATATTTCATAGTTTGTTGGTAATCAAATCCCATGTAGTTGATAAAGGAGTATTATGGCTTATACCGATGGAGGAGGCCCATAGAAGTGGAGCATGTAGTTGGGGATTATGACTAGTAGAATCCTATTTTAGTGGACGTGGCTGTGATTGGGTCTTATACTTAAAAAAGAGGCCCATAGATGGTACATGGTTGGGGATTATGTGTAGCGGTGGACCATGGGGTGATTGGGAAGATTTAAAGGTCCCCACTAGCATCTAATCCCATGTGAATCATGATTATTGTGAGAAACTAGAGGAAGTAGTAGACCCAATGGCCATGTCACGAAAGAAGCACTAGCTAGAGAAGGTGTGGGGTTTAAACATGGAATCTTCATGAGGAGGTTGTCATTCCATGTGGGGAGGATCTAATTCTATGTGAGTAGGATCGCATTCTATGTGAGTCATACATGGAGCATCATATGCTTGTGGAACAGGGTGTGTGTGTCTTACACATGGAAGTTTCCTGATGTGGAAGGTATGTGTACTATGGTGGGAGGATATGGCATCCCATTATGACCGTACAGGGATTATCCACTATTCATTTAATGGAGTAAGACTGAATTTTAACATCATGTGCTGAGGGTGTTGGTTAAAGGAAGTTTTATGTCATGCTACGTTGATATAGGGGAGCCACTCCTCACCCCTTGGGTTTGCATAACCACAAATCATGCAACTCCAGGAGGGGAATGGATTTAGAAATTCTAGGTTGAAATGGTGAGGAGGATTGGTTGATCATGACTTCCGAATTAGCATGTCTATGGTGAGAATAAAAAGGAATTATCTTACCTATGTTGAGAAGAAAATGGTATGGAAACACATGAACTTTAGACATAGGGGATACCTCATTAGGGGACAAGAAGTCACTACACACAATCTTGGAGGGTTTCATGCAAGAGATGCATTCAAGGCATGGGGACTAAATAAAAAGGGTGCTCAGACATGGGGATTTTATATAATGAAAAGATAGGGGAACTCAAAGAGGGTATGCATGCAATATTGGAGGCTTGTGTGCAATGGTTAGAGGGGAACTCAGGATTGGCGTCTACATGAAAGGTCTAGGGTGAATTCAAGAAGGGTATTTGTTTTCACCCAACTCAGGTTGAAATAAGTTGGGTGAGGATTACACAACTGTGGGCCCACTCAAGGGTGAAACCATATGGAACCTATCATGAAGGATTTCTACCTTGAGGGTTCCATTATTTCATGATGTCATGGAAGATCATTATTTCTTGTAGTATAGTGGTGGTTAAACTTTTGTATCGTCACCCTGAAGAAGAGGGGAGTCCTTCTTATAACTGATATATTTGGAGATGGTGCAAATGATTTTGGTCATGGAAGATGGATTCTGCGCATCACCATCCTTATCCATGGTGATCAAGCATGTAAGGTGTTGTTTGAAATCATATTGGGAAGTCAACATAGATGGGGATTTTTTCTCAAAACGTAGAAATCCTGTTTGAGTCTTCCTTATCCATTTGAGAGGCTTGGTCAGAAGGGGGATTATTGATGTCACATTGGTCACCCAAGAGTCCTACACATGGATTTAAATCTTATGTGAATGCCTAGAAACATGTTCACACCTTCCTCGGCCTTCCTAGAATACTCTCTTTAGGCTGATAATGGATTTGGTTTACCCAATGATTGCCATTTTTGGATTCATTTGGAATTAAACACCAACAATCACAAATCAGAATAGAAATCATAGCCCCAATATGCTGGATTTCCTACTGGAATAGGTGATCATGACTCACAAGCTAATATTCATCATGGGCTCCAACACATTCCTATATCTCTAGTTTACCAAATCCCAAATAGTAAACAAGAAATTAACTATAATTATACCACTTTGTAACATCCTTTCACAGGAGTCAGTAAACTGATGCCCCCATTTGGTTCACCACATGACCTTAGGAACTCCTCCTCATACTCCATAGGCATCTGAATTGTAGTGGGGGTCTAGTGTGATACTTTTTGGAGACTATACCCCTATATCAGAGTGTTTAACAACAAGAAAAATAATCAATCATCATATACATCATAGTACACAATAATAATAACCTATATGATCATGCCATTATGAAATAAAGTTAAATAAAGGCACAAACATTCAGGTCATGTATATAACTGACCGCCCACTAGGTAAGTTACATAACATACCCTGAATAAAATAAACCAATAAAAAGGATCAAAAAAATATTTGATCGATACCTCATCTAGCCTTCAAATAAAATTTCAACTCTCCATCCTGATTATTAAAATCTCAACCCAATCCTTAGACTAAACTAGTACCTGTAATAAACATGTGAGAGATTATCAAGTACCAATGAGAAGTGGAGTCCTGAGTAGGGTGCGAGAAAAAATCAATTGGCCGCCACAAATTGTGTATAAGTAAAATACGAGTCAAATAATCAGTGTATATAGATAAACAGTGGAGTAAATAAATAGTACAAAAAAGAAGACACATTCCAAGGAAAAGAATAGCTCATCTAGTACCCACTAGTCCTTGAGTTCTATGGTGACACTTCAGGCAACCAAACCTGCATTAACCTAAGATTATAATCTAATACAAAAACATAGTATGGTATATACTACGAATAATAAAAGTCAAAAGGGGTCTTTTCATTTATCAAATATCTTAAGGAATAAAAATATCAATATCAATCATTCCTAGAACCTTAGTCTAGAACCCAAACCAAACCTAAAACTATCAATACAAATATATATTTTTAGGTCCTTCATTCTAATCACATGTGATAACAATATTTCTTAGAGGCTAATTCTTTATTGTACTCATACATTCAAATGATAGTGCCTAGTGCATCAGTCTAGGTTTTCAAAGGTGGAGAGATGATATCATGATGAAGATGTTGGGGAAGGAGCAGTTCCAAGTAGTTAGTCTGGGTTGTATGTAATTTTTGGAGCCTACGGGAAATGAATTCTTATAAGGCCTATGGGACATTTAATACTTACTCCTTTGGTACTTTTAATGGTTCTACCTCACTTCTTGAATGGTGGATTATCAAAAAACAATAATAAATGAAGGCCTTCAGGCCATTGGAGTTGGAGGGATTTGGAACTCCATGTATGACCATCCCAATCATACATAACATCAATGCTTCCTAAAGAATTAGTCTAGCACCTGACCATGGATACAAAGCATCAACCCAACATCTTAAACCATTATATTATCAATCAATTCAATTATTAACAGTTCAACATACTTAACCTTTTTAACATAACACGTCAACGGTGCAACAAAATTCATTAATCAATATTCAAACCACTTAATAAATTCATAATTTACCAAAGTCCCAAAAAGAATTCAAAACCAAAACTTGCCTCGAAAAATCCCATCCCCTATCACATGTCATAAAAATACTAAAATCAAACATACTCATTAAAAATTTTAAAATAACCCTTTAAATCTTGGGTTTTTCTAATTGAAAACCAAACAAGGACCAAGACCTTAATTTCCATTAAAAACATCACAATACCCATTAGGGAACCTTCACCTAAGAGGTAAACATAGGCTAATTTCAATCAACATTTTAAATCCATTTAGAACCACTTTAAAATAAACTTGAGGTCAAAACCCCATTTCAAAACAATATCCATTTAAAAAAAATCCCACATTGGAAATCACAACCGAATAAAAATCTAAATAACACCATTTAATCATTTCAAATTTCTTCATAGGATTTAAAAAAAATCAATACCTAAAAAATTCTTTTTTTAAATACAATAACACAATATGGGTGGGTGTAGGTGCAGTCTCAAAACACCATAGATCAAATAGAATCCATAAAATGTATGATTTAATAAATAAAATCCCAATTCTATAAACTTGTATTAAGGGGAAACTACACCACATAAGGTCTCTAAGGAAAATACTGCATACACATTTAAAATTGTTTTCATGACTTCAGGTAAAGATATTATGCCACCTACCTCACCAATGAAGCTTATCATACCATTTTAAAATCACAATGGACTTTCCAAGGCTAATCCAGGTCTCATAAAAAATCATCAACATCCAAAAAAGATAATCTCAACCACCCAACATCTATCCTCACACCAAGAACCAAAAATTAATTAATTATAACAATTATAATCAATTAACTAATCAAAACCAAACTTAGCATAATGAAATAAACCCACCTAATGCTCACTACTTATCAAAACTCTATGATACCAACATCGGTGGTCCATAATGGACTCCTGACATCATTTTTGGGAAAATACCTAAGTGGTGATACCATTTCAACAATTAATTAAGTTAATACTTTAGGAAAAATCAATCAAAATAAACCACAAACGCACACCTTAATGAAACTCCATGGAATGACATGTCAAATTTATCATGATATTTCTTCTAACCAAGATTAAAAAAATCCCTATCATCCTTGGTTGATTCCACCATGATTTGGTGGAATCACCAATAATACCTAAGTGAGAGAACTAAAAAAATAGAGAGAAGGAATGGATAGAGGAAATGAATTAATTAGAGGAGAAGAATTCACCTAAGATTCAAAGTAATTGAAAATAACACACCCTAAATTATGGGGTTGGATAAAGAGGAAGAGATTTTGGAGACCCTTGGTTTGTGTGCACCAAATAGAAAAAAGGGCGTAGAACGGATAAAAATATTTAGGGTATTTTTTGTAAAATCTCCATTTTAATGAAGTTCTGGTTTTTCTACATGGTTTTCCAAAACATGTGCTAACCATGCAGTTGGAACTGCCCAAGATAACACCCCCACACAGTTGGTCAAACCATGTTCCAATCATGTACACCCCATGGGAAAACTTCTAGAACTAGGCATAGGTTTTCTGAAACTATTTTTAGGTCATGAACCATGTCTTATACCCACCCTCACTTCATAAATTTTCCCCATTTTCCCACACAGTTTACCAAAAACAATGCTCAATCCTTGCATCTTAACTTTATATATCTCAAAAAGAACTAAAAATATCCTAAGAATTAAGGTGTCACATGGTTTCTTATAAACCATGCACACCAAACCACACACCCTGGCTAGACAACTCCAAAACTCCCGAGACATAACCTAAATCCTACCAAACCAATACAAACACCTATGATACCTTACAAGAATAATTATTCACTTAAATATACTTATTTGAATCATTATAACTCTCACAATTATATTTCAAGTATCGTTCCAAAAGTTTTCCCGTACAATAATAAAAACTCAATTTCCTTATGAAAATTTCAACTCATTAGGATGTTGGGTCTTATACTAAGATCCCATACATGATATTTTTGTAGATATTTTAATGACAAGCTATCTAGTGGAGTGGTTAGGTTCTCAGTAAAACCATTCTAGAGTGTATAAAAATCCTAGATGAGATTGCAGACTTATTGTCCCACTCCCTTTTTTTTAAACAGAATCTATGTAAACAATTAAAAATTCTATGATATATTTCTATATTTTTCATAAACATTTGAGTATAATGAATCATCCTATGTAAATGAACCCAATGACATAGGGTTGTATATATATTTTTGAACTGTATGTCATCCCTTATAACTCACATTGAGTGAGATTGGATGAGGGTGTATCTTTTAACTCCATACCACCACCCAATCATTTGTTTCTATCCTTCCCCCTCAGATCAATAGAACTTGATTTTTTATGGTAGGAGATTATTGGACCCAATTATAGGTATTCTCTCAACTCATATAAGATAACATTGATTATGTACCCTGCCTTTCATCTCATCCACCTGTATATAATCACTATACTATTTCTAGGATATTAGAGTTGGGGTGTTGTCTCTATAAGAGATCTAGAGATTTTTTCTTCTATTTTTCAACATGACTAACCTAACTTCCCATTTTTTCAAAATAGTACTTTCACTATATGTCCACTAACCATCAAGATAACTTGGATGGAAGCTTCAATACCACCCAGTTATAGGGATGATCTATAAGTAATGGAAAAACTATGTTCTCATACAGAATATCCCTACACCTATTGTGAAGGATGAGCACTGAGATACGCTTAAGGATTCTATTAATATAATAACTCCACTATCTCATTAGGAAGACCCACCACAATTTACCCCCTCTTCTTTCCCACCATAATATTCCAACCATACATAAACACTTATAATTCATCTTTATACCTTTCACCACCCACACCCTCGGCTCAGACATTGATTATATCTTTACTATATAGTATGGAAAAATGATTCTATGGTATATAGAAGCAGCTAGATCAATAAATCATGACTATGAAACTCCTTTTCTTGTAGTTTAGCCAACTTGTTCTACTTAAATTTGTCACTCCATCAGACCCACTACCTTCAGTCACAAAGGGATCCTCTTTTTAATCTACATATTAGGGTTTGATTTTCATATTTGATGAGTTAAGTGGGGGCATCCAACCAAATATTCCTGAAATAAATGAATCCATATAGCAGTTTTCTAAGGATCCACCAACCTTTGGTTTTATGAATACATATCCTCACACATGATCAATAGTGTCTATAGAAATTATATCTCATGGTCCAACCTTATGATTGTTTTGGAAACACATTTTTATTTATTACATATATCTTTTTGTCTCACAATGTAATGATTGGGGATTGTGGTGGGTTTTTTCATTTTCATTGGTAGAAATTAATTTTCTCAAGGATTTCATCATTTCGCATTCCCTTCTCTTATTGATTCTTGACATTTACCCGATGACTTTTTACCACATTTTGATATATTTTCCATCAATGGGATTCCATTTCTTTTATTTCACTTCTAATAACTTTTAATTAAATTATTTCATTACTCCCCAGGTTCTGTGTTATGTGGAGTCATCCTTTCTACCATTTTTTGTTTCACAAGGAATACAATGTGAAATATTATTTATGGGGGAGGTTACCTTGGCCAATACATGTTAATTTGCCTCATATTATTCCAATTATGGAATTTTTCTTTTGAGAGTCATTTAATTTTTGGTTTTTATTATTATTCAAAAAAATTATTGAATAAAACTATATTAGGTGAATTAACATGATAATTTCACATTTTTTACATGTAAACCTTTTTTGGAAATTTTTTTTTTGAAATTTTAGAAAAATATTTCAATAAATTCATGTTAATGATTAATGAAACATAAAATACATTTCACCAGAATCACTTGAAAATTAAAAAACATTGGATTTTTAAATTCTTTTCATATTATATGGGAAGCACTACTATGGGACTATTACAGTATTCTACGTGGTTAATACATTATTTAGTTTCATGAATGTGTGAGTTATTTTCAATGAAAAAGAATCTTATCATTTTAAAAAATTATTGTACCAAAATTATAAATAAATTTGAGATAGAAAAATGTTGGCCCAAAATGAAAAAGAAATACTCTTTGAACCATATTTTTTTACTCAACATTGTTGTGTGGCCAATAAATTTGTTATCCCACCATTTGAATTTTAAGTGGACTTTATATTTTTATTATTGTATATATGGTGAAATATAAATTAATGGAGGGATCTTTTAAATACATAATTGGAGTATATTGTTAAGTTAAAAAATTATTATAATTTAATTTATAATGAAATTAGTCAAATAGACCTTGGTAGTTCACCTTTTGGATGAGTAAATTAAGAATTATTTATGTGTATATTTAAGGGAATTAAATTAATTCCATTATGTTCCAAATGAATAATGTGATGATGATCATTATTTCACTATTTTAATTTATTACTGAAAATTTACTAATTTTTTCTTGAGGATAAAAAAATGACTATGTGTGGGAGAGTTTGATATACCTTATTTGTGCATATTATTTTTAGTATGTTTTAATGATTAAATTATCAAAAAATATTAGATAATTTTTATGATATTTAATTAATTTATTTAATTTTTCTTAGAAATATTATAGGTTTCATGAAAGAATGAATATAGCAGATATGTTTTAGAGTATGAAGGATAACTACATAGTGTGTAATTCATAATAAAATGTCATTTAAATTTTGGGATATGTGTCTCAATTGGATAGTGTACACACCTAAATACTCTCCCATGAATTACATGCCATGTAGAGAATTATACAGGCCATGTAAATCTTTTTAGAAGTGGTTGGTGGAGGTAATTAATGATATACACTATGTACACCTCCACCACAAGATGCGTGATCCACAAAGTGATAGCTATCATTTCAATTCAAGGAGTGGTTATCTAGATCAATTGCCTCAGAAAATAAAAAAAAATTTAATCATTGAATTAACTACATAGTTTTCACATATAAAAATGATATATAATTCTTGTTTACCTATAAAACATAATATTTACATATGAGTTTCAAATAGTTGGAATTTGGGGGATGTGTTTGTACTCTATCAACCTGACACCCTCCCCCCAAAGTGTATTGGTGTTTTTGTCTTTTTTTCATCATTTACCCCTTCATTTTCATCTTCCTCCTCCTAATTCTTCTTATCTCCACAGATGGGGTTGTATTATTCCTCAAAATATTTATCCTCCCCATGGTCATGAGAGGATTAGGAGTGGTGTTTCAAGGTTGTAATGAGAAAATTATTTCATTGTCATAAAGAATCTTTGGGTGTTTCTATTTATTTTTACGGTTTTTATTTACAAAACCTTTTTAAATTTTACTTTTAAATGAAACAGTTATGTTATGTTCAACCAAGAATGACATAATTAGGGTAAACCAAAGGAATTAAAATGAGTAAAATCATGACCATTATAAAAACTCATTTTCATAACATTAGGGTCTTGATTAAAACATGTTTTTAAGGAATTAATTACCAGAACAAGGAATTTATTATTAATTAAAACATTTAATTATTTTTGGACCAAGAAACCATGATATGTTTAATCCATGTGAAAAATTATTTCTATAAATTTTTTAGTAGTTTAAATAATAATTTTTACAATTTATCATAATCAGAATCAAAACCTAGATAAATTTTTTTCACACATTTCAGTTTTTTATGTCTCTATTTATTGTTATTTTTTATTTCAATTTGGTTCAACTTTCTTCATTCTCTATCCAAAATTTATTTCCTGGATAATTATCCAACATAATAACTCACTGTATTTTTCCTCCTGGGGAATTAACCCAAATAATCCTATACTATAATAGAGTTAGGGAAAAAAATAAATTGTGCATATTGTGAAAAACTCATCAATATGTATGTGTGAGTGTGTGTCTAGGGATGTATGAATGTATGGATTCATGTATGTATGGATGTATAGATGGATGTATGCATGTATTCGTATATGTATATATGTAAGTATGTTTTTAGGTACGTATATACATATGTATGTATGTATGTACGTACGTATGTATGTATATATGTAGGTACGAACATATGTATGTATGTATGTATGTATGTATGTATGTATGTATGTATGTATGTACATAAGTACGTAAGTATGTAGGTACATATATACGTAGCTACTTCTGTACGAAGGTACGTATGTACGTAGGTACATATGTACGTAGGTACGTATGTATGTAGATACGTTTGTAGGTACGTACATACATATGTATGTATGTACATTTGTACGTAGGTATGTAGGTATGTACGTACGTACATATGAACATAGGTATGTATGTATGTATGTATGTATGTATGTACACAGGTAATTATATAGGTAGGTATGTACATATATATGTAGGTACATACGTACGTACGTACATATGTACGTATGTATGTATGTATGTATGTATGTATGTATGTATGTATCTATGTATGTATGTATTTATTTTTTATATATATTTAGGTAGTTAGGTTAGTATGTATGTGTGTATGCATTTATGTAGGTTGGTAGGTATGTATATACGTATGTATGTATGTACGTACAAACATATATAGCTATGTATGTCTGTATGCTTATATGTAGGTATGTATGTATGCATGTATGCCTGTATGTAGGTATGTATATATATATATATATGTGTGTGTGTGTGTGTGTGTATCTATGTATGTATGTGAGACACTAAATTTTTAGGAATCTTTCTAAAAACAATTCAGTGGATTTACATGGATTTTTGACCTAAATACCCATGAAAGTAATTGTTTGATTAATTTATCGAAATTTATTATTATGGAATTAAAATGAATCAAAATGAATGAAATTTTTATGAATTAGAAGTTTGAGATTTATTTGAATATTTTATTGATAATTTATGAATATTTTTTTCATACTTTTCAGGTGCTTACAAAAAAATCTGTCAAAGCCTAACTAGCCCTCAACTGTGGCTAACAAGCCATTTAGCCTAGCCTTCATAAGCCCTTCTGGCCAAGCATAACACACCGAAAGGCCAGAGAAGCCCAGTAAGTGGGAGAGAACCCACGTAAACCATCCACATGCATAGGTGGGCTGAAGGCCCACATGAGCTAGGTGGTGCTGCCCGGACCACATGCGTGTGTGTGAGTGTTTCTGGGAGGCCAACCTAATGCGAGCTTCTGGGCAGCAGAAGCTAGCCAATTTCATTTAATCTATTTCGACTTCCACTGTCTATTTCAATGTGGTAAAACAATTCATGGGTATTATTCATCCCCTTTTATAATTACGCTCACCCAACTTAGACAGATTCTCTACCATGCCTCTGTCACCTACCACACCCACTCAATGCCACTTCCACTACTCCTAAAAGAAAACACCATTGTTACAGCTTGGAGAGATAAATATCAAGCCCTTATACCACTCTTGATGCACCCAGATTCCATAGATCATCTCTAGCACCTCATATGACCACCATGGAGGATTCATCTTGCCACTTTGAAGGTGAATGGCTCAGAAGGGTCTTCCTTCACTGTTGTCATTATTCTTTACCACTACCCATCACTACCATTCAATCACCACTGCCACATCACCCACACCTCCAGGAAAAGACCAATATTGAGGAGGGAATATATTCCAAAGATATTCCATAATCCATGTTTTAACACTTGAAATATTTAGGTGTTTCAATCTCAATATCCACTGGGTATCACATCAGATTTCAAATATTCATGTTAAAACATTGAAAAAATGATTTATCTGTAATATTTGAAGTAGAATCTGAGGCATTCCCTTAGCCTATAAAATAATATCTCTCCCACTACTTAGAGGAAGCTCGCATCCACAGATGGAGAAACCCCTCAGCCAAAGCTACTTCCAATTTTTTCCTTTCTTCTTTCTTTTCGTTTTATTATATTTGGTTTAGTTTTATTTTTTAAAATTTTAATTCCTTGTATAAATTAGTTCATGCATTTTTCAATTGTGTTCCACCACACCCCTTATTCTTCTCCTTCTTCTTATTCTTATAATTTTAACATTATTATTTTTATTTTATTTTTTTATTTTATTTTATCACTTTATATCTTTCTCCAATTCTTCCATTTTTAATTTTATTATTTTTCTCTTATTATTCCTTTATTATTTTGATTATTCTATTTTATTTTATCTTCTTTTATTCTCTAATTATCCTCTTTTCTACCATTGTGATCTCTTACCCTCGATAATGAAGGGTTGACCTGAGGCTTGGCCCAGGGGAGGTTATGGTTTTATTTAATTCATTGTTAATGTTAAACATATGTGTGTAGTATATGTTAGTGGCATGAATAAGTGTGGTGTTTTTTCCCATGACATGAAACTCAAATATATTTACATTATTTTATTTTATTTCTTTTCCATCTCTTCTATTGATTGGTTCTTCACATGATGAATTTGAGAAGATCAATGGATGAAATGGTATATCATAGAGTGGGGTCCTAACAGATATGACACCCTCACCTAAAGTGTTCCATAAACCTTGATTACAAGAGGAAGTGGAATTTAGACTGTTTTAGGAATTCGAGATTTGAAAACAGTAAATCGAAGGTTATGTATTCATGATTGAGATCTCATAGATGAATTATGAAACTAAATCTAAAAAGATAAAGGAGAATAATTATTGATCCGAAAACAAAACCTAAGACCAAGTTCTTTCTTCCTAATCACATTCTATTGTCATTGGATGTTAGTTTATGTTTAAATTTCCTTTATTCATGTATTTTCATTATCTTAGAAAATAAAAAAACCCAAAAAATTTATAATTATATTCTTAAATAATAAAAACAAATAAATAGTTTAGTTGAATTATATTATGTGATTAAATAAACTAATAATCTCCTCAAGTGAGACGACCCTAGTCAACTAATGTGCTACATTAGAAAAATAATTTTTGTTGTCATGACCTACGACAAGCATTCGTAAAAACTAGTGTAATTTCCAAAGTGTTAATCAGTATTTAACTTAATTTTTATATTTACACATTTTAAATAGTATTCATTTCTTTAAAAAATGAAAACAAAAGAAACCATAAAAAAATTTCCATGATGTATCAAAACATACCATATCATTGTGAATAGAATGACTACTCACAGGTATAGGAGAAACAAGAATAAAATACTAGTTATGATAAATTCCAAGTGCAAGAAGTTAGAGAAATCATAGAAAAAATATCTATAACAGTAAAACTATAATTTGAATATGTTCGTGCATTAATGGATCCACCATAACCTGAGGAGGCTAAAGAAAAAGACTTTCCTGTTAATCTAAATGTGGGAGATTAACAATATCTAAATGAATTCTATAACAAGTTTGAGAAACTAATTGATATCCATATTCCTTATAATGTAGAATATACATCCCCATTGAAATAAAACACCACCTAATTGGTATAATTTGAAGAAAATATGGAGGATCATGACTACCAACCTCCACTTGCTACAATCCAACTTCAATAGGTACTCACCAGTGAAGAATATATTAAAATAGATCAAATTCAGAGAGTTGATCTTATTTCAAACTCTATTTAATTTGATTTTATTCAATTTGAATTGAGTTTTAATTCCTGATACTTTGAATTGTTCAGATCTTAAAAATATTTTTTATTCCTTAGTGGAAGTTGAATAAACAACACATGAACCTACTGAGGAACACATATAGGTCCCTAATTTGGATGAACATTAATTTGAGGAATCCCATGAAGAAAAAAAATTAGATAAGCCTAAATAAATCAAGAAAAAGACTAGTAACTTTATAAGGGATAATTTTAATTTTAATTTTAATTTTATTCAAGTAAAAATGCATGCTTACGTTCCCTTTGATCATTCAATTCATGTATCCACTATTGATCTATCATTGGACAAGAATGAAGAGGTTATATAAGTAGAAACCAAGAAGGAGGATGATTCATAATTCATACTACCCACTCCATGCATGATGAACTTAATTAGAAAGGGGATAGATTTGGTATACTCTATCAATGGATCATTCATGTCCAAGAAGGAAGAAGTGAAAGCTGGGAAAAGCCACATGTTGTGGTTCAAATCCAAGAAGATCCACCCACAATCAGATTATAGAAAATAGAAGGTGCTTCCCTTTAGTGGATGTAAAAAATCAAGTCCCACTTAGGGGATCATACTAAGACTTATCCCTCTATTTTCGTTCAAGGAATTTATATTTAAATTTCACTATTTGGATTAGTGTAGCATGAAACCCAATCCTTCTTATCTTTTTCAGCATAAACAACATGATCTTTATGCCTAATTGAACAATTTACTTTTATAGAAACGTGATGGCACAAGTAATTCATAAATAACAATGGAAGAATGAGGACTAATATTAATCATATAGGGAGTTAATTCATTCATTTACTAATTTTAAACTCCCTACAGTTTTGTTTGAAAACATTTTTTGAGATTTAAAATGGAATTTTCATGCCTGCACTTTAATTTATGATTTAATCAACTTATCTATGAGATATGAGTCTCTTAGGAATACTATGATTCCATATTTTATAATTCAATTAAGATGATATTTAATTAAAAAAAATGGATAATTAAATTATTAAAGTGAAGAACATAGATTGAAATGAGGACTCAAGATTTAAGGGAATTGGATGATTCATGTAAATAAAATTTCCCTAAAATTTTTCTTGATTTAAATTTCTAAAATTCATGTGAATTGATCTATTATTATTAATAATTCCTTGAAAAATTCTCTAAAATCTTATTTCACATTCCCAAGAGTATTTCTAGACCAATTATTTCCTATTTAATCTTGACCATATTACTTGAGTGATCTTGGGACATGCCACCTACTAGAACATTCCATGAAACTTTTCAAATCTAATTACTCTATAAAAAACATGTAAAATGAGTGAGTCATATTTTTAAAACCCCTTATATTTGATACCACATTTACATCAATACTCTTTAGACCATAGATACCTTGAATTACCTTGTTAGGAATGATCCATGTTTCAATCCATTTTTATCCATTTCTACCTTACTCTTAATATTTTTCATGATATTTTAAAATTGAAGTGTTTGTGTTAGGAAATTCATAGAAAATTAATTTTAAGTAAAAAGGGTGGGTGTGTTATATTTTGGTATTGAAAATGGTTTTAAATTCATTAATTATGATTATTTGGTCTCCTTTCCTAAAAAATGAAAAATGGGAAAAAGGAATGGGTTATTACTTATAAGAATAAAAAATAACAATTACTCGACCCATGAATTTTATTATATGGGGTTAAGGGTGTTTTTTGGTTTATTTATAAGTATGAATTTTTTAAAAGTAGAAAAATTGAAAAAAAAGTACTTCGAAAAAAAGTACAAAAGTAGAGAAAAATTAAAGATAGTACACATTTTTCATTATGATTTATTTTGATCATGATCTTACTTTGAGCATGGGATGTGGGAGTTGTTACAATTTTAAGTGGATAATTTCATTACACCTTTATTTTATACATCATTTATTGTACATAAGAGATAAACCTCATCCTAGAGCCTTATTTTTTAAAATATCAATTCCTACCAACCTTAAGCCTAAAATTCATATGAACCTACAATGAAAATACCTCATTATTTTATGTACCTTTTTCATTAAAATTTGGAGAAAAGAGTTCCTTTTAAAATACTATGGATTGGGATATTTTTCTCTTGATATGAGCAAAAATCTATTTGAATTTATATCATGAGTGATGAGTGAAAAAATTCAAAATATAGGTAAATCATGATTTTTCATGTTTAATAATAATTAATTGAGGAACTTGAATTAATAAAAAGGAGTTCCACAATTTTTTAAAATGGATAAAGTAAAATAGTATAATTTATTGTTTATTTTAAAATTAAGAAATCAGATTGATATTTTATGTGGATTTTTTGAAAGTCAGATTTAAATTTTATAATAATTTAATTTATTTGTTTTGAGAATTGAAGAATGGTAACATTGATTTCCTCTGAATTTCAATGTTGAGATTTTAGACTTGAGTAAAATCATAGTTTATGTGTGGGGGTATTTGTCACGCTTTATTTTCAGGCATATTTTTAACGAATGTTCACTGTTTTAACACGAATAATTTATCTAAATACCCATGAAATAAATTGTTTTATTAATTTATGGTAATTATAAATATGAAATTAAAATGAATCAAAATTAAATAAGTTGTTAACAATTATATGTTTGAGATTTATTTGAAAATATTATTTATAATTTACCCATATTTGTTCATACTTTTCATGTGTCTTCCAAAACA
This sequence comes from Viscum album, assembly GCA_963277665.1. Lineage (NCBI taxonomy): Eukaryota > Viridiplantae > Streptophyta > Magnoliopsida > Santalales > Viscaceae > Viscum > Viscum album. The sequence goes on from OY728148.1 coordinate 2,055,473,655, forward strand.
ATTCCAAGGCCTATAAATCAATCAATTGTGGCTACCAAGGTGCTTATCCAGACCTTAATAGGACTAGCCAGCCAAGCATAGTGCACGAGAAATCTATTCAAGCACATCAAGTGGTAGATTTTCCACATAAACTAGCTGTATCCATATGTGGGTTAAAGGCCCATGCGGGCCATGTAGTGTTCCCAGGCCTATATGAGTGCATGTGAGTGTTTTTGGGAGACAACCCTGATACGGTCTTCTAAGAAGAAAAAGTTGGCCAATTTTATTTAATCTATCATGAACTTCCACTAACCATTTCAATGTGGGAAAAAGTTATTAGGGAACTATTCATCCAATTGTAAAATTCCACTTGGCTTCCTCAGATAGAACCTCCAACATGCCTCCACCAGCTGCTACACCCACACAACACCATCACCACAACTCCTAGCCATAAAACATTATTTCCATAGTCAATATAGCTCAATATCGATCCCTTCCACCAATATTGAAGAACTGGGATTCAATGGATTATCATTAGAACCTCTTACAACCAGCATGGATGATTCTTATTGCCACATTGAAGGTCGGATGACTTGGATGGGTCATCCCTCACCACTTCTACACTTCCTTGCCACTACCCATCACTACTGCTCAATCCCCACTACCATGTCACCCATACCATCATGAAAATACCAATCAAGAGGAGGTAATCTATGCCAACGCCATTCCACGCTACATTTTGAACACCCAAAATCCTCTTGTGTTTCAAACAAAATATCCACTGAGTGTAATGGAAGATTTTAAATCTTCATATTCAAACACTAAAAAATATATTTATCCCTATGATTTTAAGAGGATGGAAAATAATTCTCTCAGCATATAAAATAAGATCTCACCCACTTCTAAGGGGATGTTTTCATCCACGAAGACAGAAACCCCTTGGCTGAAGATTCTTCCATTTTTTTCCTTTCTTATTTATTTTCTTTTTATTTTATTCTTTTTAGTTTTTTTCTTATATAATTTTAAATATTTTTATAAATTAGTTCATGCATTTTTTCAATTTTGGTCCCCACACCCCTTATTCTTCTCATTCTTCTTCTTATTCTTATAATTTTATTATTATACTTTTACTTTAATTTCATTATTATTCGATTTTATTGGATATTATTTTCTCTCTCTCTCAACTTTGTCCATTTTTAATTTTATTATTTTTTTCTTCTCATTACTTTATTATTTTTTATTTTATCCTCCTCTTATGCTATACTTCTCCTCTTTTCTGACATTGTGACCTCATACCCTTGACAATTATGGGCTGACCTAAGTCTTGGCTCGGGGAGGTTAATGTTTTATTGAATTATTTCTTAAGTTAAATCTTATGTTTGTTGTATATGTGAGTGGCATGAATTTATGAAGATATTTTTCCCCATGAAATGAAACTAAAATCTATTTCTATTCTCTTATTTTATATATTTTCCCACTCTTACATTGATTATTCCTTCACATGATGTATTTCACTTGATCAATGGATGAAATTACATATGATTGAGCTGGGTCAAGGACGACATCACACCCTCGACTAAGGTGTTCCATAAACCATGATTATAGGAGGAAGTGGAATTTTTATTAAGATTTAACAACACTAAATATAAGGATATTGATTCATTCATTAGATCTCATAACTAAATTATCAAAAAAAATTTAAACAAATAAAATAAAATAATGATTTAACCCAAAACTGAACCTAAGACCAAGCGATTTCTTTCTAATCACATTATGTTATCATCTCATGTTAGTTTAAGATTAAGTTTCTATTTTTAATGTCTTTTTATTATCTTATAAACTAAACAAACCCCAAACATTTATTATTTCTTTCTTAAATAATAAAAACAAAAAAAATAGTTTTGGTGAATTATATTAAGTGAGTTAACAAACTAAGAAGCTCCTCAAGTTAGAAGACACTGGTCAGCCATTGTGCTACTCTAGGAAAATAATTTCCTTTTTCTATGCCCTATGATAGGAATTCATCAAAACCAATTCTATTTTTGATGAGATAATCAATAGTTTATTTACTTTTTCTAATTTCACATTTTATATAGTTTTTATTTATTTATAAAAAATAAACCCATAAAACATTTTCCATGATTAATCAAAAGAGACCATATCTTCGTGTATTGAATATCTACTTATAGGTAGAGGAGAAACAAAAATAAGATATTTGTTATGATAAATTACAGTTTCAAGAACATAGGGAAATAATATATTAATTTATAGGAAAGTAAAAACATCATTTGAATATGTTTTTACATTGATAGAGCTACCAGAACAAGAGGGATCCAAGGAGGAAGGATTGCCTACTGAGCTACATGTGGGAGATAAAAAATATTTGGATAACTTCTGGAATGAGTATTAAGAACTAATTGATCTCATAATTCCATAAAAGTTATAATATCCATCACCATTTAAGGAAAATTCCAGCCAAGTGGTGTATTTTGAAGAAAAAATGGAGGAGTCTGACTACCTTCCTCCACTTGCTACCATCCAACTTCAAGAGTCACTAAGCACTGGAGAAGTGATAGAAACTAAACCAGTTTAGGGAGTTTATCTTATCTCAAATGCTATTTCATTTGATTTTATTCAATCTAAATTGGTTATTAATTCCCACTTCTTTTAATTTTTAGATTTAGATAATCCTTGATATGACTGATAATAATATGAAGAAACAACACATGCACTTGTTGATCATCACATGGAGCTCCTTGATTTTTATGAACATGCATTTGACGAATACCATGAATAAATCAAAGTATATGATCTTGAATGAATCAATAAAAATGATTTTAAATTTAAAATATAGTATTTTAATTTCAATTTCAATTTTATTCAAGTAAAAATACCTTCTTACATTCCCTTTGATCATTCAATTAATGTACCCCCTGTTGATCCAGCACTAGAAAAGGTGGAGGTTTCATAAGTATAAACCAAGAAAGATGACGATTCATACTTTATCTTACCTTATCTATCCATGATGTACCTAATTGTAAAGGGAGTGATTTGGTATATTATATCCATGGATCATTCCTCACTAAGAAGTAAGAAGTGAAAGATGGGAAAAACCACATGCAGTGGCTCAAATCCAAGAAGATCCACCAACCATCAGATTATGGATAACAACTGGTAATTATCTTTATATGTAGTAAAAATTCAAGTCCCATTTTGTGGGACCATACTAAAAATTTTCCTTCTATTGTTTCTAGTAATTTAGATTTCGATTTAATTCTTAGGATTAGTATAGGTTGTGGTCTACTCCTTATCTTTTTGAGCTTAAATGTCATGATCAATGTGCTCAATTTAGTAATTTACACTTATAGAACCATGATGGAACAATGCATTCCTAAACAACCATGGTAGAAGATGACTAAGAAACATGGGACATGGAGTTCATTCCTTCATTTATTAGTTTTCAACTCTACATTTTTTTCCGAAAACATTTTTTGAGCATTAAATTGGAATTTTCATGCTGACAGTTGAATTTATTCTATACATAACTTATCTAGGAGACATGAGTCTCTTAGGAATCCATTGGTGATAGGTTTTATATTTTAATGATAATGATATTTAATGAGTAAAATGGAGAATTAAATGATTAAAGTGAATAATTAATAATGAAATGTGGACTTATAATTTGAGTTAATTGATTTATTGATGTAAATAAAATTTCTCTAACAATTTTCATAAATTGAATTTATGAAATTAATGTTTATTTATTTATTATTATTAATCATTCCTTCAGTGATTTTCTAAAATAATATGTCCCATTCTTGAGATTATTTATAGTCTAGGTACATATTATTTAATTATGATCATATTTCATGAGTTATCTTGGGACATTCCACCTACTAGAACTATCATTGAAACATTTCAAAGATATTAACAGTGAAAAACCCCATTTAAAATGATTGAGGTGTGTTTTGAAAACCCATTATCCTTAATATCACATTTAATTCAATCATTATTTATCACATATAAACCATGAATTACCTTATTCATAATGATCCATGTTTCAATACATTTTAATACATTTCTACCCTCCTCTTAGTATTTTTCATGATATTTAAAAGCTGAAGTGTGGGGGTTGGGAAATTCATGGTAAAAGGGATGAAATGAAATGTGAGTAAAATGTGCTAGGGTGTTATATTTAAGAATTCATAATGTTTTTTAATTCATTCAGTATGCTTATTCTATTTCCCTTCTTGAAAAAAATGTACGGGTTGTGACTTAGAATAATAAAAAATCACCATTATGGGACCAATTATTTTTATAATATGTCATTAGTGGGTGGATGTGAGGTTTATTTATAAGAATATATTTTGAAAAACTGAAAAAATGGAAAACAAATTATAAATGTAGATAAAAATCAAGAAGGTGCACATCATTCATTATGTTTTCTTTTGATCAGGATCTTACTTGGAGCATAGAAAGTGGGAGTTGTTACAATATAAAGGGGAGAATGTATTTACACTTTTATATTTTGATATCATGTATTATACTTAAGAGATAAACCTCCACCGTGAGCCTTAATTTTTAAAATATCAATTCCTACCAACATTATGTCTTGGATTCATTTGAACCTTGGTGGAAAAGTCCTCATGATTTTATGTGCCTTTTGTCTTTACAAAGTGAAGAAAAGAGTTCCTTTATAATCTTATGGATAAGGAGCATGTTCTTGTGAAATGTGTATAAATCTATATGAATTAATATCATGAGTGATGAGTGAAAAAATTTAAAAGAGAGTTAAATCATTATTTGGCATGTTTAATAATAATGAATTTAAGAACTTGAATTAATTAAAAAAGATGTTCCACCATTTTTAAAAAGGGATAATTAAAAATTCTAGAATAGACTGTTTCTTTCAAAATTGTGAAATTAAATTGATATTTTATCTGCATTTTTTGAATTTTATATTTATCATTAATAATAATTTATTAATTTTTTATTTTTTTATTTGAATAATGATTACATTAGTGCCCTCAAAATTTCAATTTTCAGATTTTATGCTTGAGGAAAAGAATATTATAAGTGTGTGGCATTTGAAAAAAATCAATTTTCATGCATGTTTTTAAACAATTTTAAATGGTTTTAAATTGATATTTGATCTAAAAACCCATGAAAGTAATTATTTTATTAATTTGTGGAAATTTATATTTATACAACTAAAATGAATCAAAATGAATTAAATTTTTAATAATTTTAATTTAAATATTTATTAGAATATATAGTTGAGAATATACTAATCTTTTTTCACAATTTTATGGTTGTCACCAAACTATTGTGCTAAGGATGAGTCATACCTCAACCATGGATATAAATACACTTAGAGAGGCCTTCATAGGCCCATCTGGACAGGTATAGCACACAGGAAGGTCAACCGATCCCAATGAGCGGGACAAAGCCCACATAGACCAGCCATAAGCATAAGTGGACTGAAGGCCTATGTGGTCTAGGCAGGGTAACCATGCCCATATGTGTGTGTGTGAGTGTTTCCTGGATCCCACACAGGTTCAGTCTTTTGAGAAGAGGAATCTAGTCGATATTATTTAAACCACCATGGATTTAAATATCTTTTTTGATGTAGGAAAAAGTTCCAGGGGGTACTGTTCACCCCGTTTTAAAATTTCACCCGCCCGCCTCAGAGAGAACCTCTACCATGCCTCCACCATCATTTGTACTAGGTCAACATCACCGCTACTACTCCTAGCTAGAAAAAACTATTGACATGATCATGTGAGCTCAAGATCGTGCCCTTCTATAGCTACTACAGTGTAATGCCTTAAAAATTCTGTATATTTTTTTTAATTATATGGAATTTGTATGGGATTGAAAAATCTAACGGCACATGATTTCAAGGCCCGGGGTGCTCGGAATGATCCGTTGAAAAAGTGTTAATCTTAAAATAGCATGCATGAGTATTTTTTTTCTGAAAAAGTGTAATAACTCTTAAACGGGATACTAGATTAGAAATCTGAGGGAACCGTTGCATTTAGGATTGTGTGTTTACCCTAGGCACGAATTAAGTTTAGTTGGAAAATGCCTCCAGTGAGAAAACCCTAAAATGGTATAATTGTAAATAGAATAATTAAATAAAATTATTTTATTTTTCAAATTCATATAACTCATGAATGGTGACTTGGATTAAAATTATGAGACAACTGCTGAACTCATAAGGGTATTATTTTCTTAGGAAAATACTAACTTTGGCCAGTGGAGGCCACCAGTGGAAGTCAGTTTTTAGCCGTAAATAAAATAATTAAGTGAAAATTATTTTATTTTAAAATCCTTAACTCTTAAACAGTAAATCAGATTGAAAATATGAGAGTATTTTTGAGCCTATGAGGGCGCTTTCCCCTTAGATGGAGCCTAACCTCAACCGGCGCAGGATGAGAGTGACTGTAAATAATTTTTTAACTTCTTTTAAAGGTACGTATAGTGAAGGTGTGGGAGGCATTTTCTATATTTTGAACTGGTGCTCGGATTAAAAATCTGAGGAAACCGTTAAATCTGCAGTGCCAGAATTTTCTTAAGGGAGGCTTAACTTCAATCATAGTTAGTCTGGTGAAAAAGTTATTTTTTACGACTTTTTAAGGAAATAATAAAATAACATAGGAATTTTTTTTATTTATTTCTTCCTACCCCTTTTGAGCAGCGGTGGTAGGGACCACGGAGGTGGTTAGACTTTTTAATATGGGATATTAATTTCCTGGTTACACTTTGGATGCATAACCTCCGCTCATGTAATTAATGTGGAAAATTAATTACGTCAATTAATGAATCTAATTAATTCCTCAATGCGTTACTCACCTTTCCCCCTTCTATTTAAATAGTGCTTAGGGTGGTATTTTGGGATGGCTTCTTCAAGAAAGGAAACTCTTGTGAAGTCCTGCAGAAACATCCACCGACGGAGAATAGAATATTGGGTGGCAACGATTCAAGATCGACAAACACCGATGCCTCTATCCAATGTGGATGCTCTTCCCACCGCAACTGCGACACCTCCAACGAATCTCGAGGTAGATAAATTCTATTTAAATTCAAGTGAATTGTTTCAAACCATTGTTCTATAAAAACATGATAAATGTGGATCAACCAAAAAAAGTTGATCCGCGATTTGTATGATTATGCGGGTGGTTTTTGTGGGAGTTTTGTAGGGAGTTTATTTTTTTAATAAAGCTTATCTTTGATGAATTCTTCTCCCACCTATTATAAAGTTAACATGGAGGGTGCAATCCAAAAAAACAAGGCTCATACACTCTACCACTTCGTTTATCATTGTGTTATTTGGGGCTGATTTTTCCAATTTGATGTAAACATGAGACCAAGGGTCATGCTATGACGACGGTAGTCTGGGAGGCCCGTAGGTGCAGACGGGAGTGGAAATGGAACTCTGAAGCATCGCCAGAGCCCCGCGGAAGATCTTCCAGTGCCGGCGACCGACGGTGGCGAGCAACGGCGGCGGCCACCATCGACCGGTCGTAATTCCAACAGGCAGGATGCCATCATATGTAGCGTAGGAGAGGTGCAACATCATTCCGCGGCGGCTGCTAAAGGAGGTCGGCCCTCGGCCGACTGCGGAGGCGGAGGCAGAGGCGGTGAACCATGACGCGCCGCGTTGATGGAAGTCACGGCTTCAGATTCGTGGTGGAGATGGCAAGGATCCCGCCCTTATAGGTCCCATGGGTGACTAGGCGGTGCCACTTGGATCCACCGATAAAGGATCTGAATGTCTCTTTTGAGTCGTTCGGGTGCGGCAGACCGTGCGACCCCACGTGGGTCGCACCACCCAGCGGGTCTGGCCAGTCCACAGCCCAGTGGGCTAAGCCAGTCTGCAATCCAGCAGGCTGAGCCTGCTATGGCCCAGCTCAACCAGGCTGGCCCCGGCCAGTTCGGGCCGGGATGGGTTAGACCCGGACCGGATCGGGTCAACCCTGCCGGGGTCAGTCCGATCGGACCTAGACTCCTCTCGGGCCAAGAAACGCTCAAATAACCGTATCTTTCAAACCAAACGTCTGTTTGATAAACCTTATATAGCATTGGGATCCTTAGAGTGGGACGGTCCTTTTGAGATACTTCACATGATTTTTGGAGAACGTTGGAGTATGTCCGGGTTGGATCAACTCTGAATTCAACTGGGCCATCGACACGAAAATGCCTATAACATACAAAACAGGTGTCCAATTGATGCACCGTCTATTGCATTGGAGCCCTTATTACATGACTAATCATCGGGTTACTTCTTAGTTGGAAATCATGCTAGTTGAAATACAAATGATGGATTGATTATCGGTTCTCCCTGAATCAAGCGTAATATGAGCAGGGATCCAGTGGATAGCAGTGAGGCGTAGGTTGAAGAAAATCATATAGAGGTTAGTACCAAGTGATCCTATGTGGGTCATCACATATCAATACAATTTGGGTTAGCACTCAGTGATCCTATGTGGGTCAGTGCTCAACGATCCTATGCGGTTCAGCGCATACTGATCTTGTGTGGATCAGATCATGTGTGGGTTAGCGGGGGTTATTACCTATCGATCCTAGGCGGTTCGGATCCTGTGTGGGTCAGTAAGGGTTACTACCTGTCGATCCTATCTAGATCAGACTCTGTATGGTCAACAGTAGTGCCTCCCGATAGAATAAGATGATCTAGCTTCTCGACTAATCATTTGTACTCATGTGCTTTAATTATACCTTGTTTGAGTGTGTCTATTGCTTTGTGATTTGTGATTGAGATCATGCTTTGTGGTTTTCCTTTGTTGAATTCTGTGAGTCCTTAAGGGGTCTTAGGGTCCCTACTGGGTATTTTTATACTCACCCCTACACGGGCTTCTCCCATACCTTGTTGTGTCTTGTGTAGACAACGAGCAGCTTGGTTGACACTTGAGGGATCCCGGACCAGGCGGTACACAGAGGAGACTGCCTAATGTGGAGAGCAGTGGAGATGAGATGTAACTACCCTTTAGGTAGGATCCTTAGTGGATGATTCTAGGAGTTGTTTTCTGTTTTTCAATTATAGTTGTACCTTTCAGTTGAGCATGTATTTTGGCCCCTTTTACTTTTTGTAAACACCTTTACTACTGCAGGTTTACTTTTTTGTTGCATCTTGTTGTGTTATTGGATTGCATGTATGTATAGGATTAAAGGAAATTCCTTCCCATTTTATGGATATTCCTTTCCATTTCTAGTCTCTAACCCATGGCCTATGGAAGGCGGGCTTGGGGTAGTCACGGAATGGGCCCTGGGGGATGGGTCATGACAAAGTGGTATCAGAGGAGTTGGTTCTTCCGAAGAACTAGGACTCTGATCTTTATAATGGATAAATAGTGTTATGTGTTTTGTGTTTGGTTTTCAGTTCGGGGATTCTAGTGTTGGTGAGGTGGTCGACGTATCCATACACCAGGACCTTGAATACAGATTTCCGACTCGGTGCACGAAAACACTAATTGCGTGTTTTTTAAATGTTTTTTACTTTGATCACTTTTGAGTCATCTCACCAGGTATAACTTATTGACCGTGGTTCATATTGATTCTCTTTCAAGATGTCTCCATGCAGACTGATAGCCGGGATTCTAGTGCATGACCATGAGGATGGTTTGTAGAGTGACGAGGCTTTGGTACAAGGATCGTTGCCCGAGATGGTACCTTCAAATGGTGTCCCAGTGATACCACTGCCTATTGGTCAACAGTTACTACCAACACTACCAGTAGAGGACACTTATTAGCTTAGTTCCATACACGAGTTTCAGTGACCAATACCCCTTAGGTTCCAAGGCGAGCCCATCTCATAGGCATCTAAGGAATGACCTAAGGTGGTTACTGAGTTGCCATCTTTCCAGGGTACCATTATATCAGATGGTGGTCCTGGTAGTGAGCATTCAATGTGGCTCAGTAGGTCGATGATAGGGTTTAGATTGCCCCTACCATATGATGAGGTGACTTTTTCCATGGAGAGAGATTGAGAACCTTCATTAGATAAGGGGGTCTCCTGCCATAAAAAGTTAAGGGGTATGTGTTCCCAAGAGCTTCTATAGCTTCAGCAGGATGACATGCTTGTAGCTAAGTATTCATCGAGGCATACTGACCATTCCAAGTACTCGATGAATACGATCCGACCAGGGATTCAGGACTCATACCTCCAAGCGAGATGTGTTTAGGTACATCTGAGCTAGAAATATTCCTCTATGCATTTCTACTTTTGTTAGGGTGCTAGAGGGAACCTTTGTGGTTGAATAATTCTTCAGATGAGAAGATACAACCAGTGAATGTCTGTAGAGGGAAAGGAGGAAACCGAAGTCGGTCTTGGAGACTTGGATATGTAAAAATGTTTTGGGAAGAGGAAGTGAGAGGGACAAATGAATCTGTTGGGAAGAAAACATAGAAGAGGATCTAGGAGAGCATCAGGAGGTGGTATACATTTTGATATGTTACAACCAGAACCCCAATGTCACCCCCACCATGCTCAGGGAGCTGGAGGACATGGGAAGGAAGTAGCTTCATGCGGTCAAGGAGTGTGACCCCATGGGTTCTTGGAATTATTCGAGGTAAGATATGTGTCTTCTACTAACTGTCTTATTAATAGGAATAAATACCAATCAATCCTTCTTTCCATGAATCTTGTTCAAGACATAGATTTTTCGGTTAAACCATTGACTTGACCCTTACGTCTGGAGATACCATTGGGAGGAGACTAGATAATCACACATATGTTGATAGTGTGATCTAATCCTTGAGGTGATATTTTTGGTTGGAACCTCTTAGTGGTAGTGTCGAGGCCTTACGACGTTAGTTTGGGTATGGACTGGACATCCACAGTTCATACTCAGATTGACTATTTTAGGAAAAAATATGTGGTATATCTACAACGTTGGAATGAGGGTTTTCTTTGGTTGGCGAAAAAGGAAACTCAGGTAGCACGAAATAAACTAATGCATAGGAGGGGGCAACCGATCTCTCTTGATTCAGCCAGCCTTACCCTCGTGGAAGTATGATTTTTGAGTTTTCAGTTCCCAATAGTAGCGGCAAAGTGCAGGAACATCTTTTCAAAAGATGTTTCGAGGATTACCTTCCTGAAGGGAGAGGGACTTCTGTATTGTCTTGTAACCAGCAGAAACACCAATATCTACAAATGCATATCATATGGCTCCCACAGAGCTATGGGAGATAAGAGTGTAGAAGGGGGATACGGTGGAAGATGCAATCAGTAAGAGGTCTATTTTATAGTTGCTGAACGCGGTGTCAGAGAAGTTTGTCGTGTTACAGAAACCCTTCGTGGATAGTGATGGAGTAGCATACCTCTAGTCTATAACTGTCACTCCCCCACACCTTCAGCGAGTTCGGGAGGCATAGCTTGGGAATGTAGACTAAGAGGCTCGACGTGCTCAGATATACTCTGGACAGGCTCCTGAAGGATTTTCTGAAGGTGGAAAGCATATTATCCTTTTCATAGGACGCACTATGGTTCAAGTGACTCTACCAAAGGAGGTGTTAAGGGAGTTCCACACATCCACTTTAGTGGTACATCTTGGTGTGGCGAAGATGTACCAGGACCTTCAGTGTCCGTACTAGTGGCCAGGGATGAAGATTGCACAGATCCGACTGAATTCTTCTGTAGACAGGAGATGGAGACCCTTGAGGTCTAAGGAGGAAGACCATGTATTCTTATGGGTCTCACCCTGACATGGATTGTGAAGATTTTTCCAGTGTAGCAGGCTATCTCTATGGTTCATCGGACCTTTTCAGATTACCATTAGAGTGGGTGAGGTGGCATATTGTTTAGCTCTTCCCCCATTGAAGTATCGGGTGCATACTGTTTTTCATGTGTCACAGTTGAGGAGATGTGTGCATGAAACATTGCATGTTATCGACTGGGGCGTGTTGGACATTGATTATAGTTAAATTTTATGGAATTCTCGATAGAGGTAGAGGATCGACAAGAGAGAGTCCTTTGTGGATGGTCTATCCATCTGGTCTGAGTTCGGTGGCAGCATAGGAACCTCTAGGAGATCACATGGGAGCGAGAGGCTCAAATTCATGCTCAGTACCCTCCTTTTTTTGTTTTCCTTTTTTGACTTTCAGGGGCGTATATCCCTAAGGTGGGGATAATGTAATGTCCCAAAAATTCCATATAATTTTTTTTAATTTTATGGAATTTTTACGGGACTACAATATCTGACGGAACGTGATTCTGAGTCCCAGAGTGCTCGGAATGATCCATAGAAAAAGTGTTAAGCTTAAAATAGCATGTGTGACTAGTTTTTATAAAAAATCTGAATAACTCTTAAATGGGTGCCTGGATAAAAAATTTGAGGGTACAGTTGAGTTCCGGATGGCGGTTTTACCCTAAGTGCGACTTATGTTTAGTCAGCATAGGCTTCTATTGAGAAAACCAGAAAATGGAATAACCATACATAAAATAATTAAATAAAATTATTTTATTTTTAAAATTATTATAACTCATGAAAGGTGACTTAGATTAAAAATCTGAGACCACTGTTGAACTGAGGAGGGTATGATTTCCTTTGGTAGATACTATATTTGGCTAGCACGGGCCACCAATGGAAGTTAGTTTTTTGTCATAAATAAAATAAATAAGTGACAATTATTTTGTTGTAAAATAATTAACTTCTAAACAGTAACATGGATTTAAAATCTGAGAGTACCATTGATCTCATGAGGGTTTTTTCCCCTTAGACGGATCCTAACCTCGACGGGCGCGGGTTGAGGGTGATTGTTAATAATTTTGGAACGTTTTTTAAAGGTATGTCCAGTGAACACATGGGCGGCATTTTATATATTTTGAACCGATGCTCATATTAAAAATCAGAGGGAACTGTTGAATCCCCAACTTCAGGATTCACTTAATGGAGGCTTAACTTTGACTAAAGTTGGACGAGTGAAAAAAGATAGTTTTTATGACTTTTTAACAAAATAATAAAATAATACAGGAATTGTTATTTTATTTATTTTTTTATCTACCACCTGTTGGGAGGTGGTGGTGATGACTACGGAGGTGGTCAGACTTTTAAATATGGAATATTAATTTCCTAGTTACACTTTAGTTGCCTAACCACCTCTCGTGTAATTAATGTGGCACATTAATTACATCAATTAATAAATCTCATTAACTCCTCAATTATTTACTCACCCTTCCCCCTCTTATTTAAATGGAGCATGGGGTGGGGTTTTGGTACGACTTATTCAAGTGAGGAAACTCTGGACGATTCCTGCGACAATATCCACCGATGGAGGATGGAAGCTCAGGTGGCAACAATTGGGGATCGATAAACACCGACGACTCCATCCAACGTGGATGCTCCTCCCACTGCAACCGCAACACCTCCAATGGATCTTGAGGTAGGGAAATTCTATTTAAATTCAAGTGAATTGTTTCAAACTCTCATTCTATAAAAGCATGACGAACTTGGATCAACCAAAACGAGTTGATCCGCGATTCATATGATTATGCGGGTGGTTGTTACGGGAGTTTTGTAGGGTGTTTATTTTTATTAATAAATCTTATCTTTGATGAATTCTTCTCTAGCCTATTATCATGTTAACGTGAAGGGTGTGATCCAAACTAACAAGGCTTGGACACACCGCCTCTTCATTTATCATTGTGTTCTTTGGGGACGGTTTTCCCAATTTGATGGCAACATGAGACAGAGGGTCACGCTATGACAACGACAGTTTGGGAGGCCCGTAGGTGTAGAAAGGAGTGGAAACGGAACTCCGGAGAATCGCCGGAGCCCCGTGGAAGATCCACCAATGTCGGTCGGTATTGGCTAGCTACGACGGCAACAAGCGGTGCCCTGTCACGCGCCGCGTTGAAGGAAGTCATGGTGGAGATGGAAAGGGACCCACCCCTGCAGGTCCCGTGGGTGACAAGGTAACACCACCTAGAACCACCAATAAAGTATCCAAATGGACCCTTTAAGACATTCGGGTTCGACAGACCGTGCGACCCATATGGGTTGCACCAGCTAGCAGGCCGGACCGCCCGGTGAGTTGGGCTGATCCGCGGCCCAGCGGACTGAGCCTGCCACAGCCCAACCCAACCAGGATGGCCTAGGCCGGTTCGGGCCCTGTCGGGTCAGACCCAAACCAGGTCAGGTTGACTCGAACAGGGTCGGGTTGACCTGAAACTGGTTGGGTTGACCCGAACCGTGTTGGGTTGACCGAACCGTGTCGGACCGGACCCAAACCCCTCTCGGGCCCAGAAATGGTTAAGTGATTGTATCTTGTGAACTGAAATCTATTTGACGAACCGTCTACGGTGCTGGAATCATTGGAGTAATACGGTTCTTTTGAGATACTCTACAAGAGATTTGGAGAAAGTTAGAGTTTGGAAGGGTTGGATCGACTCTGAATCCAACGAGTCCCTTGGCACTAAAATGCCTATAACTTACAGACCGGGTGCCCGATTGATGCGTTGTCAGTTGTGTTGGAACCCTTATGACGTGGAAGATTATCGGGTTACATCTTATTGAGACTTTGTGCCCATTGAAATACGATTTATGGCTTGACGATTGGTTCTCCCAGAATCAAGCGTACTATGAGCGGGAATCCAGTGGCTGGCAGTCAGGTGGAGGTTGAAGATGGATCATACAGAGGTTAGTACTGGGAAATCCTATGTGGGTTAGCATCTATTGATCATTTTTCGTTAGATCCTATGTGGGTCAGTGCCCAACGATCCTGTGTGGGTCAGCGCATACCAATCCTGTGTGGGTTAGATCCTGTGTGGGTTAGAGGGGGTTATTACCTATCGGTCCTAAGCAGTTCGGGTCCTGTGTGGGTTAGTGGGGGTTATTACCTATCGATCGAGTGTCGTTCAGACTAGGTATGGTTAGCATATGTGCCTCTCGATAGAATAAGATGATCTAGCTTCTCGACTTGTCATCTGTACTTCTATGCTTTACTTATACCTGGTTTGATATGTGTCCATTTCTTTGTGCTTTGTGATTGAGATCATGATTTATGGTTTTACTTTGTGGAATTATGTGAGACCTTCAGGGGTCTCGGGGTCCCTACTATGTATTTTTATACTCACCCATGCACGGGCTTCTCCCGCACATTGTTGTGTCTTGTGCAAATGATGAGAAGATTGGATGAGACTTGAGGGATCCAGGACTATGTGGTACACGAAAGATATTGGCTGATGTGGAGAGTATTGGAGACGATTTTTACCTACCCTTCAGGTAGGATCCTTGGGGGACGATTCCAAGAGCTATTTTCTATTTTCAGTTGTAGCTATACCTTTTAGTTGGGCTTGTATTCTAGCCCCTTTTACATTAAGTACAAACCTTTACTAGTACAGTTTTACTTCGTGTTTACATCTTGTTGTGTTCTTGGATTGAGTGTTTATATAGGTTAAAAGGAAATTCCTTCCCATTTTATGGATATGAATTTCAGGTGCTAGTCTCCAACCCCTGGCCTATGGAAGGGAGGACTGGGATATTCACAGCACGAGCACTGGGGGACGAGTTATGACATGTAGTACCTGGTTGCCATGGATCATCTCTGGTACCTCATATGGCCACCGTAGAGGATTTATTTATCCGATTTGAAGGTCGTATGGCTTAGGGGTTTTTCCCTCACCACTGCAGCACTTCCTTGAGAGTTCCTACCACTAATGCTCAATCACCACTTCTACGTCACCCACTCCACCATGAAAATACCAATCATGAAGAGTAGAGCTACGCCAAATCTAATCCACACTCCATGTTTTAACACTGAAATCATTAAGAGTTGAAAAAATAATATCCACCAAGTCTCATGGTGGATTTTAAATTTTTATGTTCAAACATTGAAAAAAAATATCCACAAGATTTGAAGAGGAAGTCGGGGCATTCCCTCATACTATAAATTAAGAGATCACCCACTATTGAGAGTAAGTTCTCATCCGCAAAGAGAGAATCCCCTCAGTCGAAGATACTGCCATTTTTTCATTTATTATTTCTTTTATTTTTATTATATTATATTCATGTTTGTTGTTTTTTAATTTTATTTCATTTATAAATTAGTGAATTCATTTTTCAATTGTGTTTTTCGACACCCCTTCTTCCTCTCCTCCATTTTTTCTCCTTCTTCATCTTCTTATTCTTATTATAATTTTTACATTGTTCTATTTTTAATTTCATTATTATTTTATTTTATTTTATTGTATTTTATCTCTTTATCTCTATCTAATTATTCCTTTTTTTATTTTTTATTCTTCCATTATTATTTTTATCATTCTATTTATTTTATATTATCTTCTTCTCTTATTCTCTTATTCTCCTCCATTATGATCTCACACACTTGACAATGTGGGTTTGAATCAAGGCATGGCCCAAGGGATATTAAGATGTTCTTAAATTCATTCTTAGAGTTAATATTGTGTTTCTGGTAGATGTGAGTGGCATGCACGGGTGTGGAGATTTTCCCCCGTGAAATAAAACTCAAATATATTTTTATTCTTTTATTTTTTTCTTTACCCTCTCTTTCATTGATTATTTATTCACCTGATGAATTTGAGATGATCAATGGATAAAACAATATATAATGCAGCTGGGTACTGGAAGATGTCACACCCATAACTGATGTGTGCTATCAACCTTGATTACTGGATGAGGTGTGATTTAGATTTTTTAATGAATTCAATATTTAATAACACTAACTAGAAGGGTAGTGATTCATTCATGATATCTCATAATTTAAAGAAAAGCACCTATCGTAAATATCATTTGAAAGCGAAGCACCTATTGTAAAGGTGGTCACTCCCAAAGATGCCATTAGAGACTCACAACAACCAATCAAGGGGATTTCTTTTCTTAAATCCCTCAAAGGACAAGATCTAAAAAAACCTATTTCAACGATTCCTCCAAAGGTGAAGAAAACTAACGATGGAGGTTTTTTGGTTGAAGCAGACCCTGACACACTACAGTAGAGGGAGAAAATGTGTAAGTTCTCTGTTATTGGCCGCATTTCTTATCTTCAGGGTGACAAGCCATGGTCAGTAAATGAGATAAAACATAGGATTGGACATTGTTGGGGGGGGGGGGAATTGGAAGTTAGTTCCAATAGGTAAGGGATAATTTCATATTATCCTACACTCATAGGAGGATCTAGATCAAGTTTGGAAGCATAGAAATATATATCCGCAACCAGGTGTCCTTTGATTATCTACTTGGGATTATAAAATCAATCCTTTTACTCATAGGAATTCCATGGTCTAGATATGGGTCATATTTCATGGACTAAGCTGGTATTTTTGGCACCCTAAGATTTTAAATAACAAAACCTCTTACATAAGAGTTCCCTTAAAAGTTTACCAGAGAACATTGAATGGTGAAATGGGAAAATGTGCAAGGTTCATAGTCGAAGTGAATCTAGAGTAAACACTGCCTCATGTCATTAACTTCAATGCTATGGAATATAGGACTAAGATCAGAATTGAATATGAGCATAGGCCCCCATTTTGTGATTATTGAAAAATAATTGGTCATAATATTATCAATTGTACAATGATTAAAAAGAAATAACACCCCTCTACTGAGAAGGATCATACTAAAGTTATAAAGATCATGAAGGCTAATATAAATGACTTAGAAAAATCTGAGATGCACATGAAAAAAAATAGAATTGGATTTAGAAGAGTGATGACCCATCTACCTCAAAAGCACCTACTAAGCAGTCCTGGGAAGACCTACTTGAGGTGGTGGAATTTGAAGAGTAGGAGAAGTTTATTTTTGATTAAATAGAATCATTGGTCATCGACACTATCAATAATGGAGTACAGACTGATATTACCAAATTGAATCAAAATAATCGAAAAACATAGAGGTGACAACTAATTCATTTATTTGGAAGAAAAAACTTTAGAATCCAAACTAAATGGTTTACCTAAGGGTTAAAAGACACTGGACACTTATTCTATCAATGCATAATCCACTAAACAAGCTAGTTTCAATGGCTTGCCTTGCAATAACACCTTCAAGGAGATTTATGATTATTCTACTGAGGATACCCGCGACTCCAAATGCTCCAATCTGGTAGATAGTAATGAAGAGGAGGATTGTCCAAAAAAGGATTGAACACCTCACTACACAAAAGATCAAATAGATGAAATGATCAACCGGACAGAGGAACCGAAAAGCCCTATTAATAAGATGTTTCCTCTACATACTGCAGAGAATCTGCAGTATTCTGAACACAGTGCACTAGGCATGCACAATGTGGACCTGCACAATGCTATGATAAACACCCCAATCATTATCTCCAACACTCCTAGAACGGGATGGATGAAATTAAAGTAGGATTAGTAATGAAAACAAGTCGAACAAGAAATCTTAGAAGGTACAAAAATAAATGATCTTTCCCATAACCCTTCCATGAACTTGTAGGGAAAAAATACAAAGGTAATCAAGGACTCTCCAAAGTAATTAAGGAAATAAAAATGGGGGAAGCACTCTGAAGGTAACAAAGATAAGGGGCACAGACCCAAGCGTAAGTATAAATGAATATTTTCTACTGGAATTGTTAGGGTATTGCTAACTCAGAAACCATCACAACATTACAAAAAATTATTTTTATACACAAACCTATGATTTTTTCCATATCTGATCCAAAAAACACCTATTATTCTAACTTTACTAGTCTAGATAAATATAGTTATAATTTTATAGGTGAAACTTCTAATAATATCAAATGTGACTCTTTATGGATCTTTTCTCATATCTCTGTGAATAATGTGTATATCTATAATGCAGATCCTTAATCCCTGACAAGTGAGATAAATTTTTATAATGATACTTCCTTCTGTACTTTTTTATGCTTGCAATAGATATCAAGATAGAATAACTCTTTGGAACAATATTTCTTCTCTTAACAATACTATTCAATCTCCTGGGTCATAATTGGTGACTTTAATGCTATCGGTGGACCTAGCGAAAGACTAGGACAATTTCAATCAAGCATCTCAACTAAGGACATTAAAATCTGTATTGATGAAAAAAATCATGTGGAATTAGTATTTTTGGTGCTAAATACACTTTTTATAGAAGAAAAAATAATAAAATATTAGAAATTAAGCTGGATAGAGCCTTCACAAATTTCACTGCTCTCGATTAATGGAATACCATCTCCAGTATTACTTTGTCTAAGAAAAATTCTGATCATCCTCCAATTTTGGTGAGTCTCATAATTAGAGATAGTAAACCTATACTCCCCTTTAAGTTCAACAATGCTTTGAACAATGTTTCTAATTTTAAAATAATTGTACAAGATACTTGTAATTATATGAAATCAAATGATGAATTTTCTTGCATTATGATGCTCATAATTTTAAAGCAAAATTTAAAGATTTGGTGTAAAGAAAAGGTTCAACAAATTGATAATGAAATTAATTCCCAAGACTATGAACTTAATCAAATCCAAAATAATTTATCCCATAATTATTTTACTACAAATACAACTTGGGAAATAGATATTAGAAATAAACATAAGTCTCTTATTGTTTTAAAATACAATATTAGGAAAAAAACTCTTAAAATCTACTGGCTTAAAGATGGCGATAGACACATGAAATTCTTCAATCGTCTACAAAGGGCCAGAAAGTCTAGTAGACATCTTTCCTTACTCAAATATGGGGATAAAATTATTGATAATGAGGAGGATATGGCCACTAATGTAACTACTTACTTTAGTAACATTTTTAATGATCCTGATCAGAATAAGGATATCAAGTCTGACATCATCCCTCTCTGAGTGAGGGATAATGATAATGAACTTCTGAATAGTTTTCCTATTGACCATGAGTGTAACATCCGAAGTAAGTAGTGAATTATAAATATTTTACCTATGTCTATAAGTGAATTAGATAGTGTTTTAGAGGCTTAAATGAGAATCAATCCAATCTTAAGCATGGAATACACTAATATTTTTAAAAGATTGTTTTACTGCCTTTTGATGGCAACACATTTTTAAATATATATTTTGACAATTTTATAAGCTATTCCTGTCAACATAAACTTATTATTTATGATTGGGACATCAAAATTCACTTTCTGTGAATTTTTGGTATTTTTCCGATAAAGTTCATTTTTAATGAATAGTGAAAAATGATGTATTTTAATTCAAAACCACTTTTTAATATAATTTATTTATATGATTGGATTATATTTTGAATTGTTTTTGAAGTGAAATTAGAATATATTTTTACCATTTAATCCAATGGTGGTCATTGTAATCAATTTCACTTTGAAATCGAACTTAAACTGGTGTCAATCTTTTGATACTTATTGTTTCATAAAAACACGCTATTTGTCATGACAGCGGGAATTAATTATTAAATTAATTAATGTAACTTATATTATTTGAATTTTGTAAAATAGACATCATTTTTGAATTCATAATATCAAATATATCTTAGGGTGAAGTTTTGGTATTTTTCTGAAAAACTTCAATTTTTGATCAATAGTGAAACCACTAAGTGGTAGTTAAAGAAACTGATTTTTCGTTTAAATGAAACTTTGCCACTTCTGTGATTTGATTTTCAAAAATCCGACATACATGGTTGTCATTAAGAAGTAATATGTGGTTCAATGAGATTAAAACAATTTTTCGGTGAATAATAACTTTTAAGTTTTTAATCGCGATTAGAGGTAATTAGTGCAATTTAAGGCAAAAATGATATTATAATAAAATGAAAATACCTAGACACATGTAATACCATTATTGGATGTGTCACGGCCGACCAAGAAAAGCCATGGTTCAACTTGGGGACCCCATGGAGCCACTTTGGTAGGAAAATGACATTAATATCTTTTTATTTAATGTTAAAATTAAAATGACACAAACATGAGTTGTTTTACTAAAACAATTTTTAAATGGGGTTATACAAGTAAGATTTTTGACTATAAATATTCATTAGAAATCTAAAAAGATTTCCTACATCATGATAGTTTTTTTTATAATTTTTAGACATTAAATAAATTAAATTATTTATGACATCATGATGATGTAGTGATTACCTCATTAATAAAGGATTTAAATAAAATGAAAAGATAATGTAAAATCTATGACCTACACAAGTCCAAAACCTATTGTATGGGTGGATTTAGAACCCTTATCACCTTACCCTAGAATTATATCAATGTGGGACCTTTTGAATCCGAAACTCATTTTAAAATAAAGTAACATTTCTTTACTTTCCAAGAGTGCCCCTCCTCTCCTCTTATAAAAGGCCCCCACCTCTACCTCCTTACCCAGACTTCCAAAGCCTTTGGCTCGGCAAAACCCTGCCCATTTTGTCTCTCCACTTCCCCTTCTTACTCCTTGAAGCCTCATTTGGGGCAGAAGTCTTCCCAAGGATGCCTTTGAGCTCAAACCAAAGGGAGTTACCCGATTTTATGGTAATGTCTTCACTGGTGTTCTTTTGTTTTATTTTTCTTCTCCAACCCCCTAAACTCTTTTTATTAATTTTTTTTGTAGAAAAACCAGTATCTTCCATATACTATGATGTTGTTATAAGAAGGATTAGAGCTACATTTACACACACCTACATCTAATGGTTAAAGAACATACTGTTTCCGTGGATGGTGAATTTCTGCCTCCCGAAACGATGATTGTTAAACATTCTTTTAACACCTTCAAAGGTGGATATTAAGATTAAAATATATTTATATATGATATATAATATGTTTATGTTTTCCTTAAGCTTCTGTATTTTTCATTTTGGGCATACCTTTATGGTTTCCATTATGGGTAAACACGATATCTTCATTTAAGGAAGTGCGGACTACCGCCCCCTCAAAGTGATTTGATTCGTTAATACCATATGTGGGACGTATAAAGGATGGAGTTATGATATTATATATTATATTACACTGGAATTATAATATACCTTTATATCATTATGATTACATTTCATAAAATACGAAATAGAAATGGAAGCGGCGTTCATGCGTACGGCTTACCGTCTCCATGAACGATGCATTTCATTTCTTACCTCTAAATGTTATGTAATTTTATAAATACATGAATGTACTGGATATATATGATATATATGATATCTACATCATGAATACAATTCTGGATATAATGGATACATTAACAACTTGTAATTATAAAGGGTTTATTTTTTACTCAAGTACCAATGATCGTTAAAATGACCGTTATTAACTTAAATAATTACATAGTGTTCATGACATGGAAATAAGTGATATAAAAGGAATAATGAACTTGAAATAGGTTCTTAAACAAGTATAAATTAACTCAAGTTTATTATTCAGGAGATTAAAGAACAACCGAGTCAATTCGGACCCGAGGTATGGGACTTTGTCTCAATCTCCTTTCATTGAGGCATATTTTGTTTTATACACAACCTTATTTTATACGGTGTATAAACCCCTTTGACTTTTACGTTTATTCAAAAGGAATATTTTTATACGAAGCGTTTACTAAACGACAAAAGGGAATGTTTTTGTCGTATGTATGCGGCGACAACGACTTCTCCGCCGCCGTGACCATTATTTGATTTTTGTCTTCCTCTACAAGCCATACCTTTTTTTTAAAGAAAAATAAATACCATGTTTTAATTTTCTTTTGTTTTGGTATTGAAAATGGTTTTCATAATGTTTTTATATCAATGATTTGTATTTATATCTTTTGATTGAAAGGTGGAAATGTTATGTTTCCTTTATGCATGTTTTACGTGATACGATTATGTTGAAGTTCTTAGGCATTATTATGAATATGGGTGGTTCCGTGATAAACTAAGGGCGGGTGAGCCCGATATAGCTCTCCAATGCATTGGGTAACATGAAGGAGTGAAACGTTAAGGTTTCTCCGAAGAGATTTAGGGAATATACTGTGATGGGTATTCCAAATGTAACCAAGAGGGTTACTCACTACGTAAGAATGTTATGAATGCCCCAAGTTACCTTTATGTATTATGATTTCTATGATTTATTCATGATTTGATGAGGTATGTTGAAGTGCCTATTTTTTATGGGTAAAGTATGATTTCATTCTTATGTATATATGAACTCATGTTTCCTTTCCATATTTTTATAACCCTTACTGAGCTTTTTATGCTCATCCCCTGTTTTTTTGAAATGTTTTTCACAGGACAAGGGAAAGGTAAATGATATGATGATAGTGTCATGGAAGTGTCAAGAAAGAATCCATGTTTTATTTTAAATATGTTTTCGTTGATGGGAGAAATGAATACTATCTTTTATGTAACCACTTTGTTTAAATGTGCAATGTAATACATGTTTTATGATCTAATTATCTAAAACTCTAAACCTGAAAAGGTCCTCTAGGTGTATTCTTGAAATATATCAAGATTAAGTAAGGTTTATGGCCGGGGCATTATAGTTGGTATCAGAGGTCGGTTTAGATAACTTTAGGAGTTAAAATTCTATTAAATGATTATCCAAAAATATATTTTTTGAAATGATATAGCATTTGAAGATTACCATGTTGCTTCATCTAAGACATGTTTGTTCAGAATGGTTTTCCGCAGAGGAAACAGGGAAGCAGTGCTAGGAAGGAATACAGAAGGAAATAACCTTTTGAATCAGTAACCTGAGATGGTCAGAATTGGAACTGAACAGTTTGTTGCAGTAATGGAATAGTTGACTCAAGCGATAAATGGTTGTGGTATCCATGCACAAGATTAGCCATATCAACCGCAGAGGAACATGTCAGTGGTGGAACATTTCATGAGGAAAAATCCCCCATCATTCAGAGGATCATCTGACCCTGTGTTATCTGAAGGGTGGATTAAAGCACTGGAGAAGATTTTCGATGTCATGGGGTGTTCAGACAATCAAAAGGTTAGTCTTGCTATTTACCGTTTGGCGGGTGAGGCAGATCAGTGGTGGTCGATGGTTAAAAATATCCGGGATGCTGATGAGATTGATGCTCTTGACTGGGATAAATTCAAAGGTATGTTTCTTGAGAAGTATTTTCCTAAGGCTGTTCTACTTAGGATGGAAAAACAATTCTTGGAATTGAGGCAAGAGGATGACTCAGTGGCTGTCTATGAAGAAAGGTTCACTCGATTGGCAAGGTATGCTCCAAATTTTATCCGAGACCTCGATAGTAAAATCAATCGTTTTTACTCAGGATTAAAGCCAAAATATCGAAGGTCATTAGCTTCTCATGAGTTTAAAATTTATGAAAATCTTGTTCGATGTGCTGAGAAGGTGGAAATGAGGTTTTTCGATGATCAACTGTTCTATAACAATCAGCAGAAGAAGAGACCGAGGTGGCAGGAGAAAGGGAATAATTCTTCAAAAAAGTCTGATGGTAAGAAAACTAAGTTTCCAGTTTGTGATAAATGTGGGAAAAGACATGCTGGGGAATGTCTTCTGAATTCTGTAAAGTGCTACCGATGTGGTAATATGGGACATATGGCTCGTGATTGCACTCAAAAAGATCAAGGTGATGGTAAGACCAAATTTGATTTACAGTTAGTGAAATGTTTTAAGTGCAATGAGATGGGTCACTATGCAAATGAGTGTCTGACAAAGAGCTCGAGTGATTGGAAGCAGTTAGACTACAAGCAGAAAAGGGTGGTGAAATCCTTTTCAACTACTTCAGTAGATGTCGGGCCATCAAATGAAGTTGTATCAGGTACTTTGTTTGTTTTTTCAGATTATGCCAGTGTGTTGTTTGATTCGGGGTCTACACATTCTTTCATCTCTGAAAACTTTTCTAGTAAATTGGGAATAACATCTCATTAAATGACTCCTGAACTTGTGGTAAAAACACCTGGGGGAAATGTTGAGGCAAAAAGAATTTTTAAGAATCTTCCTATCCTTATCCGTGGAAAGAACCTACTTGAAACCTTATTGTTCTACCTCTAGTAGAGTTTGATGTTATCCTAGGTATGGATTGGCTCTCTATTTACCATGCTATGATTGACTATAGAGCTAAAGAAGTTTCTTTTCATAAAAAATTTCAGTTTGGGTACAAGAATGAACCCTTACTGTTGATAACTTATCAAGAGGCCGAGAAACTTGTAAAAGATGGAAATGAATGTTACCTTGCACATATTGTTGAAAACAAGGGAACTATTCAGATTAATGATGTGCCAGTGGTAAATGAGTATCCTGATGTTTTTCCTGATGAGTTGCCTGGAATAATACCAGATCGGGAAGTTGAATTTACTGTTGACTTAGTTCCTGATGCAAAGCCAATTTCAAAACCCCCTTATCAAATGGCTCAAATTGAACTTTTAAAGTTGATGGACCAATTTCATGATTTATTAGAGAAAGGTTTCATTCAACCTAGAACATCACCATGGGGTGCTCTTGTTTTATTTGTTAAAAAGAAAGATGGTTCTATGAGACTTTGCATTGATTATAGAGCCTTGAATAACATCACTGTTAAGAACAAATATCCTTTGCCTCATATCGATGATTTGTTTGATCAGCTCCAGGGAGCTCAGTTTTTTTCAAAGATTGACCTGAGATCAGGGTAACATCAGCTGAAGGTAAAGGAAGCAGATGTTCCGAAGACTGTGTTTCGTACAAGATATGGCCATTATGAATTTTTAGTAATGACTTTTGGGCTAACCAATGCATCTGCTATATTCATAGACTTAATGAATAGAATTTTCCATGAGTTCTTGGATAAGTTTGTGGTGGTTTTCATTGATGATATTTTGGTGTTTTCTAAAAGTAAAGAGGAGCATGAAAGACATTTAAGGATTATTTTTCAAACCTTAAAAGAAAAGAAATTGTATGGGAAATTCAGCAAGTGTGAGTTTTGGTTGCAACAAATTTCTTTCCTTGGTCACATTGTTTCTAAAGATGGGATAACCTTTGATCCTAAAAAAAACGTTGTTGAAGAATGGACAAGACCTACAAATGTAATAGAGATTCGTAGTTTCCTTGGTTTGGTAGGATATTACCGAAGGTTTGTTAGAAATTGTTCACGGTTATCTAGTCCAATCACTAAGCTAACTCGGAAGGGTGTTATGTTTATCTGGACAAAAGAATGTGATGATTGTTTTCAGGAACTGAATAGAAGATTGGTGAATGCTCCAGTTTTGGCACTACCTTGCAGGAATGGTGAGTTTGTTATATACAGTGATGCTTCATTGAAAGGACTTGGTTGCGTCCTAATGCAGAATGATCAGGTAATTTCTTATGCTTCACGAAAGTTGAAACTCATGAGGTAAATTATCCTACACATGATTTGGAATTAGCTTCTATTGTTTTCGCTTTAAAAATTTCGAGGCATCATTTGTATGGAGTAAAGTGTGAAATATATACCGATCACAAATGTTTAAAGTATATATTCATTCAGAAAGAATTGAACATGAGACAGAGGAGATGGAAAGAATTAATCAAGGATTATGATTGTACAATTCATTACCATCCGGGAAAAGAAAATAAAGTGGCTGATGCTTTGAGTCGAAAAAGTAATGCTTCATTTGCAATGTTGCGTTTGGAACGTGATCCATTGGTTAAGGATTTGATGAACTTTGGCATAGAAGTTGTTGGTGCCGGATGTTCTTCTGTTTTGTTTCAGGTATCAGTGAAATCTTCTCTATCAGACAGAATCCAGCAAGCAGAGAAGAAAGACAGTGAGTTACAGAAAAAGGTAGAGCTGGTTCAGAAAGGTAAGTTGCCTGAATTCAACATTGATAATGATTGCGTTTTGAGATTTGGGAAGAGATTTTGTGTTCCTTGTGATTCATAGTTGAAGAGAGATTTGTTATGAGAAGCTCATAGTTCTCTGTTTTCAATTCATCCTGGCAGTACTAAGATGTATAGAGATCTGCAGGAGTATTACTGGTGGGATGGAATGAAAAGAGATATTGCTAATTTTACAGTGAAGTGTTTGACTTGTCAATAGGTTAAAGAAGAGCGGAAGTTACCGAAAGGGATGCTTCAACCTTTACTAGTGCCAGAGTGGAAATGGGAGAATATATCCATGGACTTCGTTGTGGGATTTCTGAAGACCCCTCGAGGTAATAATGCAATATGGGTTATTGTTGATCACTTTACTAAATCTACTCATTTCCTTGCTATAAAGATAATATTTCCCTAGAACAACTTTCCTGTTTGTATCTTAAAGAGATAGTCATGTTACATGAAGTTCCTCTCTCCATTGTATCTGATCGTGATCCCAGGTTTACTTCTAACTTTTGGAAAGGCCTTCAGAAGTCGTTGGGTACTGAATTAAATTTTAGTACAGATTTTCATCCTCAATCAGATGGACAGTCAGAACGAACAATTCAGACATTGGAGGATGTGCTACGTGCTTGTTCGATGGATTATCAGGGAAGTTGGGACCAACATATTTCCTTGTTTGAATTTTCATATAATAACAGTTTTCATTCCAGTATACAGATGGAACCATTTGAGGCATTATATGGGAAGAGGGGTCGAACTCCAACTTTTTGGGATGAAGTGGGTGAAAGAAAGCTGACGGGACCAGAATTGGTAGAAGAGTTGGCAAAAAAAGTTCAGCTGATACAGAAACACATGAGAACAGCTTAGAGCAGGAAGAAGAGTTATGCAGAAAGTAAAAGGAAGGATCTATCTTTTGAGGCAGGTGATCATGTTTTTCTCAAAGTCTCACCATGGAAAAGTGTGATGCGATTTGGTAAGAAAGGAAAGCTGAGTCCAAGGTTCATTGGACCATATGAAATTCTGGAGAGAGTTGGATCAGTTGCATACCGGGTGGCTTTACCTCCATGTTTATCTCAGGTACACAATGTTTTTCATGTTTCGATGCTGAGAAAGTACATGCCAGATCCATCTCATGTTTTGAGTCCAAAGGTAGTTCAGCTGGAAGAGAACCTATATTTTGAGGAACAACCGGTCCAGATTCTTGACCACAGGGAGCAAGTGTTACGGAATAAGGTGATTAACTAGGTAAAGGTTTTTTAAAAAAACTACATGATGGAAGAGGCAAAATCGGAATCTGAAAATGCAATGAAGGATAAGTACCCCCATTTATTCGATAAGTAAATAAATTGCGGGGACGCAATTTTCTAAAGGGGGGAAGGATGTAACATCCCAAGTAAGTAATGAATAATAGATATTTTTATCTATGTCTATTAGTGAATTAGATAGTGTTTTAGAGGCTTAAAATGAGATTAAATCCAATCTTAAGCATGGAATACACTAATATTTGTAAAAGATTGTTTTACTGCCTTTTGATGGCAACCCATTTTCAAATCTATCTTTTGACAATTTTATAAGCTATGTTTTTCAACATAAACTTATTCTTTATGATTGTGACATCAAAATTTACTTTGTGTGAATTTTTGGTATTTTTCCGATAAAGTTCATTTTTTAATGAATAGTGAAAAATGTTTTATTTTAATTCAAAACCTCTTTTTAATATAATTTATTTATATGATTAGATTATCTTTTGAATTGGTTTTGAAGTGAAATTAGAATATATTTTTACCATTTAATCCAATGTTGGTCATTGGAATCAATTTCACTTTGAAATTAGACTTAAACTCGTGTCAATATTTTGATACTTATTGTTTCATAAAAACATGCTATTTATCATGACAGCGGGAATTAATTATTAAATTAATTAATGTAAATTATTGATTTGAATTTTGTAAAATAGACATCATTTTTGAATTCAGAATATCAAATATATCTTAGGGTGAAGTTTTGGTATTTTTCTGAAAAACTTAAATTTTTGAAGAATAGTGAAACCACTAAGTGGTAGTCAAAGAAACTGATTTTTCATTTAAATGAAACTTTGCCACTTCTGTGATTTGATTTTCAAAAATACGACATACATGGTTGTCATTAAGAAGTAAAATGCGGTTCAATGATATTAAAATAATTTTTTGGTGAATAGTAACTTTTAAGTTTTTAATCGCGATTAGAGGTAATTAGTGCAATTTAAGGCAAAAATGATATTATAATAAAATGAAAATACCTAGACACATGTCCTACCCTTATTTTATGTCTCATGGAAGACCAATACAAGCCATGGGTCAACTTGGGGACCCCATGGAGCCACTTTGGTAGGAAAATGACATTAATATCCTTTTATTTAATGTTAAAATTAAAATGACACAAACATGAGTTGTTTTAATAAAACAATTTTTAAATGGGGTTATACAAGTCATATTTTTGACTATAAATATTAATTATAATAATAAAAACCTTTCCTAAATCATTATATTTTTTTCTATAATTTTTAGACATTAAATAAATTAAATTATTTATGACATCATGATGATGCAGCGATTACCTCATTAATAAAGGATTTAAATAAAATGAAAAGATAATGTAAAATCTATTACCTACACATGTCCAAAACCTATTGGATGGGAGGATTTCGAACCCTTATCACCATACCCTCGAATTATATCAATTTGGGACCTTTTGAATCTGAAAATCATTTTAAAATAAAGTAACATTTCTTTACTTTCCAAGAGTGCCCCTCCTCTCCTCTTATAAAAGGCCCCCACCTCTACCACCTTACCCACACTTCCAAAGCCTTTTTCTCGGGCAACCCCTGCCCATTTTGTCTCTCCACTTCCATATATTACTTTTTGAAGCCTCACTTTGGGCATAAGTCTTTCCAAGGAAGCCTTTGAGCTCAAACTAAAGGGAGTTACCCGATTTTAAGGTAATGTCTTCACTTGTGTTCTTTTGTTTTATTTTGCTTCTCCAACCCCCTAAACTCTTTTTATTCATTTCTTTTGTAACAACACCAGTATCGTCCATATACTAGGATGTTGTTATAAGAAGGATTCGAGATACACTTACACACACCTACATCTAATGGTTAAAGAACATACTGTTTCCGTGGATGGAGAATTTCTGCCTCCCGAAACGATGATTGTTCAACATTCTTTTAACACCTTCAAAGGTGGCCATTAAGATGAAACTATATTTATATATGATATATAATATGTTTATGTTTTCCTTAATCTTCTGTATTTTTCATTTTGGGCATATCTTTATGGTTTCCATTATGGGTAAACACGATATCTTCATTTAAGGAAGTGCGGACTACCGCCCCCTCAAAGTGATTTGATTCGTTAATACCATATGTGGGACGTATAAAAGATGGAGTTATGATATTATATATTATATCACACTGGAATTATAATATACCTTTATATCATTATGATTCCATTTCATAAAATACGAAATAGAAATGGAAGCAGCGTTCATGCGTACGT
Source organism: Viscum album (assembly GCA_963277665.1). Lineage (NCBI taxonomy): Eukaryota > Viridiplantae > Streptophyta > Magnoliopsida > Santalales > Viscaceae > Viscum > Viscum album. The sequence continues at coordinate 2,055,503,851 of OY728148.1, forward strand.
CTTACCGTCTCCATGAATGGTGCATTTCATTTCTTACCTCTAAATGTTATGTAATATTATAAATGCATGAATGTACTGGATATATATATGATATATATGATATCTACATCATGAATAAAATTCTGGATATAATGGATACACGAACAACTAGTAATTATAAAGGGTTTATTTTTGACTCAAGTACCAATGATCGTTAAAACAACCGTTATTAACTTAAATAATTACATAGTGTTCATGACAAGGCAATAAGTGATATAAAATGAATAATGAACTTGAAAAAGGTTCCTAAACAATTAGAAATTAACTAAAGTTTATTATTCAGTAGATTAAAGAACGACCGAGTCAAGTCGGACCCGAGGTATGGGACTTCGTCTCAATCTCCTTTCATTGAGGCATATTTTGTTTTATACACAACCTTATTTTATACGGTGTATAAACCCCTTTGACTTTTATGTTTATTCAAAAGGAATCTTTTTATACGAAGCATTTACTAAACGACAAAATAGAATGTTTTTTTCGTACATATGCAGCGACAATGACTTCTCCGCCGCCGTGACCATTATTTGAGTTTCGACTTCCTCTACAAGCCATACCTTTTTTTTAAAAGAACAATAAATACCATGTTTTACTTTTCTTTTGTTTTGGTATTGAAAATGGTTTTCATAATTTTTTTATATTAATGAGTTGTATTGATATCTTGTGATTGAATGGTGGAAATGTTATGTTCCCTTTATGCATGTTTTATGTGATACGATTATGTTGAGGTTCTTGGGCATTATTATGAAGACGGGTGGTTCCGTGATAAACTAAGGGTGGGTGAGCCCGATATAGCTCTCCAATGCATTGGGTAATGTGAAGGAGTGAAACGTTAAGGTTTCTCTGAAGTGATTTAGGAAATATACTATGATGGGTATTCCAAACGTAACCAAGAGGGTTACTCCCTACATAAGAATGTTATGAATGCCTCAAGTTACCTTTATGTCTTATGATTTCTATGATTTATTCATGATTTGATGAGGTATGTTAAGGTGCCTATGTTTTATGGGTAAAGTATGATTTCATTCTTATTTATATATGAACTCATGTTTCCTTTCCATATTTTTATAACCCTTACTAAGATTTTTATGCTCATCCCAAGTTTTTTTGAAATGTTTTTCACAGGACAAGGGAATGGTACATGATATGATGATAGTGTCAAGTAAGTGTCAAGAAAGAATCCATGTTTTATTTTAAATATGTTTCCGTTGATGGGAAAAATGAATACTATCTTTTATGTAACCACTTTGTTTAAATGTGGAATGTAATACATGTTTTATGATCTAATTCTCTAAAACTCTAAACCTGAAAAGATCCTCTAGGTGTATTCTTGAAATATCTCAAGATTTAGTAAGGTTTAAGGCCGAGGAATTATAATGAGATTAAGGAAGTGGTTTTTATTTTAAATCCTAATAGTTCCCTTGTCCCTAATTGTTTTACTAATGCTTTTTTCCAACATTATTAGGAAATTTTTGGCAATGATGTTTCCAAACTGGTTAAATGCTTTTTCACAAATGGTTACCTCGCTTAGGGTATTAATGCTCAATTTCTCACCATCATCCCAAACGTAGACAATTCTTCTGAAATCCAAATTTTCAGGTTGATTTACCTTATTAACACTGTGTATAAAATTATATCAAAACATTTAGCTAAGAGAATGAACCCTATTCCCAATTAAATTATTTCTTGGAACCAATTTGGTTTTCTGGCCAGGAGGAACATCCAGTACTATATATGCCTTACCACTGAAAGTAAAAACATTTTAAAAAAAATCAAGGGGGGGGGACGTTTCCATCAAACTAGATATTAGGAAATATTTTGATACCATTGATTGGAGTTTTATCTTCAAAATTCTAAATAGATTTGGATTTAATAATAAACTTGTAATAAAACTGAAGACCCACTTTAACTGTACTCACATCTATTTTCTAATCAATGGTTCCCCCAAAGGATATCTCACTTGTCCAATGGGTGTTAGAAAAGGAGATACTCTTTATACCATCCTTTTTTTTCATTGCTGAAGACTACCTTAGTAGACTAATCGTTATTTCAGTTAATAAGGGTAATATAAAGCCCATATTTTCCTCTAGAGCTCTGACTATCCCCTCTCATCTTTTATATACTGATGATATAATTCTTTTCCATCAAGGGGATAAGAATAATATAAAAAACTTTAAAGATGTCCTCTCTCACTATGAGGATGTCTATGGACAATCCATAAATTGGTACAAGTCTTCAATTTTCTTTGGTAAGCGTTTCCCAGTCACTAGAAAAGCTGATGTCACAAATGAACTTGGGGTAAATGAGGGTTCCATCCCTTTTACTTATCTTGTATTCCCCATCTTCTGGGGAAATCCCAAAAACACCTACTTCTCAAGTATCTTTGAACATATTAGTAATAAAATCTCATCTTGGAAAGGAAAAACTTTATTTATAGTAGGAAAAATTTGTCTAGTCAAACAAACCATTTTTTCTAAAATGGTTTACTCTATGATGGCGTACAAAAGGCCCACTGATTGAATAAATAAAATTAATATAAGAATAAGAAATTTTGTTTGGAGAGGAAGCATTACTGAAAGAAAAATTTTCACTGTTCCATGGAAAACTTGTTTCACCCCCATTAGTAATGGTGGGATTGGTATTAAAAACCTCAATTGTTTCAATGAATCCCTTCAAGATAAAATTACATGGAACATTATGGACAAAAACTCCTAGACCTATGAATTCTTTCATGGAAGATTTTACAATAAACCTAGAAAAGGAAATAACTTATACATGGACTCTTCAATATGGCCTTCTATAAAACATACTTTTTCAAAAATATTATCTAACTCTAGATGGGTTTTCAAAATAAATTTCTCTCTTCTATTTTGGTTTGATAACTAGAATGGAATACCTCTTTGTAACATGATCGACCCCATCCCCTTGACCAAAAACTCAAGCATTACCATGAATGATTTTTTAAACTCCCGCTGATGTAGATTTACCAGATGAAATATTCTCTATTATCAACAACTACACCTTTTTCAACAATAAGGATTTATTAGTTTGGGAACTATCTCATAATGGAGTGCTAACCACTATGATTTATTATAATCATAATGTTAATAACAACAACAATTATTTTTTATGTTTAAATTTTTTTAACAAAAAATGGGTTAGACCCTCTCGGTTCACCCTAGTTTGGAGAATATCTCATGATAGACTACCCACTGATTGCAATCTTCAGATGTGTGGTATTCAAATCTATTCTAAATTTCACATGTGTAATCAACACAGAGAGGATATTGTTCATCTATTTTTAACCTGTGCTACTACTTATGATTTATGGAATTACATTTTGGAAATTTTTAATCTCAAATTGACTGTTTGGGATTCTATTGATTTGCAGCTTAAAAAATGAATTAATATGGAGGCCTCTCAACAAATTGAACAACTCTTCATTGCCTCTGTGGAAACACTGATGCATCTCATCTGGTATGAAAGAAATACAATTAAGCACAAAAAATAATACTTTTAATTTTCATGCAGCACAAATAAAGATACACATCGCGATTAAGGCGGCTGGAATCATGCAAACATGGACTTTCCATAATATAGCTAAAGACTTCTTATCCTGAGACGGATTGGGATTAAAAGAAGATACAATATTCCAAGAGATCTTCTAGAAGTTTTCTGGAAACCACTTATTCTATGATGGATAAAAATAAATGTAGATGGTTCCTCAAAAGGGAACCTAGGGCCTACAGGTTATGGTATCATATGCAAAAATCACAACGACAACATTATTGGATGCTTCTATGGCTCATGTGGTCATGATTCTTCACATGAAGTTGATTTGTACAATGCCATTAATGTAGTTGAGATGATAAGACTTCCAGGTTGAAAAAATGGCTAGATTGTAAGTGATTCAACTACCATTGTTCAACCTCTTATACATGGAACAACACACCTGGCATGGAACCTCACTGCTAAATGGATCATCTCCCTTAAATACCTAACATGCCTCAACCATATTATCACTCACACTTATAGAGAGCCGAATAAAGTGGCAGATAGCCTAGACAATAAATGTGTCGACAAAAATAGCACGTGCACAGAAAATCTTCCTACTGAATTCACCCCTCTTTACCAGAATGATTGCAATAAAATCCCATCCTTTATACAATTTTAATAATTAATTTTATATAATTTAGTGCTTTGGTCTTTTACCAAGGAATCATCTATTAAAGAAAAGGATCCTCAAGTGAGATAACCTTAGTCAGCCAATATGTTTCACTATGAAAATAATTTTCATTTTTCATGCCCTTCTGTTGGGACCACGTTGGATGGAGAAATTTTTGGATGTAAGAAAATGTTGTTTTCAAGAGTGTTGTCTTTTTTTTGTCAAAAAGGATAAATCAATTCAATTTGTAAATGGTCTTGGAAAATATGATGATGATTTTATGATTTTATTTTATGAAATATCATAATTTTTTTGGAGAACTTATGATGCAATCCTTGTGAAGGAAAGGCAGAGTAACAGTGTTTCCAAGCATATTCATGTTTGATTGGAAAGAAATAAGTTTCTGGAAGATAGGGATGTTACAATAATTTCCTTGGTGAATTTCAGGATTCTAAATATGATCAATAATAGGATAAATATCATGGAATATGGGAGTTCATTATAAAATAAAATCAGTATGGTTGGTGCTTCCGAAACATATTTTTAAGTTGGCATCATTTTCCAGTGTTTTCCAAATTTTTGGGCCTCAAAAATTAAGAGTTTGTTTATGAAAAAAAAGAGTTTTCTGTAGAGGAGTCTGCAAATAATATTTCACAGACCACAATTCATATTTCGGAATCTAATAGAAGGTATGAGAAACAACTATGGAAAGTAGGCAATGGAAGGATTCTACATAACAACACTATGTGGACCATGAATTGAGCTATGCAGACTGCGTTGAGAAAAAACATTTGCTAAAGGATTTTTGTTCAAGGGGAGGCCATCATTTGTGGATGAGAGGTAGTGATTCATTTTTTTGAAGGAATTTGTGGTCATGAGGAAATAAAGGTGATACACGGACTATGGAGTGAAAAACGATTTGCGGGAGAAGCATAGTATACAGTAAAGGTTGTCCCGCATCAATTTTTTTTGGTAAATTAGATTTGTGGAATTTTTGGATTTATTCACCTATATAAAGTACCCTAATCCCATAATTAACGTATAGAGATTAAAATTCCTAAGAATTGATCATTTCTACAGGAAGAATTTGAATATGTCTGAGGTAGTTCACCAATGAGAATTCTCCAAAGGAGAAGAGTTCATGAAGGAATGATTTCTGCATAGGAGAAAATTCGTGGAAGATGTTTGTGGGGCTGAATAACCAGAAATGGAAAGGGGACATTGTAGGAAAGGTGGTACATGGTAAATTTTCTATCCATGGAGTAGAGAGAGTCTGCAGAAGAATAAGTGTTTCGTGAAGAACTCATGCCATGTTGTGCAACTCAGTTCACAAAGGATATAGACAGTTTATGGAAGAAGCAGAACAGTTCACTTAGGAATCAAGGAAGTTCCTGCCATCTTCTAGGTTGGAAAGTGAAGAATTGTTTTCAATGATTAAATTTATTAAAGTTCAATAAGAATCATCATAACATTTTATTACATCATTTTGTGCTAGAATAAGAATACACGCTGTTGGATTGTTTTTAAAGTGCTACACGAGTATAAAGGCATATCCTGATCATTGTATTCCACAGAAAAGTATTATTTTATAGTGGATTGTGTGGTATTGGATTGTTTACAAACCATAAAAAGGATATAGATACTCTTGTTGAGTATTGAACCTTATTAATTCTTGTGTTCCTATAGACGTGTGTGTGAATTTTGTTCAGTAGGGAAAGAAACCATAAAATGGAGGCAAATGTTGTATCATAAGTAAGGAAATGTAAAATTAAAATATATCACTAATTCACCCCCTCCCCCTATTAGTGATACTTGAATCATGACTGGGAAACTTCACCTTTGATATGCGTGAGTCAAAACTGGCACCGTTTCCAGGGAGATAATCAATAGTTTGTTTACTTTTTCTATTTTTACATTTTTTATAGTTTTCATATCTTTAAAAACAAAAAAAACTATCAAAAAATCCATGATTTATCGAAATATACCATATCATTGTACCTAGAATGACTACTCATAGGTGCAATAGAAAAAAGAATAAGATGTTGGTTATGATAAAGTCTTGTTTTAGGAACATAAAGAAATAATAAAATAACTATAGAGAAAAGTAGAACTAGAATTTAAATATGTTTGTGCATTGATGGGGCCACCAAATCCTGAGGAGGCCAATGTGAAAGAATTTGCTACTAAGATATATGTGTGAGATCAAAAATATATGGATGAATTCTATAATGAGTGTGAGGAACTACATGATCTCCCTATTCCTTACAAAGTAGAATATCTAGAACAATTAAAGGAAAACACCAAACAAGTGGTGGAATTTGAAGAAATGGAGGAGCTTTACTACCTACCTCCACTTGCTACCATCCAACTTCAAGAGGTACTCAAAACTGAAGAATAGATTGAAATTGAACCAATTTATGGATTTGATTATATCTTAAACTCTATTTCATTTTATTTTATTTAATGTGGATGATGTATTAATTCCCACTTTTTTTGAATTTTCATATTTGGACAATATTTTATATTCCTTAGAAGAAGATGAATGAAAAACACATGTACCTGCTGAGGAACACATGAAGATCACTAGTTTTTATGAACATTCATTTATGGAATCCCATAAAAAAATCCAAGAATTTGATCCTAATGAAATCAATAAATAGGCTACTAAATTTGAAGGGGATAATTTTAATTTCAATTTCAAATTAATTCAAGTAAAAATACAATCTTTCGTTCCCTTTGATCATTCAGTTCATCCATACCCTATTGATCCAACAATAGACAAGTATGAGGAGGATTCTAAAGTAGAAACTAAGAAGAAGGATGAGTCACATTTTATCATACCCCTTCCATACAAGATGTACCTAATTGTAAAGGGTAGGGATTTTGTATACCCTATACAAGGATTAATACTAACTAAGATGTAAGAAGTTAAAGATAGGAAAATCCACATGTGGTGGTTCAAATCCAATAAGATCCACCCTCCATCAGATTGAAAATGATATATAGTACTTCCCTCTAGAGGTAGAAAAAAATCAAGTCCCACATGGGAGATAATGACAAGACTTATCCTTCATTTTTACTTCTTGAAATTTTTATTTCAATTTCACTCATAGGTTATTCCATCATGTAGCCCACTCCCTCTTATCTTTTTGAGCTTAAATGACATGGTACTTGTGCTTAATTGAGTAATTTTCTTTTATAGGACCATGATGTTACAAGGCAGTCCTAAAGAACCAAGGAGGAAATAGGACTAAGCTTCATGGGAAAAAGATTTTGTTCCACCATTTACTGCTTTTAAACTCTCTATATTTTTGTCTGAAAACATTTTTTGATATTTAAACTAAAATTTTCATGCCCACACTTGAATTTATGTGTTACTCGACTTATCTATGAGACATGAGTCTCTTAGGAATCCTATGATTCCATATTTTAGATTTCAATGATAATGAGATTAAATAAGTAAAGTGTAGAATTAAATGATTAAAGTGAAGCATGGATATTGAAATGAGGAATCATGACTTGAGGAAATTGGTTAATTCATGTAAATAAAACTTCCATATCATTTCTCAGGATTTTAATTTATTAAATTCATGTGAATTGATTTATTATTATTAATCATGCCTTAAGTGATTGTCTAAAATCGTATGTGCCATTCCCAAGAGTATTTTTATATCAACTGATTTATATTTAATCATGATCATATTTCTTGAGTAATATTGAGGCATACCACCTATAAGAACTTTCATTGAAACTTTTAAATTTTCATGACTATGAAAATACACATTAAAAATGATTGAGGTATCTTTTGAAAATCCCTGATCCTTGAGACCACATTTATATCAATCCTTGTTTAGTCCATATATACCCTCAATGGCCTTTTAGTAATGATACATGTTTCAATATATTTTTATCCATTTCAACTCTCCTCTTATTATTTTTCATGATATTTAATGTAGAAGTGTGGGGGTGGGGAAAGGCATGGTAAAAGGGATGAAATTAATTGTAAAAAAAAGGTGTGGGGTGTTATATTTGGTTATTGAGAAAGGTTTTTAATTCATTCATTATTCTTATTTGGTTTTCTTTATCAGAAAAATGAAAAATGAAAATAAAAATAGGAATGGGCTGTGACTTAGAAGAATACAAAATCACCATTACCGGACCAATGATCTTTATCATATGTGGTTAGGGGTGGATGTTATATTTATTTATAAGAATAAATTTTGAAAAAGTAAAAAAGTGATAAAAACACTTTGAATAAAAGTATAGAATTATATAGAAATTCAAGAAGGTTCACATCTTTCATTTTGATTTATTTTGATCATGATCTTAATTTGAGAAAGGGAAGTAGGAGTTGTTATAATTTTAAGGGGAGAATTTTATTACACTTGTTTTGATATCATGAATTGTATTTAAGAGATAAACCTCCTCCTTGAGCCTTAATTTTTAAAATATCAATACATACCAACATTAATCCTTAGATTTATATGAACCTTGATTGAAAATTACTCATGATTTTATGTGCATTTTGTCTTTATAAAGTAGAGAAAAGAGTTCCTTTACGATCCTATGGATAATAAAAATGTTCACATGATATAAGAATAAATTAATTTGAATTAATATCATGAGTGATGAGTGAAAAGATTCAAAAGAGAAGTAAATCATGATTTGAAATGTTTCATAATAATGAATTGAGGAACTTGAAATAATGAAAGAATAAGTTCAACCATTTTTAAAATGGATAAAGTAAAATACTATAAGTTATTATTTCTTTTTAAATTGTGATATTAGATTGATATTTTATGTGGATTTTTTGAAATTTTGATTTAACATTGATAAACATTTAATTTTTTGATTTGATATTTGAATAATTGCAACATTGTGGCCCTTTGAATTTCAATGTTTAGGTATTAGGCTTGAGGATAATAATAGTTTAAGTGTGGGTGTATTTGACACACACAATTTTCATGAATATTTTTAAACAATTTTCAGTGGTATTACATAGATTTTTTATATAATTACCATTGAAAGTAATTATTTTACTAATTTATGAGAATTTATAATTATGGAATTAAAATTAATCAAAATGAATAAAACAGTTAATAAATATAATTTTGAGATTTATTTGAATATATTTTTGAGAATTTTCTAATATTTTTTGTTAGGTTTTAGGTGTTTACCAAAAATATGTACCAAGGCCTAGCCAGCCCTCAACTTTAGATAGAAAATGACTAATTCAGAACTTCATAGGCCTAACTAGACAATAATAGCACACACGAAGGCCATTCAAGCTCATTGAGTGGGAGAGAGCCCACGTGGACCAACTGCGTACATAGGTGGGCCGAAGGCCTATGCGGGCCAGGTGGTGCAGCCTGGCACATATGCGTATGTGTGAGTATTTCTGAGAGCCCACCCAAGTTTGGTATTTTGAGAAGCAGAATGTGACCAATTTCATTTAATCCATTGCAACATCCACTCACCATTTAAATGTTGGAAAAAGTTCTGGTGGTACTATTCGTCCCCTTTTAAAATTTAGTTTTGCTGACTTAGACATAACCTCCACCATGCCTCTTCCACCTACCACACCCGCTCAACGCCACTGCTGATGATCCTAGCCGAAAAACACCATTTTAGTGGTCGAGATATCTCAAGATTGATCCCTTCCACCATAACTAAAGCACCCTAATTCCATGGATCATATCTACTACCTCATTTGACCACCATATAGGATTCATCTGGCCAATTTGAAGGCTAGATAACTCATAGGGGTCTTTTATCACCATTGTCGTACTTCCTTTTCACTACCTGCCACTGCCTCTCAATCTCCACTTCAACGTCACCCACATTACCATAAAAATATCAATAACTATGTGGTGAACTTTTCCCAATCCATTCCACGCTACATGTTGGAATGCCAACTACTGGAAATTTAGCTATTTGCGACGGGCTATTTCCCATTGGACCCCGTTGCCAAAAACCTTTTCTCACGGGGGCCCGTTGCAAATAGCTCGTTGTAGAAAACGACATCACAACTAGTATTTTTTGTGACAGGACCATCATAAAAAATATTACTTGTGACGGGATGTGGGTCCATTGCAAATAATTGTCTGATTAAACACATTATATATACAAGAATATTTAGCAATGGGCCCCTTCGTAAAAAATATTTGTGATGGGACACCAGCCCGTAACAAATAGCTTATATGTTATAAACCTTTTGCGATGGGCCCGTCGCAAAACAATTATTTTGGTGGTAAAGCAACTCATCACAAAAGCTTTTAAAATATATATAAAATCTATTTGCGACGCCCCCCCCCCCCCCCCCCCCCCGTCACAAAAGGTCCCATCACAAATATTTAATAAAATAAAAAAAAACATTAATATTATTAAAATAATAAAAAATTATAAAGTATTAAAATTCTAAATATTTGAAAATAATTAATAAAATAAAAAATAATAATAAACTTATGATTAATGAAAAAAATAATATTAATATTATTAAAATAATAAAAAAATATTAAAAATATTAAAATTTTCAGTATTCAGAATAAATATATAAAAAATCATAAAATATTATTATTATTAGTAGAATAAATACAAATTAAAAAATATAGTACTAATAATAAATATTAAAATATTAAAATATTAAAAAAAATATGCAATATTCGCACCAATACAAATGACAAAAACTATAAATAGTTCATATTATAACAACTTTTTTTAATAGAACAAAAAAATCACTAGGGGATAGTCTCCTGGAAGAATTGGAGGAGCTGGACGAGATGGTGGAGAAACTTCATCCCTAAACTACGAGTCAGATGGTGCATGTACTCCATCTGATCGTGTTTTTGCTGCTGCCATCGACTCATGTCCTCCACAGGTTGTTGTTGTTATTGCTGCTTCCATCGATGCATGTCCTCCTCGTGCTGTTGCTGCTGTTGCTACTGTCATCGATGCATGTCCTCCTTGGGCTTCTACTGCTGCTGCTACTGCTGACGCATCTCTTCCTACTGCTTCGGAAAACTCTCTATAATCTCAGTTTGAGCTCGCAACTGCTCTTGATAGTTTGACCCAGAAGCTGATTCCTCTCCACGAGATCCTCTCGAGCTGGATGCCGACCTCGCAGCAGTACCATAACAAGTCTGAGGAGTCAAATGAGAGCTGATACCAACTACTTGTCCATTCTCAACGGCATACTGGGTCACTTAAATCCATGTCGCCTCAACGAAGTGGTGGGCACTTGTCTGATCAGTAATCTCAGCCTGACTCCTAGCCCATTTCTGAGAGTTCGTGGCTTCATTTGACTCCTTCAGTTTCAATTTGAAATTATAATAGTGAAAATATTATATACAGTTACTTTTCAAACTGAAAAAGAAATAATATTGACCGCAATCTGATGTCGGCGATCACTTCTAATCTCTCCATTGGGTGGATCACTGTACATCCTCCGATAAACTTCATACTCAGTAATATCAGGATGCTCAACTACCTATATGAATATAAAATAAACTGTTTATATGTAATGTCATATAAAGTATTTAAAAAAGATATTTACCAGATGCACTCTATGTGTACTTAATATATGGCTACCAGCTCGATGTGTCACCTCCTGTCTCCCCCGGTTCTGCCGGCCCAATGAAGAAGTCTTCTAAAATCCACTACTCAACTAGTGTCAAAATAATCAATTCCAAACATAAGATGAAATGTACTATGGTCGGTGGGCTCTACATGACTCATCAAATACTGTCGCTCCAACTTTCTTAATGGAGTTCCTTCTCAAATTTTGAAAAAACTAACAGAAACACTCACGTATAAACACCTCCCATGCCTCGTGGATAGTGTCACACATGCTTTCATAGATGGGATACCATAGACCCTTCAAATAATTTATAATATCAAGTTATTAATGAAATAAATTTCTAAATACATATTATTTATTTACATACCAGCCAATGATTGAACATTCCAAGCCACACATCAAAATGAATTTGTTCCCATGTGATCCATGGCTGAGAAAAATAATTCTGTAAGATAGTTCTCCCTTATCCAACATTTACATGCGGAAAACTGTGAAAAAAGAACAAATAATCAAAAAAATAGAATATAAATAAATTAATAAAAGATAACTAAAATACACAGGTTATCATACCACCATGTGCATGGATCGAAACAAAGATGTGAACACCACTCGGGGATAGGTTGAAGAATCATAAGTCACCCAAGACCATGCCCCCTCCACATACCCCCTGAACTGCCAATACCCTGAGGGTCAGATGATCGCAATTCCTCCTCATCCAAAGGTAGCTCAGCCTCCTCCAACTCATGAAGTATATCAAGATCCATATGAAACACAAAATGATTATTATTAGCAGATAGTTGAAAATAAATATTACATATAGATATATATTAGTTATGATTATAACTAGAATTTAACTGTCTCAATGTCTACCTTCATCATTATCTTCATATCTGACAATGTCAATGTCTTCATATTCATCATCGGTGTCATCAATATCCATATGAGTTTTAGTTTCATCATCTTTTACCATTTCAAATTCATTTGTAACATCATTAACATCATCGTAATCATCGAACCTTAATTGTGGGGTGTCATCATCGATATTAATGTATCTTTATGAAAAGGATGGATTTTGAGTAGTCTCTTGAAAATTTTCAATTCCTTGTACTTCATCTGAACCACATTCAGTTTGAGTAAACGTATTTTCCTGAGATTTCATTTTTATTATGCTCCACCAATCACCAATGTCTCTTGAAGTAGCACAGTACTTTGCGTAATAGATTCGATGTGCCTGTTGAGATAGTAAAAATGGTTTATTTACTACAATAAGACTTTTATATTTAATATCGACGACTATATGAATCAGATGAACATGCAAGACTCTCTTAGTATCTAACCATCAATATTTAAACATTGTTATATAATTTTTCCCTAGATAACACAGTTCAATAATTTCATCTAGCATGCCGTAAAAGTCAACTTTAGTTTTTCTATGATGTGATCCTATCAAGAAAACTCCACTGTTCCTTGTTTTTTTAGTCCTAATATGAACGTGTATGAAATCGAAAACCATTCAACACATATGCATTGTAAGATTTAACCATTTTGGATGGTGGGTTACTCAATATACACAATCGCTTATCAATTTTATCAACATGTTGAGACACCTGAAAATTTGTAAAAAAAGTATCAATATATTAAAGAATAAACCGAATTGATGTTTTAAATCTTTAATAATTTATGTTACCAGTTTTTGAAAACATTGATAAATTTTTTTCTGTCGGTTTTCTTCAAGAGTAGCTACTGTAATATTTGGAAGCTGTTTCCTGATATGATTTCCATATATCCTATAAATAAAATATCTTTACTTAGTGTAACATAAATTATAAAATAAGTGATAGAAGCACTCACAGAATAAATGATGTCATTTCTTCAGAGTTGAGTAGAACATATGTATTTCTTCAGAGTTGAATAGAGCAAATGTATGAGCTCTACGATGTTCATCATCTAAAAGCCATCATTCATAAACTCCACCAAATCCAAGCTCTAGCTGATTAAAAATAGATAATTGATTTTCCATTTAATCATCATCATTCCCCTTGTTCCTTCCTATGTGCTTGTGTTTTGAGGTATATTCAGATTCAAAATAATGTGAGTAGAAAAAAGTTATTTCCTCTTGAAAATAAGCTTCAACAATTAATCCTTCAACGGATTCTTTATTATGTACTTTTTTCATCAATTTCTTCATGCATCTCTCGAATGGGTACATCCCTCAAAACTATACCAGACCTCTATATTTAGCTTCGTGTGGAAAATCTAATATCAAATTTTCCATTGAGTCAAAGAAAGCTGGCGGACAGATTTTTTCCAGTTTATATATAATGACAAAAACATCTTCTTCAAGTTTACTGAGTGCATCATAGTCTATTATTTCTGCAAAAATGTCTCATAAAAATTTGATATGTCTGTTATCGAATCCCAAATCATAGAATTCAACAAACGTCTGAATCCAATTAGCATCAGTTTTTCCATTATAACATGAAAATCAAGACTTTTAAATTCTGTAATATGACTATTCTTAACACATCTTCCCAAATTATAAGTATAGCCACCGGGAAGTCTCAAATATGCAATCCACTAACAAAATAATAAGCGACTCTCTTTGGACAATGCATAAGCTGCTTTTGGCTTCATTAACCTCTATAATCTGACATTTTGAAACAGTTAAAGTTCTGATCGTCTGCAAATTTGCAACTGTCACTGCCTAAAACATAATGAAAAATGTGGTCCTACAAATGAATATCCACACTCATGCATACGAGATTGGATATGCATACGTAGAATCATAAATTTCATAATGTTTTGAGTCGGTGAGAGTTGAAAGGAGATGTTTCATCGAGCAAAAAGAGTGTCTTTAATCCATAGAAAATGGTGCCATGTTATTATAATTTATTACATTTTATTACAATTGATTTTGTGGTTAATTATTGCTAATTATTTCTAATTATTTCAAATTATTCTTAATTATTTCTAATTATTGCTAATTATTGATAATTATTTCTAATTATTGATAATTATTGCTAATTATTGCCAATTATTTCTAATTATTGCGAATTATTGCTAATTATTGATAATTATTGCAAATTATTGCAAATTATTGCAATTAATTTCGAAATATTACTAAATATAGCTAATTATTTCTAATTATTTCAAATTATTGCTATTTATTGTTATTTATTGCAATTTATTGCAATTTATTGCTAGTTATTGCAATTTATTGTTATTTATTACTATTTATTGCAATTAATTGCAATTAATTGCTAATTATTAGTATTTATTAGTATTTATTGATAGTTATTGCTAATTATTAGTATTTATTACTAATTATTGGTAATTATTACTATTTATTACTAATTATTATTAATTATTACTATTTATTACTAATTATTACTAATTATTACTATTTATTATTCTTAATTACTATTTGTTGCTATTCATTACTATTTATTACTATTTATTTCTAATTATTACTAATTGTTACAATTTATAACTATTTATTACTATTTATTACTAATTATTACTAATTATTACTAATTATTACTAATTATTACTAATTATTACTAATTATTAGTATTTATTAGTAATTGTTAGTATTTATTACTATTTGTTACGATTTATTACAATTTATTACTATTTAATACTATTTAATACTATTTATTACTATTTATTAGTATTTTTTACTATTTATTAGAATTTATTAGAATTTATTACTATTTATTAGTATTTCTTTCTATTTATTAGTATTTATTTCTATTTATTTCTATTTATTTCTATTTATTAGTATTTATTACTATTTATTAGTATTTATTACTATTTATTAGTGATTATTAGTATTTATTACTAATTATTACTATTTATTTCTATTTATTACTATTTATGACTATTTATTACTTTTTATTACTATTAATTACTATATATTGCTAAATATTACTAATTATTACTAAATATTACTAAATATTACTATTTATTACTATTTATTACAAGTTATAACTATTTATTACTGATTATTACTATTTATTATTAATTATTACTAATTATTACTAATTATTACTAATTATTACTAATTATTACTAATTATTACTATTTATTACTATTTATTAAAAAAATTTACAATTTTTTTATTATTTTCTAGTAATTATTACTAATTATTACTAATTAATACTAATTAATACTAATTATTATTAATTATTACTATTTATTACGATTCACTAATATTTAGTACTATTTATTACTATTTATTACTATTTATTAGTATTTATTAGTACTAATTAGTATTAATTAGTATTTATTAGTATTTATTAGTATTTATTAGTATTTATTATTATTTATTACTATTTATTACTATTTATTAGTATTTATTAGTATTTATTTCTATTTATTCGTATTTATTTCTATTTATTACTATCTATTACTAATTATTAGTATTTATTACTATTTATTACTATTTATTGGTATTTATTACTATTTATTTCTATTTATTAGTATTTATTACTATTTTCTAGTAATTATTACTATTTATTAGTATTTATTTGTATTTACTATTATTTATTAGTATTTATTTCTATTTATTAGTATTTATTTCTATTTATTACAATTTATTTCTATTTATTACTATTTTTTATATTTATTAGTATTTATTAGTATTTATTAGTATTTATTAGTATTTATTAGTATTTATTTGTATTTATTACTATTTATTGGTATTTATTAAAATTTATTAGTAATTATTATAAATTATTACTATTTATTACTAATTAGTACTATTTATTAGTATTTATTACTATTTATTAGTATTTGTTACTACTTATTATTATTTATTACTATTTATTAATATTTATTACTATTTATTAGTATTTATTACTATTAATTAGTAATTTTATTACTAATTATTAGTATTTATTACTAATTATTAGTATTTATTAGTATTTATTACTATTTATTAGTGTTTATTAGTATTTATTAGTATTTATTAGTATTTATTACTATTTATTAGTATTTATTACTAGTTATTACTAATTAATACTATTTATTACTAATTGTTAATATTTATTACTATTTTTTCTAATTATTACTAATTAGTGTTAATTACTATTAATTACTGTCCATACAGCTACTAATTACTAATTACCACTAATTATTTATATACATTACTAATTATCGTTAATAATTATTATTTGTTACAAATTACTAAGAATTAATACTAATAATTTAATTTTATTATTACAAATACATATTGATGACAAAACAATTTAAATCTAACTTAATTACAAATAATCGACAATAATTAAAATTAATATAAAGAAATAAAATAAATACTAAATTAAATAATGCTTAAATACCTTTAAACTTGATCTCTTATAATTGTAGGTGACTTCACAACTTCATCGTAAAAAAAGAAAACTCTCAAAAATTTTCACTCTAAAATTAGAGTTTATAGAAGCAGAGGAACAAGAAATTCAGGCAGAAAGAAGAAAAACCGGAGGGGAGTATAAATAGGTCAGATTAGTTATGACGAGAGTATTAGCGACGGGAATCCTGTCGCAAAAAGTACTATTTGGGACAAGACCAGTCACAAATACCTTCGGCATCATTAATTATCGTCTGCGGTTAAAAGGTTATTTGCGACAGGGTCGGTCACAAAAAGTGACGTGCCGATACACTTTTTGTGATGGGACAACATCCCGTCGTAAATATGTCTTTACCGCTGCCAGTTATTTGCGATAGGTCCCACCGCAAATACCCTCCGAGGGTCGAACTAGTTGCGACGGGGGATCCCCCGTCGGATCTAGGTCTTACCGCCTCCCGACATTTGCGACGGGCGGTGCCAACCCGTCACAAATACTCTTTCACGCGGTTTGGTGCGCAAATCACTCCAATCCGCATGTAACGTTTTGCGATGTAGCACCTATTCCCATTGCAAATAATTGGTTATGTGTGACGGGTTGGTCAACCTATCGCAGATAACCTCTTCAATGGACTATTTGCGACGTGATTTATTCCCATCGCAAATAGCCCGTCACAAATAATGGTTTTCCCCGTGGTGGCCCAAAATCTTCCTATGTTTCAAACTTATTATCTACCAGGTCCATGAAGAATTTAAAATCTACATGTTCAAACATTTCAAATAATATTTATCCACAAGATTTGAAGAAGAAGTCGAGGCATTCCCTTGGCCTATAAAATAAGATCTGACCCACTACCGAGAGGAAGTTCACATCTACAGAGGGAGAAGCTCCTCAGCTGAATTTGATGCCATTTGTTTTCACTTCTTATTTCTTCTCTTTTTATATTATTTGATTTGGTTTTTTTATTTAATAATTGTAATTCCTTTTATAAATTTGTTCATGAACTTTTCAATTTTGTTCCACCATACCCCGTTTTCTCCTTCTTCTTCTTCTCATTTTTATTCTTATTCTTCTTATAATTTTAATATTATTCTTTTTATTTTATTTTATTTATTATTTTATTTTATTTTATTTTATTTTCTCTCTTTCTCTCTCTACATCTTCCATTTTTTATTTTAAAATTTTTTCTTCTTCTTACATTATCCCTTTTAATATTCTATTTTATTTTATCTTCACTTCTTCACTTCTTCTCCTATTTTCCACCATTGTGATCTCGTACTATCGACAATGAGGGGCTGAACTGAGACTTTGCTTGGAGAAGGTTAATGTGTTCTTGAATTATTTCTTAAAGTTAATCTTATTTTTTTGGTAGATATGAGTGGCATGCCTGGGTGTGGTGATTGTCCCACATAACATTCAGATCAAATCTATTTCTATTCTTTTATTTTATTTCTTTTCCCTATCTTCCATTTATATGTTTTTTACACGATGAAGTTGAGATGATCAGTGGATGAAACAAGATACGATGAAGCTGGGTCCAGGAAGATGTCACACCTTCAACTGAGGTGTGCCATCAACCATGATTCCAGGAGGAGTTTGAATTTAGATTGTTGAAGGTATTTGAGATTATGAAACACTAAATAGAAGGATAGTGATTCATTCATGAGATCTCATAGCTGAATTATCAAACTAAATTTAATCAAATAAATGAGAATAATGATTAAACCCAAAACCAAACCAAAGCCGAAGTTCTTTCTTCCTAATCACAATCTATTAGCATTTCATGTTATTTTAAATTTAAATTTCTATTCTGCATGTCTTTTTATTATCTTATAAAAAACAAAAACCAAAAAAATTCATTACATTCTTAAATAATAAAAACAACAACAAAATAGTTTAGGTAAATTTGATTAAGTGAGTGAATGAACTGAGAAGCTCTTCAAGTGAGATGACTCTGGTCAGCCACTATGTTGCACTAAGAAAATAATTTTTTTTTCTATACACTATGATAGGCGTGCATCAGTATGTATGCATGGATTCATAGAGTCATGTTTTCATGGATGTATGCTTGTATGTATGTATGTATGTTTTTATGTATGTGTGGATACATGGATACATGGATACATGAATGCATGGATGCATGGATTGATGGATGTATGTATTCATGTATGCATGTATGCATGTATACATATACGCATGGATGCATGCATGCATGGATGGATATATGTATGTATGTATCTATATATGTATGCATGTATGGACCTACGTATGGATGGATGGATGGTTGCATGCATGAATGCATGTATGCTTTCTTGCGTGGATGTATATATATATATATATGTGTATATATATATATATATATATATGTTTTTTTGTTTTCTTGTTTGTGTATTTGTGTGTGTGTGTGTATGTATGTACGTACTTATGTATGTATGTATGTTCATACTGTTAATTTAAGGGGAGAAATTAGGAATATGGATATCCAATCTGACTTGGAGTGTATACAGTGACGACAACAATAATATTCATTACAATATTCTTGTAAGATAACCCTAAATATTGAATACATTATAGTATTAAAAGAAAAGTGTGGGATGAAAAAGGGTAATTGTAAAGTGATAATATCATATTGGTAATAACTGTATGGTTGTATTTGTCAAATCCAATCACCACACAAAGTAACTTGAGTTTATTTTCATATGAAAAAATATTGTTGCCATAGTATTTTTCAACAATAAAAAGCATGGTATAAATTTGAACATCATTCATCATTGTTGATTACTTTGGCAAAGAGATTTGTTCTCATTGATTTTGGAGGTGAAATTTTCTTTTCGTTAGGATATCATAATCATTTTGTGCTAGACATAAAAAAAATGATGTATTCTATATTAGAGTCAATCATATATTTGGAATTTGGATCATAAATAAGAATCTCACATATTTTTAAATCATTTCTCTAAATTTAGATGTAGACATTTTCTATTCCACTTCAAGTTCTCACCATGATGAGAAACATTTTAGTGATCCTGTGGGTTATAATGAAATTACAATAGATAGAAAACCATAAAAACAAGGGTGTTGTTAGATGTTATTTTTTAAAAAAAGTAGTTAAATCATGAAACAAATGTTAAATATTCAAGGTAATATAGAATGAACATGGTCAACCCATTAACCCTGATAGATCAGTAATTGTTTTTTATATTGGTGTTAGTTTTAGATTGAATCCACCAATCAACAAAGAAAGTTGGCATAGTTTCAACCTTGTAATAAAGGCCATTGTTTTAGAGTAAATTTTGATAACATACTATTAAACTTTATATTTTATTCCCTTTATATAAAGTCTTCAAACGATTATTATGATTTTATTTGAAAGAGTAAATTAATACTAAAATATTATAGAATGGATTTTGTTTTAAAACATTTTGAAAAAAAACATAGAGGTTTATGAATAAAACTATCTAGTAGGTATAAAATATATATTGATGGGAACATCATGCATCACCTACCTACATTATATTCCAACTTCATATCTCAATAAACTTGAATTTATTCCCTTTCTATACATGAGAAGAAGAGTTTAAAGGTAAGTTATTTTTTATTAATCTGACATGATGTGTCTAATAAATGAATTTTTATGTATGTTAATTAATAAAAAATAAAAAAAGAGTTTTAAAAAGAAGAAACATGAAGAAAAAACTTAATACCCATATCATAAATGAAGGATGGGTTATGTTTCACATAAACAAAAACTCGCACATTCTTAGAAATTATAGTAAATCAATTAATAAAAAATAATTATTGGAATATATATGTTGAGGTATAGATTGATCAAGCAGATCCATCAGCTACTTTAATCCTACGTCAATACTTACAAAAGGATTATCGTGTTAATGCGAAGGGCCAACCTGTAGATAAAAACTTTTAAAAAGTATTTGATTAATTTGTAAGTATGAATTATTTTAAAATTGTTATTAAATTATATTTTAATGAATCAAAACAAATATAAATTTTTCCATCATTTGGTTTCTACATAAGACGATTCATCTATTCGAGTTGAAAAATAAATACATTCGGTGGTCTTATATCATCCAAAGTTGTGTGAACAGGTTAGAGGCATGGGCTTTAGAGTCTCAAAAAGTGAATATTTTAAGAAAGGAAATACATAGAAGCGCGATGACCAATAATGTAACAATTTGAAAAAAGATTTAAAAATGAATTATTGGTTGAGAAAAATGTGGTACACATGAAACAAAATGATCTATTAATGAAATAAAAACAATCAGTGAACCAACCATCACATCCACCATAGCTGGAACTACAAACTATTGGGAAAGACGAGATAGTGATGAACGCACAAACAATAGAAAAAGCGAACGTGTAGTGGAAATAAAATCTTTCCCCCCAAATAAAAATGGATGCGCAGTGACAAAAAATAAGTGCAGAAAAATAAAGTTGACACCAGAAATTATTACTTGGAAAACCCAAAAAGGGAAAAACTATGAGACCTAGTCTAGAAAAAAAAATCCACTAAAATGAAGATGTACATGGTAGAGAATCCCAAAAAATAAAAGGGATCTCAAAAGTAATACTCTCTGATGGAGAGGAAAAATGATTTTCAATGAAAGGCGGTCACCAAATTGGCTCTGCTCTTAACATTGTGGATGTCCTATAAAAGTCTTCTCGCTACCTATTTTTGTAGAAAAAAAATCAGCGAAAAGATGCATCGCCATGTCAAAAATTCATCTCTGCGCGAATTAATTCACGCAGTCTTGACCCACATTAAAAACACCTCATTAATAGAGAAACCGTGTGAGCACCATTTGAGGAGGTGTAACGCGGTGCGCCAACCAGGAAGGCGCCCAACACAAACATTGAGCGTTGAGGGATGTTTTTCCCTCAAAGACCCAAAATACAATATAAAATCATTTTTCCATTGTTTTCTAATATCTATACAAGAATAAGTATTTATTTTATAGCTGTTGTGAAATATTACATGGGAAACTGATTTGTGACATATATATATCAACTGCAATATGCCAAATTGTTGTAAGTAGTGTGGCGTAAAATATTAGATATTATTCTATTAATAATCTGCCATTATATACCAATCATTTGAGAGTGCGTTTTGGTGGCTCATGATCTTGGATATGAGGGGCATATTCTCATGATCTTATTGTCAAACAAGCCATGACACCCAATAAGAGAAGGGAAATTCATTTACAGCTTATATTTTCTCTTTAAATGTTATGATAAATAAAAAAAATTTAAACTATTGTATATAATTTTAGAAGAACAAATAATCATTTATGTTATAGAAGTCAAAGGGATCACCTGCAACCTCATAAATGTGAACTGTAGACCCTGATTTTATAGTCATTAGACCGTACATGGCTAATGAATTCAAAGGCCCTTTTATATTCATATTTAAAAGATGAAAATATTTTTAATTTGATCTTAAAGTAGATATGCATGATAATGTGTCTCTTGAATTAATTTTCCACCCCACTATGAATTTTATTTAAAAGTATCCACCGTAAATTTTTTTTTGAGGCACGTCAACAAACATTTTATTTCTAATTATTGATGTACTAATTTTATTAAAATTTTAATAGTGTGTTTTTATTCTAAATATTTGTATTATAAATTTTCATCTCATAGAAAATTAAAGAATCCTTTATGATTTTTAATTCCTCATCATCATTCATTAGAATCAAAAATAAATATATATAGATGAAATTATAAATAGAGCTGGAGAAACTGTAAGAGTAACTGAATCAAAGTAAACAAATTATAAGTTATTGTTAATACATACAATAAAAGGTTAAGACAATTTACATCATTTACTCTTACAATATTTTTTTCATTCTTAGTATATAGTACTCATTAATGTTTAATTTGTTTCTAAGGAGCACTTGATGCTAATTTTGAAAAAATCACTTAATTAGATGATATATTTTTCAGATCCAATTCATGGATATCTAAAATATTAGTCACACATGATGTCCCATTTTAACTAATAATTAATATATTTTTATAATTTTATATTCATTCAATTATATGTTATATATATATATTAACTTTCCTGTTTTCTTTGGTAATGTAGTTTTAATGTATCAATCAATAAAGGGTTTAAGGAAAATGGGAGACAGGTAGAAACTATTGGACAACTATTGATAGAAATATATAATGGTGTATATATATATGTTCATTTTAGTATCAAAACATATGAAATTAACAAAAGTTATAAAACTATGAATGTTCTCACAATTCCCAAAATAGCCAAATTGAATCAAATATGGTTACCATGACTGTAGATTTAAGAAAGATATTCCAAACCATAAAACAACTCAAATAACTTTAAAGTTATCTATTATATGTGTATATTTTTTAAATATAAACACTTTCATAGCATATATTTGTAAACCATTATTTTATTTTTATTCTTTATTGTACAATATGGAAATTTCTTATAAGTTATTTGAATATAGTCAAATAGATTAATTTAGGGATTAATGGTTATGTTAGGCTGTGTTTAAATATATAAAAAATTCTTTAAAAGGTATTTAACTAAAATATATTTATTTATTTTTAGTATCTAAAAATATACATCAATGTTTAGTACAGAATCAAGCCAACAAAAATCAAGTCACCTTCTAACACGTGATATGCTTAGAATGACTAAATGTATATGTTTTCAATATAAAATCATATTTTAGTTCAAAATAAGTGTCACATGCTCAATTATATGAAAATCATATAAAATTCTCATGATACTCTTGGAAAATGATTGTGATTCATTTTTCACCTATAAGATTAGATTATGTGTCATTTTGACACATGGCATGGTTAATATGACTGAAAATGTATTTACCATTTTAAGTGATCAAAATTTATAAAACTCATAAAAAATACCCAAAACCAAGAAAACATATGCATATTTTCATATATGTTATTTTCAATGAAAAATTATTAATTTCTAACTTATAGTAATGAACGACTTATTATTATTATACATGGTTTGATTAGAATGACTAAAAAAAGATGTTTTCAATAAAAAGGTGACATTTTTAGTTCCAAATGTGTGTTTTATGCTCAATTTTTATAAAATGGTGTTGTACTATCATAAAACTATCCAAAAAATAACCATTGATTCATTTTTCCCAGTAAAGAATGAATGTTAATTATTCCGAGTAACAATTTGATCGGTATGACTAAAAGTGCATGTTTTTAATTTAAAAAAAATATTTTACTTTAAATCATTTTTTGGATGCTGGAAACCAGGAAAATGATAACAGATTCTCATAAAACTCTAAAAAATGGCCAATTATTCATTTTTCCTCAATAGGAATGAACTTCACATCATTTAAACATGATGTGTGGTCAATATTATTGAAATTATATTTTCCAATTTTAAGCATGTAAAAAGTCAAAAACACATGTAACATACTCAAAACCAAGAAAATGTGCTCTGATTGGTGTGAAACCCTAAATAAATTATTAATGATTAGATTGTGATATATGTGAATAAAATTCATATCATATTGATGCATGAAGTTCACGGAATGACTGAAAGTCTATGTTTTCTAATTAAAAGTCACATTTAAGTTCAAAGAATGTGTCAGATTCTCAATTATATGAACATGTGATTATCTATCATAAAAATATTTTACAATAGTTATTCATTCTTTTTTTCACATATAATATTGAATCTCATCCATTTTGAGATGTGGTATGGTGTGTATGATTGGAAATTTATTTTCTTACCTTATGTATTTAAGAACTATAAAATGTGTGTCACATTCTCTAAATCAAGAAAACATGATTGAATTTTCATGGAAACCTAAATCAATGACCAATGATACATTTTAAATATATTTGAGTGAAAAACACAACATTATGACGTGTGGTGTGCTCAAAATTACTGAAATGGATGTTTTCATTTTAAAATTCACATTTTAATTCAAAGCATATCAATTCAGAGAAAATAAGATCAAATTATCATGAAACTCTAGGAAAATGATATTTGATTCAATTTTCAAATATATAAATGAATCTCATCTCATTCTGAAATGTGATGCAGATGATATGATTAAATTTATATTTTCCCATTCTAAGAATTTTGAAAGTACAAAATTCATATCACATACCAAAAATTTAGAAAACATACATAGATTTTCCTAAAATTCTATGTAAATGATTAATGATTCGTTTTTGAAATCTAATAAATAACTAAATGTTATTTTTACACATGGTGTGGTTAAAATGACTGAAGGTATATGTTTTCAATTAAAAAGTCACACTTTTAGTTCGAAACATTTGTCACATGCTCAATTCCAAGAAAACAATATTTGATTATCATGACACTCTAGGAATATAATCATTTGTTAATTTTTCCATGTATGAACAAACCTTGCATCATTCAATGTTGTGGTTTGGTTGTTATGATAAAAAGTGCATGTTTCCAATTTTTAAGCCATTTCTTAGGTCAACGGGTGTCACATGCTTAAAATGAAGCAATCAAGATTGGATTTTCATGAAACATGATAAAAATAGTCAATTATTCATTTTAAACTATATAAATGAGACACATGTCAACATGAAACATACCGTGTTTCATATAATTACACATGTATTTTTCCATTTTAAATATTTAAGAAGAACAAAACATGTTTCATATACTATAAATTGAGAAAACTTGGTCAAATTATTGTAAAATTACACTTCAATGGTGTATAATTCATGTTTTACATGTATGAATGAATCATAAATCATTCTGAAAAGTGGTGTAATTAGAATAAATAAAATTTCGTGTTTTTTTAATTTAAAGTCACATTTTAGTTCAAAACACATGTCACATGTTCAATTTTGATAAAAAAATATCGAATGGACATGAAACACATAGAAAATAACCAATGATTCATTTTTAACATATATAAATAAACCACATGTTATTTTGACATGCAGTATATCTAATATTATTGAATTTACATTGATCACATCATGATTCACTACTTTATTTCACCCATACATCACTATTTTAAACTGGGTTTTTACTTAAAAATTCAAATAAAATATCAAATTGCACATCCCATTTGATTCAATTATTAAATTTTTATCACTGTTAAAAAGAGAAACTATATATGTTTTGGTGATTTCTTTGTAGGAGGAGGTAATTTGAAAGATGAGACCTCACTCACCTGGTTCCTCTCGGGCGCTCCTTTCTTCTTTCCTCCCCTAGTGTTTGGCTATAATCTCTACAGTGATGAAGTCTTGCTTCGCTCCCCCCGGTCCCTTCGTCTATTCCTCCTTCTCTCCTAGGGAATCGCTTTCCCCTGGATCTTCATATTCTCTCTCGTTCAATCTCTAGGTTAGTGATGTATCTTGGTGCTTAGTGATGGAAATTTAGTGTTTTCCCCGATCGTCTTTATATGCTCTGACCTTGATATTTTATGCTCCTCTTCAGATCGGTTCTGAAGCAATGGACTCTTTGAGGTTTTAGGTTTTTTGGTTGGTTGGTGGTGGATCTTCATGATGTATCATTCTTTATTGTTCTGGGTTTCTTTCTTTTGGACGTTCTTTTAGTGTGCCCTTTATTTTTTGTTTTCTTGGGTTTCAGCTTTTCTTCCATTTCCCGTTTTTTTTGTTCTCTGGTCTCAGTTCTTTTGGGGTACCCGACATTGTGATTCTTCGTATCCCATACCTATTCTCTTTCTCCATATCTCTACATCTCTCTCTGAGGTGGATTAGAGTGGTGGTATCTTTGGGGCTTTGGGAAGTGAGGTCAGTGGGTTAGCATGGTGGATTCTTCTTTGTCGTCACATGGTTATGGTCGACTTTGGCTTCATTGGCTCTACTCATCGGTGGAGTTTTTGTGGCAAGTGTAGTGCTTGTTGGTCGTTTCTGACATGGCATGGTGTTCTTTGGGTGACTCACCAGTTTTGAATGGACCTGAGGGTCGTTTCACGCTCTGTTGGAGGGTTTAGCTGATTGTTTTTTGATTTTGTCGTGGGTTTGTGGCTTGGTGCTGGTGTCGTTTGGGGCATCAGGGTGGGGTGCCCGGAGATTCTCTTGTCACATCCTTCTGACAGCTTCCTCAGTGGCATGATGGCTCAACAACGATGATGATAAAAAAGTTGAAAGTAGTGATGATATCTTTCTCAACCCTGATGTTGGATTTCGACTGAGCGATGATGTCATGCTATGGTTGTGATGTTGACGGTGGTGTTTCGAACCAATGAGGATGATGGTTGAGGTGAGTGACAACGTGATGATGGGCCAGTGATGGAGAAATTTTTGGTGGATGGCCTTATCAATGACTTACTCAGATGTGATGATGGAAACAATTGATGTCAGGTACATGACTCAACAAGGTTATGCAACTTGAGGTGGATGTGTGGTGTTTGTCATGATTTCACTTGAAAATTTGAAATTTGAAATTTTGAAATGAATTCTGGAATGTTTGGGTACCACTGAGGATCTGTTGTTTTTGAATATTGGTATTTTTTTATGGTTACCAGTAATCCTTAAACTAAATTTTTAGAAAATTGAAAAAAATGGCTTAGAGGAGGTGATTTGGAAGGTATGAGATGATCCAAAAGGAAAATGGGCCAAATTGCATGGAAGGCCAAGGAAATATATCCACTTTTTTTCACATTATGGGTAATATGTTCATTAAAATGGGCTGAAATTTTATGGGATGATCCAAAATTTAGTGGGATACAACCTATATCAAGAAACCCAAGTCCAATTTGGCAATCTGCTGGCCCATATGAACTAATATGTCCAGGGGACCGAATTTGCACGAATTCAAAATTTTAGTTTGGTATTTTGACAATATATCCCAATAAAAATGTCCAATGGCCATGAAATTTGACATGGAGATATAAAATAGGTTGTTCAACAATTTTTCTCTTTCTTCTAAGTCATGATATAACTTTTTACAAGTCCAAAATTGAGATGCAAGTGGAAAAATCACTTCCCATTTTGGCTACAAAATGGCACCATGGGAACTTCATTTGAAAGTTATACCAAGATGTGAATTGATATCATTTTGGAGTTACATAGGAGTCCTATAATCACCTTGGAGGTTCTGTAACTACCTATACTCATAGGGAGAGCTCCTGAAGCAAGGATCCCTTCCTTGAAGACTTCCTCTCATTCCAATGTTGTAATGTTTGTGTTTTCATAATAAACTTCTTAGTTCCTATTTTATGTCTTCTATTCTATTAAATTTTATTCTTCTTGAATCTTTTTATCTAGGTTGTAATTCGAGAGTAGAAATAGTGTTCGATCCAACTCTATCTAAACCATTGTGAATGAAAAACGTTTCTACAATGACTACACATCCAATGGAAGAGTAGTTCTTTTTAGTAATAAGTATACCTCTTACTTTATTCAATAATTTATTTTGAATGAATGAGATACTAAAATTTACATAAAATGATCTATGAATTGAGTTTTTAATTTAAAAAAATACTATGAATGTAATTGAACAATTCATGCAAAAACAAATGAGGTCGAGTAATGGGTGAATTGTGAGAGTGCAACCTTAATCAGTTAAACAAATCCACATGAGATAAATTTGTTGAGTATAAATATAATCAATAAAATCAATTCATCCTCACTTAAAAAGTAGAAATGAGCTATAATTCACTACTAACCATAATCTAGCTTTGGAATGACAATCAAAGAAGGATTCTATGATTTCATGTTCTAATGCTAGCATAGGGTTAAATTCATTTCATCTTTGTGGTTAAGTTAATTCTTGTTGGGTTCAGGGGTTAAAAAATTAGGGGATCAAATCCGAGCAGGGGCGAATTTCCGGGTACTGTAGAAGCACTGTAGTAGGTGTACTGTAGCAGTACTGTAGCAGCTGCGGAACTATAGAAGTGGTGGCACTATAGCGGCAGAGGGACTGTAGCAGGTACTATAGCGGCAGCTGTACTGTAGCAGGTACTATACCAGTGCTGGTACTGTATCAGTACTGTTCACCGAGGGGTCCTTTGGGCCAAAAAATGGGCTTTCAAGACTTGTATTCAGGCCACTTGGCCTTGGGCCTTCGGGCTATGTAATGGGACTCCCTCTTCCCAGTCTAATGAGGTCTTTTTTTTAAATAATAAATTGAGGCTTCGACCCCAACCTTTATTAAATTTTTTTTTGATTAATCAGAAATTTAAGAGGTAGAGTTAGATTGATTACACCTTCTAAAAATATTTTCTAAAAAATATATCTCTTCTTTATGTCTTATTAATCAAATTTCATTTCCAAAATAAAAAAATGCAATCTTCTTCCAGCATACTTCTTCTAGATTTATGAATGAAAACCTCCCATCCTTTTAAGTAGTGTTTTTCTCATTTTATTTTATTTTCAAATAACTTTATTATTTTGTTAAATTTACTTTTTCCTTTGAAAGAAGCCATTGGTCAACCACTCTATTGCACCTAAATAACCAAAAAGTGAACATCATTTGAGATCATCCATGATAGTTCATTTAAAATTGGCACTGTTGATGGGGAGTTAAGTAATTATTTCAATGAATTATTGGTATTTCTTTTATTTGTCATTTTTTTCTTTTCTACTCCTCTTTCATTCTTCTTTCCCCTTTCTCAAGTTTTCATTTTTTCTCTCCTTTTCTTTTTATCAGAATATCAAATCAAACTTATTTTCTTTTTATTATGGTACAATTTTTTTCATTTATTTTTTATTTTTATTATATTTATGACATGAAATAATCCTAAAGATCTTTTAGATACTGACCTTTAGATTGAGTGCAACCTTAGGGCTTGAATCTGATAGTCTCAGTATGTGGGAAGTTTTAACATTCAAACTGTTGGAGAATTCCTCAATTCTAGTAACATTGAAATTAGAAACTATTATAACTCAAACATAAATAAAGAAAGAATGTATACAAACAATAAAAATGTACATAATATAATCATTCATGAATTAGCTGCATCCAAAATTTACTATTAACCAAATTGTATTGAATATCCAAATTTTGAATTGGACTTTGAACTGAAATCTAGGTTACTTCCCCTATTTCAAAAATTTCATGGATTATGTGGCGAGGATCAAAAAAGAATTAAAATAATTTAATGTGGTTTTCTCAACCCTTAAACCAAGAAATGTCTTTGAAGATAAAATAAAACTAATGGCATTCTCATTCTCACTTGATAGAACTACAAAAGACTGGATATATTACTTACGACCTGAAGATGTAACTTGTTGGAATGATTTTAAACATCTTCTCTTGAAAATATTTTTTCTATAATCAAGGGCCACTTCTATTCATAAAGATATCTCAGGGATCTAGAAAGTAAAAGGTGTTTCAATGTATTAGTATTGGAAATGATTTAAGAAGTTGTGTATAAGCTATCTACATTACCAAATTTGTGAGAACATCCGCATCCAGTACTTTTATGAAGCCCTCACACCTATTGAGAGAAGAATGGTTGATGCTGAAGTTGTAGGGGCATTGGTTAACAAAACACCAACAATTTCACCTATATTTATTGTCAAGATTTCACAAAAATCTAAAAAATTTGGTGATCTAGGTACACCACGTGTTAGAGAAGTACATCAGGTAAGTCCTTCTTCTCTGGAAAATCATTTGATTGGCACCAAGTTGGAACAATTGGACACTATAGTTAAATAGATTTCATTGGATTAAAAGGCACCCCAACACACTCTTATTAGTCCTTATATTATTTTCAGTGAAACAAACCACCCAACTGACTACTTCCCACGACTATAAGAGATGGAGTATTGCACAACAATATTCCTTATGAGACCATATCAGCAGTAGCAATAACCACTTCCCCAGAATAAGTATGATTCCTTTTATCCAACAGATATCCAAGGGTGGAAGAATCAATAATACATGAGTTATGGATCTCGATAATAAAAAAGATCCCCCTTTTCAATAAAATTATCAGTATCATCTACCTTACCAACAGGGTTTCCTACAACACCAAAGGATATTTAAAGATCAAGAATCAACAAGTCAACAACAAAGGAATTCTAAACCAAATGTAGATTATAATAATGAAGATCTTTTGAGTATTTGTTAATCAATAGAATGATCTAAAGAGTCATGGTTCGGAGTTGAGAGAGTTGACGACACAAATGAGTTAGATTGCCACCACCCTCCATGAACTGATAATTAAGAACTGTAGAAATATTCCTTCCAAACCTACTCCAAATCCCAAGAGGAATATCAGTTCCATCACATTAAGTAGTGGGAATAAAATTACTGATACATCTACACCTATCATTCCACCATGATTCACCTCAACCTTGGACAAGCCCCATTCAAGACATGCTGATGAGAAGACCAAGGAGAAAGGAAAAGGTAAGAAAAATATTTATGATGTTACTTCTAAAGACATTCCCTTTCCAAATAGAGTTTTACAAAACCATAAGATGGCTGAAGAGGTGATTCAAAAGGATGTTTCAGATAAATTCAAGTGTATTGACATCAAAATCCCTCTACTTGAATCCATTAATGAAATTCCAAGGTATGAAAAATTCTTAAAAGAACTTTGTACCAATCTAATAGGGTTCAAGGGAAATGAGAGGATCAATCTTGTAAGGAATGTGTTAGCACTCATTACATCAACTCAAGCAATTCCAACAAAGTGAAAGGATCTGAGTACATTCAAAAACCCATGAACTATCGGGGAGTTACACTTTTCTGATGCGCTATGTGATTTATGATATTCCATAAATGTGATGCCTCACTATGTATTCTCTTCTTTATGGGTTGGTGAGTTGAAGATGGCGAGAGTAGTGGTGTAGTTTTAAAATAGATCAACAACATATCCAATGAGATTCCATGAGGATGTACGTGTTAGGGTAAGGTACATGATCTTTCTAGAATGTTTCTATGTTCTTAACATGGAGGATTATCAGGTTAGTTCTCATGATCCCATTATCTTAGGTAGGAACTTCCTCAAAACTAAAAAAACTATCATAAATGTCCATGATGGTACACTTTCCATGGATTTTAGAGATGAAGTTGTGATATTTAATGTTATGGAATCCATGAAGCACCCCTCAAAAGACCATTCTTCTTTTTCTATCTACCATTTTGAACTACCAATTAAAAACCCCTTGGATTTTTATTTTCATATACTTAGATAGACTATGAGCATTGTTTCTAGTTTGATGTCTAAAAGCACTTCCACATCTATTTCTAATACAAAAAACTCTCTTAGATTTGATTTTGAAATGGATTCATATTCTTTTTTTGATCATGTTCACTCTGATTATCACTTGGATGTTGAGTATGTTGATGGATTGGATTCATTATTCTCTTATTTTGATGATGTCTATTCTAGTAGTGATGTTCATTGTGCACATATTTTTATTCCTTCAATGTATCCATCCATACATCACTCCCCTTCATTGGAACTCAATCCATTTCAACCAAATCTCAAATACTCATACTGGTTATGTGGTGCACAACTACCTATTTTCATTGCTAAACACCCCCTTTTGAACATATAGATTTTTTTAATCTTTTGAGAGAGAAAATCAGGAAAATTGGGTGGAACTTGGCTGACATATCAGGTATTAGGCCCTCTATTTTCATGCATAATATTTTTTTGGAGGATGGAGCTAAACCAGTTTGGAAACCAAAAAGGAAACTCAATCCAAAAAATCTAGAAGTTGTTAAGAAGTAAGGTAAAAATTTGATCGAGGTAGGTAAAATTTATCCCATTTTAGATTCCCAGTGGGTTAGTCCTATTCAATTTGGTCCTAAAAAAACTAGTGTTACTATTTTTAGAAATGAGAGAGAGAAATTAGTTCAAATGAAGGTGAAACAAATTGGGGTGTTTTTATTGATTATAGGAAACTAAATGAATCCACTCACAAGGAACAATACCTATCCCATTTATTCATAAAATCCATGAGAGACTATCTAGTAAAACACACTATTGTTTCTTGTATGTATTTTTAGATATTTTTAGGTTTCCATATCTCTAGAGGATCCGATGAAGACAACATTAACTTTTCCATTCAATGCATTTTCTTACCTAAGGATTCCATTTGGAATTTTCAATTCCCTAGGTACCGCCTAGAGATGCATTGTGAGTATTTTTTTTATATTTCATTGAGACCTTCATAGAGGTATTTATGGATGATTTTACAGTGTATGTGTCATCATTTTATGACTATATATTTAGTTTGGGAAAGGCATTGATTCATTGTATTGAGAAGAATCTGGTATTAAACATTGAAAATTGTCATTTCATGGTAGAGTATGGAATTGTATTAGGGAATGTAGTGTCAAAACATGGGATAGAGGTTGGTAGATCTAAGGTAGATATTATTTCATCATTATCGTATTCTTTAAGTGTGCGTGATGTTATATCTTTCCTAGGGAGTGTAAGATTTTATCAGCGCTTCATCAAAGATTTCTGTAATACTTCTCTTCTTATGTCACAATTACTTAAAAATGATTCTAATTTTTTATTTAATGATTCATGTAGAACTTCCTTTGATGAGATAAAGAAGTGTCTGACCACTGCACCAATCATAAATCCCCCATCGTGGGAAATTATATTGAATCTTATGTTTGAAACTTTGAACTTTTTGTTAGAGATGTCTTATCAGAATGGGTATAGGGATGTTCACATGTGATTTCCTTTGAATCGATGACATTGGATTCAGCCCAATCAAACTACACAACCATAGAAAAAGAGTTTCATTCCATTATATTTTCTCTCAATAAATTATGTTCATATTTATTAGGCTCCAAAGTAGTTGTGTTTTTGACCATGCAGCTATGAGGTGCCTATTGATGAAGCTAGATTCAAAGACCAGAATCATATGATGGATGCTCCTTCTTCAAGAATTCGATATTGAGATGAAGGACAAGAAGGGGTCAGAAAAAAAGGTGGTGGTCCACATGAGTAGGATTACTCACACACTATAGTATAAAACCATGGACAAGGTACCACTTCAGGACACTTTCCCTGATGAAAACATTTATACCATCTCAAGTACAAATTCCTGATATGCTGATTTAGTGAACTACCTTGTTTCCTTTAAAATCCTTCAAATTTAATGAAACATGAAGTCCAAAAATTAAAAAGTGAGTCTAGGTTTTATATGTGGGATGATCCCTACCTATGGAGCATGTGTAGTGATCATGTTATTAGGAGGTGTGTTCCTAATCCATAGATTGAGTCTATTATACATCGCTTCCATACAATTTCATGTAGAGGACACTTTGGACCCCAACGAATGAATAATAATTTTTTTGAATCTTGATTATATTGGCCTAGATTATTACAAGATTCTAATATTTTTGGTAAGTCATGCTCTCATTGCAGATACACTGGGAACATTTCTAGAAGACATGAGATTCCCTAAAAACCCATATTATTTTTTGATATTTTTGATGTGTGGGGAATTAATTTTATGGGCCCTTTTCAAAGTTCATTTAGTTTATTTTATATTTTGGTTTATGTTGATTATGTTAGAAAATGGGGGGATTCCAAGTCCACCATGACTAATGACTCTCATGTTATAATAGAAATTGTCAAGGCTACATGTTTTTGCAGGTTTGGATTACTAAAGGATATCACCAGTGACCAAGGGACACACTTTTATGATCAGAATTTGTATTTCCTCCTTCAAAAGTATGGGGTTACACATAGAACATCAACACTATACCACCCCAAAACAAATGGCTAGACTAAGGTTTAAAATCGTGATTTTAAATAAATTTTGGAGAACAATATACAAAAAAATTGGATGGATTGGATAAATAACTTGGATGATGCATTGTGGGCTTATAGGACATAGAACAAGACACCAAGTAGTATGTACCCATTTTGGATTTTTTTGGGAAAGCATGTCATCTCCCAAAGGAAGTTGAGCATAAAAAAATTGGGATATAAAGAAATGCAGCATGGATTTGGCCTAAGATAGAATTCAAATAAAGGTTTAAATTCAATATCTTGAGGAGATTTGATTGTAATCATATAGGAAATCAAGGCTGTATAAGGAAAGATCAAAAGAAACTCATGATAGAATGATCCAACAAAGGGAGTTTCATTTTGGAGAGAAATTCTTACTCTACAGTTCATGACTGAAGCTGATTCCCGGTAAGTTTCATTCCATATGGTTAGGTACTTATGTTATGTATAATGTATTTCCATATGGTGTAGTGGAGATCACACAAGGGTACATTATAAAGATATTTATATTCAATGGGAAACATTTTATGAAATAAATTGTGGTAAATCCTAACGATGTGGTAGATTTCATCACACTGCATGACCCATTCATCACTTAAGAATATTAGGTTGTTCCTAACCCATTCATTTTTATATTAGTTTTCCAATTTAAAATTCTACATTTCATATGCACATATCATCACATAGGTTCACATTGAGGATAATGAAATATTTTATGTGTAGGGTAGGGGAAAATATTTTGTGGTAGATATTTAGGATTTTCATTTGTGAGTTTTGTGTGTGTTTTCTATTAAGTTTTCAGTTAAAATTTTCAAAAATAAACTCATGTAACATGGTAATTTAGATATGGAATATATGGAATTTGCACATTTTCAAAATTAATTAGTTTCATGATAATAATGAGAAATATTTCTTCATTAAAGGGTCTTATTTTTATAAAAATTGAAGTTGTTGATGATATTATTGGTTGTGTCATTATAAAACCTTTTAGGTTTTGACACCATTATTTATGATATTTGTTCACGGTAAATTGTCTCATTGATTTATCAACTCAAATTTCATGCAACCATGACTTTTGAAAATTTTCATACTCAATTGAAGGTATAGAAAAGTTAGGTTAAAAAGTTCATCTCCTATCAATGGTTGATTCATACGTTCATTTCTCTTCTGAACAATTTCATTACTTTACTCATTTTAACTATGAGTGTGTACCTGTTATTCGACTATTAAACACCCAAAAAATTATAAAAAATCAAAATAAAAATACAAAAATATGGGTGGTATCTTGGTCAGGTCAAAACCCACTCTTCCTAGACCTTTGAGCTTACTTTAACTATTATAAATATTGTTGTGAAGTGATCAAACAAGGGTTGAAAGATGAGTGGGAGATTCATTCCAAATGTAAATTTAAAGAAACAAAAAATAAAATAAATGAGGGGAGTGGTGAAATGTAAAACATGTGGGGGTATCTAGGTCGGGAGCTTGAGGTTTGACTTTTGGGAATACTTAAGTGAGTGTGTATTGGAATTTGATTGCAAAGGAATGTATAACAGGTTCGGTGAATTAAAACAGGTAAGAAGTATTATTTTACTTGACCTTAATATACTGAATAAGGGGTGGAGATATGAACCTAAAATTATTAGAACACACACATGTGGGGAATTAGTGGAATATTATACCCATGAGTTTCTTTCTATGATTAGTTTCATTAATCTCACTGGATTTTTTTGGATATGATTTATGAGATACTGACATTAAAATTTATGGATATTGACTCTTGATGAGATTCTTACATTTCCTATATTTTCACTATAGATTTAGTAATATGAACATGAATATATTGTCATAATTTTCTGGAATACATGATATGAGGTTTTTACTAGGAGTCCAAAAGGGTAAGTGTGGGGGTGTGATCAAACCATGAATCACTGCTTTATTTCACACACACATCACCATTTTAAACTGGTTTTTTATTTAAAATTACAAATAAAATTAAAAATTTCACATACCATTTGATTAAATTATTAATTTTTTATCACTTTTTAAAAAGGAAATTATACTTGTTTTGGTGATTTTGTAGTAGGAGGAGGTGATTTGGAGGGTCAGATATGATCTAGAAGGAAAATGGGTCAAACAACAAGGAATCGCAAGGACACATGTCAATTGCGTTACAAATTTCAAGATAAAAATGAATCCAAATGGTCTTAAATTTTTTAGGATGATCCAAATTTCATTATTCTACAACCCTTATCAAGAAACCCAAGCCCAATTCTGCCATCTTATGGCCCATACAAATTTATCTATTCAGCGGACCAAATCAGCACGAATTCCAAAGTTTTTTTAGTATTTATACAATATA
This sequence comes from Viscum album, assembly GCA_963277665.1. Lineage (NCBI taxonomy): Eukaryota > Viridiplantae > Streptophyta > Magnoliopsida > Santalales > Viscaceae > Viscum > Viscum album. The sequence goes on from OY728148.1 coordinate 2,055,541,040, forward strand.
TCCTAATAAAGATATCCAATGGAATTGAAATTTGGCATGGAGATATTCCAGAGGACGAAAAAAAAACTTTTATCATTTATCCAAGTCATGATATGTCCGTTTACTAGCCCAAAACTGAGATACAAGCGGTGTAGCCAAAACTAGGTTCTCAAAACCACTTCCCAATTTGGATATAAAATGGCACAATAGGCACCTCATTTGAAAGTACAACCAAAGAGTAAATTTATTCTATTTTTGAGTTCCATAGGAGTCATCTCATCACCTTGGAGGTTCTATAACTACCTATTCTCATAGGGAGATCTCTTGAAGCAAGTATCCCTTCACCAATGTCTTTTTCTCCTTCTTAGGATGTAATGTTTGTGCTTGAGTAATATAATTATTAGTTCCTCTTCTATTTATTATATTTTATTAATTTTTTTTATTTAATCTTCCTATTTGGACTGTAATTTATGTTTATAAATGGGATTGGTTTATACCCTTTCTTAACCTTTTCGAATGAAAAACATTTCTTCGATGACTACACCGCCCATGGAATAGTAGTTATTTTTTGTAATTGGTATACCTCTTACCTTATTCATTCATTTATATTGAATCAATAAGATAACATAATTAAATTAAAATGATCTATGAATTGAGTTTTTAATTTAAAATAAATTAAGAAATAAATTGAAAAATTCATGCAAAAACACGTGAGGTTGAGTAATGTGTGAACTATAAGAGCGTGAACTTAACTGGTGAAACAAAACCACCTTGGATAAATTTTTAGAGACAAAATATAATCCCTAAAATCAATTAATCCTCAATTATAGAGTGGATATGAGCCTCAATTCACCACTTACCGTAAACTAGTATTGGAACAATAATCGATGTAGGGTTCTATGATTGCTTCTTCCAAAGCTAGCTTAGGGTTAATTAAATTTCATTTCGGTGGTTACTTTAATCCTCATAGGGTTTAATGGTTAAAAAATAATGGGATCATAATTAATTGGATATTAATTTAAATTATAATTATTAATAAGTAATTTAGGGTGTAGATTTAGATTGATTGCATCTTTTAAAAATATTTTCTAAAAAAATCTTCTCTTAATATCTTATTAACCGAATTTCATTTCAAAAATAAAAATAAAAAAATTGTAATCTTCTTCTAGCATACGTATTCTAGATTTATAAATGTAAACCCTATATCCTTTTAAGGAGTGTGTTTGTTCCATTTTATTTTATTTTCACCATTAATATCTTGTTAAATTTACTTCCTCCTTTGAGATACAACCTTGGTCAACGACTCTAATGCACCTAAAGAACCCAAAAACAAACAACATTTGAGGGTGCCCACAATAGTTCCTTAGATACATTTTTCAACATTAAGTGTTTAAGAAGTAATAAACTTGTGTCACATAATCATAACCAATAATAAATGATCATATTATCATAAAAATATACTCTAATAATTTATTATTAATTTTTGACACGTAGGAATAAATCGTCTGTCATTTTGACACGTGGTATGCTTAAATCGACCAAATATATGATTTTTTAATTTCTAATTAATTTTATATTTATTAAGTACTTTTAATAAATAAAAAAATTGTTTACTATTACTTATATATTATTTATTTAAATTATAGGTAATTTTATCATGTTAAATAAATGTCAAATGTTTTTTGATTCACTAATAAACTATTCAAAACATGTTCTTGTTATAAAACATTTTGGTTCGATAATGTTATAATGATAACTAAATGTATAAATATGTTTTGAACTAATTGAATTTATTTATTTTTTATATTATTTAAAAAATGGTATTCAACATTTCAATTCTACTTATTATTTTAATTTATAATTTCTCTTATGTTTATTATCATGTTTGTGATATTTCAGCACCAACTAATGGTTATTGTAGTCATTTAGGCCCTTACAAAGTGATAAAAAGGTGTTAATAAAGTGCCACTTTTCTCAATGATTTGTTAGAATTGAGGAAGAGGTCATTTCTTATGACTTTTTTTAGTATTATGAAATGATTCATTTCTCAAAGAATTTGTATCATTAAGAGAGACCCCTCCTAATTATTTTTTAACTAAGTGAAATTCATTTTTGATCACTAAATAAGGGTTATTTTATTAGAGTGGTAAAAATATTTCATATTTTATTATATAAATACTTATGTGTTCCTTGTATTGATATTTTCGTAAATATAATATTTCTAATAGATGTTATTTTTTATGAAGGGATTATTATATATATATGAATCATCCATTCTTGGAACTTTTGGGACTACTACTTATACTATAATAAGTGAATATTCCATAACAAAGATGACCCACCACTGAGTATTTACTTTAATAATTTGGTATCTCCAAGGGAATCAAAAATATATGATATATATTCTTTATTTTATAGGAATTTACCAATTACTATCATGGTGTCCCACCATTAAGATCCCTTGTAATCAATAATCCATTCATAATATATTTAAAATTTAAATTCGGAACCTCATTAAATGATTCTTTAAAACATCACTAAATTTGAGAAGTTTTCTCTAGTCAAGTATCCTATAGCATGAATACCATATTCTATATTTTTGTAATGTCACATGTTTTGGAATGGGATGAAAATTCCAAGATAATTCTTTCTTTTAGTTTGGTAGAAAATAAAAATCTTAAAATAGGCTTCAAAATATGAATATAAGATTTGGAAAACTTAAAAGTGTTGTTTTTAGATGTGGTTTAAGGCTTGAGAGGTGTCTTGAGACTTTTTTTCAGTTCCAATATCATCGAGACTCGAAATAATAGCTTTTTAATAGCCAAAGGGGGTGCATGATTAGCGCATGATTAGTGATAATTGTGAACCTCAACTGTGAGGGACTAGAGGGTGTCACATGGTTTTTCAAGAAATGCACTTGATGTTGCACAATAGTCTAATCCATTTAAAAAAAATTAAAAATCCTAACTTTGTGGGTTGTGCAAGGTTAGAAAAACCATATTCCTATCCCACATAGTTAGTTCCACTTAGGAAGTGGGTTAAAACAATTGGTTCATGACTTTTATAAAACATGAATCTCTTAAAAATGGGAAAAATAAATATTTTCCCTCTTTCTCTTTTAAGGTTTCCCCCTCCCCTCCCATTAACCTAGGAGTTCCCCTATGTAATTACCCCTTCATCCTCCCCTTCCATGGTGGGTTCTCCCTCATTTGAGTTCCAAATCAAAGGTTGTTTTTTTCACATTGTTTAGACATCGATAATTCTATAGATCCTAATGTTTTTTATCGGTTTCTCTTATATATTTTTATATGATTGATATACAAGCTCATTTTCCATATTTTATGGGTGTATGATGATTGTTCAAATTTCTATCATTCCATCTCAAATCAAAGTCTGCTATTTGATGAGTGGACCATCCTAAGAACGTGGTAGGTGGTATATATAATTTTACCTAAAAGTCGTATCATTTATAAAATATTTCATTGTGTCATGTGCCATGAATTCCAATAATTGTACTTAATTTATGAAACACGTTAAATTAAATTCCTTAACCTTACAATTGATTTTATCTAGACCCCCATGACAAGGTTAGTGTTTTTAACCTCAACTTCATCCATCCCTTTGGGTGTGCCCTATTATTTTCCTTGTTATCCATTTGTTATAATTATCCTAAATATTTTATAGGTATATTTGTTTTTAATCCTAAGAAAATGAAATTGATTAGATGTTAACAAAAATGTTAATTTAATTTTAATAAGGCATGTCTAGCCACATGTACTTTTATCATTTCTATGTGATAATGATAATTAAATGGTTTTGTTTTATGAAATCATTAATACATGACTATCTATGGTAATTGGAACTAGAAATTAAATTAAATGAATTGTTAAATAGTTTAATACCACTTCTTATCCTTATTGTAATTTATCAATGAAATTATAAATAAACGAAATGAAATTTAATGGTGAATCAGCATGGATTTTTTCTATTTCCTATTATTATCCATTAAATTAAAGGTTCCTTACACTTTTATACCTTTTTATTGTTAAAGGTGTGGTTATACTTGAGCTATACTTTTAATCCCAATGGAATTACTTGAGCACTCAGGGGAAACAACCCTGATTCATTGTTTTGAAAACTGACTGAGATAACACACTAGGGTTCAGTCAATGTCTTATCTATATGTGAATTCTTTGGTGTGGTACTTACAATTCACTTGTATATCCGGAAAATTACAATGTCTTGGATTATATCCCTGGATTCAACTTGATGTCCTCAGATAGACAATGCTAAGGATTACCTCCTTGGTATCTAAATCATTATTAGACTGAGATTACATGGGACATGACTCCTAGTACATAGTTAGAAACTTTTATGGTGGAATGATAATTATTTATCTTGTGGATAACACTCAGATCCTTATAGCCAGACTACACGAGTCACTACTATGAGTTGTCTTGACCCTCTAAGATCATGGAATCCTTGGTTAAATTTTTTTCCTTCTTTATTATTATTATCTTTATCATGATGTTCCTTATTAATGTATAATACCCCTAAAATATCTATTCACTTTGTGTTTTACTAGGCTGTAAGCCTTGGTTCTTCATCAGTGCATGTATATCCTTGAATTTGTATCTTCTTACATGTATGAAAATACATACCTGATGATACATGTTTAGACACATTTTATCTTATGCTGAAGTATGTATAGTTCGATTGGTATCCTTTGAGGAACCTGATCATGGGAAGTGTTGATTATTAATTGCACTGCTTTATATTTGATATACCTGAAAACTGCCTTATTTTATATTCACAATGTAGTTTACTTTAGAATCCATTAGTGATGGACTACTGAGTATATCTCACAACTTGTTTGAGTTATCATTTAGTACCCAGATAGATCTCATGGTTTCAAGATTAGGCTTTTGGATTTGGATTTATTGTTGTTATGCTCTGTGTTATTACTCTTGTATATATGTGCTTAGGATCACTGGACTGATCCAATTTTAGGATTCACATGAAGATATCCTTTGAGGATTTTATTCATTTCTTTATAAATTTATTTTTTTTGTATATATACTAACATGTATTCATGTCAAATGTTGTATTTTGGGTTTGGCTTAGTGGTAAACACCCCTTAATTCTACACGAAAAATGGGGGTTCAAAACCAATTGGGTTTAGGTCATTATAGAAGTACTGTAGCCGCGATGACACTGTGGCAATGATGGGAATTGTAGCGGCAGCAGGGTACTATAGCAGCGCGGGTACTGTAGCAGTACTATTCACAATATGGGTCTTAGGCCAAAAAAATGGACCTACGGGAAATGTAATGGGCTAAATTCCCACTGGGCCTTCGGGATATGTAATGGATCTCCCTCTACCCAATTAAAGAGGTATTTTAATTTCTTTAATAATAAATGAGGCTTCGACCCCAACCTTTTAAAAAAATCATGTCAAATGTTTTATACTTGTATTTTATAGATTCATATGGAAATGTATGGTTGTATATTTGGCGTTTTCCAGTTTATTAGTTGTTGTTATCATTCACTTATTCTCATCATTTATATAATTTATGTTGTTTATTTATTATTGATATATTTTTGTTCTACTCTGAACATGATGGTATAGTCTTCCACCATACCATCATCAGACCCTCATTGTTAATTGGCATCCTCTGGCATTTGGGGATGCACACTTGAGGCCATGTGGTAACTGATTTAGCTAATGTTTTTAGAGTGAGTCAAATTGGGACATTATAAAGTGGTATTAGAGGTTTCTTTTACTTTGTCTTAATATTTTAGTCTAGTACACATGAGACTAGGAACATTTTATAACTCGATAAATAGTCATGTTAGGAACTGATCAGACCATGCATGGGGAAAAGACCAAGTGTCTGGGGATGGGACTGTTTTTCAAGATCTTCATTATTACAATTGATAATTATTTAACTTCGGGTAATTAATTTACTTTTTAATGATTATTTATTTGTGAGTTTTTTGGTATTTTACCCTTGCCTTGGTATGCATGGAAAGTATTTTTACGAGCATCGTTATAGGGATAAAGAGATTAATATTCCACATTACATGATTATTTAGCATGTTTGATTGTATACCAGCTCTAGGTATAACATGATGGGTTATTTATTAACATTTTTTCATATACAATATTCTTGTTGGATTATGTTCTATAATTATTTTTATACCATGCTTGAGTGATACACTACCTAGTGTAGTTGTATTCATTACTAGTGTGATAACATTCCTTATTAGAATTATGGCATATGGTTTCTTAAAAAAAGTGTATGCATCAACCTAAATAGTTTTTCACATATATATTAATGGTAAAATTCTATTTAACTAACCGATCCTAACATGTTTCAGCCATAAACCATTGGTTTCATTGGATGAAACATTAGTTTTTATGATTAAATGGGTACCAATTTGCAGTTTATAAAGAAAAAGGGAATTAATAAATTCGGAAATGGTAACCCATATAATTGAACCATCATATATGAACTTATTGTATTCTAAAATAATTTTCCTAAATGTAACATAATGTTAACTATATAAATAATTATTGAAATGTTGTTTGATATAAACTTCCAATGTTTCCTTGTGGTGTTAGATGAATAAAGTACCAAGTCATAACTAGTACTGAATGTTCATTAAACTGAGAATTGAAATGTTTAAATGTTTAAAAATAAAATCTTAATGGATGAAAATGTCTAAATAAAACCATAAAGAGGTTTTCTTATCCTAGAACCTTGGGTAAAGGATTCGTTATATTTTTCATTGAGAGATTCCTTAAATGGGAACATAGACGTTACCTATGGATTTATTTTGACCTTTTGTTATGTTGATCTAGAGGTTAAGTTTATAAGCCTAGTGGCCATCTTGGAATGAACTGATTGTAAGTTCAATGCTTTATGTCTTAGTATGGGGATATCCTGATAGGGGTAACACCATAAGAAATCAAATCATTACTAAATACATGTGAAATGTTTCTGATGAGATACATCATTCGGGTGTTGTTTATCCTGATTAGGACATGTTGTTTATTTAAAAAATAACTTAGGTTAGGTGGCTGGTCATACGCTATTTGAACCTTTTTAGTAGCATTATAATCATGTAATTATCAATTTCGGTGAGGTATACATAACTAGGGAATCATCACCTGCATGTTTGATCATGTGAATTTTTTCTCTTTTTTTAGATGTATGGCATTGTTGGGCCTATAAATTAAATGAAGATAAATGAGCCTATTGCGTTGTTTTTGAAATATCAGGGTAGTATGAATCGATACACGTGGTACCCATCATGTTTTTAAAATACTAAATCAAACCATATTAGTTTAGGGTAAATTGATTAATCTCTTAGAATATATGCTTTTATAATGAGTCATCTTTATGGTAGAGTGGCATGGGTGTTCAAGGAAACCTAATTCATCCCAATGCTTAGGGCGGTGTTGAAAAATATCATGTGTTATAACACTACTGATCATTTTAGTTTTAGATTTTGTGCTTGATGCCAATGATGCATGCAGTGTGGCTCGATAGATCATCACATGTACAACAAGATTAAATTTGATCTAGCATGCTTTTAAGTGGTTTGTTTTTCTATCTTTTTGAATCGGTGCTTGGTAAAATCATGTAGGACATATCTTTAACCCATTATTGGTGGTGGATGGAGTGTGTTATATGGGATGTGTTCCCATTAGTATTAAACAATTACTAGGGAACTACTATGGTGGGGAGCATCACATTGATCTTGTGAAATCCTTCCCTTCCAAGAAGGGGGAAGTTTACCATGGGAGACTATTGGAATAAAAAAACTATCAATGAATGTAACAAACATATAGAAACATTATTCAAAAGTGTATCTCATTTTAAAATCCTTATTTTGACTAGTCATGGAGTATGAATGGAGTTACAGATCATAAGTTAGTCGTTTGAAGTTATACTGATGAAAATAGCCGGCAGAGGAGATTTTGGGGAAAAGTATGGAAGTGAACACCACAATAAAAAAAGTGTGCCCTAGATCATTGTGGTCTCACAAGTGAGTTTTTCATAAAAGGGGACAAGAATTTACTTGAATTCCACTCATTCCAAATACGTTCTCAAGTCCCGTGTGCACAAAAAGCAGTGTTACACGTAAAAAATGGAATCTTGTTTTCATGAATGGAATATTTTGTGAAAAAACATAGTGCAATCATATTACATTCCAAATATGACATCAAGTGGAGAAATTATGTGCGTATGTGAGCTGACCTCCAGAGACAAAGGAATTTTCACACAACTCCATAAATTTGTGCCATAGTGTGCAAACTTGTGCGTTGAAGACAATCTTGCATGCCAAAGGAAAATGTGTGTTCCAACATGGAGATTACTATAGATATGATGACAAACCCCCAAATTTAGGAGATGACATTTGGGTAGATTTCTCACATGTAAAACATCGAGTTACACACATCTCAAAAACCACCTAATTCTGAAAGTTTTGCACAACTACCTAGGCACAGTCCCTCAATGTATGGGCTCCTCCTTAGATGTTTGCACATAACTATTTCTATAGGGAACCAATTTTCATGAAAAGTCATATCTTTCACACAAAACTATTCGTTAACAAATACTAGTCTTCCGTGAAACCTTATTTTCATGCAAGGGTTAATCTTTCTCACAAGAGTTTCCAAGAATGCAGTCACTGGTCCATACAGTGGGGGATATACCCCCGCACTCCTACTTGATATCATTATCGGGATGTATTCCGAAGCCTTCAAACTAGTCCCTTTTCTATTTCCACTGACCCCATGCTATATGGAGAGTCGTACCATGAACTTTTCCAGATGGGTCGACATCATTTTGGTTTTCACCCTTATACGACCTCAATATCCACCCCTAAACTACCATCAGTCAAGATACTCTTCTACACTCCATAAAATACCTTGATTTGACTTAATCATCTTTATCCATTTCCCTTTTCATGAGTTTAGATTATCCTCTTGTATCCTATGTGTACCTTGAGTGGATGAACCCTTCAATAAACTCTTCAAACCCCATCAGCTAACTCCTATGTCTGGTAGAACCAAAAAGGTCCGCTCTTGGATAAGTCTCATTCCTTCCATTTCTAGGAATCATCCACCTAATTATCCTCGCTGTATGAATTTAATCTATTAAATACCCTATCATTCATGAATAGGAGTCCTTATACATCAAAAATAGGATGCATCAGGCCATGATCATGAGATGACATTATATAGTCCTCACTACATGACTTTAAATTGTATCATAACCTATATGTCAGGAATAGGATTCTTTATGCATAAAGCATAAGATTCATCATGCCATGATCATGAGATGATACAACATAGTCCTCAGTACATGATGATAAACTGTAGAATACCCTATCATTAAAGAATAGTATGCCTCATATTATAAACTTGAGATTCCTTATGCATCAATCATAATATTTCTAGTAGTACTCCCTACACGAATCTAAACTATAGCATACCCTACCATTTAAAAATTAGATTCCTTAGGTGTCATGTGCATGATGACTCATGCTACGATCATGATAATATATTCAACAGTCCTCAATATAAGAATTTAAAATATATAATACCCTATAATTTATGAATATGATGACTTATGTGTTAAGAATGAAATTCTTCATACCTTGATCATGATAATACATTCCATAGTTATCACTATAACACTTTAAACTGTAGAATTATCTATCATTTATGAATAAGATACCTTATGCGTTAAGAAAAATAGGCCTCACTTCGTGATCATGAGAAGACATTCCATAGTCCTCACTACATGAAATTAAACTATAGAATGACCTATATAAAAAATATAGGAAGAATCTTGTGATAAGAACGAGATGCCTTATGTTTCAACCATAAGATGCCTCATGTAAAAATCATGAGTTTTCCACCAAACGATAACCACATGATGCCTCATCATGTGTAATCCCCAACATATACTAGGAACAAATAGTAATTCAAGATTCCCTTATGGCTTGACATGAGGAAGAAAGAATAGTAATCTTAATGCATAAGCCCCATAAATCTTGTTCCATGACATGATATTAAACTGTAATCTTACTCCATGCAATGGAAATGGAATTTTCTCATGGCCTGACATGCGGAGGATAATACATTCAAATTTCATGCATAAGCCCCATTAAAATAATTGCTTCTCCATAGAGGCATGTGGGAGGCTTCCATGCATAATATCCATTAAAATCATTACCACTCCAGAGTGGCACCCGAACAACTTCCATGCATATTCACCATTCATATCATTATCACTTCATAGCGACACCTGAGCTGTTTCCATGTGTAATACCCAACCACCTCATCACCGCTCCTTGCATAACATGGTCTGATCCCACATGTAATCCCCAACCACATCTTCACTGCTCTTAGTAGTTTTTTTTCTTCTACGAAAAATATATTTCCCAACCTCAATTCCAAAGGGAATCCACCTAAGTGTAATCCCCAACAGACATACTCATCCCCCTTGGTATTCTCTTACATGTAATCCCCAACCATCACAAACTATATGGGCTTTGATTTCTAACCAAATAAGATACATATAAATCCTCCCCAAGGTCTAATCCCAAAATCTTCAACAACCCTGATCTCTACTGGTTCACATCACTAGTATGATCATGCCCCTTACCAGAGAACACAACTCATTCGGGTCTCTTCGGGTAACTCAATGTGTAATCCTCACACCATCTATCCAAGAGAAATTCTCTTGAGAAGGGAAGATTCCATGCATATTCCCCACACCTTCCCTCTTCAACTCTCCCTTCATGATGTGATCATCTTTACCATATGGAAAAAAACTGCTTGGACTGGTCCTTTAACATGGCCTGATCCACCCTCAAGGGTGTTCTGATCAACCTTTATGGTGGAAATCTTCCATTTATGGGACACGCCCCTAGATCCACCTCTATAGGGTGTTCTGATCCATCCATCCAGAAAAACTTCATGGTGTGAAATCATCCCTTTATGGGACACAACCCATTGTTCCACCTCCATAGGGTATTCTGATCTATCTATCTTGTAAAACATCATAGTTCTTCCTCGTAGGGATGCACATTTATGGTGTGACATATTCCCTTTATGGGACACACCTCTCAGATATGCCTCTATAGGGTGTTATGATCCATTAATATTCTAAAACATCATGGTTCTTTATCCTAGGGATGAACCTTCAGAGTGTGACATCTTCCATTTATGGGACACACCTCTTGGATTTTCCTCCACCGGGCATTCTGACCCATCCATCGGTAAACCTTCCAAGTGATCCCTCTGAGGGGTACACCTCCTTGATCCACATCCATGGGGTGTTCTGATCAGTCAACTCTATCTCTATAGGAATTTAAAATCATGCCCCTATCCATCTCTACATGATGTTCTGATCTGTCTCCACATGATGTTCAATTTGTGATCCCATATAGATACTTCATGGAAAACATGGGATTCTTGAGGTAAAAGACTCAAAAGATATGTGCCTACGGTGTCAACCACCTCATTCAAAACCTGGGATTATTGAGGTTAAATACTTGAATGATATTCACCTATGGAGTCATCTACCACATGAAAAAATGGGATGCATGAGGTGAAATACTTATAATATATACAACTTCGTCATCAGATACCTTGTGATCAACATGGGATACCTTTGGTTTTGCACCTAGGATGCCTCCATGAGATTCCCTACCTAGAGAAATATTAATAGGTACCCAAAACTATGAAAGTATAGAGATCTATAAACATTTCTGACATTACTATCTACTTTGATGAAAGGTTTCTACCCTGTGAGACAGAAGCTGTGTTATTAATCGGTTTCCAAAAATTGATGGCATTGGGAATGAGTTTCATGAACAAGACTCAAATATATGAAGGATACCTAGGCTAATAAATAAGATCCAAGTAGGAATCAATGGAAGGAGGAACCTACTTCCCATCATCCCATTTTTTGAAGGATCCAACAACACCTTCCATGGTTTCAGAGGCTGACCACCTTTGGAAAGTGAGAGTGAAGGAAACAATATGTGTTTCACTACAATGATGTGTTCCCTGACTATGAAATCACTGAAAATAGAGAACTTTTCAGAATGGTCATTATTAATTTAAGAGCCTTGAGGAGGGTAAATTCAATTTTTAAAGTCCTTGAGTAAATTTTCACTATATAATGCCAGTTATGGGTTGGATTAAATCTGGACACTAGATTCTGTCTTGATATGTATGATTGACTGAAGATAATAACATTTCAAAGGCGTTTCAGTTCTTTCAAGGCATCACAATGATGAAACGGTTGTCTGATATTAAAAAATTGATGGGGTATTCTCTTATACTGATACTGCTGAGTGGCATCCCCTTATCCTTTGAGTTAGATTTGTAACATTTTAGAGAGAACTCCCCTATCCAGATGCTCAGTGATGATTAGGGCCTGGTAGCTTGATGTATGTAAGGTGATGTACTTATGCATATGTTGATAGGTTTTTACCCTTATAGGTTAATTATTCCTTAATTGCTTCAGTTTAACCCCTTCTAAAAGATAGTTTTCTAGTGTATTAGTTGTTGTGTAATAAATTCCCATAAGTGGAATTTGATTTTCACTTGAGAAACCTTAGAGATAGGTGATCAAACCTAGTAGTCCAATTTTGATCATGATTCATAGGGTTAGGTCGGATACCTTAATGACCTTAATTTTTATTCAGACAATTGTATGTTAGTTATGTTGCTTTGATCAAGGGAAACATGTGAGGAATTTTGTCTTGGGTTTACATCATCCTTAAAGATAATTATCTTGTTTTAATTCTTGTTTAAAGATCAATTAATATAATGTGATCAAGTTTTTCATCATAGTCATAGTGATGCCTGGGTTTTTATGAAAGATCCTAAGGTTCTAGGATATCAAATTTCACTAATGGGTAGGACTATTTGGGTGACTATCATAGATGAATAGTATTTTTATTGTAAACACTTTAGTTTTCGAAAATTATGCATTGATGATTGTGGACGTTTGATAAATCAAGAAATAGGTAGGTGCCTAATTTTGTAGTGGAGTTATACGGTAGGTCCTAGAATGTTAGGAATTGAAATTTATTGTAGCATGGTCACCATGAACTTACTGATGAATGATGCATAAAATCCCGAGTCAGACCTTGAATAGGGTGGTAAGGGATAGTACACCAACTACAAATGATAAGTTAGTTCACACAAGTTGTGCATGGTACCTATTAAATTTGAACATAAATAAATGGTTAGGTGTGAGCCAAGGACCATTGGTTGTAATGATGTAACCCCTATGGGCATGGTGATCTAGAAATTTAGGGTAAATTAAATGGAGAACCCGGTGTGAAGGGATAATTTAGAAATAACTATGATCCATGAGATGATTAAATGTTGTTGGAACTAGACACTCATAGTAGGGAAAAATGTTTTGAAGTGTAGGTAATGAAAAATATAGCCCTGTTTTATGCAATTGTGGCTCAAACGGATCTATACATGACTATAGATAAAAATATTAGCATTCTCCGAGTCTAAAGGTGATCATTCCCCTCATCATGGAATCTTTATGAGCACAGTGAGATAAAATCATATTTACACCGAGGGACCAATATAAATATCCTTCTTGGTCTGAGGAATAAATTATTTATGAATTTTTCTCAAGTATTAGTTTTAAATAATCTATACTCTATGTAGTATACTAGTGGATATCTTATGGTTGTGACCCTCATTGTCAATAAATTTTGGTGATCCCCATGGAAAAAGTTCTTATAAGGTTTGAATGAGTGATAGATGACATCAAGTTAACACTCAAGATGAGGGGGTTCTATCCATTCTAGACATTATGTTCAGAGTGGATGGGGCAAGGTATATTGTAATTAGTTATATCATTTCATTTTTAAGGTTATGAGTATGCTCCTAAGGTCTTAGAGGGACATCACTCGCAATAGGGAGACCCTCATGTGAGAAGGTTCATGAGATCTTGAGTCTAGTCACTAGACAATCTTTTTGGATCTCATTTGCTATTAGGTAAATGAATAAATGTAAATCTAGAATACTTGGTAAATTATAGATATGAATTCGATTAAGGATTTAGGTAAAATCCAAATGTTAGCATTAATCCTAGAGTACCTTATGAAGATCCATAGATATTGGATTTGGATAGTGTTGGTGTTGGTGCTATAACACATTGATGGTTTTGACTAGGAGATGGTTCATTCAAGGGACATTACCAAAATTTGGATATGTAATTCAGTGAGAGTGCTTGAAAAAATCTCAATATGTGTTGGGATAAGTTTATAGTAGTTGGTTTTTGTGACACGTCTGCAGTAGCAGCCAATCATTTTTTGAAATAGTCAACCAGAGGAAGTTCAATTGGAGTTCTCTCTTATAGTCAGATGTAATTAGTGAGGAATCAATTCCATAATTCCATTGGGATGAGATGGATTAAAAATAATGGGTTCTCCATGTATTTTCAAGGAAAATTCAGTGCGACTAGTCTATGTTGGGTCGATTACAATTTTACATCTCTTTGAATTGAAAACATGTGCTAGAAGTGTCATTAGGACACGTGGGTACGTTTAAATAAAAAATTGATGGTGGGAGAAATATGGATCATAATTATATGTGAGAAATCTAGAGCCTATTTTGGAGGTTTTCAAATGATAGATTATAAAATACATGATTATGTGATCATGCCTTAGGTTAGACAAGTTCGAGTAAGCATTCTCTTGATGTTTCAGTTTTTTATATGATCTTGGGCTTGAGTTTTGGAAGATTAAGTGCCATGTGCTTAAAGTAGCACTTACAGGTATGCTAGGTGTGCGAAATTAAACAAAACCATTGTATCTGAAATTCACAACCCAAGTAGGTCAGCTGATCTTCTAGTTGTTCCCCAAGTCTTCTCAAGGATGATACGTTCTAAGGTGGGGATATTTTAATGTCCTGCATTTTGGACCATGGTGAAAATCCAATAGAATTTGAGATTTTCATTTAGTGTATGGGTAGAATCTTAAATTGAGACTCATAAGGTAAATTTGAGATTTTGGACACATAAAAAGTGTTGTTTAGGGATGTGTTTTAAAAACATATATGTTTCTCAAAAGTTTTTCCAAGTTTCAAGAGTGTCGGGCCTTGAAATCCTAGTTTTTTGAAATCCAAAGGGAGGCATAAAATTAGTTATAAACTTTTCCATAAATTGCATCGACCTGAAGTGTGACATAAGGGTTTTCAAAACATAAACCATATGATGTATTTCCATGAGATACATCTATAGAAAATTATATATCCAAACCGCATGGGATGTGCACAGTTAGACAAACTGTGCAACTAACTCGCATGGTTAGTGACACTTAAGTAGTGGGTGGGCACAATTAGTGCATGAGTTTTAGAAACCTTGTAAAAAACCATGTAGATTTTAATCATGGGTAAAATCATTATTTCCCCTTCCTCCATTAAGGGTTTTACCCCTTTTTCCTCCCATATTCTTCTAGGATGTCCCCTGCACACACACCCCTTCCTCCTCCTTTTCCATGGTGGGTTTTCCCTCATTGGATCTAACATTTGAATATTGTTCATCATGTTGGTTATACCTAGGTAATTATATGAATCCTCATTCCAATTTTATTAGTTTCCTCTTCCAATTTTAATGTGATCATTGTGTGATATTATTTTCCTGGTTTTTAGGTTTTTTTGATAATTCTTCTAATTTTATTTGTTCTGGCTAAAATCAATGCCCGATATTGGATGAGTGGGCCATTTTTAGAATGATGTAGTTGTTATATATGATTTTAACTCAAATTTTAATCATTTATAATTATTTTTGTTGTGTCATGCATTGGTATTTCTGAGAATCACTCATAATTTGTGAAAGACATTAAATTAAATGCCTAGACCATACACTTTATGTTATTAAACCCCCATGACATGGTTGGAGGTTGTAACCTCAAATTGGACCACCCCTTTGGGTTTTCCCTATTATTTTACATGTTAATAATTTGTTTTAATTAACCAAATTCTACTTAGGTTTTTTTTTTGGTTTGAATCCTAAAAAAAATTAAATTGATTAAACATTTGAAAACCTATTATTACAATTATAATAAGACATGTCTACTAACATGAAATTTTACCATTTTTGTGTGAGATGACTAAATAAATGGTTTTATTTTATAAATACATGGATAATTGATTAACTCTAGTTAATGGATGCTAAATTTGAATTAAATGAATTGTTAAATGGTTGGATATCTCCACCTGTCATCATTATCATTTATAAATGAAATTTTAAATGGAATAAATGAAATCATATGGTGAATTGGTTTTTATTTATTACATTGACTATTATTATATATTAAATTCAAGGTGAATTATTCTTTTAGAGATTTTTTTAGTCAGAGGAGTTGTTATAATTGAGTGATCCATGGATTCCGATGGATGCAACCATAATTCATTAGTCTGACCAATGAGTGAGATACCAAACTAGGGTTTGGTCAATGTGTTATATATATGTGAATGACTCAGCATCGTACGGATGATTCAATTGCATATCTAGAAAATTAAAATGGCTTGGATTGTCTCCTTGGATCCAGCTTAATGTCCTCAGACATGTGATACTACATATTACCTCCTTGGGATCCAAATCATTCTTAATCTGAGATTACTTGGTACATGACTCCCCAAACTCAGTTAAAAACATTTAAAGTGGAATGAAAAGGATATATTCTATGGATTACACTCATACCCCTATATAAAAACTTCATGAGTTTTTACTATGAGTTTACTTGACACTCTGAGGCCATGGACACATTGGTTACACCTTGGATCCTTCTTTATTATTATCCTTATATCGATGTTCTTTATTTAAAGTATGAGACCCCTAAAATATCAATTCAATATGTGGATTCATGGGATGCAAGACTTGGGTACTCATCGGTGAATGTATATCCTTACATATGTATCTTATTAAATGTATGAAAATATATACCTTATAAAACATATGCAAAGAAATTCCATATTATGTCGAAGTAGGTATAGTCGGTCAGGTATCTTATAAGGAACCTGAGTGTGACATGGGTTCATTTTTTATTTCACTACTTTACTTTTGATATACTTGCAAACTTTCTTATTTTATATTCATAGACAAGATTAATTTAAACATTTTTTTGGTGGCCTAATAATTGTATATCACACCATCTTCGGGCCACTATTTGGTACCTAGAAAGACCACATGATTTCATGACCGTGATTCTAGATTCATCTTTCTTGTTGTTAAGCTTTGTGTTGTTACTCTAGTATATGGGATCTTAGGAGCATAGAACTGAGCTGGTTCTCAGGATAATCATGGATATAGTCTTTGAGGCTTTTTATAATTTAGTTATACATGTATTTTCTTGTATGTATGCTTCCATGTATTCCTATTGTATGTTTACATCCTGTATTTTTTAGCTTCATATGGGCAGGCATCATTGTATATTTGGCATTGTCCAATTTATCAGTTGTTATTATCTTCCACTTCTTCCCTTCATTTATACAATTTATACTGTTAATTTGTTATTAATATACCACTATGATACTCTAAACATGAGGTTATAGTCTCCCCACAGTACCATTTGAACCCCCACTACTAGTCAGTGGCATCTGGAATATGGGGAGGCCCACTTGAGGGAATGTGGTGACCAGTCCGAATATTATTTTTAGAGTGATTCGGGCCAAGATGTCACAATTTGATTATATTGGATTCACATAGATGTACATATGATTCTTTTAAAGGGAATTCCCAATATTGAAACCGACATTCATTAACCATCAGTTAACTAAGAGTATTTATAATATGTTATAAATGATTTATGTTATTCACTCATGAATGTAATTATTTCATGTATTTTATTGAGGGTTTTAGATATATTTTGAGATTAATGGTTATAAAATTATTTATCACCCAATTTTGATATATTTTTTAATCTTTCATCTTTAGAGAGCATATATATACGACACTAAGAGTAGGCTTTTCATAAGAGTCCCTTGGACACATTTTTATGATATACATAAATTAGTCATTTCTTATGTCACATGGTTATTATTAATATATCTCATGTTTTATCACTATGGTTGGATCAATCCTATGTTTTTTGGATGAATATTTCTCAACATGTTACCACACTTTCAAAAAACTTATACTAGGATTTATGATCTCATAATGTTCTTTTTATAGAAAACAACAATGAAAAAATCATTATTAATTATAAAATTCTTATAGATCATTTACAAAATGAGTATTTATATATAAAATATCTTATCAATAATGTTATATTATTTTCTCATGTATGGTGCACCTAGTTCCAAATGGAACTGGACTTTTAATTATGTTAATTGATTGTATTTAAGGAATTTAATATTATGTAATGAATGATATTATTGTAGTATAGGATTATTGAATGTGGTTTTTGGTGTTGTGAATAGTTGACTCTAATATTTTATCAATAAATTTAAAATAGTTTAAATATTTACTGTAGTAAAGTGACTAATTAAGAGTGAAAATAACTTTTGTATGAATACCCAGACCATAACTCGGAAACAACATCACATATCTAAGAAATTTTCATTTTTTAACTTTAAAGGGAGAAAAACATGAAGATTTTACGAAAAATACTATTTTCCAAACATGAAAATATTGTTCAGAATTTTTAAATAATAAAAGGATCATGGTAAATTTAGTGGGCCAGATATTATTTTATAATTCTAATTTAAGAAGGCTAAAAGAATAAATCATACCATTCTATAATTAAATTTAAATTTACATTAACAGGATGATAATGTTTCTATAAAATTATATGAACCTTTATTTTTATATTTGATAATAAAACATCCTTATTACCCTTTAACTCCACCAAAATATCCATAACATGAAGCATTATAATAAAATCCCATTACAAAGTGCTAAAAAGGATTTCTTAGAACTTGAAAAGTTCTAAGAAATATGGTTTTGGGAAATAATGGAGAGTTTCCCGATTATATTTTAGCACTGAGAAAGAGTCTTAGAACTTTAAAATCATCGTGAGAGGGGTCCTTTATCATCTCTTAAAATACAATGAGAAAGTCCATCGCTGATAGCTGCAACCACTATTCAGTTCAGTAGTAACCCAAAATCAATAAAGAAAATAAATATATACAATAAAATCATTTGATTTATCAATACGAGGCATACCAAAAATAACAAAACACTAATAATAAATAAAATTCATAATTTAATGTAGATCCCAAATTCATTTAGCCACCACTAACATGGTATGGGGGTGAATAAATGGTGTGATTTTTTATAAATTTCATGCTTTTTAATTAAAACTCTTAGACCGGTTAATGTCTTGATCCATTGCTCTTAAATTACATATCCTCATCCAAATGCAGTAGAAAATAAAAACACAATAACACTAGTATTTACAAGGTTCATACTTAATAACCCACTTCTTCTCATGATTGTTTAGTCCATCTAAACATTGATTCTATACTATAAACTCAAGTGACAACAATAGAGATATTACCAAACCGGTTATTATAGAGTCCCACTATGATCCTACTACCTATGTTCAACTGGAAAATGTATCTTTAAAATACATATGAACCAAAATGTTTGAAACCAATAATAAATTCCTCTTTAATACTCTTGGTTTCTTAAGAACAACTTGATATTGTTCTTCTTCCTCGAGACTCTAGGAATAGCAATTCAACACATGTTCCACTCTTCAATAACTTCATCACCCAATGATTTGGATTTGGTATGTTGTTTCCACTCAGTCTACTTCAAATCTTTAGTGATTTGATTCTTCTTATCATCCTTGAATTTTCAGGCATGGTATGTATCCTCCTTTGTGAAAAGATCTCAGTTTCGGTCTTCTTCTCTCCACATTAACACATCAGTGTATTGGATTTCTCTATTTATTCTCGTGAAATTCAAAACCCTTTTCCCCTATTATTCTTTTTATATTAACATATCATGAATATATGTTTCTATAATGGAAATATGGAAACTAAATTATATGCGATAGTAACAATATCAATATTCAAAATCAGAGGATATTTCTAGTTTTGAAATATCATAAAAAACTCATTCAAAATCATAAATTCTCTATTTAAATATCCCTTTAGACAAGGGATGTTTCCATCATTTATGTGATTTAAAATATTACAACGTATTCCCAAAAAATCTTCAGCCTTAAATTCTTTTGAATTTAATCCATCTGTGCATGCATTCATGCACCATTTCTATGGGGCTCTCTTCCTTATGACATGATAATCCTTGCATCATAGTATCTTGAATAATAATCATCTTAAAAGATATTTATGTTTAATCAATGAATAAAATGTCTTGAGAATCATAAAATTTAATCCTTATCCATGACATAAATTGAATATATCTCACTATATTCATGTATCGAAAATATTTGAATTTCACCAAGTACATGAATCATACACACCTTTATATGATATATAAATATATTGGAATGAATATTACATTAAGTAAAATAATTCTTACATAGATATTGATTGACTCATACACATTTCATTCTCATGTATATCTTGAATGAATCATGTAGAAGTTATGTTTATGAAAATCCTAAATGACTATGAGGGGCTACGCGAGAGCTTCCCCACGGCGATCTAAGGTTCCAATTCCTAGGGTTTGCACCACCTCTTCTGTGTTGATCCTCCCACACATTTCCATCTTCGTCCTACTGAAATAGAGTCGAGCTCTCCCTCGAGTGACCCAGCTGGCCCCTAGATCTTGTCACCAACGATGACCTCGTGACACCCCTGTGCAGCATGGTATACATCCCCCCCTCGAGTGGTGCTGTCTACGATAACGTATATTCCTCCCTCCTATATCCCACCGTAGCAAGGTCACTACCATCAAACACATCCTTCGGCCCCCGGATCCCATGTGTGGTGGTGTGCACATTCTCCTGGAGGATATATCCCTCCAACACCTTTTTATGGTTCCCTTGTTCTTGCATCCTCAGTGTCGTCTCTTGAGAGCTATGTCAGTGAAGCTTCCTCATCCATTCATTCTCCTTCGATGGCACGATGCCTGTGTGCCACTGTCCTTGGATATTTTGGTTGCAGGTTTCTCTTGGCTTCTCGGTTAAGTGATCCTCTGGTTCTGTGTTTAGAGCTCTGTTTATGAAGCCTCCACTGCCATCCATTCTCCTTCATTGGTACTGCTTGCGGAACTCTGCGTTCTAGATTTCCCGCGACCCTACTCAAGCATTGTTTTGCCTCATGTGGGTTGCTGGTTTTGCTTTTCCCAAGATCATATTTACTATTCATTAGCCATCCTATACCCTTATTTCAATGTTCCTCCACGCATGACACCTTACTGGTTAGGCTCGAAGGTTTTATGGTGTTTTGGGATGGTCTTGGTGGTGGTCTGATCTTGGGGTTTTCCATCTGATTTGTCATGTTTGGTTCTCACTTGGCAACAAAATTAATGTTTTCAGTTCTCACTTAGCCACAAAGTGATTGTCACATTTGTTTTTGTGGTGTTTTTTGGGTGGGGCTGGTCTTAGACATGGTTCTTTTCCCAACCCATCAATGGATCCTTGTGATGGAATGCTGGTTCTCACCTATCCTCAAAGTGATTTTGCACTGGTGGGTTATCACTTATCCAAAAAGTAATTTTCAAAAATAAAAAAAATTAATTTTCATTCAAAATCCTAAATGACTCATACATAGGTTTGGAATGAATATTATATAGATATAAATGACCCTAATACGTATATATAAGTTTTCAATGACTCATATGAAAAATCTAAATGACTATTTTTTAGCCAGTTCACTTTTAAGATTAATCTCAAATATTCTCCTTTATATCATAGTTACTCTTATGCATGGAATTATTTATCAGTTTCATTGTTCTTCATGAAAATTTACCTTTATGCATGAAGCATATTACTAAACTTACTTATATGTAGCCAGTAAAAAATATTATTTACTAATACATATAACATAAAAATTTAATGAACAATTCATCTCAGTTCTAATCAAATATCAATCACCTTATATTTATCTCAGGGTAATCCCAAATAAAACACCATCCAAATATTTTCTTCTTCTAATTACAGTACCTTTGTAAACCTTTGGATAGTTTCTTATAGCTTCAACTAGAACTATATTTATTAATTACCATCCTTAAATATCTATTTTATTCATATTTATCTAAATGAAAAAAATTAATATAGAAAGTACCACTTCAAAGTTATCAATAAACGTCATTAATCTCAAATAATAGTTCGTTAATCATCACAAGTTTAGGGTTCCTCTTTGAACCTTTCCAGCTAGTTGTCCCAAGTAGAAACAACTCAAATATCCTTTTTCATTTATGATGGTAGTACCTTCATCATCTCTTCTTAGATTCTCAACACATATTGACATCTTCTTAACATCAAGGTAGCCTTCCTTTTTAACAAAAAATACAATTCATCCAATGGGAACTTCAAAAACCCCTTTGGATTTATTGTCAATACCACCAAATAACTTTTATGTTATGTTTGTTTTTTTCTTTCTCCCCCTTATTTACAATAAATACATAGGCATATAGGGGATGGATATTCCTATCTCATATTCAATATCTATCCATATTTATTAAATTGATTCTTCTTCTCAACCTTTTATTAAAAATATTAGCTTGATCCACATGTTGAGGGAAGGATGAATTTATATAATTCCTTATAAATTAACCTTTAGTTAGTCAACTCTAAGTATATATGGGATAAACCAATGGATAAAGTAATAGGGAATAGCCAATGTGATCAAGGTGATCCATAAACTAATATACATGTGATATAAATTAAAAAAATCACTTAAATGGATTCTCAACCAAATTTAAAAAGAGTTTTTATCTTGTATTTATCTTAAACAAATTTAATAGAAATGTTCAAGTGAATTATTTTTTTCTTTGCTTCATAAACTCAACATGCACTCCCCCTTGATATATAATTTTTTTATAAATCAAGGAAAGGGAGAAAGAGTGATTGTATTACTTCAAAATTCATATATATTATAAGTTTTACATAATTACATATTTTAATAGAACAATTCATCTATGACAACCACCTTGTCAATGTAGCTCTACATCAAGGGGTGCAATCATTTCTTATTTATCATGAAACTTTGAACACTTCCTAATGGAACACTTTTCTTACTTTTAAACTAACATATCACTCATCTAGTTCTTTCTTCACTTTATATTCTTTAGTTACCTATATCTAATTAAAAAAAATGGAATAAGGAGGGACCTCTTAACTTCTCAGTGGAAACCACATGGATGAGAGTTTTCTCTCAACCAAGACCTTTCACATGTTCTATTCTCATCATGGGAATATTTCACCATGTTTACCTTCCTATCATGAGCCTTTATAGTTTTCATGGTCATATATTTCCTTTCAAATACTTCCATGTGTAAATAATTCATATTCACCACGTTCAATAAGTCTTATTCATCACGATCAATAATTCTTGTGGATAAAGAGGGATTTCAGTTGGTCTCCTATAAGAAGACAAATTCTTCAGTGGTCTCTATAGTGGAGGTTGAGAATTTGACTGCAGGTGACATGACTTCTCACTCTGGTCAGAATGTTGATGTCCCCATCGAGATATAGGATTCAATCCAGAGATATAGTGATCAGGAGGCTTTAGCTTCAGTCGAAGCAAGAGTGGTCGAGGGGATGATGATGTCAGTGACAAGAGATGCCTCTCTTGGAAATAAAAGATAATAGGGTAGCTCTGATTCTTAAAGTACTGATGTCGAGACACTTTATGAGAGACTACAATCTCTTCCTCAAAGTAGGGGGAGATCGAGGGGTCAGGGGTGTGTCATGGAAGAGACGAATGGAATTATATTCGAGAAGAAGAAAGGAGAATCACTAAGCGACTATTGAAAAAGATTAACAAATAGTTCTTCTTTGGGGGTTTGCCTTATATTCCCGTACTCTTCTCACTTCCTATATTTTGTTTTCTTTTAATAAAAGAGGCCCAACCTCCATCTTTCTTGAAAAAAACTGAACTACCTAATGGTTATATTATTTTCATTATCAATTTTTCTTGAGCTAGTATAATGGAAGTATAATTCTCCATGCCATGTCCGACCTATTTTTACCTCTCACAAAAATTTCCCTAAATCATTAGGTTTCCACTTTTGACAACCCCTCACTATCTTATATATATTTATGTAGAGTAAATTTTTTTCCTTCAGCATTAGAAATTATTTTTACTCTATGCATTTTCTTATACATCTATAATTAGGCTATCTAAACTATTAGGAACTCCCTTATAGAATGCTTTAATTCCATGTATTTGTTTACACAACTTATTGGTATTCTTAGAAGAATGTGAATTATCTTCTTTTGTTTTCTGAACATACTTCCCTTTCACACCATAGGGAATCTATACTAGTAATATAATCATGAATTCTTCATCCCGATGACCCTGAAGATCATATCATCCACATAAATCTTCTAGATACTAAAATTCGTTTTTTTGGTATATTAATTTAATTTTTGGTTATGCCATGATTTCTCTAAGAATCCGACCTCATTTATGTAGTATAAACCCCCCTTGGTTTATGTATCTTACCTGGTAAAAGCATATTAAACTAGGAAGAGTGTTACTTATGTTCAAACTTCCCACAACACAAGCAAAATCCTTAAAACATTATTCTTCCATATTGATGATAAATATTTCCAAAAAAATTATTATTATTATTCTGTTACAACTTGATCCTGATTTTTCTAAGGGGGTATTGTTATATTTTCCATGTTTCTCTATTCATTTGATGTGGAAGAGTGTCTGTCACTTGTCTCCTTTTTCCAAAAATGTTCAGATTTAGTTTTTTACCATACACTTTATGAAATAATAGATTTTATTTCAAAATTATTATGAGAATATTTTAACTATCAATTTGAAATATTCTTCTCACTTGATTGAGAATACTCAAAATTAACCTAAAATAATTTTTTGAAGTATCCTTTAATAAATTTTAAATCATTTTGAGATTTAAAACATATATATTATGTCCTAGAAAACTTTTATTCTTTCATATCCAATTTATCCTCAAGATATCTCACCATATTCACTTTCTCAGTTTCTATCTGTTTCTATTTCTTGATCTCATCGACTTATCACACTTATTTTTTAACATACACCTCCTTATATTCAAAAAACTTATTCTTTTATTTTTTAATATTTCTCTTCTCTTTCATAATTTTGATATTCCACAGAAGACAAGATTATAACTCATACATTAGTTTATATTCAATCACTATTATTTCACCTTAATCCTAATCACTACTTGGGGCATCAAAAGATCTTTTACTAAGTTTCATAAAATTTGTTTCTTCCTCTTATTAGAAGCTTTTCAAGTCAATATTTTCATTCTTTCTCATCAATATCCTTAGTTTTCTACTAGATAACTTATTATTTATCTTTCCCAACATCAATTTTTGAGTTTTTCAATATTTTTATCTAATTTAGATTATGCATCCTTATTTATTATGAAATAATTTAATAAATTTCAAATTCCATTATAGTTATAATTCCTTGGTGGGTTTTTCTTTTCTCTTTCTCTTTTCCTACTTAAAAATATTTGATAAAATAGAATAAACTCTATTAAAATAATTACTATCTCCCTCATTATCAGAATAATGTGATTTAGAAACTTCATAATCTATTGATTAACCCCTTATCATGGATTTAAAATACATATAATCTTTTGATTAATTTTTAAAGATATTGACTTTATCATTTCACAAGTAATGAAAATATTTTTTAGGTCATCTAGATTGAGGTTTTCTCTATATTCTGAAATTGAAATATTTGGATTAAACCTATCTATAAAGTTTCTTATTAGTTTTAAAACAATAATAGATTATTCCAAATTCTCACCAGAACCTATAATATTACTAATAGTTTCATTGAATATAATAAGATTTTCATCAATGTTTTCATCATCATCTATTTTAATATCTATAAATCTACTTATCTAAATATGTAATTTAGCCTCCTTGACTTTTATATTTCCTCTATAGTTTCTCTTTAAAATTTATAAATTTTCATGGTAGTTTGCAGTCCCATGAACTTTGTTTAAGCATTTATAAAAGCGACATTATAATGTTATTTGGTGCTTAACCATATACCTATATATTTATATTATCAGTAAAGTACATGGGAGAATTCTAATTAATAAGAATAATACCCACTATCATACCATTTTTTTCTTCCAAGACAAGTGATTAAACGTAGGGAAACATAATATTCCATCATATGCGATAGTTCATTCCATAGAATATAGGGAAACCCATGCTATTTATAAAAGTTTAATTATCCATACTCAATAGCTTCATAGATCTTTTAAAGAAATCCTAGACTAGATCTAATATAACCTGTAGAACAAAGATTCGATTAGGCACCATTGAGAGGGTTGGGTGAATATGTCATGACCCATCCTCGAGGCCCATGCCGTGACTACCCCAATCCCACCTTTCATAGGCCAGGGGCTGGCGACTATCACCAAAGGAATAAATCCCGACAAAAAGGGGAATGCATTTCCTTTATAAAGTAAACAAACACCACGGAGTAAGCAAGCAGAAGTATACACTAAGTAAAACTGGGTACAATAGTATGTGCGGAAAGTAAATGGGCCAGAATACAAACCCAAACTAAAAGTAAAGTAAAACTGGAAAGAAAGTACAACAACAGAAAGTAAAGAAGAAACGTCAAGCCATCCACTGGAAGTCCCACCTGAAGGGTGGGTACAGATAGCCTCCTCAGCTCCTCGGGTCCATTCGTCCACTCCGTGTACGTCCCGCCCAGTGGTCCACCTCCAGGTACCGACTTGCTCCACAAGCCTCAACCACGATCAGCGCTGTCCGTCGTCTGCATCCAACACAATGTAATGCGGGCAAAGCCCATGCAGGGGTGAGTATACGCTACTCAGTAGGGACCTCGAGACCCCCGAAGGTCTCTCAGAATACACAAAGGATAATCCACAAAGGAAAGATACAATCACGAAGTAACATCCAACACTGCTTAGATATATTCGCATACATATACCTAAGTCATAAATTCCAGTTCGACTCCAACATCCGAGCCCAAGTTCGATCTAGTCCACACAAGATAGCACAACCAATCCACACAAGATAACACAAGTCAATAATATCGAATATAATGATTGAAAGTCAAGACTCAGCTCACACAGGTATACATCATTTGTAAAAAACAAGGAGATGATCAGATGTAGTCACTGATTCATCTAGTTAGGACCCACGTAGGATACTAGACCAGCTAAGCTGTCAGACCCACGTATGATGCTACAATAGAGGTCAATACTGTCAGACCCACGTAGGATACAAGTACTGTAGTCATCGCTGCCGAACCCATGGAGGATTCCTGTACGGTTGTCATCGTCGTCAAACCCACGGAGGATTCCAGTACGATAGTCTTCACTGTCGAACCCAAAGAGGATTGCAGTACGGTTGTCGTCATCGTTGAACCCACGGAGGATTCCATTACGAAAGTCTTCACGTCGAACCCATGGAGGATTCCAATACGATAGTATTCACCGTCGAACCCACAGAGGATTCCAGTACGGTTGCCATCACTGCCGAACCCACGGAGGATTTCAGTGTAGTCTTCATCGTCGTCGAACCCACATAGGATTTCAGTACGGTCTTCATCGCTGCCGAACCCATGGATGAATTCAGTGCAGTCTTCATCACCGTCGAACCCACGGAGGATTTCAGTACGGTCTTCATCGCTGCCGAACCCACGGAAGATTTCAGTGCAGTCTTCATCACCATCGAACCCACGGAGAATTTCAGTACGGTCTTCATCGCTACCGAACCCACAGAGGATTTCAGTGCAGTGGTCGTCGCAGTCGCAACCAGCTCTTGGGTTCCCACAGACAGCATGCTCAATTCCGGGAGGGTCTACTCCACGAGCCAATGGGGGGTCGATACATCAACTGACATGTAGTCCGGAGTTGATGTATGCCAATGTTTCGCCTCGACAAGAGGAACTCAACATGACAAACGATGCGTCAATCGGATGCCCGGTCTGAGAGTTATTGGCATTTTCGTTCTAGGGTCTCGGTTGGTTTTTAAGTAAAAACCAACCCGACTGCATTCCAACTGTGTCCAAACCTCGAGCGGAGTAATCCAGAAGGTCCATCTCACTAAAAGTAATCCAACAAAGTCGACGACACGTCAATCGGACATCCAGAGCTTAAGTTATAAGTGTTTCCGCTCCGAGGGCCCGGTTGGTTTCATGTTCGAACAAACCCGGCCATACCCAATGTTTTCCGAAACCTTGAGTGTAATATACCAAAACTACCTTCTCGATCGAAGGATCTCTACACAACTGAAAATGCGTCGATCGGAGGTCCGTAGCCCAATTTATGGGTAAAAAACCGAAAGTGGTCTAAAAATGGGGGGTCTGGGCCAGGTCCGACCCAGTCCAACCCCCACTAGGTTGGCCGGAACCGGGGCGACCCGGTAGAGCGCAGCCCGGCCCGGCGGGGCGCGGCCTGGTCCGGTCTGCGCAACTTGGCCCAGCCCGGCCTGGGGGCAAGCTGGCTCGGCCAGCGAGCCGAGCGGGGGACGGGGCCCCCCACGGCCTTTGCGCTCCGCGGATGCGGCGAGCACCACATCCTGCTCCCCCGGATCCCGCGCAGCCGCAGGATCCGGCCGCCTGCCGCGGCGGCTTCAGCCGCGGCCGTTCCTCCTGGCGGCGCGCCGGGGCGCCGCAGCCTTCGGGCTGCCGACCGGTTCTGGCCGCCACCTCCGGCCGCCGTGCTGGCGACCCGCGCTGCCAGTGATGTCCGCGGGCCACCAGAGTTGCTCTGGTGGTCTGTTTTTAATTCCGTCTGCGCCGGTGTTCATCTCGGGTCCCGTACTTTACTGCGAAGGCCTCAAATCACTGTTGCGGTCCCATTCCATCATCACCGTCAATCTACGCACCAACAACAATCTACGGAGGGTTTTCAGGCCGTGTTTATTCAGCCCACGCCCTTCGCGTTAGGCGTTATCAAATATCCAAGATTAGACAGGATTTTATGAAGAACGAATAATCAATTTTATTTAAATAAAATTGAAGCAAACCATTCCATGATCCCTCAAATAAAATTAAGGCATACCAAAATTACCAACCCTCAATTTAAACATTTGCGGATCAACATGACAACAAGTTGATCAACATTCTTTGTTTTCTTTTTGAATAAAATAAACAAGGGAATGAAATTATACATAAATAAAAACCCTACCTCGACGAAGTCGTCGAAAGCGGATCATTGTGGGAAAGGGTCATCGTGGAAGACGGCGTCACGGAATGAGGCTCCGTAAGTGTCGTCGGCGTTGCGGTACATGGCGTCACAGAGAAGAGGATCGTCGGCGTCGCGGTACACGACGTCGCGTTGTCGATCTCCAAGGAACTAGTGTTTTTCGTCATCTTTCGTCAGAGGCTGGCGTTATTCGTCGTTCTTCGCGTTCTTCAACGAGGAAGAACGTTCTTCAAGACTAGAGCTCTCCTCTACCAAAACTTCTCGCACAACAAAACAACAATAATAAAATAAGGTTTCCCTTATTTTATTACTCATACCAACCCTTTCAAAATTCAAAATATCACAATAAATTAACGTGCATTGACCAATTAATTATGAGAGTTGACTTGGAATTTAAAAGGGGTGCAGGTGTGTTATTCAATTAAGATGAGTTTACAAAATTTAAGACGGAGGTGAGGAGTTATGGAAAAAGTGAAGGGGTGGGGCTCGTGTGGGCCCCATCTCTCCTTTATTCTCCCAAGTGAAGTTAGCAACCCAATGGGTCCCACTCCAACTCCCACACCTAGGAGTTAAACCACATAAAAGAGGGAAAAAGTGTTGTGACACAACACTTAAACCACTTAGCAAGAAATAAAAATAAAATTGTAAAACAATTATATTTTTATTCCTCACTCTTTTTTTTAACAACTCCTCCTGAGCAAACACAACTCTAGAAAGGGTCTTCTTAAGAAATTACCAGCGCTGCGAGTTCATCGGTGCCCTCAGATTTCGATTCCAAACACTAGTTCAAATTTTAGAAAAAACCCGCTCATTCATTCACTGAACGTACCCGAGATAAACTTCAGAAATTGATTTTGATCACACCGCACCTTGAAATCAGGTGCTGTCAGAAACTGCGCACTCGAAAAATTCCAAAGAAAATATGAAAAAAAAATTCCTCGAAATTTTCGGGTCTTTACATTACTCCCACCTCAGGGCTTTACATCCCCATAAAACTATAACACAAAATAGGAAAAAAAAGAGGGTACTGAGCACGCATCTGAGCCTCCCACTCCCAAGTGCTCTCCTAGAGGTTCTCGTACTGCCATCTAATGTGCACTAGAGGAGTCAACCACCTACATAGGCCCCGCTCTTGTCGATCCTCGATCTCCACCGAGACCTCCGCAAAAGTCGCCCCATCGCCAATGATATGCGTCGGGTCGTGCACGTATCTCCTCAGTTGAGATACGTGGAAAACATCATGCAACTGATGCAACTAAGGGGGATGGGTCAAGCGGTAAACCACCATGCCTATCCTGTTGAGGACCTGGAAGGGTCTGATGAAGCGCGGAGATAACTTGCCTCTGTGGCTAAAACTCTGTAATCAAAGTCGAGGTGAGACCCGTAGGAAAATGTGGTCGCCATCCTCGAACTCCAGTGGTCTTCGCCTCCTGTCATCACAAGACTTTTGTCGGCTCTGAGCTGTACTCATCTACTTTTGGATGATCTGGATCTTCTCTGGTCCTACAAGAGCTACTGAGATTTCATCTTTGCCGATAAGAGAAATCTGGTCTCATCCCCAGGATGAACCACGTTCTTTGCCTAATACAGTCAATCACGACATGGATGATACTTATCCATTCCAAGGATGACGTCGTAAGGCCTCGATGCTACTACCATGAGATCCAACCGTTACTCTGGCCTCCAAGGGTTCAGTCACACTGTCGGCATCAGTGTGTGGTCACTGAGTTTCCTCCAGTAGGAATCTCAAAAGTGAGGGTCAAGTCAAAAGTTTAAACCGGAACCTCTTAGTAACCACACAAGAGAGGACATGAGAGTAAATTCCAAAAGTAAAGGTGTCTTTTATTACTGTATCTCAAAGTACAAAGACAAAAACCACCCACAAGAAAACATCAACAAAGCTAGAAGAAACATGAACAAAAGTCTCCATGTCGGGAGCTAGTCCCACTCCTATCCATCTTCTCCCGGAGCTCCATGATCGTAGGCCTCAGCTGCCTGAAGCTGAGCTCTCCCATGTCCACCCATTCTCTACGGTCAGGGTGGTCTCCCTGGTGGTGGTGGTGGTAGGGCCTCAAAGAATCATCCACGACCCGCTGCTCGGCCAGCTCCTCTGCCTCGCCCACCTACTCCCTGCGGACCACCATGGTTGAAACTCTACCTGGGAGGTCCCTCTACCGCCTGCTGCTCATCAGCAGGATGAGTCGGGCAGTCTCGAGCCATGTGACCCTACCCGCCGCATGTGTAGTATTTCCTGATCCTCGTGTAGCTGGCTCTCCTTCGTGTGACCCGCACAACCAAATCCACATCCTGAGATTTCCCATCTGATGGTCTGGCCCTCTTGGACCTCTGCGTCACCTGTCTACTTCCAGTTGCAGAAGACTCCGCTACAGGTCGTCCTGCGGAGGGTCCCGCCGCTGGTGACTGCTCGGCGATAAAACTCTCCACTAGAAGGGCTCTCTCCAACACCCCTTCCTGCGTCGGAATGTTGAGGGAGATCATCAAATCTCTGATCTCATGCCTCAATCCCTGCTCTAAGGTCCGATACTGGAAGAACGGGTCCCGTACCATATCTGTGGAGTAGTGCGGGAGATCAGTAAACCTCATCGAGTACTGGGCCACAGTCATGCTACCCTATCGCACCTGTAGTAACTCCTGAATGTGCACCGCACAGAGGGTGGCTGAGATGAAATCCGAGAAGAAGAGGCTCTCATAGTCCGTCCAAAGAAGTGATGCCTCGTCGTGCACCTGGAGCATCAGGCTCCACCACCTGCCTGTTGCCGCGTGCAGGAGACTCGCTATAAGGATCACCATGAGGTCAGCTGGTGTCCCCACTAACCTGAAAACTCGCACAACCGCCTCCAGCCAATCCTCGGCTACCTGAGGGTCCGTCTCCCCATGGAACCTGGGTGGTCTCTGACGCTGAATCTCGTGCAGTGCACTAAGGTGATGTGCACTCTCAACGGCTAGAGCTGTTAGCATCGGTGGCTCGGCGGGTAGAGGTACTGCCGGTGCCTTCGCTGAAAAAGGGCCCTGCACCGAGGGCTCGTCGCTCGGTGGGCTGTCATCTCGCACAAAGCTCGGAACCCTAGCTGGATGCCTTCGTGGGACCATCCTGAGAAGAAACAGGTGCGCCATGGTAAAAATAGTATACCTGGTGAGCTGACACAAAGTAATCACAAATAAAACTTTTGAAACACACATGCAATCAATGTTTTCGTGCATTGAGTCGGAAATCAGAAGTCAGGGTCCTGGTGTACGGATACGTCAGCCGGCACACCAACATTGGACTACCTCGACTGATAACCACACTCAATACCCGTAACACTATTGCTTCATAGAATAAATATCAGAGTCCTGAGTTCTGCAGTAGAACCGAACTCCTCTGATACCAATTTGTCACGACCCATCCTTGGGGCCCGTGCCGTGACTACCCCAAGCCCGCCTTCCATAGTCCAGGGGCTGGTGACTAGCACCAAAGGCATAAATCCCGAAAAAAGGGGAAGACATTGCCTTTATAAAGTATAAAAACACCAAAGATTAAGCAAGCAAAAGTATACACTAAGTAAAACTGGGTACAATAGTAAGTGCGGAAAGTAAATGGGCCAGAATACAAACCCAAACTAAAAGTAAAGTACAACTGGAAGGAAAGTACATCAACTGAATGTAAAGTAGCAACGTCAAGCCGTCCACTAGAAGTCCCACATGAAGAGTGGGTACAGATAGCCTCCTCAGCTCCTCGGGTCCAGCCGTCTTCTCCGTGTACATCCTGCCTAGTGGTCCACCTTCAGGTACCGACTTGCTCCACAAGCCTCAACCACGATCAGCGTTGTCCGGCATCTGCATCCAACACAATGTAGTGGAGGCAAATCCCATGTAGGGGTGAGTATACGCTACTCAGTAGGGACCCCGAGACCCCCGAAGGTCTCCCAGAATCCACAAAGGATAATCCATAAAGGAATGATACAATCACGAAGTAACATACAACACTTCTTAGATATATGCCCATACATATACCTAAGTCATCAATTCTAGTTCGGCTCCATCATCCGAGCCCAAGTTCGATCTAGTCCACACAGGATAGCACAACCAATCCACAGAGGATAACACAAGTCAATCATATCGAAGATAATGATTGAAAGTCAAGACTCATCTCACATAGGTATACATCATTTGTAAAACACAAGGAGAGGATAGATGTAGTTACTGATTCATCTAGATGGGACCCACGCAGGATACTAGACCAGCTAAGTTGTCGGACCCACGTAGGATGCTACAATAGAGGTCAATACTATCGGACCCACGTAGGATACAAGTAATGTAGTCGTCGCCGCCGAACCCACAGAGGATTCCAGTATGATTGTCATCGTCATCGAACCCATAGAGGATTCCTGTACGATAGTCTTCACCGTCGAACCCACAGAGGATTCCAGTATGTTTGTCGTCTTCGTCGAACCCATAGAGGATTCTAGTACGAAATTATTCACGTTGAACCCACAGAGGATTCCAGTACGATAGTCTTCACCGTCGAACCCACAGAGGATTCTAGTACGGTTGTCATCACTGCCGAACCCACAGTGGATTTCAGGGCAGTCTTCATCGCCGTTGAACTCACAGAAGATTTCAGTACGGTATTCATCACTGCCGAACTCACAGAGGATTTCAGTGTTGTCTTCATCGCCGTCGAACCCACGGAGGATTTTAGTGCGGTCTTCATCGGTGCCAAACCCCTAGAGGATTTCAGTGCAGTCTTCATCGCCATCGAACCCACGGAGGATTTCAATACGGTCTTCATCGCCACCGAACCCGCGGAGGATTTCAGTGCAGTCGTCATCGCAGTCGCAGCCAGCTCTAGGGTTCCCACACACATCATGCTCGATTCCGGGAGGGTCTGCTCCACGAGCCAAGGAGGGGGGGGGTCGATACATCAGCTGGAATGTAGTCCGGATTTGATGTATCCCAAAGTTCCGTCTCGACAAGAGGAACTCAACGTGATAGACGACGCGTCAATCGGACGCTCGGTCTGAGAGTTATTGCCCTTTTTGTTCTAGGGGCCTGGTTGGTTTTTATGTCAAAACCAACCTGACCGCACTCCAACTGCATCCAAACCTTGAGCAGAGTAAGCCAAAGGTCCGTCTCACTAAGAGGAATCCAACAAAGTTGACCACACATCAATCGGACGTCCAAAGCTTAAGTTATAATCGTTTCCGTTCTGAGGTCCCGGTTAGTTTCGTGTTGGAACCAACCTGGACATACCCAAAGTTCTCTAAAACATTGGGTGTAATATACCTAAACGGCCGTCTCGCTCCAAGGATCTCCACGCAACTGACGGTGCGTCGATTGGAGGTCCATATCCCATGTTATGGGAAAATACCGAAAGTGGTCCGAAAATGGGGGGTCTGGGCCCGGTCCGACCTGGCCCAACCCCCCTGGGTCGGCCCGAACCGGGATAGACCCGAACCGGCGGGGCGCGGCCGGCCGGGTGCAGCCCGGTCTGGTCCGCGCAACCTGGCCCGGCCCGGCCGGGGGGCACGCTGGCTCGGCCAGCGAGCCGAGCGGGGAACGCGGTCCCCCGCGGCCTTTGCGCTCCGCGGATGCGGCGAGCACCGCGTCCTGCTCCCCCGTATCCTGCGCGGCCGCCTGCCGCCGTGGCTTCAGCTGCGGCGGTTCCTCCTGGCGGCTCACCGGGGCACCGCCGCGCTGGCGACCCGCACCGCCAGTGATGTCCGCGGGCCACCGGAGTTACTCCGGTGGACCGTTTTCAATTCCGTCTACAACGATGTTCATCTCGGGTCCCGTACTTTACTGCGAAGGCATCAAATCACTGTTGCGGTCCCGTTCCATCATCGCAGTCAATCCGCGCACCAACAACAATCTGCGGAGGGTTGTTGGTCCGTGTTTGTTCGGCCCGCGCCCTCCGCGTTAGGCATTATCAAATATCCAAAATTAGATAGGTTTTTACGAAGAACGAATAATCAATTTTATTTAAATAAAATTGAAGAAAACCATTCCATGATCCCTCACATAAAAATGAAGCATACGAAAATTCCCAACCCGCAATTTAAACATTCGCAGATCAACATGACAACAAGTTGATCCGTGTTCTTTGTTTTCTTTTTGAACGAATGAAACAAGGGAATTAAATTATACATAAATAAAACCCTACCTCGACGAAGTCGTCGAATGAGGATCGTTGCGGGAAAAGGTCGTCGTGGAAGACAGCGTCGCAGAACGAGGCTCCGTAAGTGTTGTCGGCATCGCGGTACACGGCGTCACAGAGAATAGGATCGTCAGCATCACGGTACACGGTGTCACGTCGTCAGTCTCTGAGGAACTAGCGTTTTTCGTCGTCTTTCGTCATAGGCCGACGTTCTTCATCGTTCTTCACGTTCTTCAACGAGGAGGAACGTTCTTCAAGACTAAAGCTCTCCTCTTCAAACAATTCTCGCACAACAAAACAACAATAACAAAATAAGGTTTCCCTTATTTTATTACTTATGACAACCCTTTCCAAATTCAAAATATCACAATCAATTAACATGCATTGACCAATTAATTGTGAGAGTTGACTTGGAATTTAAAAGGTGCGTGGGTGTGTTATTCAATTAAGAAGAGTTTACAAAATTTAAGAGGTAGGTGAGGAGTTATAGAAAAAGTGAAAGGGTGGGGCTCGTGTGGGCCCCACCTCTCTTTTATTCTCCCAAGGGATGTTAGCAACCCAACGGGTCCCTCTCCAACTCCCACACCTAGGAGTTAAACCACATAAGAGAGGGAAAAAGTGTTGTGACACAACACTTAAACCACTTAGCAACAAATAAAAATAAAATTGTAAAACAATTATATTTTTATTCCTAACTATTTTTTTTACAACTCCTCCTGAGAAAATGCAACTCCAAAAAGTGTATTCTTAAGAAATTACCGGCACTGCGAGTTCATCGGTGCCCTTGGATTTTGATTCCGAGCACCGGTTCAAAAGTTAGAAAAAACCCTCTCGTTCATTCACTAAACGTACCCGAGCTAAACTTCGGAAATTGATTCCGGGCACACCGGGCCTCGGAATCAGGTGCCGTCAGAAACCGCGCACTCGCAAAATTCCAAAGAAAATATGAAAAAAAAATTCCTTGAAATTTCTGGGTCTTTACAGAATAAGTGGTTCATTTTTTTATATATATATTCTTTTTTAATTCAGTGACTGGGGTTGGTTGATTTATGAATCCATTCACTCTTAAGTTACTCAACCTCACCTAAAATTAGTAGGAAAAAAGAATAAATTAATACCAGTATTTAAAAGATCCAGCCTCAAAATAAAACTCCTTTTAATGATTGGATAGTCCCCCAACCGTGGATTCTATAGTATAAATCCAAGTGGTTACAACAAGGATCTTCCTGACCACAACATCACAGAGTCCAACTATGATCATGTTTCCAAATTCCTATTGAAAAATAAAATTTCCCACTAACTACTATGAAAACTATTCAAAACCGATAAGAAATACCTCTTTTATGGTACTGGTTTCTTCAACAGCACTTGATATTTATCTTCCTCCTTAAGCCTTAGGGATCAACAATTTTTCACATTCTCTTCTATTCAAGAACTTTAGAACCTGATGATTATGATTTTTTTACCGGTTCTTCTCACTCTCATTTGGATATTTAATTGTTAAATATTCTCAGCATCCTCAAGTACTCAATAACAATAGGTATCCTACTTCTTTAATAGATATTGAATTTGGTTTTATTCTTATCTCATCAATATACAAGCATATTCGGTTTCTCAGTTTCTTTTCATGAAATTTGAAAAAATTATTTCCTCCTCCTTCATTTTTCATATTCACTTATCATGAATATTTTTTCCATGATTTAATTATAGAAAATCCATGATATTCAGGAAAAATGACATCAATATTTAAAAATGGAGGATATTTCAAGTTTTTGAAATCTCTTAATAATATCATTTAAATTACAAGTCAATTCTCCATTTAAATCTACCTCAGTATGTTTTTATCCGACATGATATATAAAATATAAAATTATTTTCCCATAGAATAAAATACTCTAAATTATTTTTAATTTAATAAAAATGTGTATGTTGTTGGTTCTGAAATATGGTTTCTTTGGGAATAGTTGAGGAAGACATGACATGTTCGGAGTGAATCCAATCTCTAATATACCAAAATCCCTCTAAGTATTTTGGTTTGAAAATCCCTGATGCTTCGAAAATGGTCAGATATTTGAAATCACCCTGTCTATGAGTTTCATTCATGAAATTCTTAATGGTTTGATAGTAAACCTCTATATAGTGAATTTCAGAGTCACAAAGATCTTTGTGAACCAATGAAGAATTGTTGGCGTCTTCGCAAGTCCGACATAGTCGCTCCCTTTCTCAAAGTGCATGAGTTCTTCAAGAAACCCTTCCAATATTTTTTAACCCCTTTCATATAAATACCCCCTTATTCTAATATTTTATGTATGGTTACCCAACCTCTCAGCTTCCAAACAAATCATGATTTGAGAAACTCCTGAACATCATGAAGCAAAGTGAGATGGATCACCCAAGGTATCTTGGATTCATGAAAACCCTTTCCATGTGTTCCAAAGAGACTCCATCCTAGGGGGAGATACCTTTCATGAATTCATATTCCCTTCATGTAGGAAGAAGTCCCTATGAGGAACTTGAGTCTTTGTGAAGAATTCAACCTTCACAGAGCACTCATTTTACAAACCATGACTTTATCCTTATATAGGATAACCTTGTTTCATGTTTCCTAATCTTTTATGAAGCCCCTAAACATTGAAAAGAACCTATGATTTGTGAATCACCTCTCTATGAGACCCTATGATTCATGAATTCTCTATCATAGGCCTCTACAAACATCCTCACTTCTGATGACACCTCTTTTTGAAGGTTCAGTTCCTAGATCCCCCACACCCGTCTAGGACTGGTCCAACTACAACTCAAGTCCCCATGTGACCTATTCCACTGACTCCTATGTTCTCCCACTCCACTCTGAGTGTGGATTGATATTCCCACCTAACGTTTTATTCTAATCATTGGTACTGTAATACCTATTGATTCTCAGCATAGGGAAAGTAACAAGGACCTCTTGATTGACCACTCCTCCCATCGATGTACCCTAGAAGTTCTACATCCATGCCCCACCCATAGTCATAGGAGATATAGTCACATAATCCTTGGGGGTATGGAGTGAGCCCCCCTATGTTCGAGATTCATGATTTAAAACTTCCCACTTCCACTTCCTAGTTCCTAGTTATACAAAGTTAAACTCCAGGACAACATCCTTAGTGCATGACTTAAAACTCCAGTCTTACCCTGTGTGATGAACATAGGATGTCCCATGTACGGTCATCATAGAATTCAACCTTCTCCCACTACAAATTATAGGCCACCACCATAGGGAAGCTTTAGTGTAATCTCCCCTTACCCTGTGTGATAAGAACAAGATTATTCATGTATGACTCACATGGAATGAGATCCTCCTTGGGTAGCTTCCAAATATAAGCCCCACCCACATCATTGTTGCTTATAGTAAAACCCTAGAATCCACCCACCAACAGAAAAAGTAGATCATGTGATTTTCATGTATACTACTTCCTCTTGTTTCTTAATCTGGTTATGAATCATCACTACAAGAAAATCTCCATGCAACGGTGTTTTTTTGATTTCGCAGTGGTTTAAACCACCCCCAAAATGTTCTATAACGGTTTCCTAAAACCACTACTAAAATTGGTGTCAACATCCAACATACAACTATTCCATCCATTTAGAGATGTTTTTTTAAAACATAAAAAGTGTATTTAGCGGCAGTTTTATGTTTTTAGCAGTGGTTTTACGAAAAAAATACCGATATTTTAGTGGCGGTTAAAACTGATGCTAAATTCCAAAGATTTTTTTAATAAAAGAACCACTGCTCAAATGGAGAAAACCGCTACTAAATAAACGTTTTTAATATTTATTAGTAGTTTTAACTACTTCCCAAAAAAATATACCATAATATATCAATGGTTAAAACCATCACAGAATAAAAAAGCTGTATTTAGTGGTGCTTTAAACCGCCGCTATATGATAAATTATAAAAAAAGAGCTACAAAATCTATAGCCCCACAAAAACCCTGAAAAAAACAAATAATTCACAGAATCATAGAACAAATGAAACACAACATAACAAATTAAACACAACACAATCAGATTACACATAAATAAGAGTACACAAAATTTACATATAAGGAATGTTTCACCATATTATAATAATAGTATACATATACAATGCATAGAACAAATAACTCAGCATAGTCCACTCAATGCCACAAATGAAACATGAACAAACTCTCTCGATTATTAACTGGAAAATGAGGATATCTGATCATCACACTCTCCATATCTGTCTCTACTTCATGATACCGGCACCTATAATACAATTATATTGAAAATTAAAAAAAAATTTTATATTTACATTTAAACTTTAAATCAATAAAAGTTTGAAAATTAATTTATTTTTAAGTTGTTTGATTCACCTTCTCACCATCAGTCATCGATGAAATATCATCAGGGATAGATCCAGTCATCTTCTGATACAAATCAACCAAGGTTTTTTACAAAGAAGATATCTAATCCCCCTTTTCCTGAATTATGCTTTGCATAGAAACAAACTATTTATGAGTATCTCGAGGTAGGGAGTGTCGACAAATAGGAGTAGATGCAGCTATAATACTCAATGGTCTGCCAAAGATCTCAGATGGTACTGGTCCTAAACCAATCTCGCACACTCGACCAGGATGCTCCTTCCCGAGGACTTCAACAACTAGGTCATCCTGTGAGACCGAGAAAGACTGCTCGGGACTCGCTTCGCATAGTTATTTAATTTTTACCTATAAATCAAATATCAGTCATATTACAATCATTATATATTAACATATTGACAACTGATAATAATTTATTATAATGAAAAATGAGTTCATACCCCAACTTCCTTGGTAGGATCACTAACGAAACTCCCATCAGTTTTTTATGAACATCCTACCACACTTCTATTCCGGATTCTTGGTACCCTAAATTCTATGATTTCATTAAACAGAGATAAATAAAAAATTTAATATATTAAATAGATAATATTATCTTATAAATATTTAAATGAATGAAAAAATTACCAAAGTTGGTCGGCTTCTAGAAAAACTCTTTGACCCTATAGTGCAAGGGATGATTTTCTTAGCCTAACTCGATGCATTCTTCTTTTAAAAATCCTAAAATAAATAAAATGTAATTTAATATTAATTTATTTAATGTCATCTCTTTTTCATATGCATGTATAAATGTAAAAGGAGATTAATATAATAATATATATTTAAATACCATGTGATTCTCATCACGATGAATATCAATAAAAACATTCCATTGATCTCTAGGTGCCCCATTGGGTAC
This sequence comes from Viscum album, assembly GCA_963277665.1. NCBI lineage: Eukaryota > Viridiplantae > Streptophyta > Magnoliopsida > Santalales > Viscaceae > Viscum > Viscum album. The sequence goes on from OY728148.1 coordinate 2,055,581,804, forward strand.
CTTATGATACAGATGTCGGGATCTCAATTAAGTACCATGGAATTTGTTTCATAATCTCTATTTAAAATATTTTCATTTTTTGCCCAAAATTTTCAAATACCACTTTTGTGCTATTATATCAGCAATGGGAATGTAAAAAAATATATGTACATAGATATTAATTTTTAAAATAATAAAATTTAATAAAATAATGACATTCAATTACATCATAATGTATTAAAATTAATTTTATCTATGAATCAAAAAATTCATTTTTACAAGATGAAGGAATATGCCTCCAATAATTATATGCAATTAAAAGGGTAACCGGCTTCTCCACCATCTGGCCTAGAATCTGGATAAATAATCCCACAGTATCATCTGTAGGGACCCCATAGTGGTCAAATGGGACAACTATATTTAGTCTGTTCAGATTCTAGTCATATGATCTTTTTATATTTTTCTTTATAGTAGCACTTTTTCCATATTTTATTAAAACATAGTTAGTATTATAAAAACATTGCAATAACTTTACTCATATTAAAATTTTTACCTATAACAGTCACCCTCTAATATCCTTGTGAAGAACTTGGAGTGGTGGCCTTTTCCATCACTTCTGAGGCTACTGAATGCGAAGGCGTCAACTAATCTATTGATGGGACACCGATAAAGGGTGTGAGAGATGGTGTAGGGGGAAAGTTAATGGTTTCTCAGACTTGGTAGGGAGGGAGACAGATGGATCATCATCAGTCGGTATGGTCAAGGGAACATTAACTGAGAGTCGACTGGAATTAGTATAACTCTTCCTCCTTGGAATTCCTTCCATTTAATTAGAAAATAAACACCTCATGAAAATTTATAGTTTACGATGAATAATTTGAAGATGAATTGTGTTACACAAGGGGTGCTAAACATAATTTAGAATAAATATAAGTGGACTTTCTAAATTATGAAAATATTAAAAAAATTCTTTAAACTGAAGAAAAAAGGGATGAAGTCAATTAGAATAATATAGATAGTGACCAAATATCCACTATAGAGACTTATAGAATGGTGTCTTAGTAGAAAGAATCCTTCATTCCCTTAGATGAATCAAAAACTATGGATGAATTTATTAATGATGTGAGTTGTGTCAAAGACATCAATGTGAAATGTGATCTGATCTAATATTATATGATAGGTAAAGTCATTATAGGGAAAAAGAGCATAAACATGATCTAAACAAAATTAGTTTTTTGAAACAAACTTAAGAACTATTAAAATGTCATAAAAAACAAATAAATATAATTGTTTAAAGTTTATTACCATATAAATAAAATTAATCTAAATAATAAATTCTCATGTCTATCATGGCTTTAGGATATAAGATTGGTATTTTAGATATATGATCAAAACTTGTTTTAGGTTTCTCAGATGTATGTGAAGTATGGACTTCACAATTATGTTTTCAAATAAGAAGTGTACATTAAATAACCACATAGTTTTCTCATTGATGAGGATGAGGAAAAAGTGTTCCAATTATTGATAGTTTTAAATTGAATAAATATTTAACCATGAACCATGAACAAAAAGATATATTTTTATTTATATATTATTTTTTCTCAAAGGGGTGGGGTTATTCATAACTGCAATATCAAGATTTTGGAACTGTAGTGGATGTTAGTTATTTTTCTACTTTGATTACATCCTTTTTAGTAATGAATTAAACATATTGAAAGTAGTTTTCAAAATTCTTGAGGTATGAATTAAATATGTATCTTATTTCAAGATTAATAGTTTTCAATGGTCTAAAAGGATTTAAATGAGAAAATTTAACATTTATTTATAAAAAATATACTAATTATGAGTGAAAATAATTTTACATGGATGATTATAAACTCATTTATACTATAGTGTAAACCCAAATGAAATATTCCAAATTTGGGCAAGAAATAATAATTTTTATAATACCGTAGTTATCTCAGCCATTTCAGGGTACAACCTTAATAAATTCCAATTGATTTTCATATAATATATCATGATCATTCACAAAATACACATGAAAACTGGTTCAGTTTTCTCAAAAATTTGAGCATTAATAACCATTAAGAAAGGATTAACCTCCATGTGAATCCCCAAAAGATTAACTATATGTATATATATAATGGAATTCCATGCCTCAATTTCAATCATAGTATAACTAATAGTGTATGTGATAAGGATGGTACCTCTCACTGTAGATTTCCAAACATTAACTTCAACCTCCTCCACCTCCTACAAAATAGAAAGGTGTTTCCCAAGATTCTAATAATGTGATGAATTCCATTTATAATAAATCCCCACAACTCTACTCTGTCATATTACCTCATTCAACATTGGTACCCAACCTTTCTTTACTAATCCAATCATGTGATTTTAATGTCAACCACCACTCTTCTATGAGATCCAATCAAAATAATTCATAAAATGGACCACCATCATATAATGATGACATGAATGAGGTGGATATTGGAACATATACATCATATTCCCATCTTCTTCACAGTAGAAGCACTTTAATTAGTACTTTCCATATGAATCTTGAAAAGGTTCCCAAGTGAATTTCCCTTTGATGTCTTTCCACTTAATCTTATTTTCACTAAATTAACCCTTCCCTCCAATAGAATATAATGTTAATGAGAATAAATTAATCATATTTTCAATGTATTCCCCCAAATTATTTCCCGATAATGATAACCACTTGATTGTTATGAATTTTAAAAATATAACTAACAAGAAAACCTCCAATCGAAATATTGTCTCGAAACTAATTTCTAAGGACCTTTCACGGGTCATGATTTTAAAATGTATGAATTGAACCAACTACCTCAATCGATGACTCGTGAAATACTCCAGATCCCACAAGACCTCCAACAGTTCTACAAGCACATAAAATAACCCTGAACACCTTTAAATTAATTAAAAAAATTACAAAAATGAAAATCCTAAAATGTAATAATAAAATCCAAACTCACTGGATGGAATAATGGTTCTAAAACAATAAGAAACAAAGTATGATCAAATACCAACACACATTCTTTTTAATTACCTTACCCAGGGAGTAGTAGTAGTGACCATTCAAGGGAGATATGGTTTGGCTCCTCATGCTCAGGCTCTAGGAGCTCATGGGAGAAGGGGGAAAATAGAAAGGGGGAGAAGGGAAGATTATGAGGGGGAGATAGGGGATGGTGGCATGGGGGGGGGAAGGGGAGCTAGTGGAAAGGGTGAGAAAGGGGACGACGATGAGGGAGAGAAGGGGATCCAGTAGTGAGGGTGGGAAAGGGGTCGACGACGAGGGGGAGAAGGGGATACGACATGAGGGTTTCATGAGGTCAGGGAAGAGGGGGTACGAGGTTGTTGGGATATGGGGTGGGGGATGGGGGAGGGGTAGACATGCTGACGTTTAAAAAAATCATTTAGTGGTGGTTTTAAAAAAATCACCACTATATTTTGAAAATAAATATAGGTGGTTTCATAAAGTGCTTCTAATAACTGATTTTGTTGTAGTTCATGTGGGATTGGAACTTAATGGTCATCATGACATCCATATGACCCCAAACCTGAAATGTACCTCCTAATTGGTATAATCCCAAACCTCTATTCAAATGGACCTCTTTCCAAGTATAATCCCCAAACATTCTGAACTACACGGTCTTTGATTCAAAACTAACTGGGATACATTGGAAGCCTCTCTGAGGTCTAAAACGAACATCAAAATCCACCCCAATGTTATTTGGCCCACATCCCCTATAAGATCACGCCCCTCACATGGGATACCATTTTTTCTCTAGGTCCCTCGAGAATCTCAATGCATAATCTACACACCAACTCTAACTAAGAGAAATCATCCTATAAAGGGAAGCATCAATTCATAATCCCCACACCAAACCTCATTGACAGTCCTTTCACGACATGTGTGTCCTTACTGCAAGATGATAAACAACATGGACCGGTCCTATCACATGACCTTAAACTACAACCTCAAACTACATGATCTTTGATTCCCAACATACAGGGATATGTAGGAAGCCTACCTGAGGTTCAACCCCAATCAAAGGTAAAATTTGTTTCTAACTCCTAGGGATGTAACTCCTAGATATGCCTCTATAGGTCATCCTCATCCAATTTGTAAACCTTCACAGTGGGACATATTCACTTTATGGGACACACCTCCCATATTTTTCTCCATGGGGTGTTCAGATCCAACCTTCGGTAAACCTTCATGATGTGAAATCTTCCCTTTAGGGGAAAAACCTCCCAGATCCACCTCCATGGTGTATTTTAATCCATCCATCGGTAAACCTTCACTGTGTGACATCTTCCTTTTATGGTAAAAAAACCAGGATCCATCTTAAGGGATGTTCTAATCCATCCATATTGGGTCCACCTCTATAGGGCATCCTAATCCATTCATTTTATCTCCACAAGATGTTAAACTTGTTCCCCAATCCATCTCAACCGGATGTTATGATCCATATCCACAAGCCTTAGAACTTGTGACATAACCCCAAATACATACTCCATGCTAAACATGGAATAGACAAGGTTAAATCCTTGGATGATATGTCCCCATGGAATTAACTACCTCATTCAAAACACAAGATGCCTGAGGTAAAAACCTTAGCAGAATTGTTCCCTTGGATCCAATTACCTCATGATCAATATGATATTATTAGGTTTTTATTACTAATATGCCTCTATTAGATTCCCTAACAAGAAGAATAATATAGGTGACCAATGCGCTCTAACATCTAGACATGCTAGTGATGCTCAACATGGAAACTCTCCTCACAGAACATAATTTACCTATCAAAATAGAATCAGAATGTCTAAACAGAAGTAGTGTAAGTAATGGGAATCAACAAAGATATGACATTGGGAATGAGTTCCTTAAAAATGACCTAACTCTATGAGGGAGACTCATGCTAGGAGACAAGTTCTAAGGAGGAATCCATGAAAGGAGGAACTAACATCCCATCATCCAATTTTGATCAAGGATCATACATCGCCATTGAAATTGATGAAATATTACGACATTTGGAATGGGGTAAAGTGGGGTAACAAGAGTATCCAGTATGTGCATATAATGTGTAGACATGGGGATTCACCCCAGAAAAAGCCCTGGAAAAAGAAATGGAGAACCTGATGTGAATATCTTCTCTTAAACCTGGGGACTAGTAGTATATGATACATCAATAGAATATCATGTCACCAGATTAAAAAATATGGATCCAGGTCCCACCAAGTAAATGGTGAGCCCACTATGGGACTCACTAGAAATTAGGGTAGTTGGTAGTTTGGAATCCTTGGTCTGCAACATTTTCAATGTAGATCCCTTTCCTCCTTTAGAAGATTGGATGACTGTGATGAACTATTAATTGATTTCCTTGAATATATATTAATGGTAGAATCCAAATACCTTGTAGGCCCCCATCCACATGAAATCATCCACCCAACACCTGCAGGCTCTAGGATTGGAGAATTGTTAATGAGAGAATCCAATATGACACCACATCTATCACGACTTCTTTTATGAACTCATCTATCAGGTGCTCCCTCCCCATATCACCATCATATATCATCCAACTAAGGGTGATAGACACCCTTTTATGTCGGTAAGAGTAGGATGGGTTCATTCTTACAAGGTACATGGATTGAAAACACATAAAGGCCTTATTTCCTTGCTGATATCACCACCCCAGAAGAGTGAACCACTTTGGGAGTCTCTCCCCAGAGCAGTCCTATGACTCATTCCCCTACATTTAGGAAGTTATGGGTTTTTTATTCACCATAACAGTGACTTCTTCCTGAGATCCATCAAGGAGCTTTCCCATGAGTCCATGTCAGCACCAATAATGGCTGGTCCTTCAGGCCAAAGAACAGGTGCACTTTACCTCTACTCTATCAAACCCCGTCTGAATCACCAAACACAAATGTCAAGGGAAGGCCTAAGAGAATTCCCAATGTGGGGAATCATATTACACAACTCTAGTTCACTCTTCCACTGCTGGAATATTCTACCAAATCCCTTCCACTGATGAAAAAAGATCCATATTCTCCTGGTTAGGATCGATACTTCAACTGCCCTACAAAGAGGTTTGGTTGACTCTATCAATCATTGGTGCCACTTGAAACCGTTACAGGCCGACCAATGATGATGATATTCAATGTAGTGGTCCTCCCATAATCGTCACCAACCCATGTGGAGGTCCTCCCTGCTCTTGAAATCAGTGTGACAGTCACCCTCATTCCATTCCTAGCTCAAGAAGAGGTCCTCCCTACATAGACACTGATCGAAGAAGAGGTCCTCCCTATGTTATCTCCATTAGATGACATAGTGTTACTCATCGTGTCAAAACCAATAATAGTTGGGGTCATCCCCGCTCCTTCAAAAATCAACATTGAGGTCCTCCCCATGTTCCCACTAATCAAAGAGCTAGTCATCCCCAATCATTCTGCAACCAGTTTGGAGGTATTCTATGTATTCATTCTCATAAACATGATGGTCTTACCCATGTCTATTTCAACCATCATGAAGATACTAATCATGTGATTACTAGTTCATGTGGAGTTCCTACCTGTCCTAGAACCAACCAAAGTGGAGTTCCTCCCCACTTCATCAAAAATCAGTATGAAGGTCCTCCCCATACTCACATGACCCATCATGGAGGTCCTACCCTTGTCACAACCCATCAGAGTGGAGTTCCTCCAAAATACATCAATAATAAACATACAGGTCCTCCACATGTTCCCACCAACTAGAGTGAAGTTCCTCCCCACATTACCACCCACCATCATAGAGGTCCTCCCCATGTCAAAGAGGTAACCTACCCTAAAGAACCGTCCTAGGGTAGAAGGACTACAACTCTCCATCTCAAATGAAATCTAGGGAAGTACAAAAAAACCATATACCTCATCAATATGTCAGATTATAAGTAAATAGAAAACTGAATAATGTAAAATCCACCTTGAATGTTAGAGTTTTGGGTAGGACCCCAATAGGTGAAGTTTTCCATTTTGAAAGGTGAGACCCACAGAATCTGCAGATCTCTCAACATGTACATGTAGGTGGAGGTAGTTCTGGATCCCTTCCAAGGGCTCATGGTAAAATCATATACATCATCACCAGTATCTCTCTTTAATAATACCAATGAAATGGATATCTGTTATGGTCTGTGATAACTCCCTTAGATGGTGCACTACCTAATGTTCCACTAATGAGTGTTGTTTCCCATGCACATGAATTGATGGTACCCAGTCCTATAAGTATGTGATTTTTTGGATAATACCACCTCAAAGAGACAAACCAACAAGAAGTACATAGATTCCTCACACGATGTCTTCTCTACCATCCAACCAGCCACAAAAATGATACACATATTTTCCACCACCTAACTTTTAGCCAGTGCCAATCAAGGTTTAGTCTAACCAAGTATAGGTCCCTGGCCTTGAGCAAGAAAACCTATGGGAGGTACTAGGTTTTGATTAATTTTCAATGGTGTTTTGGCTAAATGAAACTTTCAAATTCGATATCTTGGTATCTCTCACTAAGGGATATGTTGTGTGTTTCTTCTAGACAATCTCGGCAATGCTTCACCACCTCTATGACCGTCATTTGGTCTACCCAAGAAGCTAGGGGAACCTTAGGGATATTGATTAGTAGTGTCTAAAGGTTGAGTTGGAATCACTCTTAGTGGATTACCACCATGTATCACCCATATATCACTAGAGCCTCCAATATATATGTGTCAAGAGCCTCATAGTTCTCCGAAAAATCATATAAGAGGTTTATCCACATGTGTAGATTGGGGTTAGGGATAGTATACTTCTCTTCACTTATTCCCTATCCTGAAACATTTCGACTTACCCATAAATGACGATCGTTACACTATGGTTATGACTATGGTGAACATGGTAGTTCTTGATTTTTCTATGGATATGGATAGTGATGTAGGGTTTGATGGTGAAAACATACCCCTAAGGGAGGTGAAACACTAGGAAGACACCCATACAGGTGTCCTTAACTTCTAGCAAAAATATTCACTCGGTCTTGGGGACCCCAATGATACATTATGCACTAGTTGTAACCCCAAAAGAGGTAAATAAAAAATTGGGACCTATTATCCTTATGACCCATCCAAGAATAAACCAAACATAGATAATGATACCATGGTGTCTACCTTGATCCATCATGTCATAGAGCTGAACAGGATCATCGATCAACTCATTGTTGAATGGATCCCAGATTAAGATGCCATCTGATGAGATAGTTTTTCTCCTCCATCAGGGTAGCAACAATTAATCATTGTCCTGTTTCCCCCATTCAAGCTCTGTAATCATTCAGACAGAGTAGAGTCAGGAGTGTATGGAAAGAAACCATAGTATGAGTTATCATACCCTCCTGAGTAGAGTGATCATCTTCCTTGGGATCAAGATCATGCTTCTCTATGATCTGTTGAACTTTCATACTGAGTTGAAGATATCATCAATGAATTGGTGGTTAGGAATCCTTATAAAGACAAGGAACCTCACCAAGATTATTTGATAACCTCTATAACCACTCACCTTGAAGCACTAGAGATGTGATAGGTTGAAATATCACTTGACAGAAAGACATTCTCGGCATGGGTTGATGACATTCGAGAACCCCGAGATTTTGGGAACCCCAACTATTCCCGATTCAATGGGATAGAAGACCCACTACAAAATTTATCCCACTTTATCTTGGGGTGCAGAACCATGTTGGGAACCCTAGATAAGTAAAAGGTTTCTAAGGTTCAGTGTTTTTCCAAGACATTGAAAGGGCCTGCGTTCTTCTGTTATAGCCATTTTCCCATTGGATCCATCACTGTTTGGGAAGACCATCATAGAAAATTCATCTACCAGATCAGCTCAACCACACAAAAGAAAATAATTGTTAACCTCTTCATGTGCAATAAACTTCTTGATGAGTGATTTATAGATTTTTTCTCTAGGTGGAATGGCCTTATGTATTTACTCAACAAGAAATTGACTCAAGATTAGATACTAATGATGTATGTAGGGAATGTTAATACTGATATAGTACCAACTCGTATCACTTATAATTTCATAGGCAGGTTCAATGATTTTTAAAATATGGCCCAGTGCCTGGAGGAATACTTGTAGTACTTTAAGAAAGCACGTTTTTCTCCATCTCCATCTCCAGCAAGGAGATCTGCCAAAGTAGAGAATACAAAAATAGTATTGGTAGATGCCCCTAATCCATTATATTTTTTTCCCATCTACCTTAAAGGTCTAGCTAAGTGAAACAACCATATATAGCTTAGCCTCACCCGATGCAGAATCCGTAGGCATTGCATCACCCATCACAATCACCTAGATGAGAGAATGTGGCTCCAGCCCCTCATCAGGCCCCAACCCCTCACCAGGGCTTGGATCCTAGATCACACTTACCATATAGAAGGAACCAGACCTATTATTGTAATTATGTACTGTTCCCAATATATTTCCTTAGTTACCTAGAGCATGGGATTATTAATATTGTATAGGGTAAGAGGCCCTAGGAATATGGATGCACTAACTACCCCCAATAATTTCCTTTACCATAGGATCATTGGACATACCATCAAGAAATGATTGTGTTCAAGTATTTTCACTAAGACTAAGTGGATAATGGTGTGGTCAAGTTGTGAAATTTCCCAATACAAGTGGCACATATCTTCACTAAGCCTAATAGTGACAGAAATGGTTAAAGTGAATGGAAATAGGTTTCCAACCATGGTACTCAGAAGTATGATGTACGGTTAGCCTATAGGGTAGTCACTCACACCCATGGTGTCATATGTGCCCTATTTGGCTATCCCAATCCTTCTAAAGTCACTACACCTTCCCATGACACTACATATGCATCTATTTATTGACATTTCAAATCTAAAAGGAGAATGTGCTGATGGTGCATGGGAAACCAAAGTCCCATTATCATGAAAAAGCTACCTCACACCCACATAGATTCCATGCCTCATTAGTTGGGAATAACCCCAGTGTATTCCCAATATTAGAAGAACCCTATAATGATGAGAGAGAGTATGAATCTTTGAATTTAATTGAGTTGATAGATCACTTCACTTTTTTTTAGTAATGATGGATTCCCAGAAAATTCTCTATATTCCACTGACCTACATCTCCGAAAGAAAAGTCAAAGACGTGTGAACTAATATAATGCTCAGGATAATTCCTAGAACTTAGACACACATGATACTGAGACCATGAAATGGGTTCTACATAGATCTCTATAGGTGTATTCCTCCCATCTTACTCCATTGGATGTGCCACCCCAACTGACCATGTTAACTGTCTAGGAAGAGTAGCCACGACCACACTGTGATTGGCCATATATAGATAAAGTTAGGCCTCAACTATATGACAATGATATGATAGTGGTTTTGGGAGAGTTAACTGATGATTATTAGGAAATTTAAAACACCACCCAGAACCTATTGGTATAGCCTGCAACACCCGTTATTCCCCCATCCAAAGAGCATCCCCCTATGGTCAGGAGCATGCCTATGGCATGGAAGTACGACATGCTAAAGCACCTTTCCATCATATATATGATACTATTTATCATTGAGACCCTCCACTTGTATAAGGAAATGTGTGATTACCTCACAAAATCCTTGGAAATCTCCATCCATTTTGAAGAAAAAGCAGTGGACGTAGAGACATACTATACAGAATAGGCTAAGCAATAGGAATTCCAATCCATTATCTCATTCTCCAAGGAAGATGAGAGAACCCTCATTTAGGAGCACATTTAACTGATTTACACAAAATTATAGTTCAATGGGGAGGATATTCAACAATAATTAGTTGAAATAGGTTCTAGGATCAACCTCATCCCAACAAGCATGCTTCACAATCTAGGGATGACTAAAGTAGATTTAACTACTTCTGATATGAATATTCAAGGCTTTGATAGTACTGATAATAGACTGTGTGGTAGGATTTTGATGAATACCAAGTTCATAGGCTTGATATCAATCACTAAATTCATGTTAATCTCATAGTATACCTCTTAAAACATGATACTGGGTCAGCCCAAGATTCATCTACATGTGGTAGTCACCTCCTCATATCACCAATTGCTCAAGTAATATCTCAAAAAATTAGTAGATGCACTTCAAGTAAATGTATCCCCCTATAACTCTTGTGAATACTGATAAATAGACAATTAATATTTCAATAGGCAGGGTAATAAATATCAGACCAATGTGGTCTAGCATACAACCACTACAACAACTCCATATATAGACTTAGAATGTGCCTTTATTCTACCAATCCATCAGTTGAAGGGAATAATGCCAGACTTGGGGGTTGTTTCACCGTCTCCTAGATAAAGAGTAATTACATACCTAGGAATGATGAGCATATACTTATTAACTCATAATCTTACACATTATAGGCTCGGGTGATACAAGAAGTCCCTACCCTTATTAAGTAAAAATAGGTTCAACCTACGGCCACCATTCCATGACACTCCCTCCTATTCTGTAGGGCAGTGTTGAACTGACAATAGATGACCCACCACTATTCAATTTACATCAATCATGGATTCCATGAAGGAAGTCCCGATAGAGTCAGCTCGACATCCTCTCTCGCCATGGCTTCAATAGATCAAGAACCCCTGAGCGAAGATTTCGTGTACTCCCAAGTAGGAAACACTACTCCCCAATAATAGGTTAGCCTTCATAAAACTCTTCCCATTGATTATACTATCTCAATTGGTGAGTAGGATTTAGAAGATTATCCTACCACATTTGAAGAGGGAGTCTCTACCATCATCGATGAGTTGGTTCCAGTGAACCTCGGAACCAAGGTATACCTAAGGCCAAATTTGATCGGTGTAGCCATGCCTCCAAAGGAGTAATAATAGTATGTGGCTTTCCATAAGAAGCATCATGATGTATTTTCCCTAATTTTTAGGGAGATGTTAGGATTGGACCCTCAGGTAATCATCCACCATCCTGGTCTCATATTGAGTCATCGCGGGTTCAAGCATACTCTTAGGAAAATGCATCCATCTCACGGTGCCATTGTTAAAGCTGAGGTTGATAATATTATCAAATAAAACTTTTCAGGAAAGTTCATTATCCCAAGTGGTTTTCCAACATCATTCTATCCAAGAATAATAATGACATGATTAGAATCTATATCAAATTTTAGGACCTCAGCCACCATTATTCGAAGGATAATTCTTCTGTTTGGATGATAGATCTATTGATCAATACTACAGTTGAGTTCTAGGATCTCTCCTTCATGGATGGATATTCCGGGTAAAATAATATTCAATTGGACCTCGAATATGAAAATTATACCACGTTTAAAGTGATTAAAGGTACCTTTCAATATCAGGTAATGCCTTTTGGTATGAAAAACGTAGAAGCCACTTATTATCAGTCCATGATCTACATCTTTAAACTGATTCTCAAGACATTGGTGGGATGATATGTAGATGGCATAGTGGTTAAATATAGATAGTGTTAGGACTATCTCAAATAACTTGAGAAAATTTTCATTTTCCTCCACTTTTGGAATTTAATGATTAATCCCTTGAAGTGTGCCTTCAGGGGTACCTTTGGAAATTTCCTTAGCTTTTTCATCAGATACAGAGGTATTGTGATTGAACCAAAGAAGTTCAAGTCCTTTATCTATATACCTTCCTTGAGAAACCTCTGGGAGATACAAGTACCTCATGTAAAATCTCCCTACATATGACGATTCATCACTAATCTAGCCAGAAAGTGTAATCCCATCTCCAATATCATGAAGAAAGAAACAGACTTCTAGTGGGATGAATAGTTATAGAATGCCTTTGAGGATATCCAAAAGTATCTACTCCAACACATGGCTCTGATACATCCCATCTCAAGGAAGCCTCTCCCCCTCTATGTCACCACCCTATGAAAATCCCTTGACAAACTTGTATCCCATAAGAACAATTTGGATAGAGATAATAGTTTGTACAAACTCAGTCTCTTGATCCTCAACACGGAGACAAGATACTCCCCTATCAAGAAGAGCTACCTCATGTCGGTGTTTACAATGAAGAAGTTGTGGAATTATCTATTACATCATGAGATATATCTGGTGTCCCATGTGGATCTGCTAATGTATATCCTAAATCACCTGATGATTATGGGACAACTGGAACACCGAACTTTGATACTTCAACAATTCAACATTAGGTTCATTCTGCAGAAATCCATCAAGGTCTTGGAATTGGAAAACTTTTAATCCTCCCATTCAGCTCCTGAATAATTGCCTCATGATGTCAGTTTCCTAGATGAATCCATACTTTTAGTGGAATAGGCTATGCCATGCTGGCAGATTCATTTCGATGGTTCCTCCTGGAGCCCAATTGGTAGAAGGAAATATGATCTCAAGACATGTAGAGTAGACCTAGGGATTTTCATAATCACCCCTATATGGTTTGTCCTTTCATACTCATTCATGTTGTCAAAAGGATGCACCAACATTAAGGAAGAGCATGAGGCTTTTATTAATAGTCTTGAGTTGGTCTACGAGATTTATTTACCCCACTTTCAGGTGCATGGAGACTCTAAATTAATCTAGAAATAGATTAAAAGTGACTATGTCCTTAGAAAGACAAATCTCATGCCCTTGTTAGAGCACACTCACATGATGATGGCCAAGTTCCCCTCTCAGATAGAGGCAAATAATGTCCCTCGGTTATAGAATGATAAAGCTGATGTCGTGTCTTGTATATCTTCATCTCTTATAGATCCTAACTAAGATGACCTATTAATTAATGTGGTGCATCGAAGATTCATTGATCTTGATATTCCAAATGATGATGTCAGCCATTAGGTAAAACGATTGACTACTAGTTCTTCTACATCCAGACCCCTAGGGTTCCCCCACAACAGTTGAAACCTATGATTGGAAAACTCCATTCACCAAGTACCTCCAACAGGGTATGCACTCACCATACTGAGCTGAGCATGATTGAATTGATTAGTGTGCATGATATTTTACCATCTTGAGGGGGCATAACCATGAATAAACTCTCTATAGATAATGATTTTATGGAGTTCTCCTCTATTGTATCTATGGAGATGAGATTCCCCATGTTATGCAGGAAGTTCATGCTTGGTTCTATTGTTCCCATTAGATAAGATAGAATCTCTCCCACCAGATTTGGAGACTAGGATACTTTTGGCCCACCATGGTCAATGACTACATCGAGTGTCCCAAGAGGTTTCAAGCATTATAGAACCATATTAACTCTTTTACATCAACCTCTAGAGCCCCTCCACACCACCATGTATTCTAGGACCTCTAAGGTAAGGTGAATTGAGGCTATGACACCATACCCACTAGCCACAACTCAATAGTGAAGGTTCATTCTGACTGAAAAAGATTTATTCTTTAAGTGGGAAGAAGTTATTCCTATTAAGGAAATCAAGGATCGACCTAGTATCAAATTCATGAGTTACCACACCATCCAATGATTTGGATTTACTCACATAATTCTCACTGAAAATGGAACCAACTTTCAAGATGGTGAGATAAAGAGATTATAGTCCAATTACATTTTCCAGTTCAACCACACTTCCTACTACCATGTAAATAGAAAATGGTAAGATTTATGCATTCAAAAAAACCCTCTCTAATATCTTGAAGATGATGGTGGTCCAGAATAAGAAAAGTTAGTCAGAAAATCTACCCAATTCCCTATAGTCCTATCAGATGAAAACTCACAATTCCACATAGGTTACCCCATATTTCCTGGTGTATGGCCTAGAAGTATTATTGACCATTGAGGTTTATCTACCATCAATCTTCACAACTACCTATGAAAATAATGCGCCAGAAAAATTACAGAAGTCTATCTAGATGAGCTAGAATCCCTTGAAGAGAATAGGATCCAATCATTGAGCAAATTAGAGAGGTAGCAGAACAAGATATCAAGAGAATTAAACAAGAAGTTTCACTTCTTCTCCTTCCTCCAGGGTGACAAAATACTAACTCTCATGTGCCGATGATAACTGAAAAGAATCCACCAAAGTCAGAAACCATGTTGGAAGGAACTTACATCATTAATAAGGACCATTCCTATGGATAACACTCTTTGATAACAATGTATGGAGTGAATATTAATCCACCCACCAATGCTATGTTCCTCAAGTAGTACTTCACTTGAAAGGGATCAGAAGGCCCCAAATCCATGACCATAAATTTAGAGTCTGTGTCCTAAAACCATGAATTTAAACTACATACAAGCTCCCCAGGGATGTGTCTTGTGGTGTGGGACTTCTTGTTATTCATTCACATTAGGTTATTCCTTCCATGACACACATATCCCTTTTGGTAGAGATGATCCCCTCTTTGGTCCAAACTCAATGAAATTATACTATGAGCCCATGTCCAAGCATGATGACACTAAACTATATACAAGTAATTCTTAAGAATGTTGTTTGTAGTGTTGTGTCTTATTAGACCTCATTGACATTATGTTTTTCATGACAAAACACTCCACATATCTTCTTGAGAAGCCTCACCCCATGGTACAAACTCGATGTCCTTAAACTAAGAGCCTATGGTCCAGGAAACATGAACTTAAACTATTTGAAACTGGTTGAAGAATTATGAAGTTAAACTATTTTTATCCCCTATAATTTGAGTTCTGTGACTATAAAATAAAAATCCTAAAATCCTCATCAAAGGACCTTAAACTAAAATTTTACCCCATACAAAATCAGGATGCCTCTTAATAAGAGATTATTTTTACCCTGTTTATGATTGGTATTACTTGCATGATAAGTATGACATGATCATCAAACATTAACCCATGCCCTGAACATGGGATTCACCATGATAATCATGGGATGCCTAAAATTCCATGAAAAGAGAGGATTGCCCCTACCAAAATCGGTCATCTACCACTCTGTACTTCTAGAAATGTTTGTGGTTTGATTCCCATCTTCATGGGATATGTAGCGATGCATAGACTTCTCATCTTTGGACCCAACCACAAAATCATACACCCTTTATCCTTTTTTCATGGTCCAATAATTAAAAACTTAAAATATATGTCATTTTCTTCTTGATATTTTTATGATACATTAGACTCATTCAGCTCATTTACATCATGTTTTACCTCTTTCAAACCACACACTAATTATTATAGAAAACACCTATTTACAGTTCATACATCATGAATTTAAACTTATTTTACCTAGTCTAATTAATATGAATCTAAAATATTTTCCATGGTCCATACCATATGATATTAAACTATGTGCGGATGCCTTTAGGATTTCTCGATGTGGTGCAGGTCCTCCTTGGCTCATTCACATTAGGTTTTTCCTTTCACAGTGCAAGAAAATCCTTGAATTCCCCTTTTCCCATGGTACAAACTGTATGACCATAAGCTATGCGTATTCAATTATAGAACTATTTTTATTTTGATTCTTATCTTCATGGGATACATAATAACCCCTATACTTTCTATCTACATGTATAGCTATAGATTCACTACAAAACCATCCATTATCTATGGTGCAATCACCCCAAAATGTCCCACATGCCTCATTTTAGGTATAATCTCCATTCAATTACCTTGAATCATTAGTGTTCTAGGATTAAATCATACCCTGATATGAGGAAGAAGCATCCTAATCACAAAATGTTAAACCGTGTCATGCACCATTATTAATGTTTGATGTTACAATTAATGTCCAACTTCCTCATTTTATGATGTAAAACTTTGTATCTATCATAATAATTGTATGATTTAAAACCTAAAGGCATCCTATGACCTCAACCGAGAGTCCCTTTCCTCCAGTGTTGGTCACTTACCACATCGTTCGTATTATTTGATAGTTTCTCAACATCTAAGATGATGATCACTTGGAATTTGAGTTTGACTTTTTTCTCAGATCGATACTACTACACTAATGTGATCTAAACCATGGTGGCTTAATTCCAAGAGTGTTGAAATCCATTTGAACATTCCATTACTTTATTCCCACACTTCAAATTCCCCTTATTTGGATCCTCATCCTTCTCCACATTTGAAGGGACCGCCTAATGAAATAGTGTCTACACATGACTCACCTACCATCCCTGACCAATGTTGTGGAAGCCTCTGAACAACATTATGAGATAGGTTTCATGTTTCTGATATGTTCATAGGTTGAACCTATCTTGTTTTCCACATCCCAGGATAATAGATGTGGATGTTCTATTTAGAACATGGTTAATAGTTATCCTATATCATGATGCCACTCTCTTTTTGTTTTGGATTTGGTCATTGTGATTCAAAATCATCATTCCCCTTTGTTTGGGTAGAATGATACACCCCTAGCATTACCTTGTTCATTCACTAGAGCACATTGGAAAAGAAATTTGGCTGATCAGAGGACCCAATTCTCTAGCTATAGCCTCTATTAGTCTGATCGATCTCAATGGTTAGTCAATAATTGTATACCCTGAGTTTTTGATGATTATCCTACACTCTTATACAAGTGAGAAATAACATGGTCATCCCCTGTTTTTCACACAGAGCATGACTCACGTGAGGTTAGGGATATGTTTTTGGTTGTTTCAAAAATATGGTTGTAGTGAAATAATAAAACAAAGAAAATTGTTCAAACATACAGTAATTAAAAAATCTTATGTTTCAAAAGATCATCCAAAAATTGGATCCTATAATTTTTATAGTTATTTCAAATATATTTCTTAGGAATCAAGAGATGAATCTCAACCAACCTTTTCTGAGTGGCCTCCAGGGATTACTGTCACACTACCAAGTCTTCCATATCTTCATTTTCCATGGAGAAAACATCTCCAGCCTTAAATCACTATCGGTTCTACCCAGAATGACACATAGACTCTACCTTCTTGTCCTGGGACTCCTTGGCCTCAGCTGATTCTAGTTGAGCCCTTATACAATTGAATATCTTAGATTGAGTAGCAGAGACCATTGTGTGCTCCTGTTACAACCCCTCCAGGCAGAAAATATCATTCTTTTCTTTCTGAAGCACTTCAGAGCCCTCCGCCTTATGCCTATACTAGGATAGGTTAATCTCTTTACACTTTACATGTGACCAATCAAAAAGGAAATATCATTCTAGTGTGTGAAGGTTTTAGGAATTTACCCCACCAATTTCCAGATTGACTAACAAATGGTGGAGAGATTCCGCCCATTGTACCAGCTCATCATTCTGAGTACGGGTGATGAAATTCCTTACATACCTCCACAAATTATAGTGTATGATCCTATTCTCTTAAATAAACCTAGATCCAGAGTATTCAATGTTTTTAGGAGGTGTAGTCTCGTATGTAGGAAAGAACACTAAAATATTATTATTTAAATCCTTAAGGTGCAGGTCTTCAAATGTAAATGGTAGGAGAATTGTTCTATCTATTGGAATGAGAGGATTTATAAATATCACAAGTAATAGATCCTTGATAGACCCTTCTTCGACAACATAAGATTCCATTACACCCTATGGTACCTCTGAGGTGGATGCAACTTTCCCAGTTCCCTTAGTTTCCCCTATTGGTAGAGAAATATTAGCATCAGCTCCTACATCCATCACCATTGGAAATTCTTGTTCATGCACATCTAATGAATCCTCCCCAACTACCTAAGATACTGTTATAATTCCCACCTCTTATATTGTAGCTTCAACTCCAATAGTATCCTCTAATAACACCTCTTTGATATGATCTACCACTGTAACTAATTCAACCAGACCTGTCCTGGGAACCACCTTAACCTCCTCCATTAAGGGAACGATCTCAATAGTCCCTTACAAAAGAACGTATGTGGTTGGTTTGACCACCAATATATCACTATCCATCTATTATGGGAAAGAAACATCCACTATAACCACCTTAGTATCAAGAGTCATTGCCTCATTTGCAGGCACTGATGGTTCGCCGCTTCAACCATAATGCCAGGAAGAGACCCCACACTCAACCTTTCATTGTTTGAGGTTCCCTTTCCAATGAGTTAGGTATGTTGTGGAATTTTCCTTATTTAGTTCTCACCTATTCCAACATAAGTAATTTAAGGGACCAGATGTTGGGATTAAGCTTTGGTTTATATTTAAGGTCATGAAAATATCAATGAATTTAGCTACTAAGGAGTAGAGTGTCTATCTAATTTAGATATTTGGTAGGTGTAACTCCCCCAAGAGTATTCTAATTATTCACATTCATCCGTTCCAGAAGTTTCATGAATCACAATGGTGGATAAAGGAGAAGAAATTCCCATCATCATCTTTAACCGATCAGTCAAAGGATGCATGGTACCCTATGAGTAAATTACATCCTCTAGATCCACCATGTATTGCATCACTTCAGAGTGGGGAGTGTAGACACTTACCCTTGTATAACCGAATCCATTTAGCCCATATGTGATGAGATACTTCCACACCACCAGAGTAGTGGTGATTAGCTTTTGAAGTACCCATGCCACATGGACATGAGGTCACAAGGCATCACTGGGAACATTGGGGTGACGTACTTGTTTCCATGGCCCTGGAAGATGTAGCCCCAAGATCACCCTAGAGGGAACCCATTTTTTCCATGATATCATAAACAGCAGTGTAAATCCTGGTGCTGATTCTCTACCTTTGACTCATACTGGTCCAGGCCCATGAACATTTGGACCCACTATAATTTCCTTGCCCATTGGACCAGCTCTTCTACCACATAATGTACTAACCATAATTCGTCCCTCAATCCATAGTCAAAGGGACTCCTATTCATGGATCAAGTGGCATGCTTCCAAAGCATGACACTAGGAAATGCACTCTCCTAGCTATTATCATAGTTATGGGTAAGGCCATATGTAGTAGTAGATTACAGAAACTCATTCCACATCTTTCCATTTTCATACGTGAATATGAAACAAATATTTCTCATCACTGAATGGTGGAACTCATGAAACACCTCTGAATACACCTTCAGGGTCAACCTATGTAGACACCTAAACTTCCTTGTAGAAAGATGTGGGTTGTATGGATCACAGATCAACATGTAGTCAACCCTCACCACTTGTACCCCACCTTGAAATGCCAGGAGGTATTATCTTTATTCCACATTCCCTGTGCCGTCATTGGTCACCACCCCCATTGGCAAGGGGAATGGATTGAATAGGAAGTAATTCTACAACCTGAACTTCTCCCGCACTTCTAATAGACCCAACTTGAATGTGATAATTCCTTCAATATTCAAAATCATTGGAAGGTAGTTTGTTGTGGGAGGGGAAATGGGATTCAAGCACCCATTACATCCCATATGTGTGACCACCCATCCATACAGAAAGTTAGAAGGCACACACAAATGAACTGGTTTATTCGCTTCACTGATATGTCGATGTACCTTGTATAACTTCACCAGTACTGGGATGACAAGGTTGAAACACTACCCCATTTCCAGTATTACAACCATTATAAAGGTGCTCGGTCACACCCCCATGTATGCATCACTCAAAAGAAGCATCCACATAGAGACGAGCATTGTAATTAATGCCACCATTCTAACTAAAGGTTGATCCCTAGTATTGAGATTATATCCCCACAAATTCCACCAGTTCAATTCTAGAATCGACTAGTGGGATCTCTCCTTGATCTGTTGAAATACTCAGAGACATGTATGTGGCCTCATCAATAGTTTCTCTTCTAGATCCTCTTTATGATCTAGCCTTTATTTTGGTCAATTGAAAAAGTATTTGAACCACTTCATAAAGGTAACATCCCTTGTCCTAAAATTTTCTTCACAAGTGCCCTGAACCAAATCAAGTAGAACCTTCTTCAAATCCATAAACTGCTCTTGATCCTCCTATGTGGTCTCCTTGAGAAGTAAATCATCGTAAATCACCCCCATGATTGGGATATTGATTATTTGGTGAATACCCAAAACCCGAAACCAACCTCTACATGATGTAAATTGAATGTATTGGTCCCCAGTGAATATCCTTTCAATATATTGGGCATGATATTTTATGACCGGTAAAAAATAAAATATGAAGCCCATGCTTCTTTATAAATTCCTACCCACTTTATCTCTACCTAGAATTTAGCACATGACGTGCATTACTAGTAGGCCCCATACCAATCATCTTTGAATTTATATCCCTATATCAAATCTTCATTATCATTCTATCCCTTAAGTGGATCCCTCAAACCTACCTTGAGATCATTTGATACTATGGTGGGCATGAATCATCCTACAACTTCTTCCCATCAATGTTGTTATTGTATTTGTGGATAAGGTCCACTATAAGTGGTGCATGGGATTTCCAGATATGGACTGCATCAGCCATATGCCACTGGTATTTTCCTAGTAAGCCTCTAAACTGGTAAGTTGGTTCATCCCTACTCAACACAAGGATGAATACATAATCTCTCAAATCTAATTCAAATAATGATAGCCTCTTGAAATATGGATAATCTTTATGAGCCTCCATCAATAGTTCCACCAACGATTCATGGTATGAGTCACTTCAAAATCTTTCTCTGACCATGATGTTTTCATCCATTTCTTCCCTTCGAGTAGCATCAGTTTTGACTCACTGAGTGGCCATTGGATTCAAGACTTATAGTTTTTTGAGTTTGGTTCATGTAATTAGTTCATGAAGGTCATTTGTGGAGATACTTCATGGATGGTTGGTTAACAAGAATCATTTCACGAAAATGGGGTTCACGCTGTTTGCTATTCTAGTTCACTAAAGAATAATTCATGGAGTATGTTTTTGGAGATGGGTATCTTCACAAAAAGAGAGAAAAATATTTTCTCCGCATGAAAGTTCATTTCCATTGAGCCCCCCAACCTCCACTATTCATATGCGTACATCTAACCTGAGATTCATGATGGTATTTATGCTAGGAACCATCATGAATGATCATAATGAGTATGAACCGCAAACTATATTCATAAAAGGGACTTGATTTTAAGATTTTGAAGATTATATATCATAATATGACCCTCATTTTCCCCATTAGCTCCCACTTCATGGTGGGAATTTGTTGGAACTGAAATATGTGTTTCATGGGAATAGTCGAGGAAGACAAGGCCAGTTCTAAGTGAATCCAAGATCAAATGGCCCAAAATCCCTCTAAGAAGTCTTGTTCATGAATCCTTAATTCCTAGAGAATGTTAGAAGGTCAAAAAGATCCTCGACCATGTGTTTACTTTACAAAATGTCTGAAGTATTGATGGTAAACCTATACACAATGAGTTTCGAAGTCGCGAAGCACTTCATGAACCAAAAAAGCATTAACAATGCCTTTGTGATTCCGAAATATCCACACCCATTTTCAAACCCACGAGTCTTCATGAAACCCTTAAAATATTATAAAAACCCATTTCTGATAAATACCCCATACATTAATATATTTTAGGGACGGTAACCCGACCTTTCAGCTTTCAAACCACCCTAAATTCAAAAACCTTCTCATCATCACGAAGCAAAATGAGATGGATCACCCAAGGTATCCAGTATTCATGAAACCCATTTCCATGCATTCTTAATAGCCTCTTCCCTAGGGGTATATGCCTTTCTCAAATTCCTACACACTTAACAAAGGAATAAGTCCCCATGGGGAACTTGAGGCTTTACAAATAATTCAACATTTAAGAAGCACACCTTTTTCAAACTAGGACTTCATCCTAAGGCAGCGTCACCCTGTTTCTCTAAGAATAATCCATTGTGAAGCCCCTTACCTCTGAAAAGAACTTGAGCTTCATGAATAACCTCTTTAAAAATTACTAAGTTTCATGAAACATATTTCTTGGGATTCTCCCTACAACCTCCCATCTGTTGACACCTCTATGCGAAGGTTGAGTTCCCAGAGCCCCCACACCTATCCAGGACCCTTCTAGCCACACCTTGATTTCCCATGTGACCTGTGAAACCCACCCCTATGTTTTCCCACTCCCTGAAAAGTTTGGATCAAGATTACCACCCAAAATTTCTTCTCACCATAGGTACTGTAATTCATATTGACCATTAGTAGAGGGACCATAATGTGGAACTTGAAAGTGTCCAATCCTCCCATCATTATACCTCAATATATCCCAATACATTCCCACCTAGGGGTGCATAATCTATGATAACATAATCCTTCAGGTTATAGATTTAGTCCCCCTACATTCTATATTCATGATGTAAAACATCATAGTTCCACTTCCTAGTCATACAACATTAAACTACATGACAACGTCCTTAGAACATGACATAATACTATAGTCTTACCCTGTGTGATGAAAACATGATTCCCCATGAATGGTCATCATGGGATTCCACTTCATCCCACCATGGAGTACAAGCCACCCCTAGAAAGAAGATTCGATGTAAGCCCCACTTACCCTGTGTGAAAATCATGGGATGCTCTATGTATGACTCGCATGGAATGAGATCCTCCTTGGGTAGCTTCCATACATAAGCCCCAACCACATCGTTGTTGTTTCTAGCAGCACACCAGCATCCATCCACCAGTAGAAAATTTGGGTTGCGTTATTTTTAGGTCTATTTCTTCCTCTTATTTCTCACACTGACCATGAATCATGTGGGCTTAGAGGTTTGTGGAAATCACGACATTCGTACAATCCCAAACCTAAAATGGGCCTCCTAATCAATATAAGTCCCAACCTCCCATAAAATGGTTTTCTTTCCAAGTGTAATCCAAAACTATTCATAACTACATGGGATTTTTTTTCACAACTAAATGGGGTACATAAGAATCCTACTTGAGGTCAAAACCTAACATCCAAATTCACCATAATGTTATCTGGGACACATCTTAAGTAAGATAATGCCCCTCACCTTCTAGACCATGTCTCTTCCAGGTCCTAATGGCAACTGAATTCATAATCCCCACACCAACTCCGAGAAAGATAAATAATCTTGTAAATATAATCTTCAATGTGCAAGCCCCACACCATACCTTTTCAACAATTCTTTCTTGACACGAGTGTCCTTACCGAATTATGAATAACTGTATTGACCAGTACTGTCACACGATCTTAAACTACGAAATCAAACTACATGGGATTTGATTCCCAGTTATCTAGGATATGTATGGAGCCTCCCTAAGGTTCAATCCCAACAAATGGTAAACTTAATAACTCCCTCCTTAGGATGTACCTCCTATATTTGCCTCCATGGTGAATTCTGATCCAATCTGTAAACCTTCACGGTGTGACATCTTCCCTTTATGAAACAAACCTTTCATATCCGCCTCCATAAGAGTGTTATAATACAACCATTAGTAAAACTTCATGGGGTGACATCTTAACTCTATGGGACACACCTACCAGATCCACCACCATGGGGAATTTCTCTCAATCCATTGGTAAATATTCATGGTTTGACATTCTCCCTTTATGGGCCACACAACTCAGATCTATATCAAGGGATGTTCTCATCCATCCATAATGGGTCCAACTATATAGGGAATCATGATCCAGTGATTCTTGTCTCCAATAGATGTTAAAATCATGCCCCTATTAGTCTCAATCAGATGTTTTGATAAGTCTTCAAAGGACATAAACTTGTGACATCACCCAAAATACATACTCCATGCTAAACATGGAATGCATGAGATGAAATGCTTTGAAGATATACTCTCATGGAATTAACTACATCATAAAAAACATGAAATTACAAAGGTAAAATACTTGGATGATTTTCACCCATCATTCCAATTACCTCCTGATCAACAAAAGATTCATTTGTTTCCTTGACTAATATTCCTTCATGATATACCCTTTCACGAGGAAGAATACAAGTGACCAATGCGCCCAGCATTCAGACATTCCAACGATGCCCAACATGACTACTCTCTAAACCAAATGTTGCTTCCCTATCTAGAAAGAATAAAAATTTCTAGACAGAAGCATTGTAGTTAATTGGTTTCCAAAAAGATATGGAACTAGGAATGAGTTCCATTAACATAACTTAACACTATGAGGGATACTCGGACTAGGCGATAAGTTCCAATGAGGAATCCAGTGAAGGGGGAATTGAAATCCCATTATTCCATTTTGATCAAGGAGTATACATCACCATTGAATGTGATGAAAGCTGACTGCCTTTTGAAATTTATAATGTGAGGTAACAAGAGAATCCAATGCATGCATACCATGTGTGAATTCGCAAGAATTTTCCCAATGAAAGCATCATAAACATATGTATTCATGAATTATTTCCACGTGGCTCTCTTCCTTATAACATGGAAGTCCTATCATCACAGTAACTTGAATAATGATACTCTGGAATGATCATCATGTTTAATCCATGAAGAAAATGTCTTAAGAATCTTCTGATTCAATCTTTTATTAGAATTTAAATTATGGTTGTCATAGTATATTCATGTCATAGAAATCCCAGAATTTCACCAAGTGCAAAACTCATACACACCTTTACATGACTCATAAATAGTCTAGAATTAATCTCATGTATAGTATCATAATACTAACATATATTTGGAGTGACTTATATAAAATTCATGCTTATGAATATCCTAAATGAATTATACATAAGTGAAACCTATAAAAAAATTGAAAGACTTGTGTACAAGTTTTGAATGACTCTTACTCAGAGCTCAATGACTTTAATGAATATAGTTAAGCCTAAAATATTTCAAACATAGATTCAAATTGATTATTACACAGCCAGTGAACATCTCAGATGACTCCAATGTATATTCCTATCTATTAGAGTTACTTTTATTCACAAAATTATTTATGAATTTCCATGATCTTCTTTCTATTTACCTTTATATATGAAGAATATTTTTGAATAGACTCATATGAAGCCTGTGTAATTTTATATTTACTCATAATTATAACTTTATAATTCATATAATAATTTAGTTAAATCATAAACCTATTTCAAAGACCATAGAGTCCTCTCAATGTACTCCCAAACACAACACCATCCAAATATTTTCATTTTCTAGTTAAAGTAACATTGAAAACCTTTATATGGTTTCACGCAACTTAAGGTATTTCTAAATTTATTAATAACCACCCTTAAATATCCACTTTATCTAGAATCATTTAAACAAAAATAAAACTATTTTATAAAATAACTTTCCAGTCATCAGTACATTATGTTAATATGAAATAATTGTTCATGAATCATAACAAGTATAAGGATGCTTCTTGAACATATCCAGCTAGATGTTCCAAGTAGCAGCAACTGAAATTATCCTTTTCCATTTATGATGGTAACAAATTTATCATATTTTATTATCCTCACAATATATATTGAAATATTCTCAACATCAACAACAAATATAAATTTAATATTTTGATAAAAATAACATGTTTAGAAGAGTCTGTTAATGAATTAACAGTCCTTCAAAATTTATATTACCCAACAAGTATACCTATAACTGAAATAAGTATTATATAAATAATATGTGATTAATTAAAATAACATAATAGATTTAAAACTATTGTTAAATAGAAAAACACACACTATATCATTCTGACCACATCATACATTGTAATGATGTGTGGTTAATCTCTACATGTCAAATTCATTAAACAATATTTTTAATTTATTTTATGGATAATTTAAGTCTATTTTCTCAGTTTTCAGTATTTGAGACATCTACAAAACATTTTTAGCGCTTAAAATAAAAAAAATACAATTTAGTCCATTTTGAAAACACCATGAATTAGAATGATATGTCGTTTAAACCTATTGGTAAAAAATAATGAAATGGTCATTATATTATAGTTTCACAACAATACAATATCCATTTCTTAGTTTTAATCATGTGACACATTTTAAACAAAAATAATACTTTTTATTTTGAAGACACACACTTTCTATCATTTTGGTCGCACTTCAAGTCAGAGTGACATGTGGTTCTTTTATAAATATCAAAAATTAATCATCAACCATTTAATTTAAGTTTTATGAAAATATAATCATGTTTTACTTTATTTTATCATGTGATGAATGGTTTGAGATAACACAAACCTTTTAAATTAAAAATAAATTAATTTATATCAGCTAAAATTCACATTTTTCTTACATGTGGTTAATTTATACAAGTTACATATGAATCAATGATCATTTTAACAGAGTTTCAGGATAATATGAGTAAGATTTATTAGTTTTGAGTGTGTTAAGAATGTTTTAAACTTATATAATACTTAAAATAGAAAATTCAACTATAACCAAACCATGTTTAATAATGAAATGTGGTTCATTGATATAGTTCAAAAAATGATTAAATGAACATTTTATTAGATTTTATGGCCAATTAGAGTACAATTTTTCATCTTTGAGAACATTGTATATATTTAGAATTTAAATATTTCATTAAAATAAAAAAAATATTATCATTCATAATTACTAGTCCTCATATCAAAATTATTTTTGATATATTTCAAATAATCAAAAATTAAGTAAGGATTTATTTCTTAGAGCTTCTTGACGATCTAAGATCATTTTCTTGATTTTGAGAACGTGACATACATTTTCAAATAAAATATCACTTTTACGTTGAAAACATGAAATTTGAGTAATTACAACCAAACTATACATATGAATGACATGTGTTTTATTATTATAAGTTAAAAATTATTCATCATTAATTTTACTAAAGTTTCATGACTATCATAATTAATTTATCTGTTTCAAGTATGTGATGCATGTTTTCAACTTTTTTTACACTAAGTGGAAAGTACAAATCGTGTCATTATGACCACACCACATGTAAAATAATTTAAGATTTATTTCAAAATTCAAAAATTAATAATATATCATTTTACTAGTTTTTTTATAATAACCCAATTTCATTTAATTAGTTTTGAACAGGTGATGCATGCTTTAATAAAAGATCAGATTTAAATTTGAAACACACACTTTCATCACAATAAACTAAAATAAATGACACTATATAAGAGATTCAAAGATGAGTGAATAGATAATATTTTAGATTCATGTTAATAAATAAATCGTTATACCTTAATTTTAGGATTTCATAAGAATATTGTTACGAATATCCATAATAAATCAAAAAAGAAATGTATAAGAAACCTTAATATTCAATTTTATGGAACAAAAGTCTTAGTTATTTATAAAACATTTACAATTATATTTGGTGACTAATTTTTCAATATAAGTTTTATACTCAAATTTGATCCAGGTTTTTAGAAAATAAAATTAAATAAATATGGTATAGATATTCATTTTTTAATATTTTTTTGAATACTACCACACAAAAAAACCTAAACAATAATATCTACATGTATTTATTTTTTCATATATAAATTAGTTATAAGATATATTTGAATTGTATTGAAAACATATAAATAAGTTAATTTTTAAAAAATATTTCAACTGATTGTGTATGTACTAAAAAATAGGCAAATATAATTGATACCTTAAAGGGGGATTTGATTATTCTATGGTTTATTCCATATTTTATAAATTTAAAATAGTTAGCATAGTCATATCTTTTTGGGTATTTTAGACACTATGAGAACTTTATAAATTATTATATTCTTAAATATTTTTTCTAATACTAAATTGTTATTATTTATACCATAATATATTTTCATCTATAGGGTTCTATTAGTTTCCTATTTGTGTTAATTTTCTATAAAGCCTTTACTTTTAAATATATTAACACTACACTAACAAATAAAATTAAATAAATACATACAATATGACATATTATTAAAAGACTATAAAATTTTCAAATTTAATTTCTATTTGTTAAAATGGTTAATCATGTGTGACTAATTTTATTGTTATCCAATCATTAGATCCAAAATATATGCAATTGGATTTATCAAAATTTAAATCCAATTAATTTGAGAAAAAAATTATACATTCATGAGTTTAACATATTAATAAATAAAAAATTTAATATTAGAAATTAGTTTGTAACATCTCCGGTTTCAGGTACATGACCCTTTATTTATGTATTTTAAGTATATAAATTGTTTGGGTTACATTTCTGAGGAGTTTTTCATCTTTTTTGGTTCTTTTCTATAGGTTCATAGTTTGAACATGGTTGGTATAAACAATGTAGCACCTTCTAAGAAACTATGCAACTAAAACAGTGGGCACTGGGTTGGGACATGGTTAGGAACACATTTTGGCTAAACCATGGAGTCAACCAAGAGAAACTGTGCAATGTTGGATAGAGGAGTTTAGAGTGGTTGGCAAAAAGTGTGTCTAATTATGTGATGAAACCATTCTAGGTGGGTTTAAAGGTAGTGGCTAGTGCATGGTTATCACATAGTTTTCTTAACCTTGTAACCTAACTATGCACTATTAAAAATTAGATATGGATTTTTTTATATGACTTGGTTTAGACCTTAAACCTCTTTACCTCCTTAATCAAAGAAAAAATCTAATTTCTCTCCATCTATAGTCTATGGATACCATTCCCTTTGACCTCTAAGATATTTTTCGGAAAATTTAAGTGTGTGGGAGGCCTATATTCCTTAATAAGTGCCTGTTATTGGTTGTTTTATTTAGTTTTCTTCTTCTTTCCTCACTTAGAATCATATATCTAATTCATTTGGGATATATAAATGTCATTTTATTATAATAATAATGATTTATGATTGTTTTGATGATAAGGAACATGATCTAAGGATGTTTTTTTGGAGTTTCAAGCAGATTTTTGGAATTTTTACGTCATTCTTCATTTTCACCAATAGTTGAGAGGTAGGTGGCTTCACTCTTGACTCCTATTGTTTATAACATGAAGGATTGGTTTCAAATTGATTGAAATTTGTGAAATTATTGTGAAACCCTTGTGTGATTTGATGGAAATTATTTTAGTGGTGTTTTTCATGGAAATTGTGGAAATTGGATGATTTTGTGATAAATGCTTTTGGTTCATGATTCTAAAATTATGATTTTCTAATTATGGTTTGGTTTTGATGAATGGAAAATATTTATATAAAATTTTAAAATAAATAATGGTTTTGTGTAAAATGGTTTGGCACGGGTTGTTGGCATACATAGTTGTTTTTAGTTCATTTCGTTGATGTGACCCTGGATAAGGGGCGTGTAACATTAGGGTATAATTATGTGACCATGTAGTAGGGGTGTGTTCCATTGGTGAAATTTTGTATTAGTTACCTTGAAATAATTTTTAGATCAAATAGAGATCTATGATGAGTATGGAAATGTTACTTAGGCATGCATGTGTGATTGTGTGGAAATCATGTGATGGGTATGCCAAAATGGAATTTGAGGAATGTTTTTAAAGGTTTTTTTGGTTTCTTTCCTTGGAAAACGTTTTAATTTGGGAAAATTTCTAGTTTGAAAAATTATTTTATCTTTTTTATGAACTACTTTACATTGTTTTATACTCTTTTATATAAATTATCTAACATGTTCTATCCTAGTGGTGTTAGTTCATAAGTTATTAGAAAAAAACATGATAAGTTTTATACTCACTCCCTTATTATGAACTCTAGTGCATTGGATGATAATATATATCAAGACACATGTAAAGAAAATCTATCCTAGTTATTTACTGATGTTTCTTGATACCTTGGGCTGGGCATGTGGTTTTGGAGATTGGAGCAGGTTTGAAGTTTCTTTATTGGTTTCTTTGGAGTCTCTGAGATTTTTTGGTTTGGTTTCCACTTTATACTATGATATTATTGTTGGTTTGGTTACATTTTGAGTTATATTACATTGTACTCATGAATCATATATTGGTATATTTGGTTATGATTATCTTGGTTTTGTTGTTTTAATATCAAAGGTAAAATCGTCCCCCAACTGTTATGAATCCATTGGAACCTGTTTCTATCCTTTGGTGTCTTAGGGATGTTACCTAAGGCCCATTAACCACCACCAGCTTTTCCCAATACAATGTTTGAGGAGAGGGATTTTAAAAATGGAATCAGTTTGTTCAGTACAGGAGATGTAAAATCATTCTTTTTAGTCCCTGAGTTTGGTTATTAGCAAGGATTAGAATAATATGAACTTGAAATGTAGAGCATAAAGAGGCATAGCTAACCTATTTATGATTAAGTTCAAATTACCATGGATTTTGGGTACATGAGCATTTTGAGACACATCTTTGAGTTATATCCTCATCTTCATGGGTTTATAAGATGAGAAGATCATGAAATGAATTGATTGAAATGAATTACCACTAATAGTACATTATTAATTTTGAGTAATAATTTATGATTCAGTGCAAAAAGTGTTGATTTTTGAAAATATTTGAAAATGGTTGGATTTTCAAAAACTCGGTTGAATTTTCAAATAAAGTTCGCAAATGGGAATTTTTAGATTTCAGAAAACCCTATTGTGATATGTGTGATGTGATAAATTTGAAATTTATAAGCCATCAGTTTATAGAGACTGAGAGTAAATGAAATTTTCTTTTGGTTATAGAAAATGGCATCGGTTAGGCATTGTAGAAACCAACCGGAAGAATCTGCTGAAAATCTGGTTACACCAAAGCCAAAGGTGAACCGAAATTTTGTTTAGAGTATTTTTGAGGAATTTAATGCTATGGATAGAGGTAATATAAGGATTAATCAAGGAAATTGGATTATTTCATTTATTTTAAAAGGAAGAATCCACCCATATTTTAGGGTTATTCAGGGCTAAAAAAGTGGAAGTTTGGCTAAATAGGATTAATTGAATCTTCAATTTCCTAGGAACACCACTTGATCTGAAAGTCAAGTTGGAAACATATATTCTGGAGGATCTGGCACAACAGTGGTGGGATTTAGTATTTCATGATAAATTGGACCAAGGCATTGCATGGGAGGATTTTTAATTTTTTATAATAAACAATTATACCCTCACACATTTAGAATTACTATAATGATGGATTTCATTAGTATGAAGTTGGAGAATCCATCGGTAAACGAGTATGCATCTAAATTTATGAATTTAGTCTTCTTTTCACTCGAAGTTGCTGCAAGTACATCCTTGAAGGAATTAATTTTTGAATGAAGGTTGAGACCCAATATTCAGTCAAATATTTTTGTACTTTGTATAATGTATTATAAATAGATATTCAATAGAGAGATGGTGAAAGAATGAGATATATTAGGAAATATGGGTGGAGGAAGCATGATTATACCTATTGGAATTGGTGGAAACTCTAATTTTGGGAATAAGAAGAAGAGGGACATCCATATTCAAGGTGACAATATGACTCAAAATCAGACAGTGGGATCATTGAATCTTTCTCATAAACCAAAGAGTAGGATATGATGATTTTAGTGTGGTTCTTTTAAGAATATTAAATGAGATTGTATAGAATCACCTAAATCATGCCACAATTGAAACCATATGGTACACCTTTAGTTCCATTGTCACAGTGCTCTAAAGATGGGTGCTAGGGACGTATCTCCTAATTCTCAGGCATCATATGCTTTGATGATAAAGGTGTAGCAAAATAGATCCCATAAGAAGAACTGAGGAAGCCATGATGATTCTAGGAATACAATGACTCCTCAACCAAGGTGTTAGGTCCAACAGGGGCATAGATACCATGGGGGGGGGGTGAATCAAATTATGTATATTATTTTTCCTAACCCATTGTATCTTAACCTCTTTATTATAATTCTCACTTTATTTTCTCCTAAGTGTTTATGTTGATATAATTATTTTCTTATTTATCTGATGATGATGCATTGAAAGTAAATCAGGAAGGAAAACACTAGGACATAAATATTTTTACTTGGTTCAACCTCACAGGGATATATTAAAGGAGCATACAACAATAACGTGTCGATGTACAGAATCGACTAAGGCTCACTTCCATGACATGGTTTAGGCTGGATCACTTCTATGACCAGACCAACCGCCTTTACAATTTTTTATCGTCAGTTCATAGGTTTTCCAAGGGTCACTCCCTAACTATATTTCTATAGATCACAACCAATAAAAACCATCACCTTATTCACCTTCCTTTATTCACTACTCTGAAAAGGACCCAAACATAGTTTATGGACATGTAGGTCCCCTTATTATAAGTAATTAATTCATCCTCAACTATAGATAAATGCTCTGTTGAATCTCTTTCTAGGTTAATCCTTTACTTTTTTGAAAAAAATTGATGGAAAACTTCTACATACAAGACATCTGGACCAAATTTATCTTTACTATAGGCACAAAATTTACATATGATTTGGAAATATCTTCAAGAGATTCCAAATCATCCTTTAACTGCCTTGAATGTAGTAGTGAATAAGCTCCATGTACAAGTATTGTTGAATGATGAAGATCCTCAATATTATTATTATATTTCATAATCTAGATATGAAAATGATGTTGTTCATAAAAAAATGTTGGGGTGTATCTTCATGTGAAAGGCTCTAGTGTGATAAACCTATACAAGACCCTAGAGAATATCCCTTTGCGTGAGATCCAAGTGTATAACCCCTTGCACAAGACCATGTAACGAGACCCTCACACAAGTCCCTAGTGAGAGACCTTGGCATGAGATCCTGGAATGAGTCCCTTCTATGATTCTAATTTTGCGCTAAGCATGAGTTTCAAGTAAGAGGCCACTTTCTCTCTTTTCACGAGTCCTTTATGTGAGACCTATTTCACAATTTGCGTGAGATCCTAGTGTGAGTCTTATTTCACTCGGATCATGATTCCCTTGGTGTAAGATCGCTTTTTGTGAAACCTTATTTAGATCAAGTGCAACACTTACACAATATTGATCACATATAATCCTTTATAATAACTCTATATGAAACCCTTTAGTGAGATGTTTCCACAAGAATCCTTCTCGAATGATGCTTTAGATCAACATTTTCAGCATACCTTCATTAATTTTTAAGGAAGGGTTAGGGGGTATTTATAGGAATAAATACCCCTCCTTAACTCAATTTTTTTTGGAAAACCATACATCTCATGGAATCATGCGCTTCATGAGATCAGGGTGTGAACCCATAATGTGAACCCTTAGTGCGACTCAACAACTATGCTTTGCGTGAGTCCCTATTCCATATTCTCACTTTTCATGGATCTCTGGTCTGCAATCAAATTTGAACTTTTTTAGAGTCCCTATTGTATATTCATGCTTTGACTGAGTCCTTGTTTCTCATTCACACTTTTTATGAGTCCCTTACCCTCATTCACACTTTTTACAAGTCCTTGTTCCACATTCGTGCTTTGCACGAGTATTATTTTCCCTTTCCTCAAGATCCGAACATGAGATCTAAATATATTCTTGAGAACTACAAGATATCCATTCATGAAATCCAAATATATGCACTATGTGAGATCCCATCATGAGAACCAAAGATAATTATGAGTACTACATGAGATCCCATCACGAGAACTGAAGACAATCATACGATTCACGATTTCAGTTCAGACTTCATGATATGTGAGTTCCGTTCAATAATCATGATCTGCAAGTTCATTTCACCATTCATGCTCCACGAGTTCAGTTTAGCATTTTCGCTCCACAAATTTAGTAAAAAATTCATGCTTTTCAAAAGATAAAACATTTTCACTTTCCACGAGATCAATCTTTCATACTAAATCTTCATGCCTTGTTTAAAAAACCATTCTTTTTAAATAACATTAATCCTTTTCAACAAAAAAATCAACCAAAAAACACCAACATGAGGTATTTTTTCCAAACATGAGGCAATATTAATAGAGAATCAAAGAGGTAGGTGCAGCGAGTAAGCAATCATACAAAGATGAGGAAATTCTCATGGATGATCAATCTGGACCTTCGATGGTGAGAGGTACAATTATTTCTAATTATACCCTTATGGAAGCTTTTTTTAACATGAGTTCCTCCCATTAACTTATTTAATATCATACTATTGATCTTCTAGGTTTTCATTTTGAGATGATTAGTTCAATTTTAAAACATTAAACTCCTTTTAGCCAAAGATAATATTGATCCTTTATGTGAAAATCATGTTTTATAACTATCAAGGGGTTTATTTGAGTTGGGATTTCTTTTTTCTTGAGATATATTTCTGTGAAATAATCTTGGGTATGGATTGGTTGACAATGTTCAAAGCTCACATTAAATTTTCTACCTAAAGGGTAAGTTTTACAAATGATGACGATGTTGAGAATCTCTTTAGAGTTGAGAGAAATGTGAAATAAAGTGGAACAAGATTACTGGAACTAGCAGTTAGAACTATCCCATACCAGTTGGAGGAATTTTCCATGTCATCAATGTATGTGATTAGATATAGTGGTCTTCTACCAATTGTTGATCAGTTTCCTAATGTTTTTTTTCTAATAATTTCTTAGGGTTTCCACCCACAAGAGAAGGGGGGTTTGAAATTAATTTCTTACCAAGGACTAGTACTATCTCATTCATGTATTATCATATGGAACCAATAGAATTAGGGGAATCAAAAGTCCAGTAGGAAGAGTTGGAAGGAAAAGGGTTCATTTATCCTAGAATTTATCTATAGGAAGTAGTGATCTTTTTTTTATTGTGAAAAAGTTGAATAGAAATATTAGGATTTCTATGTATTATAGTAATATTAACTAGGTTATGAAAAAGAATCAATATCCACTTCCATGCATTGATGTTATTTTTATCAATTTAGGACTTCTTAGTGGTTCTCTAAAATTTAATTGTATTTGGAATATCACCAATTGTGTGTTCAAAATGTTGATATTCCAAAGACATTTTTCAAGAGTAGATATGGCCATTATGAGTATATGGTGGTGACTATGGGGATTATAAATGAATAATATATATTTATGAATAATATATTTCAATGGTATATTGATTATTTTTTCGTAATTTTTGTCAATGACATACTGGTGAATTCTTGGATAAAGGTGGAGCATGATATACACACATATATAGTGATGGGTATCCCGTGGGATCATCGTCTATATTACAAAACATCAAAATTTGATTTTTGAATAAAAGATATACCTTTACATGGACATGTTATTTCTTAAAAATTTATTTATATGGATCTAGAAAATATAGAGGATGTGATATCTTGGAAACCACCAAAGAATGTTTTTGAGATACACAATTTTCATGGCCTAGATGGTTATTACCAATGTTTTTTCATGACTTTTAACAACTATATTACCCAATAACAGCTCTGAAAAGGGAAATTGTTCCATTAAAATTGTAAGGGAAATGTTTTAAGCATTTTAAAGAGATTAAATTTATCCATACATCATCACTAATCTTAATATTTCTAGAATCAGGACAAGGTTATGTGGAGTATTTTGATTCTTCATGATCTGGGTTGGGATGTGTTCTCATGTAGGGAGATCATGTTGTTGCTTATATATCATGGAAGTTATGGTTTCATAAAAATAACTATCCAAATATTTATTTTAATTATCTATGGTGGACCATGATTTGAAGACTTGGCATCATTACCTATTTTGTGGTAAATTTTAGGTGTTTACAGGTTATAATATCTTGAAACCCATTTTCTTAGAAATAAATTTGAATATGAGACAAATAATATGGATGGAATATCAAATTTTTTGGCTTTGACTTGATGTATACACTGAGTAAAGGCAATTTTTGTGGTGGATAATTTAATCAAAAAGTGATACAGTTAGTTGTAGAAATAATATTTGGATCAGTGGTAGATGATTTCAGTGATAGCTAATATGCACTTGGATTCTGATGACCAAGGTAGTGTTGTGGTTTTTTTCTAGTTTCTTTTATTCTTGATTTGGTTAAGAAGGTTAAAGTGGAAGATACATAAAATTATTAATGTTTTACTATGAGGTCAAAACTCAAGGTGGGTAGAACAATGAGGGATTGAAGCTGGATATAATATCAGTTTTGTGGTTTTGAGATCATATGGTCATACATTTGGCTAGTTAGGATCAAATTCTTCCTACTTACCATAATTAAAGATGGCCTATTCACCCTAGAATATAAAATATGTATAATGAATTTAATGAATAAGTTGGGTGGGTTGGAATTAAAATAAAAGTGGTTGAGTTTGTTATGAAATGCCTCACCTATTAGAGGTTAAGGATGAGAACCAATGGATAGAGGGTATGTTGTAGTCTTTACTAATTCCCATGTAGAACTAGAAGAAAATAGATATGGATTTTATAACATTTTTACCAAGGATGGTTTGGAAACATGATTCCATATAGGTGATAGGTGATATTGGATCAACTCACAGAGCTATCCCATTTCATTTCTATTCATGAACATAATGTGGTGGAGGAATTATAAAAAATCCATATTTGAGTAGTGTTAAAAAGTCATGGTGTACAAGTTTAATTGGTATTGGATCGAGATATGAGGTTTACACCTTGTTTCTATAAATCCTTATAGAAATCCCTTGGGACTCAATTGACTATGATCATGTTGAATCATCGTCAATTGGATAGAAAATTTGAAAGGATGACACAAATGTTGGAATAAATGATTAGGATTTTTAATGGATTTTGGCAGATCATAGTAGGATCACATACCTTTAGTAGAGTTATCATATAAAAATAGTTATCAAGACTCAATAAATATACATCCTTTTAAATAGTTTTATGGGAGTCTTTTTCATTAACCACTTTGTTTGTTGGAAATAAGTGATACTTCACTAGTTGGACCAAGCCTTGTCCAAGAGACAATGGAGAAGATTTACCTAATCATGAATAGAATAAAGACGGATCATAGCCATCATAAATCATATATAGATTCTCATATATGTACATTTTTGTTTGAGGTGAGTGATCATGTATTCTTGAACATATCTCTAAGGATTGTAAATCATCATTTTGGGAATCAAGGAATGTTATATCTTTGAAACATAGCCCCTTTTTTGATATTTTAATAGGTTAGTGAGGTGGAACATCAGTTTTATTTTCTACCAAAGTTCAGTTCACTGCATAATGTTTTTTCATTTATCTAATTTGAATAAGTATTATCAAATCCTAACTATGTGATTTTATGGAATCATGTTGACCTAGATTCATACTCTATATTGGTTCATGTGCCAGTATGGATTTTGGATAGTCAGGAGAAATTATTTCATGGAAAAATCATTATTCTAGTGAGGGTTTTATGGCAATATGGTCTAATCCAAGAAGAAAAGTGGGAACATGAGAAGGAAATGGTGGATAAATGGATGAACTTTTTTTAGTCCAATGGTGGTTTTCAATATTCTAGGGATGTAAAGGTCAATGGTGGGGAGAATGTAGAACCCAAAATTTCATGTAAATGACCTTTATTTATGTATTTTATGTATATAAGGTGTTTGGGTTATGTTTCAAAAATTTTGAAGGAATTTTAGCATATTTTGGTAGCTTTTATAGAGGTTCATGTTTAGTGAATGGTTAGTAGAAACAATGTAACACCTTTTAGGAAATCCCGAAATTGAAATAGTGGGAATTATGTATGTGCACAGTTTGATAAATCATGCGGCCACCTAGGAGAAACTATGAAATATTAGACATGGTGTTTAACAAGATTGGAACATATTTTTTTAATAGTGTGAGCCAACTATGTGAGTTGGGTCTGAAGGTGGTGTTTAGTGCACTATTATTTCATGGTTTTCCCAACTGTGCACCGTAAAAAATTAGATCGGGATTTTTTGGATGTCACTCAGTTTAGCCCCTAAATCTTCATCTATTGAATTTTGAGATCATCCCCATAAATTATGAAGTGATTATTAGTTGAATCTCTGTTTGTGGTAGGTCTAAATTCCATGGTAAGTTCCCATTCTTGTTTATTTTCCTTAGTTTTATTCCTCTTCCCTCTCTTGAAATCATGGATCTAATCCGCTTGGGATAGATCCATTTTCTTATTCTAATCATGATAAGATATGATAGTTTGTATTATAGGGAAAATATCTAATGATATTTTTTGGAGTTTCAAGCCGAGTTTTTGATGTTTTTTATCACTCTTCATTTTCACCAATGGTTGTAAGGTAGTTTTCTTCACACTCAACTCCTATTATTTAGAACTTGAATTATTGGTTTCAAATTGATTTAATTTCTTGATTTTGTTTGAAAACCTTGTGTTATTTGATGGAAATCTCTTTAGTGATGTTTTCTTGGAAATTGTGGAAATCTGACAGTTTTGTGGAAAGTGATTTTTTTCATGATATTAAAATGATGGTTTTAAAATTATGGGGTGGTTTTGATTCATGGAAAATGTTTGTTGAACTTTTTTTAATAAATAACATTTTTGTGGATAATTTTTTGGAATGGGTTTTTGGCATACATGTTTAGTGTGAGTTCATTTTATTGATGTTGCCTTGGATAAGGGGAATGTACCTTTGGGGTATAATGACATGACCATGTAGAAGGGGTGTGTTCTATTAGGGAACTTGTGTATTCATTACCTTATGATGACTTGGTAGATCAATGAGAGAATGCTCATGAGTATGGAATTTTCACATGGGAATTAATGTGTGCTTGTGTGGATATCATGTGATGGGTATGCCAAAATGGAATTTGTGGAATGGTTTTAAAGGTTTGTTTGGTTTCTTTATATAGAAAACTATTTGAATTAGAAACTATATACTTTTGGAGTTTTTTTTATTTAATATAAAATACTTTAATTTTTTTTAAATTGATTTTTATAAATATGATAAGATGTTCTATCCAAGTGGTGTGAGTTTTGAAATAATTGGGGAAAACCCACTATGTTTTATAATCACCTCCTGATTGGGAACTTTGGTGTGTTTTCAGATGTTATATACTGATACATAGGCAATGACAAGGTATCTGAGTTCTTTAGTGATGCTTCTTGATACCTTGGGTCAGTCATGTGGTTTCAGAGCTTGGAGTAGGTTCGGAGTTGCTGAGTTTGGGTCTTTGGAGTCTCTGAGATTTATTTGTTTAGTTTCTTCTTTGTATTATGATATTATTGTTGGTTTGGTTTATTTTTAGTTTTATTACATTATACTCATGCATTATATAGTGGTTTTTGTGGTTATGGTTATCTTGGGTTGGTTTATTTTTAAAGGGAAAATATTCCCCCAATTGTGATGAAGCCCTTGACGTCTATTTCCTGCCTTTGGGGTCTTGGGAATGTCACCTAAGGCCCAGTAACACTCACTTACTCTTCCCAATCCAATGGGTGAGGGGTAGGATGTTAAATGGTGTATATAGTTATACCATATCATGGTTGGTATTAAAGGTAGCTTATCATCATTTTGTTTTTATTCAAACACTCTTGTATTTTTTTCTAATATACTTATAATTTGATATGTATTCTTTGTTATTTATTCTACAAAATTATGTTTTGGAGTTAAAAATATGAAAATATAACCAACTTCTCTAGAGACTACATAATTTTAATATAAATATATTGAATAAAAAATATATCATTTTAAATTTAATAAAAACATACATCACTAATTTGAAGAAAACTAAATATCCAGCATACCTCATATATGCATTTATTATAGTGGATCCAAACAAATCAAGCTTTAAATTTTCATTTACATGGGGATGATTGAAAATTTCAACAAACCTTTTTCCTAGTGTGTATTCTTTAGAATAAAATTTATTAGAATTCATTACTTTGAAATAAAAATTTTCATGGGACATTGAATTCATTATTTGTGTCAAGGTCAACAGTGAAGCAAAATTAGGTTCTATAATCCAAATTTGTGATGTAGTGGTTGATCCCAATGACTTCTTTAACACAGTTATAATTTTCCAATTCTATCATTACATATAGTAGTTTATAATTTTTTTATTTATCATCAAATATATTGGGAATAATATAATATGGAAATTACATACACCTTTCTTATCTAGTGCATTTATAAGATTAATAATACATACTATAATGTTCTAATAGATTGTTTGACCATTCAAAAAATAAACTATCATGATACATCCCCACTAAAATCTTTCTTGGGTTAGTAATTTAGAAAAGTGAGACCCCCAAATCAAACCTCTAATATTCCATGTATAGTTTAAAAGAAAAAGGGTGTGAAATTCAAATATGGGAGTCATTACCATCATACATACATACATACATACATACATATATATATATATGTGTGTGTGTGTTTGTGTGTGTGTTCATTATGTTATTAGATTATTTCTATGTGTGTGCATGGAATGAGGAGAGAATGTGGGTATTCTCAGTAAGATACTCCCCAACCTATCTCATGAAAATATGAAATAATCAAGATAAATCATTTATAAGTAAATAGCCAAAAAACTCATTACATATACCAGTTAATCTAGCAACCAACTTCATTAAGACTCACTCAATAAATCTGTTTATAAATATAGTAATGTAACAATTAAATATAATATATCAATAAAGGTTACCCGCACCTAATTCCTTACTAAACTAGTTTCCTTCATCCAACAATTACATACATCATAGCACTCT
Source organism: Viscum album (assembly GCA_963277665.1). Classification (NCBI taxonomy): domain Eukaryota; kingdom Viridiplantae; phylum Streptophyta; class Magnoliopsida; order Santalales; family Viscaceae; genus Viscum; species Viscum album. The sequence goes on from OY728148.1 coordinate 2,055,623,134, forward strand.
TATCCCTTTGAAATACACGTAACCATATATGAAATAATCACATTCTAAAAAACAAACCCCATAACCACAATCATATTCCATGTCATCATTATAGATATATATCTCATCTCTAACAAAAATCATATCCACTTCACCACATATCCACATATCCATAAACCCCTCATAGTAAGGAATATAATATTAAAGGGAATCAACCTCATGTCCTCCACCTTCCAAGTGTTACCCCACTATGCACCCACATCATAACTGCATTTTCACATCACTATGATACCACACCATGTAAAAACCTCAAATATAATAGTTTGTATTAAATTTGGAAGAGAGGGTGTGTAAGGAAGAGTATTGATCCATCTATATCATCTATATCTAGTATATTAGGGAAAATACTTGAAATCCCAAACCTCACCTGGGTATCATTACGTTACTCGACATGGGAGGCTGTGATTAAAAAATATAAAATATAAAATAGATACATAATAGATCACATTATACCGTCTTAAATGACAGTAGCATGACTAGTAATAGTCACATGTGTGTCTTCTACCTCATAGTAAAATCCACTACCACTTCCAATCAAAACTCTTTCAAACTCTACCAACAACACAAAACAATTGTAAAAAAATATCATTGTATCACAACAAAACCATTTCAAGTTTATCAATTACTAGACTCATTACATTATTTACCCCACATTCAATTATGAAAATAAAAATTTCAAAAATCTACTTCCACTTCCACATCCACATTATATTTTTATTTTTTTAAATCAAATAATAAATATTTAATTAATTTCATCCATTCATTCACATCATTATAACCCATTCTCATTTTTTTTCAATTATGAAGAAACATTCAATATTCTAGGAACTAGACCACATAGCCACATCAACTCCATAATCACCGTAATAATATGGCCACACAACTATCCCCTCATCCTCTAACTCATCAAGAAAACTACACATGGATATCACTATAACCACTAAATAAATTATAATAATGGGTTAATTCCAAAAAATCTCAAATTAACAAGGAAGCAACACAAAAGAATCAATAAATAATAATAATTGGTTTATCTTCTTCCTTTATATTACTATATTTAATTTTTCTATCCAATACCAACCATATTTTAACTAATCAATATTAATATTATTCATAGAATAATGAAAATCAAAATTCACCAAAAAAAATAAATCAACAATTGGATAATAGCAAGGAAAAAAGGTAAATCATTCTCACTGATATAATCACCCATTTTGTTTTATTTATTTATCTATAGTTTGTATCACCATTAGTTTAATCTCAAATCATTTCCCAAAATATCTAAACCATGATAATTCCATAGTTATACAATAAATAAATAATAAATGTTTCGAATCACATTTCTTAAATGTTCTTCAAGAATTATGTCATAAAAACAAGAATAACCTGATGATTAACCATCCCCAAATGGACAACAACCTTGCATAAATACTATGTAGTACAATACACCTATAAAGACCATAATGAAATTTCAATTAAACAAAAAAAACCCACTTAAATAACCTCTAATAAGAGGAATAACAAGAAGAAATATAAGGGTTGGGGAAGAAAGAGAACCATATATTGAAATGTATTAATCACTGGAATCCAAGGGATAATATACAACAAAGGATAACCAAAGGTCACCAAATATAAACCAAATAGAACCTAGTTTATGAAGAAGGTTGAATTAATTGAAGAGAATAAGATATGACACCTGAATTTAAATTTTAAATTGGGAATTATATCACTTTGATGTGATTTAGTTAGTTACATTACAAAAATTTTCAGCCTTAAAAGTAGAAATTTGATCTCCCAAAATATCATGGGTAAAAGTAATTTCAAATTCAATATAAACAATAATGTTCATGGAATAGTGGGTACTGCCATGAAATTTTGTTTTGAATAACTAGGAATCATGGAACAATCCTCAACCTCTATCAATCAAACTTGATATCCCCCTGGACAAAAGCACAAAAAAAGAGTACTAACATAGTGAAATGCTCCAAAATAGAGTGACACAAATATTTCAAATTCAAACATATATGGTGTAACTGAATACCTCATGTCACAATACAAGACACCATAGTATAATAACTAATCATATCTATCCATAGGAACACTGAAATTTCATTACCTAAGCTCTATATTAAAATATACCACCTCACTATATTACACTAGGTAGTGACAATAATTCTACTATATCCAACCAATCATGAATTAAAATTGTCTTTTACAGTGTAAGGATAGATTCTAGATTAATTTAATGATAAAACCCAGCCTTTCTTCCACTACATTCCTCTAAAAATCATTCCAACATCTATAAAACTCCAAAAAATATAAGGTTGGAAGAAATCTAGAACTCTAGATTAGATTACTCTAAAATGATTCTTATCCTAAAGAATCAAAACGAAAACTAGGAAGAAAAATAAAATCCATGAAACCAAAATCCCCATCACATATATCTTAAAAAATTATCTCATTATATACAAAATACAACCACAACCTAAAATTCATGGAAAAAAATTAATTATAAAAAAATTTCAACATCATAACAATACAAGGTTCAAAACAACTTAGAATATTAATTATTAAGTTTCAACTCAAACTCCCCAATACACTCCACCAAGACACCATTCTACCATAAGGCATGAACCAAAGGAATGAAACACCCATGAAACTCTTCCTCTTGATGATCTTGAATCTCAAGAGTCCACTACACAAATATTATATCATCCTAAAATCTAACACTAACCAATAAATAACATGAGATTCATCAAGAATATACCAAAAAAGACACGATAATTGGAAAACATCATGAAATTAATCTATCAATGTAGGGAGATACATAAATAGTAAATCTCATTGAATCCCTTTAATTACCTGAAAAGTATGTTAAACCAATGAAAGTTATTACTCCCATAACCAAACCTTCACAACCCATGATGATTAGAGATCTTTATAAATACATGATCACTAACCTTGAATTCTAGTGGTATCCTCCTTTGATCTGTATCAGACATAAGATTTTATTGAGAAGGGTTCTTACAATATCAAAACACATAAACCTTATCTACCATGCTCTATAAAAAATTATACCCAATAATCATTAACTCTCCAACCATTATCTAATAAAATAGAGACCTGAAAAGATACATAAAAAATTACTTAAATGAATCCTTGAAAATATAAGATTTATAATTATTTTTATAAGAAAATTTAACCACTGTTATGAATTTTACACAAGGACCCATAAAATATAGAACACATGCACACAAAATATCATCCAGTGTCTAGATCATTCACTCAATTTGACCATCAATTTAAGGATAAAATTCAGTGTTAAGGTATAATTAGGAACAAAAGAAATGCTAAATACTCTTCCATGTCCTCTAGTTAAAATAAAAATCATATTCAAAGGTAATATTCCTCAAAACCCTATAAAGTTTCACATGTCCTCCAAAAACAGCGTCAAAAAATAATCACAAATCCTTGACTCATTGATTAATAAAAATGAGATTATATCATCAAAAAATCCACAATTACCTTGATAAAATAATTTCCACTGTATGATTGAGAAAAAATAATAAAAATTGTATTTAAATATAATCCTCATTCCACCAAGGTACATCCAATGGATATAAATAACTTTCTAGAACATGATTCACAACCATTATCCTCCAAAATGCCATGCACCATGACAAGAATTTCACCCCTGAGATCTTATTACCAAAACACCAAAACATACTACACAAATTATGATACATCTATGGTATAATTGTATATACTTCTAAATGTGATATATGAAATTCATTATGAACTATCCCTATCATCACCGATGAAACAAACAGATACCTCTAAAAAAACACTCAATATCAATCATCCTCTGACCACCCCTCAAGAGAATCTCCCTAGATGACATGATCATACCAAACCTCCTCCTAAATTTCTCCAAGAAAATACTACTCCACATGATATATCAAGGTTGACTACATAATTTTATGATATAGGAAACCCTTAACACCAACTTCTTCTGTATCATGAGGAAAAGATACAATCTTCTCCATCAACCACCACTAATCTCCAAACTCATGAATAGCATCCCCAATATATTTTCTACTTAGAAAATCAAAACCCACATTCCCTTTCCCCTAAAGTATAGGAGATATCCAAATTATAATCCTGTGAGAACTCTATCTAACTCTACTAACACAGATTCAATTAAAATTTAATGAAGATATACCATAATATCTTATAATCAATAAAAACATAAACAAACTCACTAATAAGATAATTCCTCAATATCTTTAGAGAACAGAATCATTCCTCTAACTTGATATCAAGGGTGTAATAGTTATGTTCACAGAGATATAACTACTAAGACCCTTATGAGATCACCTCTCATTAAGAAATTTGAAAACACCCCAATATGAGATGAGAAGAATCAAAAAAAATTATAAAGGGATCCTTTATATAGAAAATAGTGAATAGGGGTACTAATAATCATATTATTCAAGTGATAAAACATTGTTTGAGAATTATTTGTCTATAAAATGTTTTGATCCTTTCTAGTCAAAAAATTTAAAGGGTTCATGATCTGAGAAAAAACAAACATGAACCCTATATAATAGTTTAAGAGGCTAAGGAAGCTGAAATCCTCTGTAACATTATTTGGATCCTCCCAAATAACAGTTGTATCAATCTCTGAGGGATTAACTACCACACCATATTTAACAATGACATGTTTGAGAAAATGAACCACACATATTTAAACCATTCACTTATACAACCTTCCTTAGAGATAATTTCCTTAAAAAACCTCCAAAAATAGATATTAGGTGTAAATAATGGTCCAACTCTACCCTTTAGTAGAATAGAATGACTTTGATAATGAATACTAAAAACATATCCAAGAACATAAAAAAAGAGTTCATTTAGCCTATCAAAATGGTTGGAGATTCCATAATTATAAATGGAATAACCCTGAAATCTAAGATTATATAATAACAATTGAAAGTAGTATTTGAGATATCAATTTATCCTCTACTATAATCAAATGATATCCAAAATAATTATCAATCTCAGAGAAGAAACTGTCTACCTTTAACTAATCGATTAGGTCATCAATACTTGAAGTTGGATGATGTTTATTCACGGTTTGTTAGTTATACCCCTACTATTCTATTTTGAACCTCAAACCATAATCTACCTTCTTTGTAAAAAAAAATAGGATCACCCCAAGGGAACAAACTAGCCTAGATAAAACCCTTATATAATAGACCAATGAAATATAACCAAAAATCTCATAACTCATAAGAAACCATCTATTACAGAGACATCAAAATCAAAGATACGTCGAGTTTAATCTCAATCCCAAAATTCATATCACATTGAGGGTATAGCATCACAACCTCTTTAGGAAAAAATCAATGAATTCATCAATGGATCTCAGAGAAAACACTACCTAAGATTCCTCAAAACTCAAAATCATCACTATTAGTTATAAGAAGGGTATCTACACACCTATGATTCATCTAACGATATATCTCACTATTTAACACTACACATTCGCTTTACACACTGAGGAAAACAACTATCATACTAAAAAAAATAACTAATTGGATAAACAAAATAAACAAAAATAATTCTAAAAATGAAAGTGTATATTTATATCTAGAATAAGAAAAAATACCACAATGAGTGATGATACCCCATAATCATCTCACATGCCCAAAAACCTCAAAAAACTAGACTAACCTCAAACTGTCTTAGTCAACACCAAGGAACCATAATTATCTCCATATTAAGTTCTATATCTTGTACTATGTTAGGTGATGTAATGAAGTGAGAATATCTCAGATAAAATAAATTATAACACAAGGCAGAATAAAAATATGTTTCACAACTAATGATCTTTATCCCTCTTTGCATTGGAAACTCCATGATATAAAATTGACTATGCCCTTCCCCTAAACCATGATGAACCTAATGATAGAAACCTCTACGTGCATGATTATACTTATATCCCTATGGGAGAGGGAAATCACAATGACTATCTATAACTACTCCAGTACCTCTCTTCATCAAAAAATCCTATATTCCTAGATTCTACGGATTGGGTCTCATAGGAAATTATTGTTGCAGTTTCACATTAAACTAGACACTTTTCCTATACCGACCATTAAAAATGATCGAGCACTAGAACTACTAATGATGATGACCCTGATATGAAAATTATTCCACACTAAATATCTCTATATAACATTTAGTGATACTTAATCCTAATAAATGGTATGAAGAGACTTGAGTATGACTCCCTATTTTCCAAATCCCTAACTAACCATAAAATATATATCCTCTATTTGTGGACCTAATCTTTGGAATGTTTTGAGGAAAAACATACTAATATGGACCAGTCCATGTGAGTACCTTCTTTATCACGACCTCCATTTCTAGAACCTCAATATATATTAACAATGTAAATGGGTAAACCATGTATTGAATAATTGGATACATTTTTTCTTCAAAATTCAATTCCTTAGTATCCTAATTAGAAATATTATTGAGATCAAATTAACTAAGATTTATAAATTGAATTATTAACTCCATCATACTCAATCTTCCCTACCAAATAGAGATAAAATACTACCAACTAATTTCCTTCAGAATCTAATAATGGAAATCAAAACAAAAATAATTCAAGAAATATTCACAAGATATCTTATAATCCCCACACTCACATGGAAATAGAACCCACCACCAGTGAGAACCTTTTCCCAGTAGAATAATAGCCAAAAAAACCAATACTACTTTAAGAAACTTGTCTGTCATGCTCCGATGTATATTTTTTATGGAACATCCCCACTAAAACCCCTCTTATGATTTATTATAGTATCTCGTTGCACCTCCCCATTTTAAACACATGTGGACGCCTTCTACCAGCTATCTCTATAAAAATAGAACATGGCCCCCCTAAGACTAAAATTATGGAAATTATTTAACATCAATAAATTAATTCTATTTTCATTTCCCTAACACTTTACATTTTTAATTTTAGTATGATAAATCCTGATGAATTTACCACACATTGTGCTATACCCTATAATCAACATCATATCTAGTTATTATGTTTAGTAACCATAAGTTACTTTTATTTAATTATATAGAGTGCTAAATTCATGTGTTCTATATTATCTCAATTTATTATGTTATAACTAATATTGGATAATATATTTCCCATACCAAACCCTATAGTTCTCAATAGTACATAACTGAAAATTCCAACCTAACTCATATACACATATCAAATACAACTCTATTATAACCCATCCCTACTGGAACCTATCATGGGATAACAATTTAGATATATGTGTCCAAAAAATCCCACCTAAAGTATGTGATGGATTGGAGAATAACACTAAGGGTATGAAACATCTGAACATTAGGCATTACCCTCACAAATCCCATGAATATAAAAATAATTTCCAAAAAATTTCATATAACATAAATAAAACCAATCCCAAAATTCATGTAATTTTATACATAAAAAAATATTATAAAATGAAAGACTAAAATGAAACTCCCAGTGTAGTGACTACAATAATAATCATGAATCCACAAAGCTAGAAATGTCCATCCTAATCACTAGATCCCTCTTATGGATAAGTAAAACAATATTATATATATAGGGGTAGTTATTCGAGTATACTCACTAATATCCTACCCAAAATCTCTCTTGAAAATGTGGAAGAACCTTACTAAATTATCTATTAATAAAAACAAAATAAACTTTTTATTTATACTAGGTTATCTACCACCCAACCTCACCAAGGATTTCTCGCCAAATCAACAGTAAAATATAGTATCATAATAATCAAAATAATATATTAGGAAATGTTCTATATACCTACTTCTCCACAAAACTAGTCACCCAAAAACCCCAAAAACTTTTATCTTAGTGCTATCATCCCATTCATATACACATAAATGAATACGACATAACCAAATCATAATAATAACCTCATACCACAACCACACTCTACATAACCAAATATACATGCCATTCCATAATAAAAGAAACATATCACATATCTACCGCAAATCATATCCTCATCATCAAATATATTAATATCAAAACTCTTCTCACCATATATTATGTGATCATGAATGATATCAACCTCATTACCTCCTTCCATGTATTCCCCCACCATGATCCCACATTATAATCACATCATTACAACACTACCACATCACAACATTTCAAAACCTCAATCCATCATATCATGTGTTGTCTTTGGAGAGAGAGTGGGAAAGTGTGAGTATCTACACATATATATCACCTCTATATATTATTTTATGGAAAATTACTAGAACACAAAACATCATAAATAAATAAGTCATGTTACTCGACTCGGGTTGTGGTGCATAAGAAATAACCCAAAATGCAATACATATATAATAGATCCCACAAACCCGACCTTAGAACACATACTATGACCTAAAATAATAACTTCTTTTAATACTAACTCAAAAAAATATCCTCTACCACATCCACCTATATCTCATAAAAACTTAACAAAAAATATACAATAATGACAAGACAACTTCCCATTATATCATCTCATTACCATTTCACATTTATCAATTACCAACATTATTACATTCATCATTCCAAATTTAAATATATCCATTATAATTTCAAAAATCAAATTCCCCTACCATATTATATTTTTATTTTCTATATATCAAATACCAATTAATTTATTTATTAATTATATCCCTTCATTAATTATATTATAACCCATTCATTCTTTTCATCTATGAACAAATATTCCATATTCAAGGAAATGCAAAGACTTATCCACATTAAATCTTCTTATTATCATAATCAAATAGTGCCACATTCATCCCATACTCCTCTAAATCATCAAGATAACCATTCAAGGACATTACTATAACAACCAAAAAAAATATTTTAATGATTCAATGCCATAAAAATGCCAAAATAACTAGGAAACAACATAACAACATCAATAAATATTAATTAGAAGTTATAATTATTCCATTACATTTTCATATTTTTCTTTTTTTATCCAATTTAAAGTAAATTTCAACTCATAAAAATAAATATATTTCATTAAAACATGAAATTAACAATTTAACCAACAACATGAAATTTTTAATTAGGAAATAATAAGGAAAACAGGTAAAACAAGATCAATGATATCACTAACCATTTGGTTTCACTAAAGTTTATTTAATTTTTAAATTCAAAAGTTTAATCTCAAATAAATACCCAAATATATCTAAATAATGATAATTACATGGTTATATAGTAAATAAATAATAGATAGTTTAAATCCCTTACTTCAAACCGAGCTTCAACAATTGCGACATGGAAACAAGAAGAATACAATAATAAATCACCACCACACTCCCATGAATCATGTAAAAAACCTATTCATGAAAATACCACCACCAAGATGTCATAAAAAAACATTAAATAAACCGTAGAAAACCCACTACCATACCCTATATGAAGAGTAAATACAAGAAGGGGTGGAGGTAAAGGGTAAGAGATATAACTTTAGATTGAAATGGATTATAATCCACCAAAGGATGACCAAGGATCACTAAAGATAAACCAAAAATCACCTTGGGTTTACAGAAGTTGGAGTAATTGAAGATAATCCAAGAGGATGAACAAATTTAAATTTAAAATTTGGAAATAAATCTTCCTGGAATAATGTAACCAGTCACACTATAACATTAGTTGACCTAAAAAATAATAGCATGATCACCCCAAATATTAAAGGTAAAAACTATTTAAAACTTGATATAAACTAGAGAGTTTATGGAATATAATGGATCTCCATTCAATAATACTTTAATTACAATGAACCTTTATAAAAACCTCAACCTTCTTCACTTGAACTTAATTTCCCTCAATGCATAAAACATAATGAAATGACGAATACCATGATACAATGCTCTTGAATATAGTGAAAACAACATTTTATCATCAAACATACATGGAAAAATAGATACTTTATTCCACAATCCAATACACCATGGAATAATAACCATCACTTTCCATCTAGGGGAACATGAAACTTTAATATCCCAAGCTCCATATCATAACACACCACCTAAAGTTATAATCATATTAATCATAGAATAACACAATATACAATAAAAACCATTCTCTTTCATCCAACGAGTCATGGTTAAACACCACCATTTTTTACATTAGATTAAATTTTGAAAAAAATAAAAAACTTCACCTTTATTCTACCAACTTCCTCTGAAAATTCTCCTAAAATAGAAAACAACTTGACAAAATAGCGGTCCAAGAGAATTATACACCTCTAAATCAATGTCATCATTAGGAAAAGTATCACATCACTTGGATCATGAGAAAGATAAATATTTACTCTCACATGAACTATTTATAATGGTTGATTATGAAGTGTATCATCTTGAATATTTTACACCATAATACTATAAAAAATTAAGTTCGTGGGTGATGATTTCACTACGTGGAAAAAAAATTTCACCCTAAATTATTTTGAAAAAAAAATCAATACATGTTTTCAGAAATAATTTTTGAAAAGCTTGTAAGAAAATGAGTACTCACTATATAATATTCTTACAAGGGGAAGAAATACTCTCATAACTTGCTGTTTATGCATCTGGTCATGGTGGTTGGTTCACTGGTTACTATTTTTGAATTAATATATTGTTTTATTTCATGAGTAGTTCATTTTTTTTAAATTTTAGTTCATATTTATTATGAATATAATATTGTATCTCTTCATATTTTAGGTTAGTATTTTTTATGCTTTTACTTTATTAAGGTAATCTTTCGGCGAGATATTAAAATTAAACCCTCTAACATGTCCTTACTACTCAGGATAATGAAAGCATAAAATGTATTTCTTTATTTATCTTTGGAAGATGACTTATCATTTGTATAAATTAGTTAGAGAAAAACTATGTATAAGTTATTATGTTTTAAAACATAAAATAACAAGAAATTCCATTTCTTTTATACTTTCACATTCATCCTATACCTTTTGGGTGTTTCCATATACAAGTTAGACCTTATTATTAACACATTAATACTTATACACCATAATACATGGTATCAATGTATTCAAGGGATATAAGTTTTTAATCTACATGTAAAAATTGTTACATGAATCATTTTGTATGTTAACTATTTTATTATAATTTGAAGTATGTGAAAATTTTTCAACTACAAAATACCTCATCAAAGATTCAGAACATAGGTATATAATCTTAGGGACACATTTATTATTATCTTTACTCCTATAATTTTTTTATAATGTAAAATATATTAAAATTAAGGCTTTATTTATGTATTTTCAAATAAATTAAAATAACATACAATTTATTTTAAATTTAACCATTGCATGATGGGAAATTAAATAATTTCATGTTTATTGGGATATAAATCTTGCATATACACTAATGGGTGATGATTGGAATTTCCATATGTATATCTCAAGTACCTAGTGGATAATAGTTTTGAAAATATCTATATTCTTTTCAAGAAAATTTTAATACAAAATTCAATCTAAATTATTTAAGTATAAATGAACTATTTAAAATAAAATAAATCAAAATTTTAAGACTTGATGTAACGGTGAAATAATACAAATTATAATAGTATATTACCACAATTTTCTCCTAAAAAATGAACCTTGTTAAATGCATAACCCTATACCAACTATCCAGGTTGATTGACACATTTAATCTAAGACCGGTACAAATATAACTACTAAATATTTATCTATTATGGTTAATGGGTTAACCATGGTCATTCTATCCCACTCAATTTTTTTGAAATTTTATTCTTTTTTTAAATACTTTTGTTAAACCTATCATCTGACAACACTCTTGTGTTAGTTGTTTCTAATCAATCATAATTAATGTGGTTCTCACCTTTTGGAAAGTCATAATATTGGTCATTAGGGTATGTAGAAATGTAAGGAGGATAAGATATTATCTTAAATACAAGTTAGACAAATAAATTAGAATACATAAATTTCATATTAAATAAATTGATATAAATAAGACACATGTTATATATTAAAACCCTGGAGATAATAAACTTATATTTCAAAAAAAATTATTTTTCTTTATCACTTTAAGTATCTTTCATGTCTATAAATTATCCCAATTACCTCTCAATGGTAACCTACAACATATAGGAAATCATATCGATTATTACCATAAAATAATTTCTACGATATCCCAAATAAATGATTTTAATTTAATTAATAAACAATCAATTCCACATTTTCTTTCATTACTAAAATAATAATTTAACTATTTTCAATTTCATGATTATTTGTATCAAAAATATTAATTGATTGTGATGAAATTATAATGGAATTATCTTAATATACTTTCCTACTGAAATTAACTTTAACATATCCTAATATATCAAAATTTTACAAAAATCATGTTATCAACCTATTTTAATTAGAATATTGGTTAATGAAATTTTATATAGTCAAACTATTATATTTCTGTAATAATAACAAAGTAAACAAAATTCATATAAATTATATTTAGTCCTTGAAATGTAGTGACTCTGGTTTTTATAGTTTTATCCTTTGAATATTTCTATATGTATCCCTATATTTTCCTTAGAGTTAGCACTATATTTAGATGTTACATGACCCTATAATTAATATATTAAAAATATTAATATATATTAAATCATGTGCATCCATATTTTAAGAATTAATGGTTTCCAAATTATAAAGACCTTGAGTTGGAAATATAGGACCCCAATTGATTCCAAAACTTGGGGTTTACCCTAGGAATGACATAAAGTTGGTTGGCATCAGGCATTCTGTTGAGGGTGACCGTTGGTGGGTGCATTAATTTAATTACTTAATTTATTTAATAACCCAAAACCTAAACCTCATCTATAAATATTTCATTACGAATAATTCTTAGGGTTTGATGCATAACCATATGATATTAAAGGATATAATAAGGAGAGAATTTAACATGTGATAATTGATAATTGTGCAATGATCATTTTTCAAAGGATTCATCTTCACCAATGAAGTTTATAGATCTCACCAAAAATAGTGTAATAGACCCATTATTCATTAGTGATTGATATAGAGTCAAGGTAGGGCATGATATTTACTGGATTTCTACATGTATTTTATTTTTTTGGAATTAATTTTCTATTCTTCTTACTTTCTTGAATTTGTCATTCAACGCATGAGACTTGAATTTTAATGGGTGTTATAAGTCCTTTTTTCATTTACATTATTCCTGTTATTCACCCAAGATCAAATTTATATAATTTTGGTTGACATTGCATCATCAATATTTGGTTTCACCTTGTTCATGTTCTTTTACACCACCGTTCTTCTTGTTCTTCATCATTGACCAATGGGGTCGGGTATTCAACACTTCTAGGTTGGATTCAAGGGCCATTGAACCCTTAGATTAATGGTGGATATGGTAATGAATTGGAATAAGTTTTTTTAAAAACTAATTGGGGGTTTTTAGGATTTATGTGATTTATTAAAGTTTTAGAACCATGAACAGTGCTGGGTGGCACATGGGCTACACCTATGATAAAACGTAATATTATTTCTAGTTAATGGGGGGATGGGGATCCAAAATTGAAGACTCCCCCTTTTTTTTGATATATTTTGGTGGGTAAATGGTAGTGTAAATGATGTATGTGGTGAATCATATATTCTACATGAAAAAATAGGATGCTAGAAATTCCTGACATACACAACATGTACTTCAGAAGAAAGCATGTTGTGTAGTCCTCTCTAGTGATGGATAGGGTTCTGTGAAAAGATAAAAATACACACCATTTATAACCCATAAATTTTGTGTGATTAATTTTTGGTTTATTGGAATTTACCCCAGTCATACATTAGCATGATAAAGTCCCGATATACGATCACATACAAAATTCATGGGCACATAATAAAGTACATTTTTAGAGGCCAGGAGGAAACGAAAATACCCTAGACTTAAAAGACATGCCTTGTAATCCATGTACACAAAGTTTAGATATAAAGGGATAGAAAAGACATGTGAAAGTGCGGACACATCCAATTTTCTAGGTTAGGTCACACACTATGTGAACTTATGAACATGTTGTGTGATTTCCTTAGGGATTTCCACCTTGTTTATCTCTTTCACCAAGACTCAAATTTGCACCCTTGAGTAGCCTATAATGATTATATTTCCAGGTAGAATATAATTGTGGACATATATTTGGCATCCTATATTTTACATAAGGTATTAAAAGAGAGAAACTTCCTTTAGCGATTCTTGGGGGATTGTAGTGATCGGGGTGGAGCACCAGATATATGCTATTGTGGGTACTCTTCCCCATCGCACTAGAGAATGGGTCCCTCATACTATTTACATAAATATAGATGGTACTCCCTTATAATTTATTAGGTAAATGGTTCCTATATATATGGAGTGGTCCTCCACCATAATTTATCACAGCTAGTGAGTGGATTCTCCACTAGATTTAGTGCTTCCTTACCTATGGAGCTCAATAGCAAAGGGAAGAACCATCCACTCAAATTCTGGTGAGGGTGTGAGTGGGCATAGAAGGACTTTTGGGAGATTTAGGGTGACTCATAATTATTATCTAGCTGTGTATATGGATATCAACTTTTTCTCTTTATTGGGTTTCTTATGTGAATATCTGGCGTTGGGTTCTTTTACCCTCTTACATTATAAGTTGAACTATCTATTGATATTTCTATTTATACATTTTTATCTTTTAGGGAATCCTACTGGGTATGTATATACTCACCCCTAAATGGGATTTTACTGTATGTGTTGTGTCTTATGCAGATGAAAAGTAGATCGGTGGTGATATTGGTGGACCGGGTTTTAGAGGAGGATAGCTATACCCAATGGAGCTTACCATATTCTTTAGTCATCCAAGGAGATTTTGAGCCAATAAATTTTCATTATTTCCCATTATATAGTTTTTTTCAGGTTGGGACCTCATTTTTGACTGGTTATATAGTTTTCCCTTTTATACTTCTTTAATATTCTTCTATACCTTGATGTATTTTACTGGTGGTTGTTGCATGTATGTTTACACTCTAGATGTTTCTTTCATTGATTATATCATTACATTGTTGCATGGAGTTGGTCATGTGTGTGTTTATAGGTACTTAATGCTAAGACATCCCATTTTATTAATATGTCTACTCATCACTAGTCACCGCCCCTAGCCTATTGGAGGTGGTCATGGGGTGTCACCTTAGCTTACCATTTTCCGGTGGGCCCTAGTGGGTCGGTTCCTGATATATTGGTATAAAATGTGGTTTTTTGTATAGGTTAGTGTTTGGAGTGGAACATGTTATGAGGATTCGTATGGTAACTTAGTGAAATGATTTTGGAGTGTCTCATTTCTGATTTTAGGACACAAAAACTAGTGTTGATGTGGTGGATGATGTATCCATTCACCAAGACTCGGACTACAATATTTTTTACTTATCATACTAAGACATCGGTTATAGGGAACCAATGGTACATGAATCATATAGGACTGGGTATTTTGAAATTCATGTCCTTCTTGAGTTATCTCTCCGTATATTCTCATCTTACCATGGTATGATTTGTTAACTTTTAGGATTCCTCTATAGAGACAACCAACATGGATACTAATATATGATTATGATAACAATTAGTTGATTGATGGGGACATAGTTTAGGGACACACTCATTAGGTTTTCCCTCATATATTCCATGAGGAGGATCAACTGCATGTTAGATAGCTGATATCTCTAAAAATATAGGATAAATATTATCTCAAACTTAGAATGTTGAATGAGTTCCAATGATAGAGACCACTGAGGATTTTTGGTGAGCTAGACCCTCATCTAGTGGAGGATTTTATTGAGGTGGTGGTCCAAGTTTTTAGGATTTTTTTTACCCCATCCAATAACATGGTTATTCTTATAATCATCCTTATTCATGGATAAGTAGGTTTCTAGTAGAGTTTTATTTACCATAATCCTGATGAGGCGACACTATCACGGTTAGACTTCCCTAAGTTGTTATGTGATGAGTATTAACCTTTGATCTTTCACTTTGTTAATAATAAATAGATTCTTAAGCAACAGTAGGGTAATATGTCATTTTTTGAGTATTCCACGAGGTTTATCGATCTCACGCATTACTCTCTTGAAATGGTGCAAGATGGATACATTCAAGTGTTGAAGTTTGAGAAGGGAATTCACCAAAACATTATTCCTAGTGTGGTATCCTTATGAATTCACACTTATGAAAAAGTATTAGAGTGGGATGTAGTTTTAGTGAACTTCCTAGTAGAGGGAATATGTGTAGCTAGAGATGGACGTGTTCATCATAGGACTGTGTCATTTGTAGAATCTATCAGGAGTTAAATGTTAAGGTCTTGTCATAGTAAGCATACTCATACCCAAATATATACATGGTGATCTACATCATATGATTTGTGTAGAGGGTCCATCCAGCCCTGAGAGGGGTGGTTCTATGCTTGTGATGGTCAAGGAAACATGTCTCATGATTTCGCAACCCAATGTGATAAGGAAGGTAGGTAAACAGTGAATGGACCTCCATGATAAAGGCAACATCATTGTAACGCCCTGACCCCAGTTACCGAGAGTCGGTGCATTATTTCTTAACATTGGCATGATAAAAAAAGATCAATTCTCGAAAGACTGATTAGTTTAGTAGCCTTGGAAACACTAGATACATTCATAAATATTACATTACATCATAAAGTGAAAAATCACAATAACATAGTCTCCATAGTCCACACTTCTATCCCATTTAGACTATCCCTGTAGGTCATTCATAAAATATTTTTTCATATATTGGGAAAAATAAAACATTGAAAGGGGTGAGCTCAGATTCTCAGTAAGGATAACAATATAGAAGAAGATTACATAAATAAACATAAACATTTAAGGAAATGTATGACTAAAAAAAGCCTTTTAAATTTTAACTTCAACATAATATGAAAAAAGTAAAATGAGATAATTCCATTTACTTATTCACAGGGATATTCTACTGGTCGAATAATCACATGCAATACCAATAACCACTTTAATAATGATGGAATGCATAATGACAGACTATCATAACCACGTAGCCAAGGCCTCGTGCCAAGACTACAAATAATATTTTGTCAAGGACTCGTGCCAAGACACTAGTTTGTCTCATGAGACCTACTGATGCATCGAGGAGCTATAACGGGCTCCACCCGTCACTTATTAAGTCCGATGCATTCCTCATATGAATAGGTTTAAACATATCATAAACCAAAACATAATCGTATAACATAAAACATGCATAAAGGAAACATAAAATTTCCACAGTTCATTCACAAGATATCAATACAACACATTGATATAATAAAAACATTATCAAAACCATTTTCAATACAAAAATAAAAGAAAATTAAAACTTGGTATTTATTTTTCATTTAAAAAAAGATATGGATTGTAGAGGAAGCCGGAAATCAAATAATGGTCATGGCGGTGGAGAAGTCGTTGTCGCCGCATACGTATGACATGAAAAACATTCCTTTTTGTATTTTAGTAAAACTCTTCGTATAAAAATATTCCTTTTTAATAAACGTAATAGTAAAAGTGGTTTATACACCGTATAAAAGAAATTTGTGTATAAAACAAAATATGCCTCAATGAATGGAGATTGAGACGAAGTCCCTTAAAAAGATCATTTTTTAAATAAAATAGATCTATTATGTGTATTCACTATAATTACACATAAATAAAGTAAAAATACATGATATGACATAATAATATCATGACATAATTTGAAAGTAGGAGATTAACCCAAAGAATGGAAATTGGGTTAAGAAGTTCCCCTACCTCATGCCTGACTTGACTCAATCATTATTTAATCTCCTAAATAATAAACTAGAGTTAATTTATACTTGAATAAGAACCTTTTTCATGTTCATTATTCCTTATATATCACTTATTACCATTTTATGAACATTATGTAATTATTTAAGTTAATAACGGTTGTTTTGTCGATCTTTGGTACTTGAGTCAAAAAAAACTTCTTATAATTAAAAGTTGTTCATGTGGTGAAATATCCATTATATACAGAATTATATTCATGATTTAGATATCATATATATCATATATATCCAGTATATACATGCATTTATAATATTACATAATATTTAGAGGTAAGAAATGAAATGCACCGTTCATGGAGACGGTAAGCTGTACGTACGCATGAACGCTACTTTCATTTATATTTCATATTTAATGGAATGAAATCATAATGATATAAAGGTGTATTATAATTCCAGTATAATATCATATATAATATCATTTACTCCAACCTTTATACATCCCACATATGGCATTAACGATTCAAATCACTTTGAGGGGGCGGTAGTCCGCACTTCCTAAAATGAAATTATTGCATTTACCCATAATGGAAATCACAAAGGTATGCGATAAATGAGAAATAAAGAAGCATAAGGAAAACATAAACATAATATATATATCATATATGAAAATATTGTCATCAAAATGGCCACCATTAGAGGTGTTAAAAGAATATTGAACAATCATCATTTCGTGAGGTAGTATTTCGCCACCCACAGAAACAGTATGTTCTTTAACCATTAGACAAAGGTGTGTGTAAGTGTAAATCAAATACATATCATAACAACATCCTAGTATATTAAATATACTATTGTTGTTACAAAATAAAGGAATAAAAAGCTTTTAGGGGGTTGGAGAAGCAAAATAAAACAAAAGAACACAAGAGAAGACATTACCTTAATATCGGGTAACTCTTTTTGATTTGAGCCAAAGGCTTCCTTGGGAAGAATTATGACCCAAGTGAGGCTTCTAGGAGTAATATATGGAAGTTGGGAGAGTATTTTGGAAGAGTTTGGCCGAGCCAAATGGCTTGAAGGTGTGAATAAGGTGGTAGAGGTGGGGGCCTTTTATAAGAAGAGAGGAGGGGCACTTTTGGAATGATTGAAATGTTACATTATTATGAAATGGTTTTCGTTATTAAAGGTCCCACAATGATATATTTCTAGGATAAGGTGATAAGGGTTCTAAATATGCTCATCCAATAAGTTTTTTACAAGTTTAAGCCTTAGATTTTACATTATCATTTCATTTTATTTAAATCGTTAATTAATGATGTAATCGTTGCATCATCATTGTGTCATAAATAATTTAATATATTTAATGTCTAAAAATTATAAAAAAATTACCATGATGTAGGAAATAGTTTTATCTTTCCAAAGAATATTTATAGTAGAAAAGTTAACTTATATAACTCCATGTAATAATTTTTTTAGTAAAACAACACATGTTTGTGACAATTTTATTTTTACTTTAAATAAAAAGTTATTAATGTCATTTTCATACCCAAGTGGCTCCATGGGGTCCCCAAGTTGACCCATGGATTTTATGGGTCTGCCATGACTCATCCAATAAGGGTAGGACAAGTGTAAAGGTATTTTCATATTTTTATAATATCATTTTTACCTTAAATTTCACTAATTACCTTTAATCGCGATTAATTAAACTTAAAAGTAACTATTTACCAAAAAATTATTTTAATCCCATTGAACCAAATTTTACTTCCTAATGAAAACCATGTATGTCGGATTTTTGAAAATAAAATCACAGAAGTGGTAATATTTCATTTAAATGAAAAATTAGTTTTTTAACTACCACTTATTGGTTTCACTATTCATCAAAAATTGAAGTTTTTCAGAACAATGCCAAAATTTCACCCTAAGCTATAATTGATATTCCGAATTCCAAAATGATGTCTATTTTAAAAAATTCCAAACAAATAAGTTTCATTAATTATTTTTATAATTAATTTCCACTGTCACAACAAATAGCGTGTTTTTAAGAAACAATATATATCAAAAGATTGACAATTGTTTATGTCCAATTTCAAAGTGAAATTAATTCTAATGACCACCATTGGATAAAATGGTAAAAATATATTCTAATTATAATTTAAAACCACTCAATAGTATAATTTATCACTAGAAATTATTTTGATTAAAAACATTTTTTACGTATTTTCTCTATTCATAGAAAATTGGATGTTCTCAGAAAAATACCAAAAATTCAACATAGTCTAATTTCGATATTTCGAATCCAAAAATGATGTACATTTTAAAAGATAAAATTTATAAAATTTCAAAAAGTGCGTATTACTATTCATAACTGCTACTTTGATTGGTCGCGGTGTGTTAGAATCTAGAACTTGCGTACAATGCAAGCTATTGCATTATTAAAAGAGAAGCGTATCGTGAAAGCTTGGGGTGTTACATTCTCCCATCCTTAAATAAATTGCCTCCTCGCAATTTGAAAATGTTCTTCGAAAATAAAAGGTTGAAAATAGAAAATACCTTTGTGGAAAACCCACATCGAAAATAGGGTTAATACAAATATAACATTAAAAGAAAGAAATAGAAGTACAAAGGTCACCCGAGATAGCCCATACTAGGATTCTATGAAAATATGGATATGGAGGGAAAAAAAACCATCAAGGTCTGATGGAGAGTTGTAGAAAAAAAGGTTAGGAGAAAGTTAACTACAAGAAAACCACAAACTTGTGATTTCTTAAATGATCATTGATTCCCCAGTAGGAAAAGTTAACCGACAACATTTTTGTTTTAAGTTACCTTTTATAAAGTTGAGGAATTTATTTAGGAGATTTACTAAGAACGTAAGGAAATATACTTACTTTTTATGTAGACGTTCATTCTTTAATAAATTTTTACCACAAACCCATCTTTCACTCCAAATGGTAAAAGAACTCAAATATATTCTATTTATCATAATCGTATAAGCTTCCAAATATTAACACATACCATTTAGATTAGGAAAACTATTTTTAATAACTAGGGACTTCCTGTAGGCTAGTGGTAGGTAATAAAGGCCTGTCGCACTATGGTTGTGGGTTCGATTCCTGCAACTTTGTCTGACGCGACGGGTTATCCTTCGACCTACAGGTTGTACTTTTCCTAAATCTATAATATTATAATATTCCAAAAATAATCTTCAGAAATTTTTTAACCTTAAACAATACTATCAAAGGTTAAACTTAATCCATTGAAACCTTTATAGTTATCCAAAATACCTCTTTCCATACTTTCTCTAAAAGGTCACTAAATTCTAAAATCAATTGTAACATCAGATTCCCCAAACAAGGTAAAGTTTCTCTTATTGTCACATACTAAAAATATGATTATCTTCATCATATTAAAACCTTAATGAAAACAACAAGTACTGCAGTACAATCATTATATATATCACATTATTTTTATAACAAGAATGTAATCCTTGATTCCAAAAGCACCAATACATTGATTATTCCACTTCAACTGTAGTAATACAGAAGCTTGGCCTTGATCCCTTGGCCTTTTCTGGGGTAAGTTTCCCAGACGCTTAGGACATTCATTTGCTTAATGCCCCATTTCTCTACAATTGTAGCATTCAACATTGATAGCCTCTTTCTTTCCCTTGCAATCACGAGCCTGGTGACCTTTTTCTCCACATTTATAACAAACTCCCATTCCTTTTAGGCATGTACCGGGGTGATTCTTCCCACAATTATCACATAATGGAAAATACTTCTTTCCCTTTTCCCCTTTATCTGTCTCTTGTTCCACCGTTCTCTTCTTCTCTTTCTTTACTTTGTTGTCATAAGACTTAGAGAATTCCTTTTCTGTCATGATAACACACGAGACTATATCTTCGTATGTTGAGAAATATTGTGATACTAATGCTCGATGGAGAAATGGTTTTAAACCATAAAAGAAACGATCAATATTAATTATTGGGTTACGTATATAATATACTACATACCTTGTTAACCTTGTAAAGTTGGCCTCATACTTTGCGACATTTTCATCCTCCTTTTGTCTCAGACTCCGAAATTTCCAGTCCATATCTGCTCGATGGTCACGAGGAAAGTATTTTACTAAGAAAAGATCTTTGAACTCTCTCCATTCCATAATTGATACTTCTTCATCTTCCTTTGTATTTTGAATTAATGACCACCATTGATCAGCATCTCTAGTGAGGTGGTAAACTGTCATGATAACCTTTTCCCTTTCACTACTCCCCAATGCATGGAATATTTTCTCTAAGTAATTTATCCATTGCTCAGCTACTAAGGGATTTGTAATTCCATTGAATGTTGGTGGTTTTTGCCTCATGAAGTAGTATAACATTGATCCTCCATGTTGTAGATCAGGGTGCTCCATACGAGTAAGGTTATTATTCATAACCTGAGTGAGTTATCCCAGTATGGTGATAAGTTGATCAGCACCAGTTGTGTCTCCAGCTCCACAATAATTATCTTGAGCAGGATGGAAATCTCTACATGGAGTGCGTGCATTGATACAGTTTCCATTCCTCCCACTAGGCGTCATTTCTAAACAATGTCATAAACTATATTGGTTTATGAATCAAAATATGTAATTCCATACTTGTAAAACACTTAACATTAATTTGACAGTTTATGGATATAATCCATAATCATAAAAATGTTTTCTTTGAGAAGTATATACTCATAAACCCTTTATAATGGTTTGTAAAGAAAATGAGAATTATCCTAAGCATATCCCTCGGGAGTGTCGTAACCAAGAGTGCAGCAAGGCCCGTTTTCATGCACCAGTTCCTATTCGAGTCTATCTCAAAGCGGTGTTTTCAGGTTTTACCCCTAGGTACATCTGTGCCAGAGCCGTCTCTACCTGCTCGTATCCAGACAGGGATGTATTGCTCGAAAAAGTCACAAAATCTCTATAATACCAAAATTCTGGGAAGTTCTTCTGTACTGATCCTCAAAGTCTATCTTGGGGCTATGTGCTCTAATCAGAGTTTATCTAAATCTAGCTTCCAAGGTTAGTACTAAACTGCCTCGGATACCAACTATAATGCCCCGACCCCAATTACCCAGAGTCGGTACATTATTGCGTAACATTGGCATGATCACAAAAGATCAAGTCTCGAAAGACCGATTAGTTTAGTAGCCTTGGAAACACTAGATACATTCATAAATGTTACATTACATCATAAAGTGAAAAATCACAATAACATAGTCTCCATAGTCCACACTTATATCCCCTTCAGACTATCCCTATATGTCAGTCATAAAATATTTCTTCATATCCTAGGAAAAATAAAACATTGAAAGGGGTGAGCTCAGATGCTCAGTAAGGATAACAATATAGCAGAAGCTATCATAAATAAACATAAACATTTAAGGCAATGTGTGACTAAAATAAAAGCCTTTTAAACTTTAACTTCAACGTAATATGGAAAAAGTAAAATGAGATAATGCCATTTACTTATTCACATGGATATTCTACTGGTTGAATAATCACATGAAATATCAATAACCACTTTCATAATGATTGAATGCATAATTCCATACATTCATAACCACATAGCCAAGGCCTTGTGCCAAGACTAAAAATAAAAATTTTTCAAGGCCTCGTGCCAAGACAGTAGTTTGTCTCATGAGACCTGCCGATGAATCGAGGAGCTATAGTGGGCTCCACCCGTCACTTATTAAGTCCAATGCATTCCTCATATGAACAGGTTTAAAAATATCATAAAACAAAACATAATCGTATCACATAAAACATGCAGAAAGGAAATATAACATTTCCACATTTCAATCACAAGATATCAATAAAACACATTGATATAATAAAAAAATTATCAAAACCATTTTCAATACCAAAATAAAAGAAAATTAAAACTTGTTATTTATTTTTCATTTAAAAAAATTTATGGCGTGTAGAGGAAGCCGAAACTCAAATAATGGTCACGGCAGCAGAGAAGTCGTTGCCGCTGCATACGTACGACAAGAAAAACATTCCTTTTTGTCTTTTAGTAAAACGCTTCGTATAAAAATATTCTTTTTGAATAAACGTACAATTCAAAGGTGTTTATACACCGTATAAAAGAAATTTGTTTATAAAACAAAATATGCCTCAGTTAATGGATATTGAGACGAAGTCCCTTAAAAAGATCATTTTTTTAAATAAAATAGATCTATTATATGTATTCACAATAAGTTAACCTAATGAAAGTAAAAATACAAGATAGTACATAATAATATCATGACATAATTTTAAAGTAGGAGATTAACCCAAAGAATGGAAATTGGGTTAAGAAGTTCCCTTACCTCATGTCTGACTTGAATCGATCGTTCTTTAATCTCCTGAATAATAAACTAGAGTTAATTTTTACTTGATTAAGAACCTTTTGTATGTTAATTATTCCTCTTATATCACTTATTACCATTTTATTAACATTATGTATTTATTTAAGTTAATAACGGTCGTTTTGTCGACCTTTGGTACTTGAGTCAAAAATAAACTTCTTATAATTACAAGTTGTTCATGTGGTGAAATATACATTATATCCAGAATTATATTCAGAATGTAGATATCATATATATCATATAAATCCAGTATATACATTCATTTATAATATTACATAACATATATAGGTAAGAAATGAAATGCACCGTTCATGGAGACGGTAAGCCGTACGTACGCATGAATGCTACTTTCATTTCTATTTCGTATTTAATGGAATGAAATAATAATTATATAAAGGTGTATTATAATTCCAGTATAATATCATATATAATATCATTTACTCCATCCTTTATACGTCCCACATATGGATTTAACGATTCAAATCATGTTTACCCACATATGGCATTAACGGTAGTCCGCACTTCCTAAAATGAAATTATCACGTTTACCCATAATGGAAATCATAAATGTTTGCCATAAATGAGAAATAAATAAGCATAAGGAAAACATAAACATAATATATATATCATATATGAAAATATTTTCATCAAAATGTCCACCATTAGAGGTGTTAATAGAATATTGAACAATCATCGTTTCGTGAGGCAGTATTTCGCCACCCACAAAAATAGTATGTTCTTTAACCATTAAACAAAGGTGTGTGTAAGTGTAAATCAAATACATATCATGAAAACATCCTAGTATATTGAAGATAATGTTGTTGTTACAAAATAAAGGAATAAAAAGATTATAGGGGGTTGGAGAAGCAAAATAAAACAAAAGAACACAAGCGAAGACATTACCTTAAAATCGGGTAACTCTTTTTGATTTGAGCCAAAGGATTCCTTGGGAAGACTTATGCCCAAATTGAGGCTTCAAGGAGTAATAGAGGGAAGTTGGGAGAGTATTTGATCAGAGTTTGGCCGATCCAAATGGCTTGAAGGTGTGAATAAGGTGGTAGAGGTGGGGGCCTTTTATAAGAGGAGAGGAGGGGCACTTTTGGAAAGATTGAAATGTTACTTTATTATGAAATGTTTTTCGGATTCTAAAGGTCCTAAAATGATATATTTATAGGATATGGTGATAATGGTTCTAAATATGCTCATAAAATTGGTTTTTGACAAGTGAGAGCCTTAGAGTTTACATTATCTTTTCATTTTATTTAAATCGTTAATTAATGAGGTAATCGATGCATCATCATTGTGTAAAAAATAATTTCTATTATTTAATGTCTAAAAATTATAAAAAAATTACCATGATGTTGGAAATATTTTTATCTTTCCAATGAATATTTATAGTTGAAAAGTTAACTTATATAACTCCATTTAATAATTTTTTTAGTAAAACAACACATGTTTGTGACAACTTTATTTTTGCTTGAAATAAAAAGTTATTAATGTAATTTTCTTACCCAAGTGGCTCCATGGGGTCCCCAAGTTGACCCATGGATTGTCTCGGTCGGCCATGACTCATCCAATATGGGTAGGACAAGTGTAAATGTATTTTTGTATTTTTATAATATCATTTTTACCTTAAATTTCACTAATTACCTTTAATCGCGATTAATTAAACTTAAAAGTTACTATTCACCAAAAAATTATTTTAATCCCATTGAACCAAATTTTACATACTAATGATAACCATGTATGTCGGATTTTGGAAAATCAAATCATTGAAGTGGTAATGTTTCATTTAAATGAAAAATTAGTTTTTTAACTACAACTTAATGATTTCACTATTCATCAAAAATTGAAGTTTTTCAGAACAATACCAAAATTTCACCCTAAGCTATAATTGATATTCTGAATTCAAAAATGATGTCTATTTTAAAAAATTCCAAACATATAAGTTTCATTAATTAATTTTAAAATTAATTCCCACTGTCACAACAAATAGCGTGTTTTTAAGAAACAATATATATCAAAAGATTGACAATTGTTTATGTCCAATTTCAAAGTGAAATTAATTCTAATGAACACCATTGGATAAAATGGTAAAAATATATTCTAATTATAATTTAAAACCACTGAATATTATAATTTATCACTATAAATTATCTTGATTAAAAAAGTTCATTTTAAATATTTTCTCTATTCATAGAAAATTGGAAGTTCACCGAAAAATACAAAAAATTCAACATAGGCTAATTTCAATATTCCAAATCCAAAAATGAAGTCCATTTTGAAAGATAAAATTTATAAAATTTCAAAAAGTGGGTATTACTATTCATAACTGCTACTTTGATTGGTCGCGGTGTGTTAGAATCTCGAACTTGCATACAATGCAAGCTATTGCATTATTGAAAGAGAAGCATATCATGAAAGCTTGGGGTGTTACAATAATGATCATGGATCTCCCAAGTGGGGTCATATTAGCCCATAAGGAGAAGGTGTTGATAGAGGAGAGAAAGAAGCTATATAGGGAGTAGTTACTAATGGAGGAGGTTGTTACTAGGTACTCCAACTACAACCACTAGTTGCATTGTGCTAAGCATTGAGGGTTGGCGATTGAGGGAATAGGTAGTTGCAGGCTATGGAGGATATGGCCAAACTACTCATGAGATGATTTTTGGTATGATATATGTCTTTTATAATCTATATATAGTACTTTTAGACATGGGCATGATCCATTCATTTATCACCATAACCAATGTGTGAGAGATAGAGATTCCAATTTAGTCTTTAGCACAATATTTATGGATAAAGGTTCCTACATGGATTTATCCCTCAATATCACACATCTTCTGATAGTGTGAGTTGGTTCTTTATGTTCAGTGTTTCTCATGGTACCTGTTGGTCATCACTATGAAACCTTATGTCATCATCTTGGGTATGGACTAGTTATCTATGTTTCATTCCTAGATTTATTATCATCATAGGAGGGTTAGATTCCTTTATATATTTGGAATGATATTCTCCTTCATGGATGAGGTAGATCTTATGGTGGATCACATTGGGATCACAATAAAGAAGATACAACCTATCATCCATTAGTTAGTGAGTTTATCCCTTGGTACAATGGGATCTTTATAAATCTATATTCTAGTAGTGTTGGAGGATCATATGGTTGTATTTCTTGAAGACATTACGAGAATACCTATATGGTGTAATATTGACCTTTTCATCTACATACACCCTAGTTAGAAACAATATCTTCTCAATCATATCTGATTTCCCACACAGAGCTTCATAAGATGATGGTGAATTTGTAAGACCTTTAATAGAATGGTTTTATCAAATCTAATATGCCCCCTAGGAAGTTCTATTTTTTTTATGAAAAAAGTGTATTGGAGTTTGATAGTTTTTTTCAATTATAATCACCTAAATCAGGTAATGATAAATAACAAGTATCCCTTTCTATAGATTGATGACATTTTCAACATGTTTAAAGTTGTGAGATTTTTCTGTATGATCGATCTCAAGTATGTCTACCATTAATTGAGGGTTTCTGAGGATGATATTATGAAGATTTCATTTTGATTTTACTATGGACACTACGAGTTACTAGTGGTGCTATTTGGTGGGACTAATTCTCCTACCATGTTCATGACACTTAAGAAATAGGTCTTTAATATGTACTTGAACTAATTCATAGTTTTATTCTTTGATGACAATATTGTATACTCTCATTATAGAATGGGAATGAAGAGCATTTAAGGATGTTCCTATACTTACATTGAGTGAAAAAACATTATGGTAATCTATTGGAGTGTCAATTTTGGATCCATGATGTTCAATTTTTGGGTAATTTCATCTCTGATCATGGATTATGTATAGATCTGATGAAGGTTGATATAGTTATTTCTTGAAAACCCCCCAATAACATCTTAGAGATATGGATTTTCTCGGTTTAGAAGTGTACTATTGATGGTTCTTGGTGAATTTTCCATTTTAGCATCCCCTTTTAATATCTTGATGTGGAAATAAAATTTATTTACCTAGACTAAGATGTGTCAGTTATCCTTTTATTAGTTGAGGTAGAGGTTAACCGGTGCTCTTGTTTTGAGGATACTAGGGAAGGGTGTTTAGTATGTGGTGTTTTGAAATACCTCTAGATATGGTATCAATTGGGAGATAATGTAGAGGAAATTAGTGATCAATTATGGTTCAATATAGTTGAGACCCCATGATAAGATTTTCATAACCCATGACATAGGGTTTGAAGTGGTAGTATTCATCTTGAGTATGTGGAGGCATTATCTTCTGGGAATGCATTTTTTTTACACAGACCACTGGAGTCTCTGGTGTATCTTAAATCATAGAGATATCACTATAAGAAAAATCAGTCTATTGTAGTTCCTACAAAACAATGAATTTGATATATTATATACTACATGGAAGGGAAATATAGTAGCTGATTCCCTTAGCAAGAAATCCCATTCTCACTTGGTGGAGGAGGTGTCTGAGTAGTTGGTTTCAATACAACTAACCATGGAATAGGAGAGGGGTGAAGATTATCTACAATTGCTGGTAGTGAATCCACCCCTTCTTAAATGTATTAGATATACTCAGTTGGTAGATGTCAGTTGTAAATTTTTCAATTATTAGATATCTTTAGGAGATGCAACAAATGGATTTTCTAATAGAGGAGTACACATCATCATTTTATAGGGATTGAAAGTAGTTTTGATCAAGTTAGTTGGGGATGTGTTTAGGGAGATTCATACTTCCCCACTAGTTTTACATCTTGATGTGTAAATGATGTATAAGGAAATTTAGTAGTAGTTTTGGTGGTCCAGAATGAGATAGACCACTGCCGAGTTTGTCTATCAGTGTCTCAAATGTCAGTAGTTAATGATTAAATATCAAGATCTTACTGGTTTGAATCAACATATCGATATCCTGAACAGAAAGTGGGATATTATATTGATGGAATTTTTTATGGGGATTCCATGAACAATGAGAAGCCACAACATTATATTGGTGATTTTTGACCAACTTAACAAGTTATCACACTTTCATTCCCTTAGGGAGAAAAGTTTGGTTGAGATTTTATGGTATTTATATGTATAGGATATTATCCAGCTTCATGAAGTACCCATAATATTAACCTCCAACCATGATTCTCAGTTCACATCATAGTTTTTAAGGGGTATATGGGAGGCCTTCTAGACCTAGCTATATACGAGCATAACATTTAACCCCTAGAAAGAAGAGAAGACCAATAAGACCATCCACGTGTTAGAGGATATGCTGAGAACCTATGTGATGGGATTCGACTATAGAAAGGAGGATCATTTTCCATTTCTGTAGTTTTCCAATAAGAACTTCTATAAATCCACTATTGGTATGCCCCATTTTGATTCCCTATATGAGAGACCCTATAGGTAACCCTTGTGATGGAATGAGATTGAAGAGAAATATCTTATTGGATTAGATATGTTGTAGGAAATGAATGAGAAATTTCAGGTAATCTATGATCGTATGAGGACATCCTTGGGCAAATAGAAATCTTACACATATCATTGTCATAGGACTATAGATTTGAAGTAGTGAGGCCAAATTTTCTTGAAGTTATTCCCACGATAATGATTGAAGATATTTTTCCAAGGAATAAATCTATATCTAAGGTTCATCAAGACATTAGATATCCTATGGGGGTTGATGAGGTTTCTTATCACTTTTACTTGCCTACATAGTTGGATCTGGTGCATGACATATTCCATGTTTCGTAGCCGAGGAGATAAGTGCATGACTCGATGCACATTATTGAATGAGGAGAGCAAGAAATTGAGGATGGAACCATCTTTTTGGAGTACCTAGTGGTGACCTGGGACTGACAATAGAGCAGACTACATGGTTTTACCATCCCATTGGTTGAAGTTCATCAGTAGAATGTGAGCATACAAGAGTTCTCTTGGGAGAATGAGAGTAAGATATAGACTCAGTACCACCAACTTTTTATATATATTTTTATTTTCAAGTATAAAAACCTTTAAAGAGTGGATAATGTAATGGCTCTGATTTTTTATTCCATTGAATATGTATATATATATATATATATCTAGGTTTTTAATCTGAGTCACCATTGTGTTTGGGTGTCGTAAGATGCCATAATTAATATACTTATAATATTAATATATATTAAATCACGTGTGCACATATTTTTGGAATAAGTAGTTTTGTTGATGATAAGAACATTGGTTGGGAAATTCGAGAACTCAGTTGTTTCTGGAATTCTGGGTTTACCTTAGAAACAACATAATGTTGGTTGACATTGGTTGTTTGGTTGAGGGAGACCATTGATTGGTGTGTTAAGTGAATTAATAAATTTATTTAATAAATTTATTTAAAAATATTTACCCTAAAACTCCCCTATAAATATTTTATTATGATTAATTCCTAATGTTAGAAACATAACTATGAGATATTATAGAATACAAGGAGAAGATTAGTTTATGAATCATAATGAATCAGGGATTAGAGATCATTTCTCAAAGGGTTATTCTTCACTAATAAATTTCATAGATATTTCAAACTACAATGGAAAAAACTCATTCTTCATCAGTGATAAATAAAATATCGATGTATATAATGTTATTTCATGGATTTTTTCCACTATTTCAATTGTTAAACTTGTATTTTTTAATCTTATTACATTACAATGTTTTTCATTCCTTGCATGAGCCCTGAATCATAACTGGTGTTCATGTACACATTTATCCATGATCTTTATGCCTATTATTCACCCTTTATCCTCAATATGTAATCATTTATCGAGATCACATTAGAAAAAATGTTTTCACCTTGTTATTATTCATTTTATCCCATTTTTATTCACGTTCGTCATTATTGGACCATGGTGTTAGTGATTTCACATTGCCGAGAAATATTCAAGTGCAATCAAACCCCTGGATGAGGGGAGGAAATGAAAGTGACTTTGGATCAGTGTTTTTTGGATGAATCACAACATGTTGCGGGATGTGGTTGATGAATTATTGGTTTATAACCCTGAACAGTGATGGGAGGAATATTTTCTACACTTATGGGAAAACCTTGTTTGATTTCTAGCCAATAGGAGGCCGTGGGAGGTGGAAGAGATATATGGGGTGGATCTGATCTCTCATGTGGAGACCATGAGATTTTGGAAATTTATGAGGTACATGATAGGTACTTCGGAAGAACACATGTTGTGTAGTCCTCTCCTGCAGTAGCTTGGCTAATGAATGGAGTTAAATATATTATGCCATGTATAACTCGTACATTCCATGTGATTC
Source organism: Viscum album (assembly GCA_963277665.1). NCBI lineage: Eukaryota > Viridiplantae > Streptophyta > Magnoliopsida > Santalales > Viscaceae > Viscum > Viscum album. Next base: position 2,055,654,768 of record OY728148.1, read on the forward strand.
ATTGATGGAGGATTTACATGCAACCCAAGGGGACATGGTCCTGAGCATTACTAGGTACACAATCGTAGACAAAGTACACAGGCACAAGCTAGAGTAAATGGGCATGGGGAAAGAGGTCCTAGGCATACCCTGGGTAGCAGAGACACCTCATGTACTCCATGTATATGTCATATTGATCAACATGTCTTGTCAATCAGTGTGAAATATAGGATGCTACTAGGTTTCTTGGAGGTTTCACATGCCATGTGATCCTTTGAACACACTATGTACTTTCCGAAGGGACTTCCACCTTATGTATCTCTTTCTTCAGGACTCTGATTTGGTCCCAACAGTAACTTATCCTAATAATATTTCCATGTAGAATTCCATGGTGTCCATTTTTTTGAAATTAGAGATATGAAATGAGGTTTTATGTCTGGGATTCTTACTTCAGTGATTCTTGGACAATAGTAGTGTTGTGGTTAGATCAACAGAGAGATGCATAAGTCGATTATACCCTATCACACTAGGGCACAGGTCCCCCATAATATTTACACAAGTAGATTTAGAACTCCCCCATACCATAGTAGGAAATAGGTCCTCTATTAACAAACTAGTAATCCCCTATCATTGTGATCTAGTAGAGGGAAGTTTCTGCACCGGTGTTAGTGCTTGCTCAGATATGGAGTGCAATAGTGTGGTGTGGGGCCCTCCAATCAAATTATGGTGTGGCAGTGTTTGGTTCTAGCTAATATAGATGGATATTTGGTAGATATAGTATAAAACATAGTTCTTATATAGATTTGGAGATAGATATCCCCTTTCTCTCTCGTTGGGGTTTCTTATGAGAATATTTTCAATTGGGTTCCTTGAGCCTCTTACTTTATGGGTTATGCTGGATATTTCTATTTCTATTGCTCCATTTTCGGTTTTTAGGTAATATTATTAGGTATGTATATAATAACTACTTAAATGTCTTTCCCAAAAATGTTGTGTCTTATATGACCTGTAGATTAGTGGTGATATATGGACTAGGTTTCAGGGTAGAATAGATTTTCCCAGTAGAGATGACCTTTTTTGGTGGCCGACCTTGGAGATTGTGAGCTAGGATCTCTTCAGTCTTTCCATTTATCCATTTTTTCTCTAGTTGGGAAGTAATTTCTGGCTGGGCATGTATTTTACCCCTTTGTACTTTTGTACTATTCTATTGTGATTTGATGTATTTTCCTAGAGGTTTATGCATGTATGGTTTACACTCTAGCAGATTATTTTTTATATATATTTAGATCTCATCATGGTTGCATGTATATGGTAGTGTTAATAAATCGAGGTACTTTAGGATAAGTCCAATAATTTTAGTGATATTCCTACCCAGTGCTATTCACCAACCCCAAGCCTATTAGAGGTAGTCTTGGGGTGTCACCCTCTGATTACTGCCCTCCAGGTGGGCCCTGGTGGATCTGGTTATCACATAACACCAAATATGTTATATATATATGAGAGTGACTATTATAAAACATAAATACACAAGACTAAATATATGATGTGTGTGTGTGTGTTGAAGGTTATGGGGAACAATAGAAGGGGTGGATCCGTGCCTGATTTTGGTTTCTCATCAAATTAAATAGATAAATTTCAAGGAACATGATTGATGAAACCCTGAAAACGTTTTGATAGGATATTTCACATTTAATTTCTAATTAATTTAAAACAATAATTATCTTGAATTTGATATTTTTCATTGATCAATTATGATCACTCTCTTGTCATGTCATCATTTCATTAATACATCCAAGAGATAATTCCTTTACTAGTATCCACACATAATCCATGAATATATGAACAACATTCTTGGTATTCTATGTTCTTTTTAAAGGAACCCGAATCATTAAATTATTCATCATTGATCACAATAAGGGATTCAATTTTTCTCTATTTTTTCTTGAGAGGGAGGGTGAATGATTTTCTCTCTAGTTCTTTAGAGAACTCTATATAGTTTATCTACTGTGTAAAAAAACTTAAATCCTCTAATATGATATAAGTTAAAATACATACTTAGGGTTATTATATAATAATTGGGAAATGTCCCTTTATCAAATATTTATTCTAACCTATTCCTCATGTCTAATAATAATAATATTATAATAATTTCCCATGGCATGTGATTATTTGAATATCATTTATTAAAAAAATAAATTAATATTCATTTTAATGATATTAGATAAAATATATCATTTCCATGAGGCCCCTAACTTAGCCTATTAATGCTATATATAATTTATCAAACATTGAATAATAAAATATTTAATCAAATAATCAATATTAATTTAATACATAAATTGAAATTATATTCCCTAAACTCAGGAATAAATTTTTATTTTTAATGTTCAGGTAACTAAATAAATATTTAAATTTATCTTTTAACAAAACCATTGAATAAATAAATATTTATTTATTACCTTCTGAATAATAAATAATAGATAAAGTTTAACTCACATATTATAAACTTGAATATCTTGTGATTTAATTTATGTGATAAATAATAAATTAATATTTCTTACTCTACAAGACAAAAATAATATTTATACTTAATATCAAATTCAATATAATTTAAATGATATTAAAGATACATAGTCTGTGATCCTTTAGGCCTCTTTCTTGGTGACATTAGGTGAACATACCTAATGTCCAATATCATCATCTAGAAACACATCAAGGCACCCATACACGATTCATGATATAAATTTTTAATAATAACATGTATAAGGAACAATTAACACATTCTAAAATTAGAATATCCAATGATACATAAAAAATGGAGAATTCTTATTGGTGATTGATTCCTTATAACCTCCCTTCATGGATATTACCAAGCGTAGAATTCATGGGAAGAAGTCCTAATGCCTCGTGATCCTCCAATAACTAATATTAAAACATCATCTATGTCTCATCGATGGATCTTATCTAGACTATATGACACACACACACACACACACACATATATATATATAAATATTATCCTAGAATTTTTGAGTAATCATTATAGAAAAGAAATTTTATAACATTTTGATGTGAAAAATATTCTAAGGAAATTAACATATTAATGATACATAGATGAAAAATTATTATGTGATAACATATTTATTAATATTTTAGAAATAAAGAGTACGAAGTTATTTGTTCCTATTGAACTAACTCTAATAGGATACCTCTTTCACTAGAACCAACTGATAACAAATTTTATTCCATTATCTCTCAAATGATATTCATTATTTTGTTGAGATAAGGCTTTAGTCAATGGGTCTACCACATTTTATTCAATGGAAAATCTAATTACTATAACTTCACCCCTTTAAGAAAAATCAATCAAGATGTGATGCTTTCGAAGTATATGCTTCATTGGTTATGTTGACCTTGGATCCTTGGTTAAAACCATTATTGTAATACTATCATAATATAGAGTCATAACATCTTTTTTTTGTTATAAAACTATGTTCATTGACAAAGTGAATATCTAAACTACTTTTTAGCATCATAATAGGTCATAATATACTCAGAATCTACTATTAAATTTTTGACCACTAGTTAGTTAGAATGATTGTAGCTCCTAGATACTCCGTTACAGTAAACACATATCCAAATTTTGATTTCAATTCATTCTTATCACTACTGGAATTATAGGTATTTGTAATGGGCTATTTGTGACGGGAGCCCATCACAAATAAGCTTTAGCGATGGGGCCCCGTCGTAAATAGCCCATTGTAGAAAACATCATCACAAATACTATTTTTTTTGCGATGGGATCTTCGAAAAAACAGTATTTGCGAAAAGAAAATTTCACGTCACAAATAAGTCTCTGATTATATAAAGTATATATCAATAAACCTTTTGCAGCGGGCCTTCCCCGTCGCAAATAAGTCTCCGATTATATACATTATATATCAACAATCCTTTTGCGACGGCCCCATCGTCCCATCGCAAATACATTTTTTAAAAATATATATTTAAACTATTTTTGACAGGCTCCCATCACAAAAGGTCCCGTCGCAAATAAAAAAAATTAAAAAATTTTAATAAAATTATAATTAATAAAAAAATAAAAAAATATTAAAATTCTCAATATTTTCAAAAAAATATAAAAAAATCATCAATTATTATTATTGTTATTATTATTAGTGAAATAAAAAAACATTAAAAAATATAATACTAAAAAAATATATTTAATAGAATTATGATTAATGAGAAACTAATATTAATATTATTAAAATAATAAAAAATAAAAAATTATTAAAATTCTCAATATTTACAACAAAATATACAAAAATCATAAAATATTATTATTATTATTAGTAAAATAAACAAATATTAATAAAAATATATTACTAATAATATATAATTAAATATTAAAAATAAAAAATTCAAATTATGCAATATTCGCACCAATATAAATGACATAAATGGTAAATAGTTCATCTTACAAAAAATATTGAATTCAAATTTTTTTAACATAAAAAAAATCACTGAGGGTTTATCTTCAAGAGGAGTTGGAGGAGCTATAGAAGAAGGTGGAGGAAACTCCATCCCTAAACTACGAGTCAGACAGCGCATGTACTCCATCTGCTCGTGATGCTACTGCTGCTGCTGATGCTGCCATCGATGCATCTCCTCCCCGTACTACTGCAGCTGCTGACACATCTCTTCATGCTGCTTCTACAAACTCTTTATAAGGTCAGATTGAGTTCGCAACTCCTCCTCATAATATGAGGCAGAAGACGATGCCTCTCCACAAGCTCCTCTCGAGCTGTACGCCGACATCATAACACTATCATAATAAGTACCAGGAGTCAAATGAGAGCCGATACAAACTACTCGCCCCATCTCAAAGGCATACTGAGTCTCCTGCATCCATGCCGCCTCATCGAAATAGTGGGCACTGGTCTAATTAGTCTTCTCGTCCTGACTTTCAGCATGTGTCTGAGAGGTCACAACCTCATATGACTAATTAAATTCAAATTTGAAACTAAAATTGTGAAAATATTATATGCAGTTAATTGTCAAACTGAAAAATATTAATAAAAACCACAATTCTAATGTAACACCCCGAGATTTTATGAGAAATATTCTTTTTAATTTCTTTGATGTATTATGTTTTACACTACACCAAGATTAGCTTGCATTATACGCAACACTGTATTAGCTTTTAGTATACACAAAAACTATTTTGGGCCTTTGTTGCACACAAAAGCAACCTTCATCAATAGCTTGTGTTGTACGCAATACTGAGTTTTACTAAACAACGATATGTTGTTATAATATTATTATAAACTAGTATTTATGAATAGTATTAACCAAATTTTTAATTTTATAACATTATCCTTCATCTTATAAATATTCTAGAACATGTTATGATAACAAAATAATTTTTTCAGGTAAAATAAGTATTTTTCAAAAAATGCAGTTTTACTGCCTTTTGATGGCGCACCCACTATATATATAGTTTTTGACATTTTTATTAGTTCAATTTTACAAAATAAACTTAATAATTGCAATAAGTATATAAAAATTTACTTTGGATAATTTTTAAATTTTTTTTGCTAACTTTCATATTTTGATGAATAGTAAACATACGCTAAAATTTAATTAAAAACAACTTTTTTCATCAAGATAATTTATATGAATAAATTATAATATTTAATGGTTTTAAAGTATAAATAGAATATATTTTTACCATTTAATATTACTTATTTCATTATCATTAATTTTACATTGAATTCATAGGTAAAACATTTCAATCTTTTGCAATGTTTTAACTTTTATAACCCGTTTTCTCAACAGCGGGATTAATTTTAAATTAAAAACTGCAACTTCTATGTTTTGAATTTGAAAAAATGGATTCTTTATTTGGAATAAATTTGTCCAAATTATGTTAATAGTATACTTTTTATTTTTAGACATTATGAATAGTAACTACGGTAAATTTTATTTACTATTGTTAAAGGTAAATCAGGTAATTAAGGGTAAACATTATATTATAAAATTACCCTAACACCTGTATTAATATAATTGGATGATTATATTTTGTCCTAAAATATACTTGGGTCGACATTTTTTCTTTTGGAACCCACTTTGATGTGATTAAGACCTTTAATTTATTTTATTTAAGGAAAGTGAAATATGTTTTACTCAAACATTAATAATTAATGTATTTTTAATATAAAGTTATACAGAATATAAATTAAATTATAAATACTCACTTGAAAGATAAAATGCGTTTATTCATCATGGTAATTTATTTGGGATTTTTAAGAAATATATAATTACCTTAATTGCTTATACATTAATGATGTATCAATTATTTATTTAGTGAAAAATGAATAATGTAGTTTTTATTAAAATAATAATACCCATCAAAAGGACCAAACACTTGATCAAACCATATTGGTCGAGTATATATATACCATAAGAATCCAAATGTATACTTGTGGACCATTTGGATCCTTACAAAACAGATTATGACATTTATATTATTTTATTTTAAATGATGTCAAAGTTGTCACTTTCATACTTCAATAAAGATAAAATTATAAAATTTAGTTATTTTAGAAGATAAATCCGAATAAAAGTATTCTTATAAAATATATTAGATTTATCTTAATAATAGTATTTTATTTTTCATTTTTATGAAACAAATAAGTATATTAAATAATTATACAAAAATGTTGTAGTAATTATTTTATTAAGAGAAATATCAAATAAATGGTTTTAAAAATATTAAAATAAATATTATATGAACTAATTAATGTACTCAACGAATTTTATAGATGAATATGACTTTTTATTAATATATTAAATATATAGTTTTGAATATATCCTCTGTGTGGGTTTTATTTCAATTCAAATAAATGAATAGTGAAAAAATTGACACTATTGATATTATATAAAAATAAAATATTATTAAATTGTTTAAAAATCAAATATATATTAAAAAATTATAAATTTAAATTTATATAGTAGGAAATGTCATATAGTATCCAATTATAGATAATTCACAACACATAAGTAAGTATTTATAACAATTTAAAATTTAAAATATTATTATCACAAATAAAATTAAATAAATTAAATAAATAAAAATCAAATTGATAAGGTTTAAAATAATTTCAAAACATGTCTAAATTTTATTGTATGATAATATTAAAACCCTATATCATATAATATTTGTATTTGAGTCATTTTGGAAGTTTTTAGGTGGGGTTTGAGTTTATTATAAATTAATATTTTAGAGGTTTTCAAAAGTTGCCCTCTCCTCTGTTATAAAAGGGCACCTCCTCCTTCTTCTCTTAACTACATTTTAAACATTTAAGATCATAAAAAAACTGAAAATTCCTCTTCTAAACCTCTATAATTATATTATAGTGGTACTAGTTTTCTCAAAAGGCCAAATCTAGTGCCCTAAGATGTAGTTTAAAAGAGGCACGTCAAGGAAGAGGTAATCTCTTCTACCGATTATTTCATGTTTTTTTCTTCTACTTCATCTTCTAGAGTTTTTTCATCATAAAGTAATAAAATAATTATCACAAATATACTGATATGTTATTATAAATATGAAACAACCATATTTCACCTTATATCCATCCTACAAAAAATGAAATCACTGTGCGTGCGTACGTACGACCTACCGTCTCCACGCCGTGGTGTAATATGTTTTTCATAATCAAACTACATGGATCAGTATAATAATGGAATAAATAACTATATATATTATTATTATAACATTATACTGATTCTGATATATTATATCATCCACTCTAATTCCATTCAATAATTATTGGAATGATATCATCACTCGTGCGTACGTACAGATTAACGTCTCCACGACGCGATGAGATTCATTCTCCATGTTAACCATTCAAGAATGATTATAATGTATATATAATAAATAATAATGAAATATTTGACATAATAAAGATACTATATTTATGTATATGTTATTTACTTACTACGATTCAATTTATTAAGAAAACAAAAACAACGTTTAAGCGTACGTACTACCTACCATCTCCATGAATGGTGTATTTCATTCCATTTATCAATATATTATATATATATTATGAATATATATTATATATAAATCTTTCTTACATTCTAGAAGTAATTAATCCTGATCTAAGTAATCATATGAATAATTACGAGCCAAAACACATATAATAAATGAAACGATTTTACCAAAAATGTTTCTTTAACATTGAATTGACAAATGAACGGGTAATATAAAGTCGTAAGTGAATCATATATGATATAATAAATATTATTATGATTCTGTTATAAGTTAATAATATGTTTAAAACCACTATACAGGAGTCTCGGACACATACATAATAAATTGTACATAAGGTAAGGGATAATTATTCCAATCTCGTTCATATCCGAGATTGTTTATTCGTAAGTATTTACTGCGGTAATATTTATCATCCATGTACATGTTTTCGCAAAATGTTTTCATAAAATGTTTACTATTTTTCCATGTATGTTTAAAGTCATTTTTACCATTTTCTGCTTTTACCACAATGTATGGAAGGAATCATTCTTTTGTTTACCATACAAAGTTCTTGTTAACTTTTCTGGAAAAAGTACGAGGAGAATGTTTTTTTAACTTATACAGAGTGAATAGATTTCTACAGTTTCATAACACATTTTTTCCATGTATCTTCCTCTACAAGATCTCAAGGTTATTTTTAACAATATTATTTTCTTTTAAAATTGAATGAAATTTTGAGAATAGAAAATGATATTGAAAAAGAAAGGATATTTTCCTCAATAATTAATTTTAAGTGTTTTATCAATACTATTTTCCATATAAGATGACATTCTTTAATATGGTTATGTTTCAAGTATAATGTCCCTATTATTTACATGTTTTTTTTATGATGAAATGACATCCATTTATTTTAAATGGATTATGTCATGTTGGGACGATGTTTATGAAACCCATTTTATTCATTGGGTTATGATGAATGATTTATGTTTATTTTGTGGCACACTTAGGAATGATTTCATTATGAGATGGGTGGGACCTATATCTCCATACAATGCATTGGGTAATGATTTATATCTCATGATATAGACATGGATGGAATGGAATGTAAATCTGGTTCAGTATTACAGGGTTGGAATGGCATGTAAACCTGGTTCAGTAATGGAATTTGTCCACTATGACGGTCTTGGCAGCAATGCCTTGGCTATAATGGAAATTATATCATGTGCTTAATGGTTTGACACAATTACATGTTTTATTGCCATGCTATTTTATAATTATTAATGTTCTTTTATGATCTATGCCTTATGTACTGCCAAGATTTATGTCATCACTCTTGATTTTGATGTTTATGTTCATGTTTTTATGTTCAAATGTTTATGGGTTGTTTTATGTCCTCCATATTTTCCCTTACTGAGCATTTGAGCTCACTATATTTATGTTTTCTTTTCCCAAGGATATAAAGAAAGGTTTTAGGTAAGAAAACAAATGGGGAAGATATTTATGGGAGATGTTGAAGATCTTTCACCATGATTAGAAGATTATGATCCGAGTTTCCAAAGACAGTAAACTAATATGGTGATTAGGCATCTATTTGTGTCATGTATTTATTTTTCTAAAAAAGTTATGTAATTTCCAGGTACTTCAATCTTTGGGTCTCTACATTTGGTATCAGAGCGAAGGTTTAGTTAACCTTTGGAAACTAGGATGTGAAAAATTTTGTGAGATCCCTAGAGATATTTCTACGGTATGTCTAGGGATGTCCCTAAGGTTTAGTATAAGTATTGGTTATAGTCCTAGAATTACGGTAACAATCAAAAAATTAAACCTAAGATGTTAAATATTGAAGGCATTCCCCCTTTATTATGTTTTTTTTCCTAGCATGATTTTCCCTCTCACAGCATTCTTTTTGGGTTTTAGATGATGGCTGAAACCTGAAGGAACCGTGTTGATCAATGTAATAGACAATGCAATGATTGTCCTCCTGAACAAACCAATGTTATGGGAGATGGAGTGAGAAATATTAATTCTATACTTACACAAGATATGAATCGTTCTATAATTTCAAATGAGTAGAGAAGTGAACAATATTCTATTTAGTCCTTCATGAGGAAACATCCACATTTTTAGTGGGTATTTTGATCCACTTGTTGCTGAACAATAGATCAGTACCATTGAAAACATCTTTTCCATACTTCGCTGTTTAGAACATGAAAAAGTAATTCTAGTTATTTACCATTAAAAAGGTGAATCAGACCATTAGTGGACTCTAATTACGAATACAAGGCCCGAAGATTAAATTGAACCCATGGAATGGGATGAGTTCAAGAACTTGTTTTTCAATAAGTACTTACCTCGTATTCTTCAAACAAAGATGGAAAATGAGTTCCTTGATATTAAGAAAAAGGATGATGAATATATTGGTAGATTTGAGGGGAATTTCACAAGGCTTTCAAGGTATGCATATGACTTTATAATCCAACCTGAAAGTAAAGTTTATCGATTCTTTAGTGGCTTAAAACCAAGTCTTCGAAGGTCATTACCTATAAGAGACTTTAGTAGCTATGAAGAAATTGTGTGTTGTGCTACCAAGGTAGAACATGAATTTGGTGTTACATATCCATCTCATGGATTTGACAAGAACATAATGATGGAGTTCAAGGAAAAATCTCAAAAAAATGGTGAAAAGAAGACATACATTTTTTTATTCTCAAAGTGTGGAAAGAAGCATGGTGGATATTGTATTAAAGGGACTAGAAAATGTTTTAAGTGTTGTAAATAAGGTCATCGAGCAGCTGAGTGTTAAATTAATGTGAAAATGATAGCTAATAATGTGAATAGAGAAAAGACTATAGCGAACACACCACCAACACTTCAATGCTACAAGTGCAAAGAAATGGGGCATTATGGTAACCAATGCCCTAATCCAAGGGTTGATGATTATCAATATAAACAACCTCTTAATAAAAAGGACAAAGGGAAGTCACATAAAATCTCTATTGGTGATTTTGAATATGACAGTGAAGTGGTTGAATGACTAAGTGTATATGTAATGGGATTTCAAAATAGGCTTGTGGAATCCCAGTTATAGTATTATAGAATATTGGAATATCTATTTATTGGTTTTTACTAATTGTATGGTAGCGGTAACCATGACAAGTGATTGAAATATTTTTGTAAGAAGGATGATATGCACATAATGAAGAGATAAGGAGAAAATAATATGTTTAATAGTATTAATGACCTCATGACTGATATAAGGACAAAGTGACATCATGGTTTGAGTATATAGAAATTTTGGGATTTTGGTATGTGGAAATAATTAACTTTTGACAGCATTCATGTTTTCACTAAGGTTCTATGGTAATTAAATTTTCAAGAGAATACATGATTAAGGTATTCACATGTTTGGAATATGACCAACAAGATATATCTTATGATATATGGGGGATAAATGATGGTAATCACATTCTTGGAAGATGACCTCTCGAGTAATCATTTTCATTATACTATGATATTGGACAAAAAGAATTTGGATAAGCCTAAAGATTGGAATAGATTAAGTTATTAATAATTTAATATTGTTTAAGGCTAGAACATTTTGATATTATTTCAGAAATTTTATAATAGTATAGTTTTAGAAAAAGGACAACCCATAGGATGGGTGACAACCCGTCAATTCAGACAAGGATGCGGGAATCAAACCGACAACTGAAGTGCAACAGGCCTTCATTGCCTACCACTGGCCTACAAGAAGTCCCTGATCAGTAGAAATTGGTTTTATTTAATTAAGTGGTATGATATATGAATTATAAGGCCCTTTTGGAGCTATATATGATTAATATCACCATATATAGAGTTATGTATATTTAATAACTTTTGATAACCTTTTTTTGAGACAGATGGAATGACCCATTATTCTATCACATGATATGATAACCCTTCATGAATTACAAATTCAACTTCATTTCTTTAAGATATGAAGTGGAAATTGTTCAACGAATGACCAATGGTGAGATTGTTCCAAAATGAAGTAAGTATTTCTTCTAATTCGAAATTTTCAAATTTATAGAAAGGATCTTGAAAACAAAAAAATGTTGTCCTAGTACCCTCATATCTGATGAATCAGATGGTACCTTATATCATCAAAAATTTATGGCTTTTTGATTTTTTTATTTTTCATAGCCATGTTCTCTACCACTCTCCATCAGAACTTGATGGTTAGATTTCTCTTCCATATCCATGTTTTCACCTATGTTCTCCTATGTGGAAACCCAATGATGAGTTAATTAGGGTAACCATCACGTTTCATACATTAATTTTTAAAATTATGTTTTAGTAATCCTTTTTAAGATGTGGGTTTCTTTGAATGAAACTTTCAAGTAGTAAACGATTTATATCCCTGACGAATTTCGAGGAAGAAATTCATTTTAAAGGGGGTAGAATGTAACATCCTGAGATTTTATGAGAAATATTATTTTTAATTTCTTTGATGTATTATGTTGTATGATACACCATGATTATCTTGCGCTATACGCTACACCGTATTAGCTTTTAGTATACGCAAACACTATTCGGGGTTTGTGTTGCACACAAGAGTGACCTTCCTCAATAGCTTGTGTTGTACGCAATACTGAGTTTTACTAAACCATGATATATTGTTATAATATTATTATGGACTAGCCATTATGAATAGTATTAATGAAATTTTTAATTTTATAACATAATCATTCATCTTACACATATTCTAGAATATGTTATGAGAGGAAAATAAAATTTTCCGGTAAAATAAGTATTTTCCAAAAAACAATATTTTACTGCCTTTTGATGGTGCACCCACTATAAATCTAAAATCTAAAATTCTTATGTGTTCAATTTGAGAAAATAAACTTATTTATTGCAATAAGTATATAAAAATTTAATTTGGAAATTTTTTTAATATTTTTTTGTTAACTTTCATATTTTGATGAATAGAAAAATACGCTAAAATTTAATTAAAAACAACTTTTTTCATCAAGATAATTTATATGTTTAAATTATAATATTTAATGTCTTTTACATATAAATAGAATATATTTTTACCCTTTAATATTATGCATTTCATTATCATTAATTTTACATTGAATTCGTAGGTAAAAACATTTCAATCTTTTGCAATGTTTTAACTTTTAGAACCCATTTTCTCAATAGCGAGATTAATTTTAAATTAAATACTGCAACTTTTGTGTTTTAAATTTGGTAAAATAGATTAAATATTTTGAATTAGTAGTCCCAAATTATGTTAATAGCCAATTTTTTATTTTTAGATATTAGGAATAGTAACTACGAAAAAATTTATTTACTATAGTTAAAGGTAAATCTGGTAATTAAGAGTAAAAATAATATTATAAAACTACCCTAACACTGGTATTAATATAATTTTATGATTATATTTTGTCCTAAAATATACTTGGGTCAAAATGGTATCTTTTGGAACCCACTTGGGTGTGATTATGACCTTTAATTTATTTTATTTAAAGAAAGTGAAAAATGACTCATTCATAATTAATAATTAAAGTATTTTTAATATAAAGATATATAGAATATAAATTCAATTATAAATAATAATTTCAAAGATAAAATATTTTTATTCATCATGGTAATTTATTTGGGATTTTTAAGAAATATATAATTACCTTAATTCTTATAAATCAATGATGTAGAAAGTATTTATTTAGTGAAAAAACAATAATATTGTTTTTATTAAAATAATAATACCCATCAAAAGGAACAAAAACTTTACCAAACCTTATTGGTGGAGTATATCTATACACTAATAATCCAAGGGTTTACTTTTGGACCATTTGGATCCTTATAAAACAGATTATTACATTTATATTATTTTATTTAAAATGATGTCAAAGTTTTCACCTTCATACTTTAATAAAGATAAAATTTTAAAAGTTAGTTGTTTTAGGAGATAAATTAGACTAAAAGTATTATTATGAAATATATTATATTTATCTTAATCTTAGTATTTTATTTTTGATTTTTATGCAACAAATAAGTATATTAAATAATTATACAAAAATGTTGTAGTAATTGTTTTATTATGAGAAATATCAAATAAATGGTTTTAAAAATATTAAAATAAATATTATATGAATTATTTAATGTGATATAAGAATTTAATAGATTAATATAAAATGTTAGGAATTTATTAAATATTTTTTTCGAATATATCCTCTATGCTGATATTACTTCAAATAAATGAATAGTGTCAAAATTGACACTATTGATATTTTATAAAAATAACATATTATTAATTTGATTAAAAATCACAAAAATATTTAAAAATTAAAAATTTGAATTTACATAGTCATAAATGTCATACCGTATCCAATTATGGACAATTCACAACACATAAGTAAGTATTTATAACAATTTAAGATTTAGAATATTGTTACTACAAATAAAATTAATTAGATAAAATAAGGATAAATCAAAATGATAAGATTTAAAAAGATTTCCCAACATGTCTAATTTTTTTTATGATGATATTAAGACCATATATCATCTCATATTTTAATTTGAGTCATTTTGGAGGTTTTTATGTGGCGTTTGAGTGTATTTTAAATTAATATTTTGGACGTTTCCAAATGTGCCCCTCTCATCAGTTATAAAAGGGCACCACCTCCCTCTTCACTTCACTCCATTTTAAGCATTCAATCTCAACCAAACTATGCCAATTCATATTATCGACCTCTCTAGTTAAATTATAGAGGTTCTAGTATTCTGAAAAGTCCAACTCTAATGCCCTAAGAGGAAGTTTAAAAAAGGCACGTCAAGGAAGAGGTAATCTCTTCTACCGATTTTTCATGTTTCTTTTTTCTTATACTTCCACTTCTTTACTTGTTTAATAATAAGGTAATAACATAAGCATCAATGATATACTGATATGTTATTATAAATATGAAACAACCCTATTTCACCTTATATCCATCCTACGAAAAACGAAATTACCACGCGTACGTACGTACGGCCTATCGTCTCCACGCCATGGTGTAATTTATTTTTCATAACCAAACTACATGGATGGGTATAAAAATGGAAGAAATAACTATATATGATTATTATACCATCATAATTATTCTGATATATTATATCATCCACTCCAATTCCATTCAATAATTATGGGAATGATATCATCGCTCATGTGTACGCACAGATTACCGTCTCCATGACGCAATGAGATTCATTCTCCATTTTAACCCTTCTAGAATGATTATAAAGTATATATAATAAATAATAATGAAACATATGACATAATAATTATACTGGATTTATTTATATTTTATTTACTTACTTCTATTCAATTTATTAAGGAAACAAAAACATCGTTCATGCGTACGTACGACCTATTGTCTTCATGAATGATGTATTTCATTCCATTTATCGATCTATTATATATATATTCTGAATATATATTATATATAAATCTTGTTTTACATTTTGGAAGTAAGTAATAATGATCTACATAATCTTATGAATAATTACAAGTTAAAACACGTACGATAAATGAAACGATTTTACCCAAAACGCTGCTTTAACATGGAATTGACAAATGAATGTGTAATATAAAGTCTCAAGTGAATCATACAAGATATCATAAATATTATTATGTTTCTGTTATAAGTAAATAATATGTTTAAACCCACTATACAAGAGTCTCTGACACATATGGAAGAAATTGGACATAAGGTAAGGGACAATTATTCCAATCTCGTTCTTATCTGAGATTGTTTATTCGTAAGTATTTACTGGGGTTATGTTTATCATCCAAGACCATGTTTTATAAAAATTATTTCATAAAATGATTACTATTCTTCCATGTATGTTTAAATTAATTTTTACCCTTTTTTACTTTTAACACAAGGTATGGAAGAAATCTTCGTTTTTTACCAAACAATGTACTTTTTGACTTTTCTGGAAAAATAATATGGAGAATGTTTTTTAACATATATGACGTGAATGGATTTTTACCGTTTCATAATGCCTTCTTTCTATGAATCTTCCTCTACAATATCTCATGATTAATTTCATCAAAATTATTTTCTTTTAAAATTGAATGAAATTTTGAGAATATAAAATGATTTTGAAAAAGACAGGAGGTGATACATTACGTTACTTTTGTGTAGAACTTAATACATGACAGAAACAGACAGCCAATGACCATATTAGTTTAGTGTCTTTGGAAACTCAGAACATAATCTTCTAATAATTTTGAAAGATCTTCAACATCTTTCATAAATATCTTCCCCTTTTTTCTTACATAAATCCTTTATTTATATCCTAAGGAAAAGAAAACATAAAAAGGGTGAGATAAAATTCTCAGTAAGGGAAAACATGGAGAACATAAAACAACCCATAAACATTTTAACGTAAAAACATGAACATAAAACATAAAAATCATGAGTAATGACATAAATCTTGCCAGTACATAAGGCATAGATCATAAAGGAACATTAATCATGATCAAATAGCATTGGAATAAAACATGTAATTGTGGAAAACAATTAATCACATGATATTATTTCCATAGTAGCCAAGGCATTGCTTCCAAAACCATCATAGTGGAAAAATTCCATTACTAAACTGGGTTTACTTACTGTTCCGGCCCTGTAATACAGAACCAAATTTACTTTCCATTCCAGAAATGTCTATGTCATGAGATATAAATCTTTACCCAATGTGTTGAAGAGAGATATAGGTCTCACCCATCTCATACTGAAATCATTCTTGAGTGTTCCACAAAATAAACATAAATCATTCATCATAACCCAACAAATAAAATGGGTTTCATAAACATCATCCCATCATGACATAATCCATATAAAATAAATGGATATCATTTAATTATAAAAAAATAAAAACATGAAAATAATAGGGACATTATACTTGAAACATAACCATATTTAATAAATTCATCCTAATAGGGACATTATACTTGAAACATCACCTCCTGTCTCCCCTGGTTCTGCCAACCCACTGAAGATCTCCTCTAAGAGCCACCACCCAACTAGTGTAAACGTAATCCATCCCAAATGTGAGATGAAATGTACTCTGGTCGGTGGGATCTACATGACTCATCAAATTCTGTCACTACTACTTTTTTATTGGTCAAACTTCTCAAATTGTGAAAAAACTGACAGAAAAAGTCTGGCATAGACACCTTCCATGCCTCGTGGATAGCGTCACACTCGCTATCATTGATGGGATACTATAAAACCTAAAAATAATTTATAATGTCAAGTTATTAATTAAATAAATTTAAAAATATATATTATTTATTTACTTACCAACCAATGATTGAACATGCTGAGCCGCACATCAACAAGAATCTGTTCCCATGTGATCCATGACTGAGAAAAATAATTGCGCAAGATAGCGCTCCCCTATCCAATAACTACTTGGAAAAAACTGTGAAAAAGGAATAAATAATCAAACAATTAGTATATATATAAATAAATTATTAAAATCTAACTATAATATATAGGTTACCATACCTCCATGTGCATAGATCGAAGCCAAGACATGGACGTTGCTCGGGGATAGGGTCATAAATCATCAGTCGCACAAGACCACACCCCCTTCGCGTACCCTCTGAACCGCCAATATGCTGAGGGTCAGATGATCCAAAATCCCCCTCATCAAAAGGTAGCTTAGCCTCCTGAAACATGTGAAATAGATCTGGGTCCATCTGAAACACAAAATGATTATTGTTATAAGATAGTTGAAAATAACTGTTATATATAGATATATATTAGTTATGATTATCAACAACATTTAACTGTGTCAATGTTCACCTTCATCATCATCTTCATATCTGATGATGTCAATGTCTTCGTATTCCTCCTCGACATCATCAATATCCATATGAGTTTCTGTTTTATCATCTCTTGTCATCTCAAATTAATTTGTAACATCATTAGCAACTTCGTCACCATCGATCCTTAATTGTGGGGTATCATCATTGATATTCACGTCTCTTTGTGAAAAAAGTTGAATTTTGAGCAGTCTCTTGAAAAATTTCAATTCCTTCCACTTTAGAGGAACCACATTTAGTTTAAGTAAACTGATTTTCCCAAGATTTCATTTTTATTATGCTCCACCAATCATTGAATTCTCTTGAAGTAACACAGTACTTTGCATAATAACTTTGATGTGCCTGTTGATCCAGTAAAAATGGTTCATTTAATGCAGGATGAATTTTATATTTAATATCCACGATTCCATTAGTCGGATGAACATGCACGCCTCTCTCAGTATCCAACCACTGACATTTAGACATTGTTATGTAATACTATCAAATATGACCCAGCTCGATAATTTCATCCAGAATTCCATAAAAGTCAACTTTAGTTTATCTGTGATGTGATCCTCTTAAGAAAACTCCACCGTTCATTGTTTTTTTGATTCCCCATATTCACGTGTATGAAATTGAAAACCATTCACCACTATGCACTATAATATTTAACCATTTTGGATGGTGGGTTACTAAATATACACAGTCACTTATCAATTTTATCAGCATGTTGAGACACCTGAATTTTTTTAAAACAATTATCAATATAATAAATAATAAACAGAATTGATATTAAACCATCAATAATTTATGTTACCAGTTTTTGAATCCATTGATATTTTTTTTCCTTCTTCAAGAGCAGCTGCTGTAATTTGTAGAAGCTTTTTCTTGATATGATTATCATATAACCTACAAATAAAATATGTTTACACACTATAACATAAATTATAGAATAATTGATAGAAGCAATTACAGTACAAATGATATAATTTCTTCAAAGATGAGTAGAACATATGTATGAACTCTGTGATGTTCATCATCTGAGATCCATCATTCATAAACTCCACTGAAGCCAAGATTTTGATAAATAAAAACTGATAATTGATTATCCATTTCTTCATTAATATTCCCCTCATTCCATTCCATGTAGTTGTGTTTTGAGTTATATTTAGATTCCAAATAATGAGAACAGAAAAAAACAATTTACTCTTGCAAATAAGCTTCAGTGATTGAGCCTTCAACATATGCTTTGTTAGGTACTTTTTTCTTCAACTCCCGCATGCATCTCACTAATGGGTATGATGAAGTTCCCATTTTCATATATTTTATACTATAAATAATTGGTTATAATCCCACTATAGTGTAATTGTTTGGGTAATTGTCACGTTTTTAGGTTTTAGTGGTAAATTGAGCTTAAATGAAAAAATAACCGAATTCTTCAATTTTAACATATTGTTATCACATGGGTATTTTTTTCATTTCTCATAAAGTATATTTCCAAAATTTTTGATTCAAATTTATTTATACTCCTTATTTAAGTTTATACAATTTTATCCTCTGGACTAGGAGCTAATTCATCCATCTAAAGGGCCTAAAAATTCATTGATGTTGATGATTTTTCCAGGCGGACTGTGTGGACCCCACTTCCATAACAGAAACCCAATTAGGTCTACACACCTCAAAATTAGGTGATTCTAATTGGAGATGCACAAGGACTCAATGGTGCGTCCAATGAAGCAGAAATTTTGAGGTCAAATGGAGGAGACATTATTGAACAACATTGATGAAGACAACTATTACAAATTTGGTCAATTAATGGCACATCCACGTGGAAACATTCAGATTAAATGTTTTCAGTGTGAATTCTTCACCTACTATACCTATAAATATGTATCTTCACCCCTTCTCAATGAATTGGCACTTCTGTGTGGCCATTTTCTATTGTTTTGTAGTTTCTTTACATTGTAATAGTATTATGCATTTTTAATATATTTTTTCTCTTCTTTATCTCAATCTCATTTTTTTAACTTTTTTTCCACCCCATCCTTCTCCACTGTAATCTATTATACTCATGATCATGAGTAAATACCTAAGGAACTTCCCATGGGATCAATATAGTGTTGAACCCAAGTCATTTCACATTCATGTTAGTTTTTTTATATTTTATTAGAGTTAGGTCAAGGGGGATCTTAGTGTTAAGGTGCCTTTATGTCTCCACCTGCCACCCGAGACTTAACTTTCTCTTCTATAATATTTTACCTTGATCGAGGAGGTGGATGTGCGGTCTCTCAATGATTGTTGATAGAACTATATATTCATAAACACATATAGAAGAGTATATTAACACATACGATGGAGTGTGTTTATTAATTAAATTTGAAACTAATAATGAGACGATGAAGGTTCAATCTGGTTGATTCTCTCATGAATATCTCCTTTCTTTCTGACATCATTTTTTCTACATTCATTCTATCTACATTATGCGTTACATATTTACTTTTCCTTATATTGAATTATCATTTATCAAAGAACAATTTATTTTAGTTTTATTTCATAAATAAAAAAAATAAAAAAAGTGAAATAGAAGTAGTGATTAATTGACCACAAAAGCTTCTCAAGAGAACAACCTAGGTTAGGCCTTGTGTTGTACTTAGTTATAAATATTTTTGAGAGCATGCTCAACAATGCTTCATAAAATTGGAACCATTAGTGGGGACCCATGTGGTTTTCATTCACTATTTTTATTCACATTGTGTAAATAATATTCCTTTCATTTAAATAAACAAAAAAAAAACATAAATTTCAGGAAAAACCAAAAAAAACTTCTTTGTTCATGATGTATTCAAATTGTGATTATTATGCATGGACTAAAAAATCTCAATTGCAAGAAAATGTTTACAATTAACTTGATGCACAGTTTTATAGGATTAGTGATAAAGTTCAAAACCTAGAGATCTGAATAGAATGGATTTCTAAATATGTATGCCCATCCCAATGGCAATCCAAACCTGAACTTGAACCTGATCCTGAACCAAAAGACGTGGTTGAAGACATTGCACCGATAATTTTTAATGTCAAAGAACCTATGGTGGGTGAGAAATAACTTCTAAAGGAAATAATCACATCATCTCAAACTCAACCATTGCTCGAGGTGCTTTCAGAAGTACACATTTAAACTGATCCACTAATTTGAGATCAACATTTTTTTGGAAGAATCCTGGAATAAATTTGTTGAAGATAACATGAAACATGATATTACCGTCCTTGATAATGAAACACCACACACTTTATACGTCTCTCTTTCTTTGGAATATATTGAAAAAGATGAACCTACTAAGATTGAGCTTCCAATGGTCATGCCTGAAGAGATAAATCACCATGCTGAATTACTTGAAAGTGAATATTTCTTTATTAATTCTTCATGTTTGAATCTTATTCAAGCTAAATTGTTTTCTGACATCTCTTCCTTTGAAATTTTTGATACATCACAAATTGAGAAGACTGTGGATGTTAAAGAAAAGACCACTCAAGTAGAGGTGATTGAAGAAGAAGAGTTGATGAATATGGTGTTCCGACTACCTCCTCAAAAAAAAATTTCATACCATATGGAGGAGTACACCACATAAGTCAATAGGGAGAAACCCTATATTATATTCCCTCCCACTTCAAACCTCAAATTTCATATTTATTCTTTCTTGGGGGTTTGGAGATTTCTTATCATCTTTGAGGTTCTATATATTTAGTGTTTACTCATGGACATTAGAAAAATTTCCATGTGGTGGTTCATCTCAAAGAAACCACACCCGCCTTCTAATTGGGGATAATCTACTGAAACTGTCTGACTAGGGGCAGTAAAAACCTAGCACCTGCTTGGGTGGTCTAAACTAAGAATTATCTCTTTTCTTTTCCCTTTATCATTTTTTATTTATTTTTCTTATGTATTTTCATTAATTTCTTATAGTCTTATAGTGGTAGCTTCTAGGAGCGTAACTCAAGGCATCCACTTCAAAAACAATTTCAGGTTGTATCTTTCCTTACCTTGGATTTTCTGCCTTTATATTTATATTTTGTTGGGTTGAAATGAGGGGTAGTAAAATCTAAGTGTGGGGAACTGTCAACCTGTTTAGTTCTTGTGTGATTTTCATTTTTGTTTATCATATTATTAGGATTTTTGATCTTTAATGAATATTATTATCACTTTTCACACATCAATTGTTTTTGAAAGAGTTGAAATGATTTTTGAAATAATTATTTTAAAATGATTGTTGATATGAATTATTTTTCCTTGAAATGGATTTTCAAGCATTTTTATGAGTTTGACTAATTTTTCAAATCCATTCCCATGAAACACTGACTCAAAATATTTTTTACAATCATTTGAGGTATTCGAATCCACTTTAACATATTATTCCTAAAACCCACACTTTATTGAGAGAAACATGAATTTTGTGTGAGAACTAGAATTTGTGAATATTCTCTTTTGAAGCATTGGATTTCATGGAATATACTTGAAATGATTGAGGCATCTCTTTGGCTAGCCACATTTTATCTTGAGACCCACCTTGACATTTTTCCTTCGTAAGCCCTTAAATTCCATGAATTTCCTTATAAGTTTAAGCCACATTACAAGCCAATTTGTCCTTACCTACATGCACTTTTAATATTTTTTGCATGGTTATTTCATGTTTAAGTGTGGGGGAAGGGTCTTTACTGTGATTTCATTGGGATGTGTATCATTTATGGGTTGTGTGGGGTTGGTGTCAATATATTGGGGAGTGGAAAATAAAATAATTGTCCATGTGTCATCATTTCATTGTTCTTTATTTGTTTCATCCATTTACCCTTAAAAAATGAAAAAAAGGAGATGAGCTTGAATTCCTCATCGTATATTTTTTATGACTCATGTACCTATCAAAAATCAAGGGCATGAGTTGTCATTTATTAATTTTATTAAATTTTCATCTCATCCTCCATGAAAATGAAAATAAAAAAGAAAAATAAAATAAAATAAAATAAAGTTGTGCCTTTCTGAAGCTTTGAAAAAAAGGGGAGTACTTAGATGGTATATGTAACGACCCGAAATTTTGAAGAAATATTGTTTCCTAATTTTATGTGTTATTTTATTTTATTTTTATACTAAAAAAAAATGTTTCATTTGATAACATGATTATAATTAAAATGAGACCGTTGGGTTTAGACGGTTATATGACCATTGGTCAATATGACCGCTGGAAACTAAACGTTTTGATTATTGTCTATAAATACAAGTAATCTTGGTTAATTATTATAGAAAGAAGATTCGATGGCCTCACCCAGTAGTCTTGGACCGATCGAAGCCCATCTAACAGAACATGGGAAGGAGGTAGCACCACTGAGCTTTGCTCTGGACTGAACCCAAGCCGAACTTCATCGTGTGAAGCTAGAACGAAATCGCCTTTGCGAGAAGTTCAAACTGATAGAAATTACTACTCGTGCGATGTTAGCCGAGCCTCCCTCAAATTCTCTCACCTTAGCACACCTTACACTTAGGTCCTATGCTGGTGTGATAAGGGGATATATAAGGAGACCATAAATACCTTGTGTAATCCTTTGTTTTAAATAAAAATTGGGAATTCTTCTTATAATGAAGTTTATGAATTTTTAAATGACCGGATAAATATAACATGCATATTTTTGATGAATTTTAGAAAAAGGACATTTTAAAAATGTTTATGTAAACCTTAAATAATTAAAAATGTGTAATGATTTTCGAAAAATGGTCTTCTAAAATTATGTTCAGTACGAAATTTAGAGTCTAATAAGATCAACTTGATTTTTGATGAATAGTAAATTATGAATAGTGATTTTATGATTAGGATTAGTAATGTGTCCAAAAGGATTTGTAATCTCACTTAAAGAAAGTATTAATATAATCTAGGCACCTTGATTAAGTAATGTGATTCAATAAAATGGTTAAATAACGGTTTCATAAATTATTATTCAAGTATTAGTTTTTTCGAGTGAATAGTGTTTTTTAATTAAAAATTAAATTAAAAATATTTTAAAAAATTATTTTTATAAAATGGATTTCATTTTTGAACTCAGAGCGCTAATATTTTGTTATGGTAATTTTTGGGGTTTTTTCTCAAGAAAATGAATCTTCGGTGAATAGTGTATTTATTTAAAAAATAAATTAAAAATATTTAGAAAATTATTTTTATAAAATGGAGTTCATTTTTGAAATCAGAGCATTGATATTTGGTTAAGGTGAAATTTTGGGATTATTCTGAGGAAGTTGAATTTTCGATAAATAGTGAAAATACAGTTTTTAAGTTACGGGTGTTTAATGACATCATTAAATGATGTATTAAGTTTGTAATCAATATGTTAGACTTATGAATAGTAAGATAAGGTATGGGGTGTCCCAAGTGGCCAATACCATGGGCAAATACCATGGGAAAGCCCATGGTTTTGCCAAAACCACTAATGAGGTGTCCCTTGGACATTAATGGCTTGTCCCCTCACTTTCCCTATAAATACCAAGCCATCCTCTCATCCATTCGACTCCCCACTCTCCCCCAATGAAGTTCTGGTCTCATTACCTCCCAAGGAGTCCTCCCAAGGTTCCCCCAATCCCTCAAGGTCCCAACCTTTGAGTTTTAAGAGTTACATTTTAAGGTAAGGGATCCAACCTCTCTCTTTCTTTTCAAGTAATCTCTTTTATGTCATTTCATTTGTGATCCATGTTCTTATGTTGGAGGATCTTATTTTATCTTCATTATACTGTCCTTTTTATGTTCATATGATGAGAGACCCCCTCTTACTCTCATCATTTCGTTTTATGAATGGTTATGTGGCACCGTTAGGCTGCCGAATTTTTAAGGGATTCTTTCACCTTTCTCATTTTTTCAAAGTTCTACTTTCATGTCAAGTCTTTCAAGTTCCTTTTTATTATGTTGGGTATGATATCTAAATCTATAATACTGAACTTTTATGTTCATATTATGAGAGACCCTCTTTGATCTCATCAATTCATTTTTGTTGAAGTTTAAGTGACGCCGTTACGCTGCCAGATTTTTTAAGGGATTCTTTCACCCTTCTCGTTTTCAAGATCTATTTTCATGTCAATTCCTTCAAGTTCCTTTTTATTATGTTGGGGTATGATCTCTATATCTATAATATTGATCATTTATGATCATATGATGAGATACCCCATTTGATCTCTTCAATTCAATATTTTGAAGTTTTAAGTGGCGCCGTTAGGCTGCCGAATTTTTAAGGGATTCTTTCACCCCTCTCGTTTTCAAGATCTATTTTCATGTCAAGTATTTCAAGTTCCTTTTTATTATTTTGGGGTATGATATCTATATCTATCATAATGAACCCTTATGTTCATATGATGAGAGACACTATTTTGATCTGGTCAATTCATTTTTGGTTGAATTTTAAGTGACGCCGTTAGGCTGCCGAATTTTTAAGGGATTCGTTCACCTTTCTCATTTTTCAAAGATGTACTTTCATGTCAAGTATTTCAAGTTACTTTTGTATTATGTTGTGGTATGATCTCTATATCTATCATACTGATCTTCTATGTTCATATGATGAGATACCCTATTTGATCTCGTCAATTCATTTTTGTTGAAGTTTAAGTGACGTCGTTGGGCTGCCGAATTTTCATAAGAGAAAACTTATTTTTGTCTTCCTTTCATGTTCTTCATTTCATATGGTATATTTTCAAATATCATTACCATGTTCTTAAATCCCTTATATTATTTCCCTCTACTGTTTTATGGGTCATTTATGAATGTTTGACCCATGTCCCCTCTCTTTTCAGCGTTTTCTAAGACCCTGTAACGTAGCCGTTGTGATGCAGAATTTTCGTCTCAAAATGTCTCTCTCTTTTTCTCAAAATTATTTTATGTTATTAAGTGAATACTCAAATCTCTTATTTATAAAGCGGTATTCACATATATATCAAAAAAAATAATTTTAAATTCTGGGATTTACATACATGATACCTGCTTTCCCGTTCCGTGGGTTTCAAGTGATGTAAAGATCATGACTTTAAAGAAGTTTTTAAAACGTTATGATTATGAAATGAATCCCATTTATTTTATGAAATATGGGTTATTTATGAAACTTTTGATGATGATATATGTGGCTCACATGATAATAAAGGCAAATTTAAGGGTGCTCCCGGATAGCGCTCCAATGCATTGGGTAATGATGTAACCACTAGAGATTACAATTTTCACGATACCTTGGTGAATAACCTTGGTAATTTTCAAATGAAACCATAGGGATGGACCTTGGTGATATGTTCATGATTGTCTATGTTAAATGATGTAGCCACATATTCAAGTTATGAAAATGTTATTTTTATTATGATATGCCTCATGATTTCATTCTCATGCCTTAAAGTACTTTTCATGACCTTATTGAAGTATCTCAAGTTCACATGTAAAATGTTTCTCTTGTTTCCCATACTGGGCTTTTTGCTCACCCTTTCTTTTGATGTATGTTCCCAGGTTATGTGATGCATTAATGAACCTAGGATGAACATGAGGAGAAGCCTTTCAAGTGTTTTAGAATAACGTTTTATGTTTTCATGTTTAAATTTCCTGGTTTCCAAGACACTAAACCTTAAAAATCCTCGGTTTTGTAAAATGTAATAAAAGTTTATGTGATAAAAAGGTGGGATGCTATTGTTGGTATCGAAGGATGGTTTAGTTATTTGTGGAAATTAGGATATTAAAACTTTAGGTAGATGCCTATAGAAAAGTTAAAATATAGAAAATCTTCCTGGTATTTTGGTGAGTATTGAGTAAGGGGTTTCCAAGCAAATACATCCCTGTCTGGATACGAGCAGGTAGAGGTGGCTCTGGCACAGATGTACATAGGGGTAAAACCCGAAAACACTGCTTTGAGCTAGACTCGAACGGGAACTGGTACACGACAATGGGTCTTGCTGCACTCTTGGTTACGACACTCCCAGGGGATATGCTTTGGTAAATTCATAAGCTTACTATGAACCATTGTTAAAGGAACAGAGATAAAATAAAATAAAGATTCACATAAGAATATATGATCATGGATAACCTAGATGGGAACCTAGGGGATCACAAGTTAGGGTACACATTTCTTCTATAAGTTATCCTTATATGCTTTTGGTTCCTTTTCATGATTATTGGATAAGTATTTAAGCCCCTAATTATGGTTTCTTTTCTTAGTTAATGGTGGGAAATGGAAGAATATGTCCCAACAACCAATGTGATAGGAAATGCGACGATTGTCGTATTAATGTGACCGGGATGATTAAGGGATTAAAATATGATTATTATTTTGGAAGACGTTCATTATCTTGGGGACCCTATATGATCGATGTAAATAGATTACTACGGTATTTTCATTGAGGGGTAAGGTTGACTTATATTTTGAAGAATCGATGAATTTAAGGTGGACATATAGTAATTTAGGTTACTTATGGAAATGATTAACCTATCTTGGGTAAAATATGTTTAGGTTAGCTACTTTTGTTATAAGATGTTAGGAGTGGTTGATGTTGTTTGGAGATGAACAATGAAGTTTATTTTGGAAGACTATGTTATCAAATCCTTCTTGTATTTGGGTTTCAATATTAGCTTGGTTTATTTTGAGGAATCTTAATGACCGTTATTTATGGAATGGTCAATGATGAAATATGGGTAGTACCATGGAACTTTGAAGATTTAAAATTAGTTTCCATTCCTATGGGATTCATTCTTTTTGAAGAGTTTTTTACCTTACCCTTTCTGTTTTTGGGATAATGTTTAAAGATAGAAGAAATAGATAGTTAATCTTTTGTGGATTATGTGATTCTCTAGAAGATTATTCTTGTGTTTTGATGAGACCAAGTAGTTTTGAAGGCTCATAGCATGGAGAAAAGATTAACTTTGTGTAGAAACTTATTAAAGGATGAAACTCTACATGAAGATAGGTATATTTTCTTATGTTTTTGTTTTATGTTGTAAATGAATTCCTCAAAATTATGAAAAGGAACGTAAAACAAAAACGTTGTTGGTTTACGTTTCCTACTAGGTAATCAAAGACCGTTTACACACATCATAAGTTTGGGATTTTCTTATGGTTAACTTTCTCATAATCATGTTCTCTATCAATCTCCCCCAGAACTTGACCCTTTGTTTTTCTTCCATGTCCATGTTTTCCTACATGGAAACCTAGTGTGGGTTAACTCGGGTGACCTTTGTACTTCCCTTTCTTTCTCTTAAAGTAATAATTTTATTGACTCCTTTTCCGATATGGGACTTTCAATGAAATTTCAAAACCCAATTTTAAAAATTGCGAGGATACAATTTCTTAAGGGGGGAAGAATGTAACGACCCGAAATTTTGAATAAATCTTGTTTCCTAATTTTATGTGTTATTTTATTTTATTTTTATACTCAACAAAAATGTTTCATTTGATAACATGATTATAATTAAAATGAGACCATTGTGTTTAGACGGTTATATGACCATTGGTCAATATGACTGCTGGAAACTAAACATTTTGATTATTGTATCTAAATACAAGTAATCTTGGTTAATTATTATAGAAAGAAGATTCGATGGCCTCACCCAGTAGTCTTGGACCAATCGAAGCCCATCTAACAGAACTTGGGAAGGAGGTAGCACCACTGGGCTTTGCTCTGGACCAAACCCAAGCCGAACTTCATCGTGTAAAGCTAGAATAGAATCGACTTTACGAGAAGTTCAAACTGATAGAAATTACTACTCGTGCGATGTTAGCCGAGCCTCCCTCAGATTCTCTCACCTTAGCACACCTTACACTTAGGTCCTTTGCTGGTGTGATAAGGGGCTATGTAAGGAGACTGTAACTGCCTTGTGTAATCCTTTGTTTTAAATAAAAATTGGGATTTCTTCTTATGATGAAGTTTATGAATTTTTAAATGACCGGATAAATATAGAATGCATATTTTTGATGAATTTTAGAAAAAGGATATTTTAAAAATGTTTATGTAAACCCTAAATAATTAAAAATGTGTATTGATTTTCAAAAAATGGTCTTCTACAATTATGTTCAGTACGAAATTTAGAGTCTAATAAGATCAAATTTATTTTTGATGAATAATAAATTATGAATAGTGATATTATGATTAGGATTAGTAATGTGTCCAAATGGATTAGTAATCTCACTTAAAGAAAGTATTAATATAATTTAGGCACCTTGATTAAGTAATGTGATTCAATAAAATGATTAAATAACGGTTTCATAAATTATTATTCAAGTATTAGTTTTTTCGAGTGAATAGTGTTTTTTAATTAAAAATTAAATTAAAAATATTAAAAATATTTATTTTTATAAAATGGATTTCATTTTTGAACTCAGAGCACCGATATTATGTTATGGTAATTTTTGGGGTTTTTTCTGAAAAAAATGAATTTTCGGTGAATAGTGTATTTATTTAAAAAATAAATTAAAAATATTTATAAAATTGTTTTTATAAAATGGAGTTCATTTTTGAAATCATAGCATTTATATTTGGTTAAGGTGAAATTTTGGGATTATTCTGAGAAAGTTGAATTTTCGATGAATAGTGAAAATACAGTTTTTAAGTTACGGGTGTTTAATGACATCATTAAATGATATATTAAGTTTGTAATCAAAATGTTCTACTTATGAATAGTAAGATAAGGTATGAGGTGTCCCAAGTGGCCAATACCATGAGAAAATACCATGGGAAAGCCCATGGTTTTTTCAAAACAACTAATGAGGTGTCCCTTGGCCATTAATGCCTTGTCCCCTCACTTTCCCTATAAATACCAAGCCATCCTCTCATCCATTCGACTCCCCACTCTCCCCTATCGAAGTTCTGGTCTCATTACCTTCCAAGGAGTCCTCCCAAGGTTCCCCCAAGCCCTCAAGGTCCCAACCTTTGAGTTTTAAGAGTTACTTTTTAAGGTAAGGGATCCAACCTCTCTCTTTCTTTTCAAGTAATCTCTTTTATGTCATTTCTTTTATGATCCAAGTTCTTATGTTGGAGGATGTTCTTTAATCTTCATTATACTGTCATTTTTATGTTAATATGATGATAGAACCCCTCTAACTCTCATCATTTAGTTTTATGAATTTTTATGTGGCGCCGTTAGGATGC
Source organism: Viscum album (assembly GCA_963277665.1). NCBI lineage: Eukaryota > Viridiplantae > Streptophyta > Magnoliopsida > Santalales > Viscaceae > Viscum > Viscum album. The sequence continues at coordinate 2,055,684,759 of OY728148.1, forward strand.
CGAATTTTTAAGGGATTCTTTCACCTTTCTCATTTTTTCAAAGTTCTACTTTCATGTCAAGTCTTTCAAGTTACTTTTTATTATGTTGGGGTATGATCTCTAAATCTATCATACTGAACTTTTATGTTCATATTATGAGAGACCCTATTTGATCTCATCAATTCATTTTTGTTGAAGTTTAAGTGACGCCGTTAGGCTGCCGGATTTTTTAAGGGATTCTTTCACCCTTCTCGTTTTCAAGATCTATTTTCATGTCATGTCTTTCAAGTTCCTTTTTATTATGTTGGGGTATGATCTCTATATATATCATACTGAACTTTTATGATAATATGATGAGAGACCCCATTTGATCTCTTCAATTCAATATTTTGATGTTTTAAGTGGTGCCGTTAGGCTGCCGAAGTTTTAAGGGATTCTTTCACCCTTCTCGTTTTCAAGATCTATTTTCATGTCAAGTCTTTAAAGTTCCTTTATATTATGTTGGGGTATGATATCTATATCTATCATACTGAAACCTTATGTTCATATGATGAGAGACCCTATTTTGATCTTGTCAATTCATTTTTGGTTGAAGTTTAAGTGATGCCGTTAGGCTGCCGAATTTTTAAGGGATTCGTTCGCCTTTCTCATTTTTCAAAATCTACTTTCATGTCAAGTATTTCAAGTTCCTTTTGTATTATGTTGGGGTATGATCTCTATATGTATCATAATTATCTTTTATGTTCATATTATGAAATACCCAATTTGTTCTCGTCAATTCATTTTTGTTGAAGTTTAAGTGACTTCGTTGGGCTGCCGAATTTTCATAAGAGAAATCTTATTTTTGTCTTCCTTTCATGTTATTTATTTCATATGGTATATTTTAAAATATCATTACCATGTTCTTAAATCCCTTATATTCTGTCCCTATACTGTTTTATGGGTCATTTATGAATGTTTGACCCATGTCCCCTCTCTTTTCAGCGTTTTCTAAGACCCTGTAATGTAGCCATTGTGATGCAGAATTTTCGTCTCAAAATGTCTCTCTCTTTTTCTCAAAATTATTTTATGTTATTAAGTGAATACTCAAAGCTCTTATTTATACCGGGTTATTCACATATATATCAAAAAAAATTTATTTTAAATTCTGGGATTTACATGCATGATACCCGCTTTCCCTTTCTGTGGGTTTAAAGTGATGTAAAGATCATGTCTTTAAAGCAGTTTTTAAAACGTTATGATTATGAAATGAAACCCATTTATTTTATGATATATGGGTTATTTATGTAATTTTTGATGATGATATATGTGGCTAACATGATAATAAAGTCAAATTTAAGGGTGCGCCCTGATAGCGCTCCAATGGATTGGGTAATGATGTAACCACTAGAGATTACAATTTTCACGATACCTTGGTGAATAACCTTGGTAATTTTCAAATGACACCTTGGGGATGTAACTTGGTGATATGTTCATGATTGTCTATGTTAAATGATGTAGCCACATATTCAAGTTATGAAAATGTTATTTTTATTATGATATGCCTCATGATTTCATTCTCATGCCTTAATGTTCTTTTCATGACCTTATTGAAGTATCTCAAGTTCACATGTAAAATGTTTCTCTTGTTTCCCTTACTGGGCTTTTTTCTCACCCTTTCTTTTGATGTATGTCCCCAGGTTATGTGATTCAGTAATGAACCTAGGATGAACATGATGAGAATCCTTTCAAGTGTTTTAGAAGAATGTTTTATGTTTTTATGTTTAAATTTCCTGGTTTCCAAGACACTAAACCTTAAAGATCCTCGGTTTTATAAAATGTAATGAAAGTTTATGCGATAAAAAGGTGGGATGCTATTGTATAATTCATTATAATAACTTCTTCGCTCATGTACCATGTCATAAAAGGGGTTTGGGGTTATTTTTCACATTTTTAAGTTGGATTTAAAGAGGAATTTGATTTTTTTTCCTTGAATTAATCATGCATTGTATTTAAAAGTCCAACATCCTATTTCTAGCCTGAAACTTTTTCCAATAATTTTTCCACCAAAACTAAGACACAAAAACATTTAAACCATTAATTAAATACCTCATGATTGAATTAATTTTCATGTTTCATGCTGTGGAGAAATTATAATTTTCACAAACCTATGGTGATACATGCGATTTTCAAGTATGAGCGTAACTCTAGATTTAATTTCCCTTGAGTGAAGAGTGACATAAAATTCAATGTAAGGAAGTTTGTGATTGGGCCATGGATTGATTTATGATTTTGAACAAATTTTAATTATTGAAATGAAAATGATAGAGAATTGTTTTTCATAGATTATACATGATGGAATTCTATTTTGATAAGATCGTTGATATTTTCTCATTTTTGATTATTATGTGGATTTTGATTTGGATGTACGATGATTGCCCAGAAGTGCAATGTTTAAGTGTGGGGTAGTGATAAAGCTCATATTTTCATATATTTTATACTATAAATCATTGTTTCTAATCCCACCATAGTGTTATTGTATGGGTAAATGTCACATTTTTAGGTTTTAGTGGTAATTTTAGCTTAAATGCAAAAATGGACTAATTATTCAATTTTATCATATTGCTATCATGGGTGTATTGTTTTTATTTATCATAAAATATATGTCAAATTTTTTGATTCAAAGTTTTTAGACTCATTATTTAATTTTCTCCAATTTTCTCTTATGGACCAGGAGCTAATTTTGCTATCTAAAGGGCCTAAAAATTCATTGATGTTGATGATTTTTCCGGCTAGACAGCGTGGACCCAACATTCATAATGGAAACCCAATTAGGTCTACACACCTCAAAATTAGGTGATTCCAATTGTAGATGCATGAGGACTCAATGGAGTGTCCAATAAAGTTGAGATTTTCAGGTCAAATGGAGGAGACATTGTTGGACACCATTAAAGAAGAAAACTATTACAAATTCGATCATTTAATGGTACATCCACGTCTAAACATTAAAATTAAATGTTTTGAGTGTGAATTCTTCACCTCCTCTCCCTATAAATATGTATCTTCACCCCTTATCAAAGCATTGGCACTTCTGTGTGGCCATTTTCTATTTTTTTGTAGTTTCTTTCCAATATAATAGTATTATGAATTTTTAATATATCTTTTCTCTTCTTCATATCATTCTTATTTTTTTATCTTTTGTTTCCCACCCCGTCCTTCTCCACTATGATCTCTTATACTCGTGATCATGAGTAAATAACTAGAGGAACTTCTTAAGGGATCAATCTAGTGTTGAACCAATGTCATTGCACATTCATGTTAATTGTTTATTATTTAATTAGATTTAGGTAAAGGGGAATATTAGTGGGTAAGGCGCCTCTGTGTCTCCACCTGCCACCTGAGACTTAACATTCTCTTCTATAATATTTTCCCTCAATCAAGGAGGTGGATGTGCGGCCTCTTAGGGATCGTTGAGAGCAATGTATATTCACAACCACATATATAAGAGGATATTTACACATATGATGGAGTGTGTGTATTAATTAAATATTAAACTAATAATGAGACGATAATGGTTCAATCAGGGTGATTCTTTTAGGAATATCTCCTTTTATTATGAAATCATTTCTTCTGCATTCATTCTATCTACATTACGCATTGAATATTTACTTTTCATTTTCTCTAATAATCATTTCTCAAAGATCAATTTATTTTAGTTTTATTTCATAAATAAAAAAAATTAAAAAAGTGAATTAGAAGTAGTGATTGATTGACCACAAAAGCTTCTCAAGAGAACGACCTAGATCATCCCTTGTGCTACACTAAGTTATAAATATTTTTGAGAGAGCTCACAAAAACACTTCATTAGGGTACATCCATCAAAACTGTAATGTACTTACACATTTATCTTCATGTGGAAAATGTAATATTAGATGTTCTATTGAGTCAATGAAAGCTGGAAGAAATATTTTTTTTACAGATTACATATAATTACAACAATATCTTCTTCCAGTTTTCTTAGCGCATCGTAGACTGTTGTTGCTATAAAAATGTCTCGAAAAAATATGATATGTATATTATCGAATCCCAAATCATAAAATTCAACAAACCTCTAAATCCAATCGGTATAAGTCTTTCCATTATAACATGACAATCATGACTTTTTTAATCTAGTAATATAACCATTCTTAACACATCATCCCAAATTGGAAGCATATCCATCTAGAAGTCTCAAATCTATGATCCCCTGATAAAATAATAAGAGAATCTATTTGGACAGTGTATAAGCTACTTTTGACTTCATTAACCCATATGATTTGACATTTTTAAATAGTTTAAGTTCTGGTCTCCTACAAATTTGGGCAATATCTAATTGTGGCTTTACAGTATCTTTGGTCTTACCTGGTGTATCCAAAGCTATATGAAATAAAATATAAAAATAGTTCTTCTCAATATGCATGACATCCAACATGTGGGAGACCAAAAAATCAAACCAATATGGAAGATCCCAAAAAAAGCTTCATTTTACCCAACAATGTTCTTTCCCAAAGTGATGAATTTTCTACTGGTTTACTGTTGGCTCAAATATGAAGGAAGGTAATGAAAATACAACTGATTTTAACTCTTTACCTGGGATCATTTTTGGAGGTTCATCCCTTTCAATTGTACCTTTTCTGAAATGAGATTTTTTCCTCCTAAAAGGATGATTGGTTGGAAGAAATCTGCAATGAAATTCAAAATAGCAAGGATTTTTTATATTGATGAGAATAAAGGCTTTGTTGTCTTTCATACAGTAAGGACATGATTTTGGAACATGGGTACTACAACCAGATAACATGCTATATGTTAGAAAGTCCCTAATCATTTACATCAACACATCTTTTAATATAAAATTTTGTTTTGCAGCAACATCGTATGTACTAACACCATTAATCTATAGCGAATTTAACTCATCAATCAACGGTTTCAAATAAACATCAATATTATTTTTCCAATGTCCTGGAAAAAATAAGGTGAAAAAGATATAGGGATCCTTCATCAACATCCATAGAGGTAAATTGTATGGAGATATAAATACATGACAACATGAATACTGACTACCATAAGAACTAAATGGATAGAAACCTTTAGTAGAAAGACTCAATCACATGTTTTGGGATTCTAAATAAAAAGACATATGTAGATGGGAAAAATGTTCCCATGAATCACCATCATATAGATGATTTAGGCTTTTATTAGTTTAAATCATGGTTTTGTGCCATGAAATCATTGACATTGTGTTCTGAGACATAAATAAATAATGCAACCTGGGTCTATGGGGGAAATATCTCACCTGATTTACTGAAATCGACCCCGACTTCCCTGGTTGAGATTCTTTATACCTAAATTGTCCACATGTGGGAAAGCTATCCAATGATTAATTTTCACCATAATATAAGATGAAGTCATTTGGACATGCATGAATCTTCCGATAAATAAGACCCAGATTATGAACCAGCCTCTTGCTCTAATATTCATTTTTAGGCAACACATTTCTTTCTAGTAGTAGTGTTTTATCCAAAGAAAATATCTAATCAAAATAGTTGTTTTACATTTCATTATCTGATTTAATAGCTATAAATTTTACAAATGCTTATAATTTTCTTATCTTGCAACCAGGATATAATGTATCCTCAGCAGACTTCAAAAACTCATAAAATTCGGATGGTGCCAACTCAGGAGTTAAATCAATATTATCTTGAGTTTCAGTTTGTTGAACAGATGGACCTACAACATCATGAACTAAAAATTTAAATCAGGATGGATCTGGAATCAAGTTATTAGTATCTTCTTTAGAATTGGGTTCATTGTGTTGATACCAAAAAACATAATCTGGTTGAAAACCAAACTGCAAGAGATATCCCCCAACCATGTCAAATGTGTCAAACGTTGTCAGATCACATTTTTTACAAAGAAACTTTATTGTGCCTTCTGAATCATATTTTGGTTTTGATGATGCAAATGATAGGAAAGCTTCAACACCCTCAATATATACATGATTTAAACAAGAACGATTTGGATTTCTATGCTGATTTATCCAAACATGATCATCTAATAATGATTGTTGTCGACTTCATTATTCCGTATTTTACTACAAAATATAAAATCATTACTATTTTTGAATAATTTAAAATTATAAAAAACTATTTGAAAAAAAAGATAAATAATTACAACTACTTCTTAATAATTACAATTACTTACGGGATACACAATTTCCAGTGGATTGACAACTACTCTTTTTTTCCGATGGATCATTTACTTTCAACTTTCTTACACATAAATCACAATGAAGAATCCTCTAAAAGGTATGCATATTCATTCTTGTACCTCCGAGCAGATTCTTCATTGTGATTTATGTGTTATAATTTTTCAAATAAACGAGCTGTCAGACAGAAGAACCCTCTTTTCATTGATGAATCATCTTCTTGCAACTGTTACCACCTAAACAGGTTATGATAAATGTGGTCCTATGAATTCATATTCAAACTCGTGCATATGAGATTGGATGTGCATACATAAAAGCATCCTTTTTATAATGTTTTGAGTCGGTGAAATTTGAAAGGAGAAGAGTCATCGAGCAAAAGGAGTGCTGCCAATCCACTAGAAATTGTGCTATGTTTTTACAAGTTATTACAATTTATTATAATTTATTTTCTTCCTAATTGTTCCTATTTGTTACTAATTATTACTATTTATTATTAAGGATTACTATTAATTACTATTTATTACTATTTATTCCTATTTATTACTAATTATTCTTATTTATTACTAATTATTCTTATTTATTACTAATTGTCTATATTTATTACTTATTATTCCTATTTATTACTAATTATTCTTATTTATTACTAATTATTCCCATTTATTACTATTTATTCCTAATTATTCCTAATTATTCCTAATTATTACTATTTATTACTAATTATTCCTAATTATTACTAATTATTCCTATTTATTACTAATTATCCCTATTTATTAATAATTATTCCTATTTATTACTAATTATTCATAATTATTACTATTTATTACTAATTATTACTAATTATTACAATTTATTACTAATTATTACAATTTATTACTATTTATTACAATTTGTTACTAATTATTACAATTTATTACTAATTATTTCATTTTATTACTAATTATTACAATTTATTACAATTTATTACAATTTATTAAAATTTATTACAATTTATTACAATTTGTTACAATTTATTACTATACAACATACGAATGAATTTCCTCACTTTTAATCCCATGATTATGAAGTGTAGGTTATTTATATGGTAATACCCAATAAATTAAGTATAGGTACATCTAGGTGAAAACTCTTTATTGGAAAAACTTATACATGAGCATTATATGAATTTGATGGGTGGGGATTGATTTTTATAGCCCTCCAATGTATAGGGTAATGTTTTTATCTCATGAGATTCCATGTATAGTTCATTGGAGGCTATCCTAAGAACACTATATTATGATTTTGTTGATGTTATATTTGACTTATTTTAATGATTTCATGTTTTATATTATTTATAAATTCCTTTATTTCCTTACTATTATCATTTTATATCATGATTTGATGTTCATGTTTATGAATCTCACTCATTTTACATCACATTAACATGCCTCTTGACAAACATGTATTATATTCATCATCTTATGCTTTTATTGTTAACTTATTAGACTTTATAGCTAACCCCTTTCTTATGCACATCCCCAAGTTATCTCATGCAGTTTTAGAAGAGCGATTGAATTTTAAGAGCATGTTCAAGAGTTTAGAATAATGTTATTGTATCCCTATATCATGTTAGTCTATTATATATCAAATTACCCAAAGTCACTAGTACTATCAATATTTTGTGGTTGTTTTATGTGTGTATTTATGTAAAAAATCATGAATTAAGGTTTATTAAATATAGCGGTTCTCATAGTTGATATTAGAGATAGGTCTGGTAATTTTTAGAATTAAGATTATAAAATATTAGTAAAATACTTAAGGATAATAATACACACATGAAAAAGTACATTAATTATGTAAAATTATGAATTAAGTGGTTTCATAGAAATAAAATCCTTCTTTGGAAACTATAATTGGATGTGTCTCTAGAATAGTATTAATTTGGAGTAATACCCTCGAAAATGGTGAATTAGTAATTGACTCAATTTTCACCTAGTGCATTACAAAGAGGCATTTCTGCAAACCTGGTTTGAAAATTTTGGTGGATATGGATTCATAAATTCATAATATCTTTACAAATCATTATGAAGGGAACACAAATTTCTATAAAATTTTATGTTTGGGAATAGAAAATTTATAACTTATATTGAAACCTATAAATTAATAGGTTAAATAATATGTGTCACTTATGAGTTATCCCTTAAATATTCATATTTTCCTTTTAATATGTTTAACGGCTCAAAAATTCTCATCATTAAGACAATTTTGGATGAAGTAAATTATTAGAACCGTAATCAAATAATTAACTGTAGGATTATAATACATTTATGAACATTATTTGTACTATGTGACTATTATTCTACACATTATTCCATATCAAATAGGTTTAGCAGAACTATTCAAACACCACCTAAAAAATTTGGAAGTGGGTCTAATGGTAAAAATGGTAAATGGGGAAATTATTTTATCCAGAGTATATAAATTCTCCACTATCTATACTTCTATCTTGAACTTCCTAGATAACCTTGTGATAATATCTTTAGTGTAATTAAATGATATTTGGGGTATGGTTTGGATTTCCTTATATAGAGCCAAAATAAATCTGTAGATATAAATAAATTACCCTCTATATCAGGAATTGACTTATAGTTCTATAAAAGTGCATAGAAAACCACTTTGGTATCATCATCTCAATAATGGATATTATTGCCCAATAAAAAAAATATCAAGATCAATTTATTGAGACTAAGGAAAAGATCATCCTTGATGACTTGCCCATTATAAGGGAATATTTTGATGTGTTTCCTAAATAATTTCCTAGTATTCCCCCTTGATGACAAGCCCATTATAAGGGAATATGCTGATGTGTTTTCTGAATAATTTCTTAGTATTCCCTCAAGTTGTGAGGGTGAGTTCTCAATTGAGATTATACACAGAGCTTTCACAATGTACAAGAATCCATAGAGAATGGATACTATTGAAATTAAAGAGGTTAATAAGAATCTATTGAGAAATATGAAAAATGGTTGATACACCCAAGTGCTTTAACATGGGGTGTGTTAGTCCTCTTCATCAAGAATAATAGTGGGTCAATACACCTATGAATTTATTATCATGAACTCAACAATATAATGATAAAGAACATGCATCATCTACCATGGTTTGATGAATTTTTCAATCATAAATTTAGAGCTCAATAATTCTCTAAGGATAATCTATGGGCATGATATTATGATTCAAAGTTAAAGAATAATGATATCCCCAATACAATTTTTTGTAAATGGTAAAATCTCTAAGAGTTCATAGTGATTCCATTTGGACTCTCTAATACTCTAATTATCTTCATGGACTTAATGAAGAGATTATTTATGGATTACTTTAAAAAAATTGGTAGCCTTTATAGATGATATTCTTATACACTCCAAATGAAAGGAGGAACGTGAGGAGCATTTTAATGTTGTATGTAAAGTATAGTAAATTTTATTTTTAGATGGAGAAAGTAACATTTATGAGGCATGTTATAACCATAAAAAGTATATATATATATATCTATATATATATATCCATCATAAATAGAGGTAATCGAAGGATGGACTAGAACAATATATGTCATGAAGATTTGTAGTTTTGTGTATTAGTTGGGTACTATCATCGATTTGGGATAAAATTATCATTATTTTCAAGCCCAATAACCAAGATAACTTGAATGGGGGTGAGTATTTTCTAGAATTATAAATCTAAATAGAGGTTTAAATAGTTAAAAAAGATTCTATTCACTTTACTTGTGCTCACATTACCCACCAGCGGGGAAGGATCTATTATCTGTAGTGGTGCATCCAAAAAACGATTGGGTTGTGTGTTAATGCAAGATAGAAAAGTGATAGACTATACCTCATTCCAATTAAATATCCATGAGAATAAATACCCAAAACATAATCTAGAATTGGATGTAGTGATCTTTTTACTAACTATTTAGCGACATTATCTCTATTAGGAGAAGTGTGACATACATATAGATCATAAAATACTCAATAATATATTCACTCAAAAGGATCTCAATATTCACCAACAAAGGTGGTTAGATCTAAAAAAGGATTATGATTGTTTAATCCATTTCCATCCTAGAAGGGTGAACAAAGTGGTAGATACTCTAAGTAGAAATGATCCTGAAACCCTATCCAGGATGAAGATTACAAGGGATCCAGTCTTTTTGGACATAAAATGTTTGGAATTGGGAATAATTAAAGGATATTCAACCTACCTTTATCTAATAGCTTCTCAAACATCAACTCATTTGAGGTTCAAATTGGCCTCAAATGACAATGAGGATCTATAGAAAAATGTAGGAAATATTCAAGATTTCAACATTTCTAAAGATGGATTTATAAGGTTTGAAACTCAGATATGTGACCATAAAAATAGAAACTCAACAGGGAACTTATATAAAATTTTAATAGATAATACCTATCTGTTCATCAATTATGTAATAATATGTATAGAGATATGAAGAGAAACTCATGGTGGGATAACATAAAGTAGAATATTTTAGAATTTGTATCTCGATTCTTGGTATGTCAACAAGTCAAGGATGAAAAATATAAGTATAAGGTTATAATAAAATAATTTCCCATACAAGTTTGGAAATAGTAAAAACCATGGATTCTAACATGGGACACCCCAGGACATTTAAAGTAAACAAAAATATATGTGGGGTATTTGATCTCTTTATAAAGTTAGTGCATTTCATTATTATCAAATAAGATTAATATCTTGAAAAAATCTTCATGATATATATAATTTAAGTTGTAATAGTTTATGGAATACCACTCTCCATTGAATCGAATCAAGATCTATGGTTTACCTTTATGTTTTGGAGAATCCTTTAGTAATAATTGGATAAATAAATGTGTTTTAATATTTCTTATCACCCTCAAATGGATGGTCAGTCTGAGAGAACCATATAAAATCAGGAGGATATGTTGAGATTTTATTCAATGGATTTTAAAAGATTTTTGGATCAGAAGCTTCCACTAGTGGAGTTATTTCATAACAAAATTTTCAATTATATCATTAAAATGTATCCTTATAAGGATTTGTATGTGAATAGGTATAGAAATCCAAAATGTTGGTATGAAGTTGTGGATTGGAAGCTTATAAGAAATAGTTTTATCCAATATATGGAAGATAATGTATGAACCATTCATTATCATATAAAATCCTCACAAATTAAATAGTAAATCTATGTATAAAATTTTCAATGAGACCTTGAGTTTGAGGTTGGAGACAAGGTGTATCTTTGTATATTGTCATTTAATAAATTCATGAGGTTTGGGAAGAAGGTAAATCTTAGTCTTATATACATCATACCCTTTGAGAACTTTCATTACATATAAGTTGTGGCCTATTGACTAGCACTCCCACCTAACCTTTCCCAATTACATGGTGTGTTCCTTGTAACCCTATTGAAGAAGTACATAATGGATCCATCACATGTACTAAATCCTGAGGTGGTACCCATAGAGAAATTTCTTTCATAAAACAGTAATCTAATGAATATATTAGATTGTGGAGAAAAGGTTATATAAAACAAAATAACTCACCTGCAAAACGTATTATAGATAAACCATAAGTTTGAATAATATCATGGGAACTGAAATAGGCAATGAAACAAAAGTGACCTTATTTATTATAGTGTAAAAAATGAAACTTTTAAGGTGAAATTTATGAATTGTGGAAGATTTTAATGAACAAAAATTTTATAAATAAAATTCCATTTTTGAATGAATAAATTCCATATAAAGTAATGTTGTTAAAAAAATATATAGAAACCCATACTTTTTATAAATATATATTATATCTAAATAAATGAATATTCATTTCATAACATTACAATTTACATCATAATAATTTAGGTCCAGTATCTTTAGAAACTATGATTTATAAAAATCTGGTTCATAAATTATCTACATCATCTCCCACATATTTCTTCAAAACTATCTCCCTTATTATACATATCATACTTAATACCATTACTCATAACCTTGGGAAAGTAAACATAAGAAAATTTTGATCTTAGATTATCAGTAAGGGTAAACAGAGGAGATGCCAAGGATCACATATGCATAAGATGAGCATAATGGTATAATAACTTGATCTTAACATTTGAAAACCATACATTTTATATCAATTATTATAATCTTAAGTCATGGAATAAATATTTTAAGTTCTTAAGAGATGAATCCTAAAGGAATCAATGAACATGAACCATGAGATCCTAAAATAGGCATAAGACATGGAATTGTGGCCTAAAAATAAGAATAGAAAATCATTTCATTAATAGTAAACTCCAAATTTTAAGTATATCAATGAGGAATGGGTTCACATCCCAAACCATTATAGTAGTCAATGTTCACTCTAATGTCTACTGTAGTGGAAAGAGTCTCGTACTGAATTGGGTTCACTCCCCATTCTAGTTGTATTTATCTAATGAGATATCAATCTTTACCCAATGAATTGGAGGGAGATATAGGTATCAGCCATGATGTAATGGAAATCAATCATATGTGTTTAACAATATCATAAATTATTAATCATATTATAACCAATAAAAAGAAATGGGTTTCATAAACATTTCATCATAACATAACGCATGGGAAAGAAATGGGTTTTATAAGCATTTCATATTTTAATCATAAACATAAACCAACTGATAAATAATAAAGATTTTTTCCTTGTATAATATCCCCATTAATGAATAAGTAACATAAAATAATGTAATATTATACAGAAAATTATTTTGAAAGATCACATGGAATAATTCTTGAGGCAAATAACATTTCTATTTCAAAATAATTTCTTTTTAAAATTATATAAAATTATAAAGGATTTTTTTGAAAAGAACCTTGAAAAAATATAAATTAATATTAAAATAAAATTTTATTCATGATAATGGTAAATTCCGTTCATTCAGTACAAGTTATAAAACATTCCTTCTATTTTTTAAAAAATACAATAAGTACCTCATTTGGAAAATGAAAAAATTATTTATTTAAAAGTATTTTGTAAAAACTAAATCATGTGTAAAAATTAATTTTAAAATTATATGAGAATGGTAAAAATAATTTTTAAAACCTTTTTATAAAACATATATAAGGAAGAGAAATATTCCCCAGTTGATACTTAAACATAAACAATCCTAAATATTTACGAAGTTGTGAAATAAACACTTACCTCAAGGTCACCTTACTTTGAAAGAAATCTAGACTCATGTATAATAAATTTAAATTTGTTATAATTCTATAAAATATAAATTTTCATACCTATAATATCATATAATTTCCCTTTATAACATTTCAACACTCCTTTTTATCAATAATTCCTTATTAAAATTGTTATCTCTAGGTGTCAAATGTTTTATTTATAATGAGTATATCAGTTCAGTTCTTTTGGTCCTTGTATATTTATCTTAGTTACATAATATCTAGAATATTTATCATTATATAAATATCATATATATTCATTTTATACATATTTTTATTCAGTCATAAAATTTATAGATAGATAACGAATTACACTATTCATGGAGATGGTAGGTCGCACATACACATGAACGTTATTTTTAATTTTTAGAAGATAAAATGAAAGAAAGGTAAATAATAATTCACCATTGAAATATAATTATTATATCATATATATCATATATATTCATCAAATTCATCTCATTACCTTCTAATTTAAATATAAATGAAAAAATGAATCACATCACGTAATGGAGTTGGTAATCCACACATACGCACAAGCGACATTATCGTTTCCCAATAGACTGGATGGTAATTAGGAAAACTTGATATTATTATTCCTAGAGTATAATTGTTTCATTAATATCAAATATAAACAATAAACCTATCATAATACCCATCCATAAAATTTGGTGGTGAACAATTAATTGTATCGCTACGTGGAGATGGTAATTCATACATACACACGAGTGATACTTTCACTTATCATTTTATGGGAAAGAGGGTGTATAAGGGTGTTCTAATAATCATAATAATATTTCATAATATTTATTATAATAAATTTATTAATTTATAATAAATACAATATATTTAGATGCGGTAAATTATAGTGGAAAAGAAAGTGATCAGGTAAAGTGATTACCTCCTCTTTGAAATGACACATTTAGATATACTCTAATGGGTTATAGGGTTTCTATTTTGGGAATAAAAGAACCTATAGAATTTTTCAAAACTCATTCTAGTAGGGACTATTCCATGAATCCTAAAATATTCCTCTAATAGGCTCAGGGCTGGTGACTAGCACCGAGTACGTATATCACTAACATGGGAGGCATTGCCTATGTACCTATACGCACAAACCCATATTCAAGCCCACAAAATGATGAAATGTAAAAAAAACTAAGTAAAAATTCATGCATACCACTATATCCCAAATAACAGATTACGAACAGAAATTAAGAAAGTAATGTAAAATGGGCTAGAATATAATCCCACCCAAAGGAGTCTATAAACCACAAGTCCAAATTGTAAACAAATGGTACTGGGACTGCTATTTGTAGCCATATGAACAACTAGACCTACATGATCTCACAAAGATCCATTCAGTCCTTGTCTACCTAGGACTCTACTAAAAGGTATGTTATCTACTCAATCATGACACGTGCGGAAAAATCCTGTGCAGGGGTGAGTATAATAATACTCTACTATACACCATGAAACCAGAAAGTAATATAAAAAAAGAAAGTATAGTCATATCTACACAATTATATGTATACAATGTATATACAAATATTTGGATATACTCAAACCAAGACATGTAGTCTGGAGGCCAGTCACGACTATTATACACCAACACTAGGGATTCAGCTTGAAGATTCCACGAAGCACTCATTTGAGAGAACACACTCCCAAGTCCAATACCACTGGTGACATTCGTCCAAGAAGTACTATTTATTAGGAACCATCATGAGAGCGATAGAATGACATATATTAATAGAGATAGGATACAAATATGAGTATCACATATATGGCCATGGGGTGATACTAACAACTTAATCTAGATTAACCTCCTAAGTAAAGGATCGATGCCCTATAATTTTGGTCATGCCAATACCAAAGACTCTTCCTAGGGCACAAATAATGAATAGAGGATCCAACTCCAGGCCTCTCCGGGGATTCAAAAACTCTATCCATGAATTCTTAATGAAGGTATCATAGTCCTATGAGTATGAAATGATTCATACCAACCTTTAGGGGAAATAATAAGGAGAACAAACCCTAATTAAAAATTTCCAAGATATGAAGGACAAGAGAATAAATCCATATAGAAATGGGGTAAATGATGTATAGTAGATTCACACGCCATGTCCCTTTGACCCAGGGTACTACCCATGCACAACGACCCATGATTTAGAACATGTTGTGTAGAGGATGGGTACACAACATGTAGATGGAATCACATGCCATGTCCTTCCATATGGGGTCCATCCGTGTGATCTTGTCATGTGCTAGTACATGGTGTCAACCCTTACATCTTTGACTGTGTACTAGTGCATGGGGTAATCAATGTTACCAGTTTAGGTTATGATGTGTGGGGTAGTAAATTTCAGGTAGGAAACCCGTGTACCCCACTCTGGGTTTGTGTACTTTCCATGTACACACTGAGTTGTCCAACAATGAACACACACCGTGTAGACGTGGCTACATGCCGTGTGTTCTAGATTTTCCATAAAGTCATCTTTATTCCTCATGCTTGACTCATACAATCATTTAGTTCTTCTATAGTTCTCGGTTTTCCTCAAAAATAAATATTGAGGTTCATTATGCCACCCTAACATCCAAAGGAGGGGTTTCTGGACTTTAATCCGCTAAAAAAATGATTAAATCAAATATTAACTATTTTTTCTGAAGAATGATCTCTCCAAAATATAATCAATTCATTCATCATCATTGTCCTCTCACCTCTGTTAGGTTTTACCAATGATGGATCTTTAATTTATCATCATTTCACCAATAAATGAAGGCACATCGATCATTCATTCAAAAACCGTTGAAGAACTAAGAATGCATAAAAAAACTAGGGGAGAGAAAATGCAAAGAGAAAAAATATGAGGAATGAACCCCGATCATTTTTCATTCCTGCCTCGATAAATTAATGTAAGAACAATAATCAATCAAAACAATAATCTCTATAATCAAACCCAATAAATCCGGCAATGTATAACCCATCCCGCAAGGAACGATCGAACTATGGATCAATTTATTCGTTGGTTGGTTCACGTTCATTGTTGAACTCAAGAATAGGGGCAGAAATCTGAAATAACGCATCCTACTTGGTAATTTAATCGGTCGTTGTTGAAGATCAATTTTCACTAGTGAGATCCTTCATGAACGACATTTATCGATCTTTGATCCACAGTCCTGTCGTCGCTTGCTGAGATAAATCTTCAAGGTTTCCTCTCTATAGCCTCTATGGAATTCCAGGGTTATGATCCTAACCATGGATCCCTACCTACATGTTTAATTAAAATAAAAATCATTATGGCATCCCTACCTCAACAAAATTGAAAAATAAAATGAATTACTGATTTATTTTATTCATTAAAAACACATGTGACTAATTATCATAGTTGACCCGCCCCGACCAATGTTAGGTTGCGCAACGGGTAAAGTCACTACTATGAATGCAATGGTTCCCTTGGATTTATGATTTTTTCACCCATTTAGAAGTTATTTTACTTTTTTATGAATGTTTTGTGTTCATGTAATTTAATATTTCAATATTATTCTAACAATTTTTTCTGGAACATCGGGCCTCAGAATCACATACTGTCTTTGCACCGGGTCTTAAATTTTATCTATATAATATTTAAAAATAATATATGGAAAATCAGAGACATTACATTCTACCCACTTTATGTATTTATGTCCCTATAATGCCCAGAAAAAGGCTAATGAAAAATATGTGGGTACTCTGCATGAATCTAAGCCTCATGCTCCCATGAACTCTCCTTGAGATCCCTATACTGCCACCAGACATGCACTAAAAGGATTTCTCACCCAAGAAGGTTTATATCCAACTGATCCTTGATATCCACTAAGTACTTAGCAAAAGTCACTCCATCCTCGGTTTCCAACACGGCCTAATCGATGATGTGTGATGGGTCATGCATATACCTCTTCATGTGCAAAACATGAAAGATATCGTGTACTTGGTCCAACTATGGTGGTAGAGCTAAGAGGTATACCATCTCACAAACTCTATACAATATCTGAAAAGGGATGATGAACCTCCCATAAAACTTCCCACCCCATCCAAATCTCTGTAATCTATGTCGGGGTGAAACCTATAGGAACACATGGTCTACTTCCACAAACTCTAAAGACCTCTATCAACTATTAGCATATGACTTTGGATGGATCTGTGCCGTCTTCATCCACTCTTGGATGATTTGTACCTTCTCTATAGTAGCTTTCACCAACTCTGGGTCCATGAGTTCTAACTCTCCCAACCATGTCTAGAAAAGTGGGGACCTACATGGTCACCCATAAAAAGCCTAGAATGGCACCATAAAAATGGTGGAATTCTAGCTGTTGTTTTATGAGAACTCCACCGGTGGTAGGTGATTCTCCCAACTATGGCCAGAGTCTAACATGAAATCTCGCAGCATGTCCTCCAAAGCCTAAATGGTTTTCTCTGTCTAGTCATCCATCTGTGGGTGAAACACTATGCTCAAGCATAAATAGGTCCCAAACGCCTCTTGTAATCCCTTCCAAAATTAGGATGTAAAACAAGCATCATTATTTGAAACAATAATCGATGGGACTCCTTGGAGTAAAATGATCTCTTACATGTAGAGGCATCCCAATCTCTCTAGTGAGCTCTGCTCTTAGATAGCTAGGAAGTGGGATAACTTGTTTAGTTTGTCAATGATCACCCAAATGGCACCATTTACCCTTTAAATATGTGGTAAACCCAAAACTAAGTCCATAGATATCCCATCCCACTTATATTCTGGCACCTCAAGGGGTTTATATAAACCTGATAGAACCTGGTTCTCATCCTTCACTTACTGACAAGTAAGGCATCAAGAAACAAACTCTACAACACTATTCTTCAACCAAGTCCACTAATAATGACATCAAAGGTCCCGATACATTTTTTCCACACTTGGATGTAACACTAAAGGGGACATATGAAACTCCATAAAAATATCCTCCCACAACATCATTGGTGTTTCTGTGCATCCTCTACAAAGAAGAATGTGCTACCTACCTTTTGAATATATATCAGGAGCATAAACTATAGATATACGAGCACATAGGGTCTCACAGTTGATATAACCAAGATGTGACTCCCCAACTTGTTGTAATATTGGAGGGGTAACAACCATTGAATTGAGGTGAGCTGTTCAATCTCTATCCACAAAGGATAACTATAATGAGGCCAACTACCCCGACACCTCATTCAGTATCTGCGAACAAAATATTATACTGAGAGAATATTCCACCATGTTCCCCTTCATAGAAGTATATAAAATCTCGAAGTTATAGTCCTATAGGAACTCTATCCATCACCTATGTCTCAAGTTCATATCCTTATAAGAGTAGATATACTTGAGACTCATGTGATCAGAGTAGAAAATAATCTGCTTGCCTATCAAGTAGTGTCACCAAATATTCAACAGGAATACTACCGCTGATAACTCAAGATCATGGGCCACATAGTTTTTCTCATGTGGTCTCAACTGGCAAAAACCATATACAATCACCACCTTCCCTTTCATTATGACACAATGAAGCCCAGTTCCTGATGCATTGTAGAACACTACGTACTCGACACCCTCCTCTGATAATCTCAAGATCAGAGCACTCATCAAAATCTACCTAAACTTCTGAAAAGCCTATTGGGGGTTCTTTTTCCACGCGAATAGATTCCCATTGAGAGTGAATGCTATAATAGGTGTTGATATGATAGAAAAATTAGGACTGAATCTCCAATAATATCCTACTAGTCTAAGAAAGCTTCACACCTCCATCACGTTCGTAGGTGGATCCCGTGATAACACTGCCTTAACCTTGGATGGGTCTAATTCAAATCCATAAACTGAGATAAAATTTCCCAAAAAGTGGATAGCCTGAATCCAAAATTAGAATTTTGAGAGTTTCCCATAAATATGGTTCTCTCCTAGTACGTTCAGGTTCATCCTTAAGTCACTCGCATTCTCCTCCTTGGAGATTGAGTACACCAGGATATCATCCATGATGACTACCATGAATAGGTCCATGTAAGGCAAAAATATCTTGTTCATGAGTCCCATGAACACTTCTGGGGAATTATTTATATTTAAGGGCATCACCAAGTACTCATAGTGATCATAATGACATCTGAAAGATGTCTTCAATATATCCACATATTGTACTCACAACAGGTGATATACTAATATGATTTCAATAATCAAGAAACATCATACCCATCTCAAATGATGAAATAGGTCATAAAGCCTTATTAGTGGATACTTGTTCTTCATGGTCACCTAGTTTATGTGCTGGTAGTCCACACACAACCTCAATCTCCCATGTGCCTTTTTGTAAAACAAAACCGAGGCCTCCCATGGTGAAACATTAGGTCTCATGAATCCCTTCATTTGCAAGTCCTACAATTGAACCCTATGCTCATGAAGCTCCACAAGAGCCATCCGATAAACTGGTTCAGATATCAGTGTCGTCCCAAGGTGAAAATTAATTCATAAGACTATCTCACAGTTGGGAGGTAATCATATAAAATCTTTAAGAAATACATCCTCAAACTACACCACCAGTGTTGGAAACTAAAACCTCAAAACATTTGCTACACCGAGGGTCAGGCTTGCAAACTGTTGATTAATTGGCTAAACCCTCTTATGCGTGATTCCATACTATGTTGAATGAGTTTCTTTTTCATCGATAAAGGAAAAACTCATTCCATCGCTGCAGACACACCACACCCTTCGCCTAAAACATTCAATCTGGGAATGTACTATGGATAACAAATCCATACCAAGAATGATGTCATAAGGCGTAGACACATCCACAAATAGGTTCTAATAAAAAATATCACCTCCAAGGGTCAGGTAACATTATTGGCATAGATATGTGAGTCTTCTCCAGTAGGTGTCTCTAATGATTCAATAATTAAACTGGAATCTCTAGATCTCAAAGAAGACATGTGGAAAGAAAGGAATGATTAACACCTATGTCTATCAGTATTTTAGCTAAAATAAGAATGACACATATATTTAATCAGATCATTCTTGGATCCCCTGGGTCATATGCCTCGACCACATGTAGTTGTCCCTCACCTATCCTCCAGCTCTTCAATCCTGGATGGAACTCCTGGGGGAGGTGGTGGTAATAAGCTGAATTGTAAAACACCTCCTGATGCTCTCCCAGATCCTCTACCAAGTTCACTACCCAATGGATCTACTTTCTCCTGTAGATATATCTTCCTTGGTGGTTCATCCACAATCTCTCTATCAACAACACAGTGGGTCAGAAAATCCGGAGAAAGATGTCCCCTCCCATCACATGAATATCAAAACCTCTCTCTAGGCTGACCTGACCAACCCTATGAGCCATGAATTAAAGATCCTCATTCATAGGACCTCTTGAAATGTTTCCTATGTCCAGGTCCATAGGACTAATGTCATCACCCTTCTGTCGAGGTCTTTGCTTCTGATTGTCCACTGCTGATTATCACTAGTTGTATCTTCTCATCCAAGATGCTTTCAACCACAAAAGTTCTCTCAAGAACCCCAACATAAGACAGAATGAATAGAGGGATAACACTGTCTTGGATGTCCCTTTGTAGACCTAATTCGAAGGTATGAGCCTAGAAGTACTAATCTTTAACCATATAAATCATGTACATGGAAAGGTTGGTGAACCTCGATGAATAATCATCCACTATCATGCTACCCTACTGGAGTTGAAGAAGCTTCTGTCTACACTCATCTCTTAGCATAACTAGTGATAACTCCTCTCTAAAGAGATGAGAAAACTCTATCCATGAATGATTTTCCTCATCATGAGTCCGTATGACCAAACTCCACCATCTCCCTACTAAGTTGTATTTAAGGCTCACTTACAGAACCACCATGTGATCTTCCATTGCCCGAACTAAGAGTAAAACTCTAGTCACTGCCTCAATCTAGACCACAACTACTTGAGGTTTGGTCTCACCTCATATCCTAATGGGTCTCTATCTCTAAAACTCATAGAGCACGCTTAACCTGCACTCCTCGTCTGTTGGTACTACAGGTACCATGTAATACTCAACAGGTGGTGTTATAACTGGTGAGCCACATAGAGGTGAAATCAGAGGAACTGGTCCCTATATAGAATCCTCATCCCTGAGGGGGTCATCCTTGTGATCAAGAAACTGAATCCTAGTGGGTATGCATCGTGGAGGCATCCTGAAACAAACAACATATACCATGGTCAATAAGTATAATTGTGGAACTGAATCAAAAAGGAATTGAAAACCACAACCCATTACCATATGATGCATGTACCATTATTTTCCCTATAACCAGTGTTCTCATGTACAACGTCGAATAGAAATTTATCAGAGTCCTAGTGTGTGGATATGTCAGCTACCCATACCAACACTGGAGTCCCTATCTTGAAATCCAAACCCAAAACACTTAACACTATTTCTGCAAACTAATCTCATAGACTCTCAGTCCTAAAGTAGAAATGACCAACTCTAATAACAGTATGTCATGACTCATCGCAGTGGGGCCCATGCCGCAACCCCCCAAAACCGCCTCTAATAGGCTAGGGGTTGGTGACTAGCACTGAGTAGGCATATACCTAACATGGGAGGAATTTTCTATGTACCTATATGCACACAACCATATCCAAGACCCCAAAATGATGAAATGTAAAAACCACTATGTAAACAATGCATGCATACCACTATATACCAACCAACAGAGTACAATAGAAAATTAAGTAGGTAATGTAAACTGGGTCAGAATACAATCCAACCAAAAAGTGCTTGTAAACCACAAGTCTAACCTGTAACTAAAAGGTACTAGGACTGTCATCTATAGAAATAGGAAAACCTCGACCTTTCTAATCTCACAAAGCACCATCCAGTCCTAGTATACCTAGGACTTTTTCAAAAGTCCTCTTATCTTTACAATACAAGACATGTGCATGAAAAATCCATGCAGGGGTGAGTATACCAATTCTTAGTAAGACACCCTGAAACCAATAATTAATATAACAAAGGAAAGTACAGTCAGCTCTACAAAATTATATGTATACATCACATATAAAAATATCCAGTTATACTCAAAATAGGATAATCCATCTAGAGGTAAGTCACGACTATCGCATACCAACACTAGGGATTCATCTAAAAGATTCCAAAAAGCACTCATTTGGAAGAACACACTCCTAAGTTCGATAACACTAGTGACATCTATCTGAGAACTATAATTCATTTGGAACTGTCATGATAGAGATACACTAGAAAAATATTAAGAGAGATATGAAATACATATCAGGATCACATCCAGGTCAATGGGGTCATTCCAATAAATCAATCTAGATTAACCCACTAAGTAGAAAATCAATTCCCTATAAATTTGTTCATGTCAATACAGAAGACTCTACCAAGGGCATGAAGAATGAATAGAGGATCCCACTCTTGTCCTGTTGCAGGATTCCACAAATATATCAAGGAATTCCTACTGAATTAATCATATTTATATGAGTAGGAAATGATTCATACCTACCTTCATGGAAAATGATAAAGAGAATATATCATAACGAAACTTTTTCAAGAAATGATTGAAAAGAGAATAAAACCATATATAAGTGGGGTACAAAACATATAGTAGGGTTACATGCAGTGTCACTTGAACCTGGGTACATCTCATGTACAATGAACCATGTCTTTAGAAAATGTCATGTAGAAGATGGGTACATGCCATGTAGAAGTAGTCACACATCATGTACGTCCATCTGGGGTCTACCCGTGTGCTCTAACTGTGTGCCAGTACATGCTATCCACCTATGTAGCCTCTCCCGTGTACCAGTACATGGGGTATTCCATGTAACTAATATAGGCCATATCATATGGGGTATTACATGCCATGTAGGCGACTAGTGTACTCCACCCCATGTCTATGGACTTCTATGTTCATGATGAGTGGTCCAACAATGAACACACACTATGTATATGGGGCTACACGAAATGTGTTATGTATTTTCTAGAAATTCATATTTTTTGTCCTACTCACCTCAATTGATCTTTGGGTTCCACTGCAATGATCGTTTTTCCTTGAAACTAAAGATTGACGTTCATCTTACCACCCTAACACCCAAAAGAGTCATTTCATGCCATTAATCAGCTCAAAAAACTAATTATATAAAATATGATGCATTTCACCTGAAGATTGATTTCTCCCAGAACATTTCAATTCTTCCATTTCGATCGTACCTCTATTAGGTTTTCCTAAGGTTGTATCTTCAATTTCAGATCATTGTGCCAAGAAACAAAGGTGCAATATTCATTTATTCAAAACCCATTGAAGAACGAAGAACACGTAGAACAATTTTGGGAGAGAAAATGAACCATTAAGAAATTTGAGGAATTAACTTCAATCATAATTCATTACAACCTTCATTTTTTCCCATAAGAATGATCAATAATTAAAACAATAATCTTTATAATCAAACCCCATAAATCCCACAAAGTATAACCCATCCCTCAAGGAACGATCGAACGATGGATCAACCTGTTCGTTGGTTGGTCCATGTTCATTGATGAATTCATGAAAAAGGAAGGAAATAAAAATAACACATCCTACCTAAGAATTGGATTGATCAATACTGAAGATCAGTTTCTTCTAACAAGATCCTTCAAGAATGACATTCATTGATCTTTGATCCACAATTCCGTCATCACCCACCAAGAGAAATTTTTTTGGTTTTCTATCTAGAGCCACCAAGGAATTACAGGGTTACGAGCCTAACCCTAGATCCCAATCTAAAGGTTTAATTAAAAGAATATCCATCGCTGCATTGATGAAATGGAAAAATAAAATAAATTTTCAATTTATTTTATTCATTAAAAATGTATGTGACTACTTTTCACAGTTGACCCACACTGACCAATGTTTGGTCATACATAGGGTAAATCCATTTCTCTAAATGAAATGGTGCCCCCATATTTTTGATTTAGGCACCCTTTTAGAAGTTATTTCAATTTTTTAGGAAAACTTTGTGGGCGTTCTATTTAATATTTTAATATTTTTCAAACAATTATCTTGGTCACACAAGGCCTCAGAATCGTACGTCATCTTAGTTCCTAGTCTTGAATTTAATCCATATAATAAATAAAAATAATAAATGGAAAATTCAAGATATTATAAAATGTGTATAGGAAATTTTAGAGGAGAAATTAGAAGATTCTGGATGGTCTAGAAGGATAAAAATGGTGTGAATAAGTGAAGGATGAGGTTCCCTTTCATAATTGAGGTGAGGTTCACTTTGGGAATTTCTTAAAAAATTAAATTATAATTAATTAATTCTCACTAAAAATGCATCAAAATGTTCATGTATTTATATATAAGGTAGGATATGATTTTAATCTCATTAACCAGTATAATTTATACAAGTTTTTTGTAATGTTAAACCTTATCATTTTGATTAACCCTTAGTAAACCAATTTTAATTTCAACTATGGTAACACATTTTTCAATATTAAAGGGTCATAACTTGTACTTATAATGTGAAAATTGGACCATAAATGGTCAAATAATGAATTTTTAAATTATATAATTACCACCTTGTCCTATTCAAATATTTTAATTTTTTAAATACTTTAATAAAATACTATTTTGATATAATATAATTATTTTCAATTTTGACACTATTCATTTAATTTAACTTTAAATACATCAAGAAAATGGGGGAATTCAAATATAGTACTTTAATATATCCCTAATATGTACTATAGATCTAGAAAATTCTTGGTTTATAAGAAATCATTCAAATTATATTACTTTTATTATTTTAAAAATCATTTATTATATTTTTTATTAAACAACGAAATATTTCATCGGTGTTGCATAAGAAATTAAGGTTTTTATATAATAACTAAAAATTAAAAATGAACTTATATCATGTTTTTTATTATTCTCAAAATAAACACTTAATTCGTTCATAATGTACTTTTTCCTTATGTGGAAACATAAAGAATATTAAAAACAAAGAGTGTAAAATTTTGTAAATTTCATTGATTTAAATAATATATAATTAATTTTCATGGATAAGTGTCCATTAAAAATCTAAATTTGGAGATTAAGTTTTCAGGGGTTGAATTAATTTAATCCAATAAGGATTTGGATGAATAATTATGGGCGTACTATTTATTTTTAATCTAGATTAACCAGATTTACCCTTTACCGAGTTGAGGAATTTTACCAGGGTTATTATTTATATTGAAAAAAAATAAAGGGATTTATTTACCAGATTTTATCCTCTTTATTTTAAATGTATAATGAATTTATTCTAATTCAATACCTATAAATATTTGAAATTAATCTTAAAGTAAGTGCACAAAATGTGAAAAAAACTAATTAAAAAAAATACTTTTTTAATCATAAAATTGGATTTATTATTGTTCTATACATAGAAAAAAATTGGCTGTTTAAAAAATTTTATCAAGTAAATGATATAAAATTTTTATTAAAATAATTCACAAATAAGTTTTAATTTAATTTATTAAGACAAAAATACATTACATGTATAAAAACTATTTTTAAGAAAAATATTTCTTTTTCTTTAAAGTGAATTGTATTTTCATTTATAATCAATTGATAACCTATAAATTATGTATACAAATATTCAACTATTAATCTTTCATATTACAGTTAGTCCTATTTATATTCTCCAATCTAATGGTTATGTTATAACTCTTATTTTAAATAATAATAATTTTTTAAATAATAATATTTTTGTGATGCGTTTAAACTCTGTGTTGCCTGTAACGCAAGATAAAGAATAATTAAAATTATTTAAAGAGGAATATTTCATAAAACTCATAAGGTGTTACATTCTACCCCCCCTTAAAATGAATTTATCCCTCAAAATCCATCACTCTATTACAAATAGATGAGGACACTTCTGCCTCAACACAACATCAGGTTCTCATGTAGATTCCTCAAATTAGTAGTTTCTCCATAAAACATTGACCAGGTGAGTGGCCTCATCACAAACTCAGGTTCTCATGTAGCTTCCAAACTATATTAACTCTATGTTCATTACATGTGAAGGATAAAGTATGTACATCCTCATGATAAATACATGGAACACATCATGAACTTGAGTGATATTCAGTTGAAGTGCCAATAAATAAGCTACCATCTTGATATGATCAAGAATTTATAAAGGGACAATATAACTATGGATTATTTTTTCCATATGTAAAAATATAATCACACTCTTCATGTGAGATATTCATAGGAATACCCTATCACGAACATTAAACACAATAACTTTTTGAAGATTATCAACACAAATTATTTTGTTAACGGTAAGATGATCTTATGTGTTGTTGAATGGATATAAAGTTATCTATCATTTCCTCATATATATCAGGTTCTAATAGGTTTATTTCTACAAATTAATTCCACTATGTTAGAGTTATTCACTTCCTACCATATTGGGATTTATGAGGATCCATCTGAATTCTGAAGTGAAATCTATTATTGTAAAAAAATTCCACCAAAGGAAGGCATTCATCCCAGCCTCCTTTTAAATCCACTAAGAAATATCTCAACATGTCTTTTAGAGTCTAAATTACCCACTAATATAGACCATATTTATGGGGATTATAAGTTGTTATGAAACATAACAATGTATCCAGAGCCTGCAAAAGACATCTCCAAAACATCAAGGTAAACCTCAGATTCTTATCAGATACAATTGATTGTGGTACACTGTATAATCTTACCACTTCATTAATTTCTAACTGAATAAGACAGTTAAGAGAGAAATCTTCTCTAATGGAAATGAAGTTTGTTTAATTTTTAATTTTATTGAATGAAATCCAAATAACATTATTATGTTTATATGTTTTGGATAGTTTGATGAAAAAATCCATGTTGATGTTTTCCCATTTCCATTCTGGTATGGGTAATGGTGGTAACATATATTTATAATTATATCTCTCAGTCATAACTGGATGATATACTAAGAACCAACAAAAATAATCTAAAATATATTTATTCATTCCTTCCCACTATAAATACTCTTTTAAATTTCTATACGTATTCATCCTTACATGATGAATAAAGAATAATGATTTATGAGATTTATCCATCATCTCTGTATTTAACTCTTATGCTTAATGGACATATATATGGTTCTTTACCTCATTATTACATCAAAATCAATGTCTAACTCAGGAACATTTCTCACATTCTTTTATAGCTCTACATATTTCTTTTGTTCCTCTTTAGTATTCAGGTGGATATATGGTTGAACAATCATTTGATAAAGTCAATTTTTAAACCCTTACTTCATGATTTTAATATCTTTACTTTGTAAGCCTGGAAATATTTGATCTTTTGTGATGCTCATCATAGATAAAATAGCATGATCCTTTTGACTCATAGCATCTTCCACCTTGTTCTCTTTACCATGGTGGTAATGTATTGTGTATTCATAAGCTTTACTTATCTCTAACCACCTTCTTTGGTTAATTTTTAACTCTTTTTGAGTGAAAATATAATTTAAAATTTTGTGATTAGTATATATGTCACACTTTTATCCATCGAGATAATTCCTCTATACATTAATGCAAAAATTAATGCAGCTAATTGAAAATAATGATTTGGGTAATTTTCTCATGGACCTTCAATTGTCACAAGGTAAAATTTATAACAATACCATTTAATAGGAGAACACATCCAAGTAAATTCTTTGATGCATCACTAAAGATTACAAACCCTTATCCTTCGTAAGGTAGCATAATAATACATGTGTTGACCATACTTCTCTTGAGTTCCTTAAATCATTTATTGCATTAATATATCCAAATGAACTTGGATCCCTTCTGAATTAACTGGGAAAGTGGATTCTATAGTCATGAGAAATTATCCCCAAAGTACTGATAATATCTAGGAAAACCAAGAAAACTATTAATATCAATCATAGTGGTTGGTTTGGGCCAATGTTAAATAACTTATAACTGTGAAGGGTCTATTGATATACCCTCACATGGGAATATATGTCCCATGGAAAAAAACTTTTGAAGTTAAAATTCACACTTGGTAAATTTTTCATAAAGATTCTCTTTCTTTAGGGTCTTCATCACAATTATCAAATGATCTTCATGATCTTCCTTACTATTTGAATAAATATGAATTTTTTTTATAAATACTACCAAAAAATGGTCAAGATAATATCTAAAGACTATATTCATTAAATCCATGAAGATAACAGGGTCATTAGTAAGACCAAATGGAATCAGTATAAATTCACAGCATCCATGCCTTGTAGATAATGTTTTATTGGGTATATTATCTTTCTTGACTATTAATTGATGATATCTAGAATGAAGTTAAATATTGGAAAATTATCTATCTCTATCTAGTTGATCAAATAATTCATCAATATGGGGTATAAGATACTTATTCATGATAGTGATTTTGTTATGTTCTTGATAATCAATATAGAGTCACATTGATCCATATTTATTCTTAACAAATAGAATATGTTCTCCCCAAGGTGAAACAATTTTTGGAATAAATACCTTGTAAATATTCTCCTATAGTTGAATATTTAATTCTTACAACTCAATTGAGGCCATTATATATGGAGTACTGGTAAAAGGAGTATCACCATGTATGAGTTCTATTGAATGATAAACTTCATGATTTTGTGGAAAACCATGAAACTCATCTATAAATACTTTAAAAAACACTCTTACAATATGAATATCTTCAATGTGGATTTTCACCCTAACCATATAAGATAAATGGTCTTTTTTAATAGGAATCATGAATCATACAATAGATTTAATTTCTATTATAAGTTAATTTTTTCATGACACTAATAAGTGATCAAAGGATGGTTGGAAATATCAAACATATATTTAATTCCTCATTAATTGATATGGGGTTTATGTTTAGAAAGAAAATATATTCCTAGAATAAAATCAAAATCAACTACGGGAATAATTTACAAATTTTCAAGAAACAGATTCCCAAAAACATCTACCAGAGAAGAATCATAGACTTCAGATGTGATCATCATACCATAAGGGGTTTTTACTTCTAACCCAACATATTTTTTTAAGGTGGTTCTATAATACCCCTGGAAATGTATTTATCTATAAAATAGTGGGTGAATCTATAATCAAATAATACATTAACAGTTCTAGAGTGGATGGTAAGTGTACCTTTCACCGTGTTGTTATCGTTCCCCTCATCAAAAATATTTATCTCATGATTTTTTCCTTTGTCTATGGGCTTAAAAGGTTACTGATGTTGATCATCATCATTGACCATTGGATTTGGTCATTGGTTAGAATAATTCCTATAATCCTTTAATTTAAAACACTAGAGTGTGGGTGGTGTATTCTTCAGATCTTTCTCTCTATTCGAATCATTAGAAAACTTCTTCCCATCACATCAGAATTTGATTTCTAAATGGCCTTCATTTCTAGACTAGAAACATTTACAAGTTCCCTTAAGACAATTTCCCCAATATTCACTTTTAGATTTTGAGCATAAAAGAAAGCTCATATTCTTATCTCTATGGTTTTTAGAATTTACTTTGAATTCGATTGTTCTTTTATTATCAAAACCATGAGATTGATGGGTAAATCCAATAAAAATATCTACCTAGACAGCACATTGAATTATTTATTCAAATAAACTAACAATCATATGGTAAATTCCCTTTTTAGATTTTGTTTTAAGCCACTAAAGAATCGATCGACTTGACATTCAGGTTAGATGACAATACCATAAGCATATCTCACATGTCTTGTGAAATTTTTCTCTTAAGTTAAAATATATTCATCATTCTTATACTTAAATTCAAGAAATGATTTCTCTATTTTCATATTAATAATGTGATTAAAGTACTTATTGAAAAAATATCATATTAAATTTTTCCCACTACATAGATTCAATTTATTCTTGTTCTCTCGTTTTCTTGATAAGATTCAACCACTGATCTTCTTCAACTTCCAAATGATTAACAACCAAAATAACTTTTCAATGTTTTGAATACTGGTGAATAGAAAAAATCTTTTTAGTGGTATTAATTCATTTCTTAGAAACTAATGGATCAATATACCAATAAAAAGAATGTGGTTGCTGCCTCATGAAGGAATCAACAAATCATTTTCAGCTCATTTTCTTATTTAGAAGCATATCATTATTAATAACATAAAAAATTTAAATGACCATAGAAATAATATTTTTCATTCTAGCTCCCATAACATTAGGTTTCTTATTAGAACAATCATTTCATTTTCTATCACATTCAACATTAACATGATTCCTTCAGGTTACATCCATTGACTAAATCCAAAAAACATATTGCGATCAATAATAATCATGGTGATAAACCATATAATCCTGAAAATAAATTTATTAGATGTATAAATAGTGAAACCTTCTTCTATAAAACCTTGGGTTTAACCTAGTTCATTAATTATCATTACAAAAATGTTAGTATTTTATTCTATATATAGACTTATCCTTAGAAATATCCCTAGGAATATCAATAATGTTTATATTATTAGTTTCCAAAGGTTAAATAGCCTTTTCATTGATACCATCTTAGAGACCCATACTTTTCATAAATATATATTACCTCTTAACATATTAATATTCATGACGTAACATGTCAATCCCTGCCAAAATCATTTAGGTCTAGTGTATTTGGAAATAACAAAAAATAAAAAATAGGTTCATATTATATCTACAAAATCTCCCACTTATTTATTCATAACTATCACCCATATGATACATATCATACTTAATACCTTTCTTCATAACCTATAGAAAGGAAACATAATAAAATGGTGAGATAAGATGCTCGGTAAGGGTAAACAAGGGAGATATCAATGATCACATAAGAATAAGATGAGCATAAAAGTATAATAACAAGATCTTAGCATTTTAAAACCATACCATTCAGATCAAATATCATAATATTTGGTCATGTCATGAATCATGGATGTTTACGATACATTAATAAAAAATGAATCAAAGAACATGAACCATAATATCATAATATAGGCATAAGATATGGAATTTTTGCATACACATAAGAATATAAAATAATTTAATTAGTATTAAATTCCCATTTCCAAGTCTATTATAGTGGAATGGGTTCAATCCCCACACTATATTAAAAGTTAAGGTTCACTCCCAAGACTATGATAGTGGATTTATTCTGTTATTGTAATAGGTTTACTCCTCATTGTAGTTATTTTTATCTCTTGAGATAATATTTACCCAATATATTTTAGGGAGATATAGGCCCCACAAATAAAATAATGAAAATCATATATAATTGCTTCACATGATCATAAAGAATTCATCGCATCAGAACCCATGAAAAGAAATGGGTTTTGTAAACATTTCATCACAGTATAACACAAGGAAAAGAAATGGGTTTCAAAAATAGTTAAATTTTACATCATAATAATATACCATAAAGATAAATAATAAATATGGTATACTTCCCTAGTAATGTATATGTAACATCAAATAATTTCATCTTATATGTAAAATTATTTTTAAATAATACTTGGAATAATTCCTGAAGAAAAAAATCATTCATTTCAAAATTATTTTCTTAAAAGTTGTGAAATTATAAAGGAAAAAATCTTCTTAAAAATAAACATGATAACATAAAAAGGAATATTAAAATAAAATTTTAGCGATAATGGTAGGAAAATTATTTCATGAAGTATAAGTAAACAAAACATCCCTTCTATATTTTTTTTTGAAAATGTCACAAAGTACCTCATTTGGAAACCAAAAAAATATTACATTCACATAATTTTGTAAAAAGTATAACATGGGTAAAAATATATTTAATAAATTATATTATAATATTAAAAAAATTAACAAAATTAGAAATCATGGATATGGAAGTGAAATATTCCCCAATGGTGACATAAATATAAACAATCCCGAATATTGATGAGATTGTGAAGTAAACCCTTACCTTAAGTTATATTTTCTTTGATAGCACTCTATCTTCATATATAATAAATTTATATTTATTATAATTCTATAAATATTTAATTATCATAATTATAATATCATATAATATCCATTTATAACATTTCAACAACTTTTTGTCAATAATTCCTTATCAAAATTGTTATTCCTAGGTGTTAACTCCTTCATTTTTCTTGAGTATACCAGTTTAGTAGTTATGGTCCTTATATCTTTATCTTATTTACATAATATATAAAATATTTATCATGATATATATAATATATATTCATTATATTCATATTTATATTCATCCATTAAATTTGGAGATACAAAAATGATGTATATTGTTCATGGAGATGGTAGGTCGTACGTATGTATGAACGTTATTTTCATATTTCAATGGATGGAACAAAAGAAAGGTAAATATTAATTCGCACTTAAAATAATATTATTATATCATATATATCATATATATTCATTAATTTTATCCTTATTACCATCTAAATAAAATATAAATTAAAAACAAATCACATCACTTCATAAAATAGATAGTCCAGACATATGCACGAGCGACATTATTGTTTCATAGATGATTGGATGTCAAGAAGGTAGACATGATTTTATTATTAAAGAAGTATAATTATGTCATTAATATCATATATAAACCTTAAAAACATTATAATACCCATCCATAAATTAGGGTGATGAAAAATTAATTGTATCGCTACGTGGAGATGGTAAGTTGTATGAACGCACAACCAATACTTTCACTTCCCATTTGATGGAAAAGATAGTTTATAATGTTTTTTAAATAATCACAATAAAATTTCATCACGTTTATCATTTTTAGGTTTTGATTTTATAAAACATTACATATATTTATATTAGGTAAGGAGGAGTATAAAATAAAGTGACCAGGTTAGGCGATTACCTCTTATTTGAAATTATTATTTTAGATCTCCTCTAAAGAGTTATAGGGTTGGAATTTTTGTAATTACATATCCTATATAATGTTTATATTAAATTTTAGAAGGCCAATTTTCATTTTTTTCAATATATAAGGCCCAAAGTGGTGTGAAGAATTGAGGGAGGATGCCCCATTTTATAATTGAGTTGAGGGGCACTTCTGAAATTTTATAAAAGATTAAATTATAATAAATTTAATCTCATTCTGAATGTCTAAAAATGTCCATATATTAGAATATAAGGTAGGGAAGGGTTTTTATCCCATCAAACATTAGGATTTATAAAATTTTTGGTGTAATTTTAACCCTTATCATTTTGATTAACCCTTAGTTGACCAATATTAATTTTAATGATGATTACCCATTGTTCAATATTAAAGGGTTATAATTGTTACTTATCAAGAGAAAATTAGACAATAAATGGAAATTTTTTGACATTTAAGACTATATAATGAGTACCTTGTCCTATTTAAACACTTTTAAGATTTTTAAATAATTTAATAAAATATTATTTTGATAAAATATCATTCTTGTCAATTTTGACACTATTCTTTTAATTTAACATTAAATACATCAATCAAAAGATAAAATTCAGATATAATGATTTAAAAAATCACTAATATGACCTTTATATCAATAAAATTCATGGTTCATGCTTAATCATTGAAATACTATCACTTTTATGGTTTTAAAACCTTTTATTATATTTTTTTTCAATAAATAGAGACATATTTCATTGGCTTTGCATAAGAAATTAAGGTCATTATATAATTAATAAAAAATTATAAAAATTCATGAACATAATTTTATAAATATAAAAAATCACATATATTCATTCATAAAGTAATTTTTCCTTGTGTTGACACATTAACGATATTAAAAACAAAGAGAGTGACCTTTTTTATTTTTTTGACTTATATAAGTCATTTTTATGGACAAATATCCATTAAAAACACAATTTATAGACTAATGTAATAATTATCAAATTATTTTCATCCAATAAAATTTTTTATGGATAATTATGGCCTTATCAATTATTTTTAATGTTTATTATCTTGATTTGCCCTTGACCGAGATGATAAATTTTACCATAGTTACTATTCATATTAATCTAAAAAAGGGGTATATTTAGAAAATATGAACCTAATGATTATAAATACGTAATTAATTTTATCTAATTCAACACATATGAATGGAAAACATTTGTTTTAATGTAAGTGTGCAAAATGTGACAGAAACTTTTTTTGGGAAAAAATACATTTTAAACATAAAACTTGACTTATTACTATACTATTCCTAGAAAAATATATTTTTATTATATAAAAAAATTGAACAAGTAAATAATACATGTATTTAATTAGAATCATTTATTTATATGGATTAAATTAATTTATTAATATAAAAATACATTACGTGCATAAAAACTATTTTTCATAAAAATATTTATTTTTCTTTCAAATGTTTTTATTTTCAATTATAATTGATTGATAAAAAATGAATAAATTTTATACATAAATAAACAAAAAAATTTCTAAATTTTGATATCTATATTCATACCCACCAATCTGACCTATAGGAATTAAATTTCATTTTAAATAATAATTTCTTTATTGTATATTGCAGTTCATTTAAACTTGGTGTTCCGTGTATTGCAGGATACCAAATAAAATAAATTATTCAAAGAGAAATATTTCATCAAAATCATGGAGTGTTACATTATACCCATATTAAAATGAATTTATCCCTATAAATTGATCCCTATTATTCAAATAGATGAGGATACTTTGACCTCATCACATCCTCAGGTTTCGTCATGGCTTCCTCAAAATAGTGGTCTCACAAAAAAAACATTTACAATGTGAGTGGTCTTATTTAGTAGAACATTCTCTATATGATACATAATCTCAATCATTTATTCTTCATAAGAAATATATTTCTCCATTGGTATGACCTCTCAGTTTAGTAAAGGCGAAGGAACAAGTATATACTTTCTAAGGAGAGATACATGGAAGACATCATCAACTTGAGAGAGATTTAGTGGAAACACTAATAGATAAGCTATTTTCCTGATAAAATCAATAACTACAAAAGGGAAAATAAACTTAGGTATTAGTTTACTCATATTTCCAAATATCACCACCGTAATCCAAGGATATATTCACTTGAATACCATATCACCAGCATAAGACTCTATATATTTCGGA
This sequence comes from Viscum album, assembly GCA_963277665.1. NCBI lineage: Eukaryota > Viridiplantae > Streptophyta > Magnoliopsida > Santalales > Viscaceae > Viscum > Viscum album. The sequence continues at coordinate 2,055,720,375 of OY728148.1, forward strand.
CAATTGTCAGCATAACTATTTTGATGACTCTAAGATGCACTTATGTGTTTTTTAATGGATATAACACTCTATGAAATTGTAAAAGATATATTAGGTCCCAATATATTTATTTATCTTACTTAATTCCATAATTTTTTAGTTTTACACTTCTTTATATAGACCAATTCATAATAATCCATCTGAATGTTAGAGTGAAAGTTATTGTTCTATGAAAATTCTACCAGAGGAATGTGTTGATCCCAACCACATTTGAAATAAATATATAATGATATCAACACTACTTTTATAGTTTTAATGTTCCTAGAATACTATCCACATATATGAAGATGATAGGATATGATGAAACTTAACTCTGTATCTAGATATTACTCGACACTTCTCCAAAACATCAAGGTATCCCTCAGATCCTAATTAGATACAATTGATAGTTGTACACCATGACATATTACCGCTTACTTAATGTATAAAAAATTATGTTGATAAAGAGATAAATATTCTATAATGGAAATTAAGTGTTTTTAATTTTTAAGGAAATTGACTATAACCAAAAATAGCATTATGTGCTTTAGATGTTTTAGGGAGTCCAATGACAAAATCCAAGGTGATGTTTTCCAATTTTTATTCATGTAAGGGTATTGGATATAAAATCCCCTTAGAATTATGTATCTCAAAATTAAATTTTTGATATACCAACCACAGAGAAATATACCAAGCACCAAGAAACATACTATAGATTCCTTTTGAAAATTTCCTTTATTTGTAATGGGTTCCCTCTTATCCCATTTATCAAAAGAGGTTCTATTTTTTTCTATTTAATAACGTAGGATTCACCCTCAACCTATTTAATAATAGAGAATGAATAACAATGAGCTTCATCCAAAAAATACTTCAAAATATAGTACTGAAGGTAGACATATATGGTTCAAAAATTTTATTATTCCATTATAGCCAAGGTTAAAATTAAGCACATTTATCACCTTATTTTTCATATTTACATCTTCTTTCTATACCTCTTTAATATTCACATTGATAGATGGTCGAACACTCATTTGATAAATATAATATTTCTCTTATTATTTAAATATTTCAAAATCCATACTTTACATGTCAATAAATTTCATATCTTTTTTGGCCCTCAACATAGAGAAACTAGCATGATTCTTTTGACTTAGAGCATTTTCCATCTTGTTCACTTTACCATGGTATAAATTTATTGAAAATTCATAATATTTAATTAACTAAAACCCTATCCTTTTCACATGTACATATCTTATTGAGTGAAAATATCATTTACACTTTTTTATTAGTATATATTTCTCACTTTTATCCATAGTGATAATGAATCAATATCTTTAATGAAAAAATTACTTAATCTTACTCTAAATTAATATTTTGGTAACTTTACTAATGGAACATCAATTTTATTGAGGCATAATATATAACCATATCATTATGCATTAGGACACATCCAAGTCCATTATTTTTTGCATCATTATAGATTACAAACCATTCTCCATTTTAGGGTAGTATAAGTACATGTGTGCTGACAAGATTTTTCATGAGTTCCTTAAAACATTACTCACATCCATCAATCCAAGAGAACATGGATCCCTTTCAAGGTAAATGGGTGATTTGATTTTATAATCATGAATTTGTTTTCTAAATAACTAATAATATGTATCCAAACCAAGAAAACTACACGTCTCATTCACAGTGGTCGGTCTAGGCCAATGTTCAATTACTTCTATCATTGAATGGTCTACCAATATACCATAACTTGAGATTATATAACCCAAGAATTAAACTCTTCGCAGCAAAAATTTACACTTAGTAAAATTATCATAAAAAATATCCTTACTTAGGGTATTTAGAATAATTATCAACTGTTATTCATGATCATCACTGATATGTCAATAAATTTTAAAATTTTCTACAAAGACTACTATAAAATTATCAATCTAATCTATAAATACACTATTCATTAAATCCATTAAAATAGTAGTGGAATTAGTAATACCAAATGGAATCTCTATAAATTCATATTGTACATACCTTACACAAACTTTTTTCTTAGGTATACCATCCTTATTTAATATCAATTAATGATATCTAGAATAATGGTCAATCTATGAAAAGTATTGAAATCCATGAAATTGATCCAAAAATAAAAATATAGAGTACATGATACTTTTTCTTGATAGTGATCTTTTCAAGTTCTCAATAATAAATACAGAGTCACATTTAACCATATTTCTTCTTAAGAAATAGAATAGATTCCCCCTAGGTGGCACACTTGGCTGAATAAATCTCTTATTAAGATTATCCTATAGTTTATTATTTAATTCTTTCAACTCAATTGGGGCTATTCTATATGGAGTATTGGAATTAAGTGTAGAACCAAGTATTAGTTCGTTTGAAAACTCAACTTCGCAATTCTGTGGAATACTAATAAACTCTTCCAAAAAAATATAAATAAGCTCCCACACAATAAGTATATATTTAATGTTGAGTTTATCCCTAACCATATGAGATAAAGACCCCTTTTTGATAATAATCATGACCCATAAGATTGATTTAATTTCCTTCATAAGTTTATTTTTTTATCACACTTATAGGGGATCAAAGGTTGTTTCAGAATATCAAATGTAACCTCCCTTCCATGAAAATTGACATGGGTATTAATTAAAGAAGTACAATCCCTTCCTAGAATAATATTTAATTAAACTATTGGAAGAATACAAATATGTTTAATAAACAAATTTACACAAACATAAAATGGGGAATAATCATAGACTTTGGATGCGATCATTATACCATTATTGGTTTTTATTGATAAGGAAACATATAATTTTAGAGGTGTTATTTTAATAACCTAGGAAAAGTATTTAGATATAAATGAGTGGGTATATATAGAATAAAATAATATATTAGTAGTTCTAGAGTGGATGGTAAATGTACCTTTCATCATACCATTAATTTACCCCTCATTAGAAATAGTGATCACATGAGATTTCCATTTTTCACTAGGATTAAGAGTTAGAAGATGTCATTATAGTCATTAATCATTGATTTTGGGACCTAGTTATAATAATTACTATACTCCAATAATTTAAAACATTGGAGTGTGGGTGGTGCATTATATGCAGCTTTCTATCTATTCACATCATTAGATAACTTCCTCCCATCACATTGACATTCAATTTCCCGATAACCTTACTTTTCACGCATTAAACATTTACCAATCCCTTAAGAAAATTTTTCCCATTTTTCCTTCAACATTTTGATCATAAACGAAATATCATCCTATTTCCTCTATGGTTTTTATAATTTTATTTGAATTACTATTTTCTTTTCTTATTAAAACCATGAGATTGATAGGTAAATTTAATCTCCATCAACACTAGGATAACACATCAAACGATTTCTTCATATCTACTGAAGTACCTTATGGATAATCCCCTTTAGAGACTTGTTTTTAATCTAATTAAGAATTTATCAACCTTAATTTCAAGTTGGATGATAATACCAGAAGCATAACTCACAAGTCTTGTCAAATATTCCTTATAAGTACTGATAGATTCATAATCATTATTATTTAACTCAAGGAATTGTTTATCTATTTTTATATAAAGAATACAACGAATTTTCTTGTTGAAAAATAATCATTCAAATTAATCCCATTCCATAAATTCAATTTATTATTATTTTATCATGTTCTTGATAAGATTCTACCACTGATCTACTTCACCTTCTAATCGAAAAATAACCAAAATCAAATTTTATTTTTATGAACACTAGATAACAAAGAATAAATTTTCATTGGAACTGATCCTTTACTCAAAAACTAATAGATCAGAAGACCCACTAAAATAAGGTGGTCATTTACTCATAAATGACTCAACAGAACAATGCTTCTTTTTTTTCTCTTCTAGAATCTCAACATGATTCGTAGCTTAATGTTTTGTGACCATATAATTAAGATTTTTCAATCCATATCTCATAGCATTTGTATTATCAGTAGGAAAATCATTTTATTTTTACATTCAGTATTAAACTAATTTCTTCATGTTCTAACCATTGAATACTACCAAAAATCATATTTTTACCAACAATAATCATGGTGGTAAACCATGTAATCATAAAAAATAATTTATAGGATGTCTAAATAATGACGACGTCTTCTATCACACAATAGGTTTAACCTAGGTAATTCATGATGACCACCAAAACATTATGATTTTATCCTTTACTCAGACTTATCCTTATATATATCCTCATTAATCTCAATAAAGTTTCCTCATCTTAGTTTCTAATGGTTAACCGAACCTTACTCTGATACTAACTATAGTGACTCGAACTTTTAATATATAGATATTACATCTTAATAGACTAATATTCATAATATTACATTTTGATCCACACTAAAATAATTTAGGCCTAGTATACATGTAAAATAAGAAATATAAAAAAGCTGGAGCATGGTTTTAATCATGCTCTGAGCCATTAGGGTAGGAAATATATACAAGTTGTCTATAAAATATATACATCATCCCCCACTTATTTATTTATAATAGTAACCCTTATTAGAAATATCATACTTAATACCTTTCTTCATAACTTGGGGAATGGAAACATATGAAAAGAGTCAACTCAAATGCTCTGTAAGGCTAAAATAGGATATATCATTGATCACATAAGCATAACATGAGTATAAGGGTATACGAACATGAACTTAAATCCTGAATCTCAAATATCATAATCTAATTTCATGGAATAAATATTGGAATTTCATAAGATATAAATCATAAATTAATCACAAAAACATGTACCATGATATCATAATATAGGTACTAGACATAGAATTTTGGCATAAACATATTCATAGAAAATAATTTCCTTAGTAATTGATAAGTGTATTTCATGATTGTATTTTCTGGTATTTCAATAAATTAATATTTATAAATAATTAATTAATCTTATAATGTATTTTTTACTTTTTTTATGTTTTATGGAAGGATAAAAAATATCTTTCGAAAAAAAGAGATGAATATAGGATCTAGAAGACCCTTTGAGTCATCAGTGAAGAGAAGCGACACAACACCTAAAAAATTGAGGATATTGTGAAGATGTGAAATTGGAGTAGGACATTTACACATCATGTATTTCAATACATGGTGGTGAGTTCAAAAAAATGATCTGACATCTCACTTAAAAGTCGTGACATATTATATGCTATGAAAATCCATTACATGACATGATGTGAATACATGACATGAAAGTTTGATACATAAAAAGATACAAAAAATATATTGATAATGCACATTACACATCATGTAAAAAAATACACCATAAATGTACCGACAAATAGAAAAAATAAATATATGTGTGAAATGTTGGTGCTGAGATTTGGATGCAATCCCTTATAAAACCACACACTCGACCGCAAACTAGGTGGTCTGGAAGGAGAAATGTAATGAGATGAACACATCATGATGTCAGATCCCTATTGTTGATGTTATATAGGTTTTTATTTATCTTCTTCTAAAATATCTCATGGATAGAATGATGGAATGATTTATTCATTCTGTTTCATTCATGATGAATGGGGATTAATTGTATGATGTATTTTTTTTATTTCAATTCATGTTTGGATTTCATATTGGCTATTCAATTCTATCACTTCCCTAATTCATTTTTTTATAACCATTGTGAGTGGGGTTAAGAAGAGGGTTTAATTTTTTTCTTTATTTTAGAATGGCCTTTACTACATTGTTTAAAACTCCTTTGTTTAAGGTGAGATATAGGGTTTATACTTCCACCATGAACATTGGGTTTGTTCTTAATCAATGTTTAAATAAGCTTTCTAATAACCTATTGTTTACAAGCAAAACTACCTAACCATGAAAAAATGAGAGTTTTTGAGGGAGAGTTTTACCATGACCATTTGACTCACTAGGACCAAATTCCAATGGATACATGCTTGTTGATGGATTATTTAAAACTTATTATCCCATGAAACTGGATTCATTTCTACCTGACACCCTTTTTATATTTTATTCAACCACATTATTCACCAATCACATGCTCAATAGTTTAGATTTAATTTTTAAAAAACATAATTATTTTATGTATTTATTATTAAATTAATATTTTCTCTAACCGTATCTTTTCAGGTATGACCTCATACTTTCATATCCTATACTACTTTTTAGTTTAGTTGATTGCTTGATTCATGTTTTAAATTTATAAAATTTGTAACCTTATGGGAATTAAAAACACCCATAGGGATATAAATATTCAAGACTAATTTTCAAGGAAATCATAATAGAATGGGTTCACTACCCAAACCATCGTAGTAGTAAAGGATCACTCCCAAGACTATCATAGTGGACGTAGTCCTTTAATAAACTTGGTTCCCTCCCCATTTTAGCCCTGTTTATCTCATGAGATATCAACATTTACCAATTTCATTAGAAGGAGAAAAAGTTATAACCTATCATATAATTAAAATCATACATATGTGTTCTATAAGATTATAGATTATCCAACATATCAGAACCCATGAAAATAAATGAGTTTCATAAACATTTCATTATAACATAACCCATGGAAAAAATGTGTTTCATAAACATTTCATCTTTTCTTCATAGTCATAAACCATCTAGAGAAATATTAAAGATGGAATAATTGGATAACATTCTCAGTAAAGAATAAGTAACATAAAATAATGTTATCTAAAATGGAAAATGATTTTAAAAGAACACTTAGAATAATTCTTGAGGAATATAACATTTCTATTTCGAAAATAATTCTTTTTTAAAAAGAATCAGAATTGTAAAGGGAAAAATTTTCCATTAAAATAATAATCTAAAATTATAATGTATTATTAAATGAAAAATTTATTCATGATGTTGGGAAAATCTGTTCATGCTGTATAAGTTAAATAAAAAATTCCTTCCATATTTTTGTCGAAAAATTAACAAAGTACCTAGTTTGGAAAACAACAAAAAGATTCCTTTAAAATAATTTTGTAAAGAGTAAAACATGGGTAAAAATGAATTTATAAAATCATAATAGAATGGTTAAATAAATTTGAAAACATTCTTAGAAAAAATTTATCTGGAATGTAAATATTTCTCAGTAGAGACTTAATCATAAGTAATCTCGAATATTGATGAGATTGTGAAATAAACATTTACCTCGAGTTCTCCTTTCTTTGAAATCACTCTAAACTTCTGTATAATAAATTTAGATTTATTATAATTATATAAAAATAATTTTAATACTTATAATACCATATATTATCCCTTTAAAACATTTCAACACCCCCTTTTGTCAATAATTCATTATTTAAATTATTATTTCTGGTTGTTAACTATTTCATTTCTCATCAGTATATCATTATAGTTGTTTTGATACTTGAAAATTTATATTGTTCCCATAATATCAATAATATTGATTAAATATTAAATAAAATATATCTTCTTTATATACATATCTATATTCACACATAAATGTTATAGATATAGAAATGAATTATCTCATTCATGGAGACGGAAGGTTGTATGTATGCATGAACTCTGCTTTCATTTTTAATAGACTTTATGAAATAAAGGTAGATATCAATTAGACTTTTTAAATATAATTATTATATCATATATATCATATATATTTATCAAATATTTCCTCAATACCATCCAAGTAAAATATAAATGAATAACGAATCACATCACTTCGTAGTGGTGGTAGTCAACACACACACACGAGCAATGTTATCATTTCTAAAAGGATTGGATGGTAAGAAGGTAGATGTTATATTATTATTAGATAAGTATAATAGTTTAATTAATATCCTATATTAATATTAAATCCATTATAATATTCATCCATAAAATATGGTCATGAAAATTGAATTGTATCGCTATGTGGATACTGTGAGCCATACGTATGCACAAGATATAATTTCACATCCCATTTGATAAGAAAGAGGGTATATAGTAGTTTTTTCATAAAAATAATAAAATTTAAAATATTTAGTATACTAAAGTTAGTATTTTTTGATACATACCATATATTAAGAGGAGTCAATGAAGAATAAAAGAGAAAGTGACCGATTAAGGAGATTACCTCTTTTTTGAAATGAATCCTTTATATATCCTCTAAAGGGTTCGATGGATGGTATTTTGGGAAGAAAAAAACCTATATATTGTGGATATATAATTTTATAAGTGAAATTTTAAAAATCCAGTTGATGTAGAAGGATCAAAGTGGTGTGAATAAGTGAGGTAGGAGGATCCCTTTTATAATTGAGGTGAGGGGCACTTTTAGAATTTCTCAAAAGATTAAATTACTATAAATTCGTTATCCATATGGTGCCTCTAAATTTCCATGGATTAAAATATAAGGTTTTATAGGGTTTCAATCCCATCAACCAATATTATTTTTACATTTTTTAATTTTGAACCTTATCATTTTGATTAACCCTTAGTTATCCATTTTGAATTTTAACTATGGTAATACATTTTTAAATATTAATGGCTTATATGTTTTACTTATAAGGTGAAAATTAGATCATAATTTTCCAATTTATGGAATTTTAGACAATATAATAACCACATTATATTATTTCATGTTTTTTAGGATTTATAAATAAATTAATAAACTATTATTTTGATAAAATATCATTATTTTCAATATTAACACTATTAATTTAATTTAAATTTAAAAACATATATAAAAACATATAGTTAGTATATAATGCTTTATAACCTCCCTAAAATGTATTATATATCTAGAAAATTCATGGTTCATATTAAATCATTCAAATTATATCATGTGTAATATTATTAATATCATTTATTCATTTTTTATTAAATGGAGACAGTAAGGTAGAAATCCCAATGCATGACTTCATAGGACCGGTATTGATGAAAAAGAAACCCCTCTCATTAGTCCAAATCTTTGGGAATTGCTGGAGATTAATATTTGTTCTCCGACCATGTCTAGGACTACATCTTCAATATATGACCCAGAATTTGTTTACTAATCCTATGTCGCAGTGCTATCTCGCTAGTCTCTACTACCTCCCCCTAGACACATGTGGAACCACCTACCCCGTGAGCATCCATCTGACTACACTGACCCTCAATTCATTGTCCGTCGTCACACCTCTAGCCTACTCACCCCGATCACGTCATTGTCATACCGAGATGCCTCACCCATGACCTCATAGTACCTCTATCATCAAAATTTCCACCGATACCCCCACTAAAGGCGTCTTCACTACCAAACCACCTTCGTCCAACTATCACTGCACACCACTCGTAGTTGAAACCAGCCCAACCACACGCTTCACTAGCCATCAAGAGAACCTTCACCTCTAATCTCTCCTTCATCCATCTGACGCCACACACCCATTCAAAATCACCCTACATAATCCATCCTCTATCGCTTCTGCATACTAAAAATAACCCACCACCCACAAAGTCGAGTCCTTTCACCCCACCAAATGGTTTCCTCTACCAATAAATCACTATCATGGTCCATTTCCCCACCCTAATAAGTCCCAAAGTCACCAATGAATATATGATAACTTTCATTTTAAATAGAAATATTTTAACACTATATTGTGGTTCATTTAAAATCATTCTTACATATAACACTAGCTATCAAATTAAAAAATATATTTAAATAGAAATATTTAATAAATATTATGAGGTGCTATAAAAAACATACCCTGCATTAGTTATTTAAGACTATTATGAAATATTTCCCACCATATTTAAAAAAATTAAGTCTATTGAAAATTTATAATATAGTCATTGTAAAGTGATAGTTAATATAAGTATATATCAAGGGTTATAATAAATTCAATAAGACATAGAAATAAGAAATGATGGCCTTAACCAGTTAGATCGTGCCTTATGAATCCCATTTATGAGAGCTTCTCAGGGAGATAGAATCACCAAGATTATAGCCTGATTAAACCCAAGCCAATATTCTAAAACAAAATCTTGAGAAAAATCATTTATGGGAGAAGTTAAATCTTATTGAGAACACGTCCCAAACCATGTTCACCAAACTACCCCAAGAAAGCACCACCATCAGACACCATACCCTTAGGGAGTATGTGGGTGTAATAAGGGGTTATGTATTTACACCCACATATTATGAATTTTTATATTTTATTTTTAATGAAATAATTATTATATTTATCAATTTTTATTATTACTTTATCAATGATTTTAAAATTCATTTGATAATAAATAGATCTTGACATGATGAAATCAAAATTATATTTTTATAAAACACATAGATACAATTAAGATACTTTTTTGATTAATTAATGTTTTTTAATAAATAATATTTTAATGAAAATAGTTTTACGATAAAATAATTATTTATATGTAAATGATAATATAATTTAATAAATACTTCTGTAATATTAATAAGGTTCAAAAAATTATTAACTTCGTAAAATTAAGTCCTTTAAATAAATAGATATTTTTATTTAAAAGTGAATATTATCATATTTAGAAAATTATTTTGATAAAATTAATATTATTTCTTAAATCATGTTTTTTAAATTATCCAATGGTAAATTTTTCATATTTTTTTGAGTCAATTTTTAGGTTAAAATTAAATACGGTATAATTATACGGTATGTATTTTGATATCATAATGGCCCAAAAGTGATGTATAAAATTATATAAAAAGAATAAATGACCAAATATATATTTCCCCATTAAAATAATGTTTTCCTTTTGATGTTATTTGACTAATTTTATATACCCTTAATGAATCCTCCAAAACATATATTATATTTTATGTTTTGAAAATAAATTCTTTATAAAAATGACACCTCACCAATTGTATTTTTTTAATATAATTTTTTATTATATGTATAATATATTTAAAACCACTCCTCTTTACATGAAACCGTGGAAAACTACCATGGGAAACTATTTGGTTTTGAATATTTTTTCAAATGGAGTCTAAAGTCAAATTTTACAAATTAATAAAAAATTATCCACTCATTAGCTAGAAGTACCCACCCATCTTCTCACTCCACTTCAAAAAAATCCCACATATCATGAATTTACCCTCCCTCTACCTCTCTAAATCCATACCAATGTGTTCCTAAGATCTTAATATGCTCTTATCAAGATTTTAGAAGTTCCCTCTCAAGGGAAGAGATTCTCTCCTCCACTTCTTTATTCCAAAAAATTCTTTGTATTATGTCATTTCATTTCCAATTATCTATTTTGTAATGTTTTTTACACATCCATTCTACTTTACATATTATTTACAAGTAATGAAATATTTAATTTCATTCTCATTAAACTTCTCTATGAATAATTATATATACCCATTATGATTTTAAAATTATCCTATGATTTTCCATACCAAACGTTTGTGTGGTGAATACCCACACCTATTTCAACTCAAGGGTATTCACCTAGTTGTAATTATCATTCATTAATTGGGGAATTTCATGTTTATAACCCACAATTCTTAATCACGCGATTAAAATTTATGAAATTTGTTCTTATCTTCAATGATATATGTTGCACAGTTATGCATGTATATGATATGAATGTGACATGAGGGTCCAGAATTATATAAACCTTCAATACATTGTGTAATGTTTTTATCTCATTATATACCTTGTATAGTTTATATGAGGTTATAATAAGCATGATAGTTTATGATTTATTATTGTTTAGCATTTACTTATTCTTATGATGTCATGTTTTTTGGTGTTTCCACATTATTATGTTGTCTTGATGTTATAATATTATATCATGTTTTGAATTTTATGATTATGATTTTCACCACATTTATGCCACCTCAATATTCCTTCTGAATAACATAAATTAATTTTATCATGTTATTATTTTATTATTCCCATACTAGGATTTATAGATCATCCATTTTTTATGTATATTCCCAGGTTTTCCAGTGCATTTTTAGAAGATAAATGAAATTTTAAGATCATGTTAAGAAGTTTGGAATAATGTTATTTTATCCATGTTTTATGTTACTATATTATGTATCTAATTACCAAAATACACTAGGTATTTAGGTATTTTAAGATTGTATTATTTTTATCTCTATATAATAAATCATGAATTAAATCTTAATAAAGATATGGATTTTCATACTTCCTAGACACCATGATTTTTCACTATCCTTCTTTAGCATGTCCTTCTTGTATGTAGTATGTTTTTTTGCCAAGAGTACCTTATTTAATAATGTACTCTTCATTTAAATGTTAAAAACCTTCATTTTATCATAGTATCATCCTTTCAATTTACACCTCCAGCCTTTGGATTAGTTTTATTGACTTCAAGTTTCAACTTCAGAGCCACATTCTTCAAATTTTCCTATGTATTTGCATTTTTTTCCTTTAGATTTTCCACAAACTTTTCCTTGGAAACTAACTTTACCAGGGTCTTTGGTTTGAGTTTAACTGTTGTTTTATTTAATACAAAATTTTATATAACTACCATGGGAAACATTTATTTGGATTATTTAGGCTTGTAATCCATAATTGATTGATTGAAATATGCCTTTACCTTCATGATCATTCATGTGGTGACAAGATTCTTCTGATGAACCTCTAAAAGATTCTTGGAATTTGATGGAAGTTACATGTGATTCTTCTTGATGACTATAGAGATAGTGATATAGATAGATACACGCCTCTCCTTTAGCATCAATAATAAATTATTGATCATATAATGGGAAGTTGGATGTTTAAAAGGATCATTGGAAATTAAAGGAGTGAGACTCTTTGTTTTTGAATCTATAGGTTTTCCAGCCACTCACATCAACTACAACTCAAACACATTGATGAAATCCTCCTAAAAACCATCAACTAGCATATCATTATTTATGATTTTTTATTTTTTATTGACCCTTGTTAAGATCCTCAATTTCTTATAAAGAAAAAAAATACATAACTAGAAATAAATTGAGAAATTCAAGGTGTTGTCTCACCGCTTTTATTTGACTATACATTTTCTTAGAGATATGTGTACCATGTTACATCAGTAAAAACAACCTCATCATTGATCTATATTTAATCTCTTCAATGAATTTTCAGTTTATGTATCTTTTTATTATCCAAGAAGGATCTTAGAACTATCTAAATGGATCTTGATCCCTAAAATGTTTGTTTTATCACCTAGAACATTCATGAAGAAGAATTTTTTCTCATTTCCCAACTAACTATAAGACCAGTATCTCATTTTCCATTATTAATATATCATCAACATATACTAATATGAAAACTAATACTCTCCCACTAAACCTGTAATATTTTCAAGTCTTGCATTAATTTGTTATAAATCATAATTAAATTATGCATTCATAAAAATTAACGATCCATGATCTTTATGAATTCTTCAACCCATAAATAATTATGAATAACATTAACACTTTATTTCAATAATTTATGGTCAAATACATTTCTATTTGAGTTATATAAAAACATTCCACAAGTATTATAGTAATGAAGTCAATATTTAAATCCATTTTCTAAATCTTATTACCATGTTATGCTGGTATGGTATGTGAAATTTTAATGGATTTCATCATAGAAAATGGTGAATTGTTTTTTTAATATTCTATGTTTGGAAGTTTCTTAAACCATTATAAACCAATCACACCTTATAATTACTTACTTTGACATCAATTTCTAGTTTATTCTTGAATACCCATTTTCACCAAATATGATTTACATAAATTTGTTGATCTACCAAAAGCTAAACATTGTCGTTGTGAATGAAATTAATTTTAGATATCATGAATTCATTCCACTTAACAAATTATTAATTATTTCTGAATTTATTATAAAACATAGGTTCAATATTTCCAACATATAATGTTCCACATTCCTTGATGACTATAAAACCATAACTCTTGGGTTTTATGACCTCTTTGGTGATCTTGTGTTGTACTTTTCTCTCCAGAGGACATTCTTCCTTTGGTTCTTGTATAATTTGTTCTTATGAAAAATCTTGTATATTTAGTGCTTTTAATTCATGAATGAATATCTTACTCCCACCATATACTTTTAATATGTTCTCCCTTTCTATAAATATATCATTTATTTACCCAATTAATTTTATACCTTATGGATTGAATAGGTAATATACTCTTATTTCATTGGCATATCATATAAATATAAACATAGTAACTTGATATGGATGTTTGATGATATGAGTATCCTTAACTAACGTTCACATCCACAAACATGTATATGTGAAAAAAATGGGTTACTTCTAATACCATAAATTGTACTGCATACTATTTTTCACTTTAATAGGAACTCGATCAAGGGTGTATGCTATAATTAGTATTGCATATCCTCATAAGGATAATGGTTGAATTTTAAAACTGATCATTGATCTCACCATGTACAATAATAGTGGTTCCTCCTTTCACTTACACCACTCCACTACGGTGTAGTGTTTTATTATCTTATTACCAATATGATTATATATTTCACACCTATATTCCTTAAATTTCACAAATGAATTAGTCTTATACCTCATTAAATAAATATATCTATATCTACTAATGTTATCGATAATTTTTTTTTAAAAGTATCTACTTCGATATTCTACTAGAAAGGGTCCACATACATCTAAATGAACATGTTTTGGAAGATCAATAGCTCATTAACCTTTTACATTGAATAGATCTTTGTCCATTTTTGCTTATAGACAAGCATGACATATATCAGAGGATTTTAATTCAAAAATAATATAATTACCCTTCTTGATATAATTTTGTCAAATGAATCACATTTTAATGACTAAGAAAGTGATTCCAAAATTGAGTTTGATATGAATCATGGGAACCTGATTCATTATCTATTACCAAGATTTTTTTTTTCATATTATACTATATAAAGATCATTATTAAAATGTTTTATCCCATAAAATATTCTATCTTTAGAGACATATAATGTCATATTTAAGAACTTGAAAACAAATCTATGAATTTATAAATTTGAAAAAATATATTACATTCTTGGATATATTAGGTACATAATATCAATTACATAAAATAAATCCAATATATTCAACAACATGAGATGGTAATCTCGAATAGCTAGTGCATCTAGTCTTGATCCATTGGTAACTATATAATCTACCTCTCCTCTATAAATCCACTAGAATGAACTCTTTTTCCATTATTTGGATAAAAATAATAGAACCAAAAGATATATCTAATAAACAAATTGTAAAAATGGAATGATTAAAATCAATAATGAATATACATAAAACATCCCCTTACTTCCTTACCGAGGTATAGTTCTTCTTCGAGTGGACTTTATTTCCATAAGAAAAACACACAACATCCTTATCTTTATCCAGTCTTTAGATCTTTCTACTTTTGGAAGGGTGATGAGAAGGTAAATTTATATATAATTTTTCTTAGACCTTTTCATCTTTTAGTTTCTCTTTTTCATTATAAGGATCGAATTGTTTTCATGATTCATGTTATTATAAGCATGGTGAATTAGATTCAAGGATATGGGTGTGCATTATATATAATTTTCATATTAAAATTCATAATAAAACTTATAAATATCATAAGAGGTGGTGTAGGTATGATTTCATTACATAATATCTTGGGTAACATTAATACTAGAATTTCAAAATTAGCAGGGTACCCAATCATCCTAACAATACGAGGCCCTTTTGAAACTCATTCTCCTAGATAGCATATAAAGAGTGAAATAAATATTTCATACCTTTATTTTCTTACTTTCTCTTGATAGAGATCATGGTGATGAGAAAATATGGTGTATGAATCCATGCATTTGTGAAGCTTATAGAGCTGTCGTAGTCATGGATGATAACATGAGGCAATGTATATCCAATTCATCACTCAAATATTTCTAAAATATGTTTTATACCTCATAACTTTCCCCTTTATAGGGGTCAATGATAATATAGGACTCCATTCTATAAAATTATTTCTCTTGTTGTTGAATAATTCAAAAATCTTATTCCATACATGGATGTTAACAAAGCTCATGAGATTATTTTTCTCCGTTATCAACCCTAGGGACAATGATGTGGTAAAATTTCATTCAATTTTTTTATACCATAAATAAAATCTGATATTTAGTAATTTATCATGATTATTAGTTATTTTTTAGTAGATTAATTTTATTTGTATCCCACTATTTTATCAGCTTCGAATAGCCTGCATTATTGTATTTGAGATATCATATCACTTAGATATTCTAGTGAAAATGATCCATATTTCCTTTGAAATAATATAGACGGGGGACTAAAAATTTATTCAAGAGTATTTAGGTGGTATTTTCTTTCCAATACAATTAACTCATATCTCATTAATCTATTGAGTGTACTACCTTTTTTGAGATCCTAAACATAGATTTTCGCAATTCTAACCTCTATGTTACACCAAGTCTTGTTAAGTAAATAAACCTATAATGCTAAAGAGGTTAATTCAACTCATGAATTTTGTTAGAACTCCCTAATAATTGAAATCATCCTAACGAGGGTCGAACAAGTACTTGGAGCTGTGGTTCAATTCTAATAGAAGTGATTGAATGATATTTGCTACTTAATATTTTCTTTGAGGTAATTTTTTAACTTGTGTGTAGATATTATTTACTTTATTCTTCAGAATTTTATCACTATTGTGTATAATTTACATAATTAATTCACCATGTATGATAAAATAATTTATGTATAATAATTTAATTTATTTCATCTTGGCATGATAATAATTTATTTACATTATATAATCACATTTAATCATCTAAATAAACCATGACTTGTTAATAAATAAATAACCATGAACTGAAAAATCAAATAAATATATGACAAGATCTTAATATTTTATCTGAAAGTTGGTTTATTTAATGAAGATAATATAACCTTATCCATAGGGGAAATAATTCATTAATCTCATGTTTAGCTAGAGTTAAAACATTCCTCTTTTAACCTTTGTATCTCCTTAGTAGGTTTCACTTCATCTCGGGTCTTAAACCATCTCCACTTGGTGAGAGATCCATCCTTTACAAATGTTTACTCACCCATGGGTTAAGAGTCACAAGGTTTTATGAAAATATAAAACAAACATTGGAAACATAGAAACATATATAACAAATAAGGTAGGTATGATTCATGGATAATCATATTTAATTTAATAGTAAATTACAACATAAAATCATGAAATAAATGATTATATTTAATAAACCCAACCCATACATCAGTCAGTCAGGCTCTTGATCAATTAAAACATGCAATACTTATGCATTTAAACATTCTAGTATTTATTTAAATTTATTTTAATTAAGATAAATATACTATTATTAAAAAAATTAATCAATTATTTATTTATTTATCTTAATATTTTTTCTAAACAGACCTTGATATATGATAATATTCTCATATTATATTATTTTTGATAAATTAAATTTTAAATTTTAAATAAATAAGTATATGATAATACTAATAAGGCACCATGATGTGTCCCTTTATAATTTTAGATTAAATTTATTAATTTAGCTTAATATGTACATGGTGTGTACACTAGAGGTGATGATGCATGTATGATC
This sequence comes from Viscum album, assembly GCA_963277665.1. Taxonomy (NCBI): domain Eukaryota; kingdom Viridiplantae; phylum Streptophyta; class Magnoliopsida; order Santalales; family Viscaceae; genus Viscum; species Viscum album. Next base: position 2,055,737,989 of record OY728148.1, read on the forward strand.
TATGTTAGATTAAATAAATTTCTAGAATTAAATTATTACATGGAACATATTTCCACTCAACCTATCATGTAACAAATAAATTTTATGGTTCTTTTAATGTAATGTGTGTATACATGACATGTATTTACACAGGTTGTGTCATGATATAAATGACATATAGTTCCACGGGTCAAGTCATATAGTATTCAAAATATGCATGGCCATACACCATGGCTTAAATATATTCTATGTGTACACCTAGTAATTTGTGTGAAGTACATGGTGTGTATGATAACCATTAAAAATCATGTATTTGCATAATATAGATGGATAATATTTATTAAGAATTTATATTTACAAAAAACATCATAAATAACTTTTCGTATACCTGGTGAGGAATAAAACTCATCACATGGTGTGTAAAGTTAGTTACATGCAATATTATTTATGTATCTCTTTAATTATTTGTGAATTGATCCAGAAAACATTAAAATATTTGTGTATAACTTGTGTGAGTTATAATATATAACACAATATGTACAGCCTATGACACATCGTGTAATCTATATTTGGCTACCTTTCTTAGATGGCAATTAATACACTGCATGTAATGGAACTATGTAATTAACCACATGGGATGTTGTGATTTATACGGGGGTCAAAACCATGTGTGGTTACAATGTGTGTATATAAACTATATGTTTTATAATCCCTATAAAACCATGCATTATACTATATTCAATATTTTTCATGAAATGAAACTGTGTATTGTTCCGCACAACATGTTGTGATTGTCCTGGCCTACACCTTGTGTCCTTAACAATGGGTACACGGTATCTAATTTACCATTAAATTTCATGTATCTATATCGTAAAATCCTCATACTTAGAACCTAAAATGGAATCATCAAACATTTGTCATATTTTTTTGGCCTATTCTTGTCCACTCAATCTCAGATGAACATGTAATCTAAATTATTGGATTAAGAACAGAATTTTGGAAATTAAAACTATTGTAAAAATCCACATGGAATAATTTTTGGTTTTTTGGTTGATATGGTGGATGAAGGAACCATTAAGGATGATTATTAAGTTATAAGTTATGACTATATTGATGTTTAGAGATGATTTGGGAGAGTTTATTATTAATTATAGAAAATTCAAGGTTGATAATATTTTGTTTTTTTGCTAAGTCCCCTTGTGCATAATATTTTACTCTATGTGTAGGAAATTTATGTCCTGTTGATGTTTTCTGGAATTTGAAAATTTCAGTATATATGTAATATAATATGGTATCTAAAAAAATTAAAAGGAATGAAGGCCATAGTGATTCATAATATTTTGAATCTCATGTGTATGTTTTTTCTTGGAGGTAGATAAGAAATTTCATAGGATTCATAGAAAAATGGAAGTGTTTAGTAGCTTTAGAATAATACATAATATTCTTGGTTTATGAATATATTTGTTACCATAGATATTTTTCTTGAGTTTACAATTTATTAGTTAGTATTAAGAATCCAATGTACACATAACATTTTCCATAGTGACTCACAACATTTTGAAGCACATGCATAAGTTTTTTTAGAGAGGTAGAAAAATGTAAAGGGAAAAACCCTACACACCACCCAAAGTCTTCCAAAATCATACATGAGGATATTTTATGTTTAAAAATTTTTGGGGTATCCTAATGTTTTTTAGATGGAAATTTATCTTGGTGAAACAGTAGGTCATGTCTTGAGATGCTTGTGAATTGTGATGAAATTATTAATGCTCATGATGTGAGACTAATTGATAAGTATATTGTGATGGAAAATATCATGAAAAAATTAAAGAAGGATTATTTTATGATATTCCATTGAGTTAAATTCTTGTTTTTGTATTTTACAGATCTGATATTTAACAAATGAATACACCATAGTGGAGGGTTTTACACTGTGGAGAAGGAAGAGAAAAATATGAATTAATTTAGATATGGGATTTTCTAAAAGATTAAGCATATGGTAATTTAGAAATCTTATGAGACTTTATTATAATTCAATTTTAGAGGGAATAATTTTTCTCACATTTTAGTTTTATCATTTAAATAATAAAGTTATCAACTCTTATGGATATTAAATGAATAAAAATAAAAGGGACATTTTAAAGAAAAACCATTGAGATTTTATCAATGGTAAAATAAGATAAATATAATTATATTTGAATTAAATAAAGAAATATAGGTTCTATTTATTTAATATTGTTCTTTTTATAAAAAATAAATGATAGTTATAGTATTTCAATGTAATGTTATAAAAGAAGAAGATTGTGTTTTGGAAGGAATCTCAATAGAAGATCATGGAAGAAATTGTAATTATTTTACCATTCCTAGTATAATATATTTTTTCATTAGAGAACAAGATATATTGTAGGTGTGTTATTTGGTTGTTCATTATTCTATGAAGGTTGTAAATCCATAGGTTCAATGCGACCACTCCTTATTGTAATACGAGCTATGAATTGTGGGGTCCACATCCACCTTCTGAAAAACCCACTCGAAGATACTCTATCATAAAATCATGTGTGAAAGAAAAATATTCATATCATACTCCACACTATGGAATCTAAAACATGTAATAAAACCACATCCAATCCACCACACCATGACATAGTATCACCAAAAGAAAAAAATCAAGACTATTAGATGAAATAATCGAAATTAAACAAAGGCATAAGAACAAAAAAGATAGCATGGTTTAGGATTTAACCTTAATCTATAGGATAAAAGTTCCTTACTATTAACTCAATATAAATTAAATATATGAATAAAATTATTAAGTATTATGATCATACACAATTTTATCACACCCTCCTTAAAAATAGTAACCCAGTTAGTGATTCTAGTTGCTAAATCTATCTAATTTTCCCAAATAATCATTCTCTTGAGTCACTCTCCTCATTTTACTTTGATTAAGGACTTTCTCTACATTGACTAGATTTTGTTGTACATGTTTACCCTTCTAATGATATCCCCAGATATGAAGTCTATCATATTTACTGTTGGTTTTTACCTTTGTTGCTGTATTTTTATACACCTTGTTTATTATCATTTTCCTTATCTTCTAGTGAACTGACATCAATTATGCCTCTACATCACCCATAGGGTCATTGGTAGTAAGGCCATTGTAATTTTTTTTCTTTTTGTCGTATCAATTTATATCAATTTAAAAATGTAGCTCAATCATCTAAAAAATATCCCACTTGAAATTTATTTGAAGGAATCATCTTGACTATGTAACCCACTGGCTTCTGTAAGAACTATTTCCTTCCTCAAACTTAATTAAGGTATATTGAAGGTTCCCCAAACATAACATCCAATTTCCCAAGTCCAACTAAGGCATAATTCCACATCAGTACTTCCTTAAAAACCACCTTCATTATCATAACTATTGGATTATAAACACCTTTGATCTTTTGTAGGTATAACACTCTATCTTCTAATAGCTTCCATAAAAATTGGAAATTTAGTTGAATTTAATCCATCCAAGAATGAAACATCAAATTTCTAGAAAATTTAAGCACACTTAGCAAATTACAAAAAAATCCATACATATTTTATTCTTCAGAGATCATCTAGAAAATATTTTTCACACTAACTCATTCCCTAATTTTTCATAGAAATATACTATAATTATATTAACAAAAGTGAAACCACTTGTTAATGATTTAGTAACCAACTCACTGTCATCCCATAAAAGGTAAGCACATAACTAAATGATTACTTTAATATGTCTATATCCTCACCAGATTCCAAGTATTAAAATAAATACAAAGACTCAACTATTATAATGTAAGGTGTAAATATTCCAAAACCTTTTAAATGATGTAGAATCCATTTCACATCCCCTCAGTGATCACTTCCATGTTTCAATAGAAACCTGTTGAAAACTCCTATTGATTTCATAATTTCCTAATGAGTAAAAACCACATTATTCATCAAACTTCAAAATTTCGATGCATATGGAACTTCCATCATATACTAAACCTCAACTTCTATTTGTGTTTATTTCTCATTTATATGATTAAAGAGTCCATCCAAGGTTGTGGTCATATGATTAAATTTTGACATCTTAAAATACTTGATAATCCTAGAGAAGTCATTTACCTATGTCATGTATAAATTACCAAAACGTAAGTAACTAAAATTACTTATCCTCAAAATTGAAAACTCAAATTTCCATTCATATGTTCTTTCATTATTTCAATCTAAAATTATTATTTCATCAACATAGAGAACTAGGTTTAAAAAAACCACATCACCAAAATCCTTATGTAAATATAATTGGGTTTTATTTCTCTAGATGAACTTTTTATCCTTCATGAAGTTTTTAAAATTCGTGTTCCAACACCTTAGAGCTTGATTCAAAATATAAAGACTATGTTTGAGCATACACACTAGTTTCTGGTTCAATTGATACGTGGAACTATCCGTATTCTCTATGAAAATTTCTTTATCTTAGTCTCCAAGAAGAAATATTGTTTGTATATCCAATAATACTAAATAAATTCCTTATAATGAAAGAAAAATCAATAATGTTTGACTAGTTGTGTTCTTAAATATCAATTAAAATTTATTGGGGAAATAAAAAAACTTCTATTTGTTGAATATCCTTCCCAATTAGCCTATTTTATACCTACATATACCATCCACCTCTTACTTTAGCTGATAAAACAATTTATTTTGTACACTTTTCTTTCCTATGAGTCTTTCTATCAGATACCATGTTCTAGACAAATAAATGGAATCTTAATCATCATTCATGGACAAATATAACTCTTTAAATTCATTCAAACACCTTTTTAGTTATGTGATATTAGGATATCCATAATATATTATATGTGTACAATGAAAAGTATCCAAATACCTTTGAATTACGAATCAATCCCTAGTAGATCTCTTTAAATACCCATGAAACTAATATCCTTTTAGTACTGTAACTTCCAGTGTATGAACATCTAGTGCTTGATATTATATAATCCTTAAAATCACTAGTAGATCCTACGTAGGAAAGTCCAATGGAATTTGACACCTTTCTTCTGGTTACTCCACCTTATGGTCTATTACATCGAATCCTAAAATGATTCATGGAATTAATAAAACATACACAACTTTTGGAAGTCCATCTATCTAAACCTCAACTTCTAATTCTTCTTTTCTCTCATCATAATTTCTTATATGGGTTCGATCTTTTCATAAAATCACTTAATTCAAGACCACATTTCAACTTCTTATTTATTTCAAAGATTATTTTCTAATAGTCAAAATTCATGTTCTTTATCAAGATATCCCACAAAGTATCACACTTGTAAGAACTCGGGTTTTGAGATTGTAAGACTTTAATATTTCCTGATGTTATTCCAGAGAAGGGCGTTCATATGGTTTGTGATTCCGAGCCCTGGTGTGGACGAAATTAAATTTTAAGTGCGTTCACACCAGACATTCCAAATAAATAGAATAACTCCAAAATTATTGCTCGTAAGAAAAAACTGAGGGCACCGTTGAGTCTGGAACATTCCGTTTACCCTAGGAGGGGTGCAACTTTCGTGGGCGTGGCCCTTCTGTGGAAAACACCAAGAAGGGAATTTTTGTAATTTAGCAGCCTCAGACGTGGACTTATATGACATCTGAACGGAAGATCAGATTAAAATTACAAGACCTCCATTGCATTCAAAATGTAGATTTTACCCTATAGGTGACTTAATCCCAACCCCACCGAAAGTTCGGGTATGGGGCCTACGGGCGGGGGGTTTAAGTGTTTTTCTATTTAAACACATCAACCCCACCATTATTCTTCCCCTCCATTCCTCCTTGGTGGATCCATCTCAACAAGATCCTCTCCTCTTCTCCACCTCTCCAAGGAGGTGAGGTGCTCCGGCGGACCATTCGTGAAGCTACGGGCTACGCCCAACGAGGTAGGAGGTTACATTTTTCGTTTTTGATTTCCATATCATCCATGAATTAAATTTTTTGCATCTAATTACTATCCAATTATCGAGCGAGGGCCATGTTGGTGTAGGGATCGATTTAATCTTCCCAAAGATCCTTTAGGATTGAATTTTCGAGTCCCGAGGCATCCGGGGTGGCCCCGAGAAGTTTTCCGGCCATTTCCCTTGGTTTCCGACAGGCTCCAAGCGGCGGTGGCAGTTTTCGGTATGGAGGCGCGGCGCTGGGCTCCTCAACGTGACATCGGGATCCTCTTCAGTGGGAGATTAGTGTGGCCCAGTGAGCTCCAACTGGTGGTGACTTCGCACGGCACGACGGGCTCCAGGCAGTGGCAGGCAGAGGTCGTCGGCGAGGGCATACCAGTTGTCACGGCCTGCGACCCCGTGAGTGAAACCGAGACTTGCCTTCAGCGGGTCTCTGTGTGAGACAATGACCGGACATAAGGGCTAGTCTATGTAGGGTGGACCAGGGGTCAGTGGATGGACTGTACAGGTGAGCCATGGGACGGCCTAGGCAGAGAGGACCGGCCGGACCGGGCCGGTCTGGCCCAAAGGGGTTCACTCCTTGTCTTCAGACACCCGTAACATCCACTACAAGTGTCCGTTTTCCATACCATCTATGGTAGTGAAAACCTCTACCTGAGATGGAGATTTTGATATGGTCTTGGGGATTTTAATTCCCATGAAGAGGGCTCGGTGGCACGACACACTCATTAATTATTTCAGTGAATTTCTTCTTTCGGATGGCGCAGACACATCCGAAGTCCGTTTAAGGCCCCGTCAGCGGTGTTGTGACCCTGGCATCAAGACAAAGTGGGCCAGGGTGGTTTTAGGCCTTGATTTCAGAGTTGAGGCATGGGCCCGTGTTCCTTCTATTAATCTGTGAGCAGCATTTTGTGACTTTTTCATCAGACGTCCGTTCAGAGCGAATTAGTAGTCATTTTGGTGTATTTTTCCGAGATCATCGTAATGGCGCAGATCTCCCGACCTCTTTTTAGACCAAGGTGTGTGCCCCATGATAATCCATATGGGCATAAAGTGTTGTTGATTAACTTTTTCACTAGGAGTCCTTTTCCAGTGAGTAAGTAGTCTATCTCGCGTGTTTTTGCACGAGAATTGAAACAATGTAATTTGATAGGGTGTTTAGAGCCTCTTTTGAGATATCATTAAATGTGGAAACATGAAAGGATGTTGGTCAGAGGTTTCATTAATGCACTCCGACCCAACGCACGACCGTGTTGTTAGTGACACCAAGTGATGGTTTGGGCAACGTGGAGTTATCAGACTAGTTCCGGGGTTACCCTCCAGCGGGGTTGGGCAGTGGGTTACCCGTTGACCTTAGGGTTTACACACTAGAGGGGATGGGAAGTGGGTTAAACATTGACTGTAGGGTTTACCCTCCAGTTGGGATGGGCATTGGGTTACCCGACAACCTTTTGGGGTTTACCATTTAGCAAGACTGGGTAGTGGGTCACTCGACAACCTTTTGGGGTTTACCCTCTAGTTGGGCTAGGAAGTGGGTTACCCGATGACTTCTTTCAAACTCCGCCCCTTTCGACGAGGCTAGTCAGTGGCTTTTTTCCATGATTACCAGAGTAAGAATTTTGGTGGTACGGTTTAGCGATGAAGAAGCTTTGCCGTGTGGGACTATTGGGCATCAGTGATGGATACCCTTAGAAATGTTGGAGACTTATCCTGGGATGACCTTGGAGATAGATATCCTCTTACACACTCGTTCATGTTTCTTTTTTAGGATATATATATATACACCCTACTTTTGATCCCACTACTTGGGTCCAGTTACTCTCCTTCTAGGAGGGGCAATAACATGCGAGGAATTCCACGTGCTTTCCGTGTGTAGCTCCTCTTGGTTAGGACAACTCTAATTACTTTATTTTGTTGGGTTGATCTGTAATCTCGCTATTGTACTCTTAATTTGTTCTATCTGTAATTTACCGTTTATTACCTCCTTTGTTTCTCCCTCAATCTTTAAGGGCATCCTACTGAGTATCCTTATACTCACCCCTGCTTGGGATTTTCCTGAACTTGGTTTGCCTTTGCAAACGATGGACAGGTCGATCGAGACTATGGAGGAGCATAGAGGACACATGATATTGGGCTGTGTTCGGTGGTCATAATAGTTCTTTCGGGTGCGAGAATCACCATCTGTTTACTTTTGTTACCTGTTGCCGGGTTGTGGAACTTTTCTAGTTGGGCTTGTGTTTTTTCCCTTTTCTGTTTAGAATCTTGTCAACACTTTACTTTTTTTTTTCTATTTAGAAGTCGATGCGTGACTGTGGTTGGGTTATAGTTGTTTGTCCTTCAGTTTTCTTTTTATTCTGCACTTCTGCATTGAGTGGGCTGTGTGTGTACATGTACTTAGGCAAAGGGCTCCCCGAGATTTTTACTCCTTCGGTGCTTGTCGCCAGCCCCTGGCCTATGGAGGTGAGCTTGGGGTAGTTCTAGCTCGAGAATGGTAGGGTTGGGTCGTGACAATGTGGTTTCAAAGGTGGTTCATTTCTTGGGGCATTGTTCTGATGTCTCTAAAAAGAAATTGGTTGGGATTTAGGGAAATAGTATAGACGTGTCTCGAGAGTGGCTCTCAGGCCAGGGAGTCCAGTGATAGTACATGCGGCCGACGTATCCATTCACCAGGACCCTGATAACCAACTTGTCGACTCGACATGGTGATACACTTGTTGCAGGGAACTTTCGAACATGCATCCAGTAGGATTGAGTCTTTGACTGTCCTTTTTGAGTCAGCTCCCCTTTTTTATTACTGATATATATATATGCTAATCTGATCACGGTAATCCTTGATAATTTTCTGGATGCCCCCACGATAGCAGCCAGCCAGGTTACCATCTCTAGTTCGTGACAATGACCTGGCGAGTGACGATGCATCAGTTCAGGGACCCTTACGCGATCCCATTCCTCCCAATGGTTTAGTAGTGACCCCTCCACCTGTAGAGCGATAGTTCGTACCCACAGTACATGCTGAGGTTGAGCGCAGGCTGAGGGTGCTCTGAGACTTTTAGCTTCAGTGACCGCAGAAGTTCTACAGAGACCCGGATCCCCAGGCAGCAAAAGACTGGCTAGAGTCCGTGGACTGACTTTTTAGGCTAGTACGGACACCAGCGGGCTAGATGGTAGCCCTAGCTGCCAGCCTTTTCCTTGGGATGGCTGGGAATTGGTGGGGGTTGGTTACACAGTCCCACGATGAGTCGTCTCTCACATGGGATAGCTTCTAGAAGCTCTTCTGGGAGAAGTACTCCGCTCTTGCTTATGCTCCGTTCGAATTTAAGAGCTTTTGTAGCTGAAGAAGGGGGGATGCCCATGGAGTAGTACTCTGCCTGATTTACCAATCTGACAAACTATTCACGGGATATGATCCACGATAGTTACTTTATAGAGCAGAAGTTTGAGCAGGGTCTTCGCAGGGAGATCCATGCTAGTGTAGTGCCCCAGTGCATCCCTAATTATGACGGGGTGCTAGAGTGGGCGCTCATGACAGAGAGCTTCTTCGATGAGGGACGCTAGCTAATAAGGCCTAGAAGTGGCCGCTTCAGAGGAGAGTCCTCAGTGACAGGCACTCGACAGAGAGTAGAGCCTCGATTAAGGAGGCCCTTCCATGACCAGACACAGGGGCAGGGCCGTACACCGCAGTGGCGCCATGTATCATTGGGATAGGCAGGAGAGAGACGGTGCTATGCCAATGACGAATGGGGCCACCTAGCACGGGACTGCCCGACCTGGTGTAACGAGCACCCATGATAGGAAAGGGGCACACCACAGTGGCATAGGCAGCGCCGTGACCGGGGATCCCCCAGGCGAGGATATGGTGGTCCTCAGGGAGGCGGCGCTGGCAGAGCGGCCGGACCTGGTGGTCTAGGATGGCGTTTTGAGGTCCTTACACCACCACCACCGGGCGGCCCATGCTAGGCTCATGGATTTGGCGGTAGGGGATGCAGGCAGCTTCAGGCTATGGGTGTTCGTGACCCCCCAGCACACGAGATGGTTCGAGGTACACTTTGTGTTTACTCTACGCTTGCTTCAGTACTAGTAGAAATAGGCGCCAGCCAATCTTTTATATTGCTACTGTTCATACGAGAGTTGGAGCTTCTAGTAGAGGCACTTACACATGCATTTAGCCTCAAGGTTACCACAAGAGGCGCCACGTTAGTGACCTTTATCTGTAGACAGTGCGTACTGTCGTTCAGAGGAGGTAGTTTCACGTGGTACATGCTCGTCATCACGATGGAACCTTATGATGTCATCCTGGCCATGGATTGGCTTTCTATGGTTCATGCCTAGATTGACTATCGTCACAGGCGAGTCAGAGGTGTGTTTTATGATGGGACAAGGATCACCATCCTTGGTGAACGAGACCTCATGGCAGAGCAGATGGGTACTCTGATCAGAAGACCCCGACCTTTTTTGCACAAGTTGGCGAGCATGGATCTCGGAGCAATAAACGCTACAGGTACCTGGATCCCTACCGTTGAAGAGGACTACATAGACTTCTTTCTTGAGGATGTTCCAGGACTACCACCGAGGTGAGATATAGATTTCTTCATTGACTTGCGGCCATGGTCTACCCCGATATCATGTGCGGCTTATCAGATGGCACCCATAGAGATTCGGGAGCTACGACTTCAAATGGAAAACCCTCGTGAGAAGGTATTTATTAGGCCCAGTGTGTCCCCATGGGAAGCCTCAGTTATGTTTGTGGAAAAGGTAGATGGGAGTCTGCATATTTTTGTAGATTATCATTGCCTGAATCAGGCCATGATAAAGAACAAGTACCCTTTGCTGAGGATCGACGACCTCTTTGACTAGTTGAAAGGTGCGAAGAGGTTCTCTAAGATTGATCTTCGATCTGGCTACCACTAGTTGCGGGTTTGTGATGTTAAAATCCCAAATTTGGCTTTCCATTATCGATATGGGAATTACGAGTTTCCCGTGATGCCCTTTGGCATGATGAATTCCCCTGTCGTATTCATGGATTTGATGAACCAGTTATTCCAGCCGTACTTGGACCGGTTTATGGTTGTATTTTTTGATGACATACTCATCTACTCTACAATGAACGAGGAGCACACAGAGCATTTGAGGATGGTCCTAGACTTACTCCGAGAGCACCAGCTGTATGGGAAGCTCTCGAAGTTTCAGTTCTGGATTCTTGAGGTTCACTTTCTGCAGCATGTTATTAAGGAGCAGGGATTGGCCATAGATCCCACCAAGGTAGAGGTAGTCCTTGCTTGGGAGCCACCAAAAAATGTGTCTGAGGGGAGTAGCTTCCGTCGTTTGGTAGGGTACTATAGGTGGTTTGTGGAAGATTTATCCAGGATTGCTACACCTTTGACCGCATTGACACAGAAGGGACGACTGTTCATCTAGACTGATCAGTTCAAGAAGGCCTTCGAGGAGTTGAGACAGAGGCTGACTAATGCTCTAGTGTTGAGGCTACTAGAGGAGGGAATTGAGTTCGTAGTGTACCGCAAATCTTCAGGATCTGGTCTCGGGTGTGTGCAGATGTAGCAGTGGGTAGTGATTTCATATGGGTCGAGGCAGTTGAGGCCCCTTGAGCATAATTATGCGACTCACGATTTGGAGTTGGTAGCGGTGGTATTCACCTTGAGGTTATGGAGACACTACCTTCTAGGTGAGCGTTTTCTGGTATACTCAGACCACCAGAGCCTCAAGTACATCTTCACTCAATGGGATTTGAATTTGTGGCAGAGGCACTGGCTGGAGTTTCTACAGTACTAAGATTTTTTGATAGTCTACACTCCAGGGAAGGGAAACATAGTAGTAGATGATCTTAGCAGGAAGTCCCATGCTCGGTTAGTGCGGAAAGCTTCATATCAATTGTATTCTCTACGACTGACCATTGTGGAGCATGAGGGTATGACTTTAATGTAGTCAATGGTATTGACTCCTTCTCTCCATGAGCATGTGAGAGAGTCGCAGCTGGAGGATGTCGATAGTGAGGTACTGCATGATCAGATATCCATAGGCGACGCACCCGATGGGTATTATGAAAGAGGGAATCACGAGATCCTGTTCCAGGGGAAAGATATAGTACCATTGGAGATGCAGGAGGAGGTGATGTGGGAGTTCCACACATCTCCCTTGGATATACAACTCAGTGTAGAGAAGATGTACAGATACCTTCAGCGGCAGTTTTGGTGGTCTGGCATGAAGTAGAGCATAGCTAAGTTTGTTTCTCGGTGTCTTACCTGTCATCAGGTCAAGTCAGAGAATCAGGTTCTGATAGGGTTTTTGCAGCCCCTTGATATCCTAGAGTGGAAGTGGGATGACATATCTATGGACTTCGTCACAGGGCTCTTGCACACAACGAAGGGACACGATTCCATTTGGGTGATAGTGGACCGACTCACGAAGTCTGCACACTTCCTTTCCTTCAGGGAGTAGAGCTCGGTGGAGAGTCTGGGGTAGCTTTACGTTAGAGATATCATCCATCTTCATAGAGTACCCTCGACGATCATCTCCGACCGTGATGCGTGGTTTACATTGTGATTGTAGTGTGGCCTGCAGTTGGCATTCGGGACTCAGCTGCGGATGAGTATAGCTTTTCACCCCCAAATGAACGGGCAGACTGAGCACACTATCAAGGTGTTGGAAGGGCAGGCGTGTTAGACTTTGGCCTGAGTTGTGAGGATCACCTACAATTGGCGGAGTTCGCGTACAACAATAGTTACCACTCTACTATCAGCATGACACCTTTTGAGGCCTTCTATAGGAGACCCTATAGGTTACCGTTGTGCTGGATGGAGGTTGGGGAGACATCCATTGTGGGTCAAGAGTTGGTGCAGGTGACGACGGAGAAGGTGCAGGTCATCCGTGAGTGGATGAGGACGAATCAGATTAGAGAAGTCCTACACAGATCATCGTCGCAGGCATTTAGAGTTAGAGCAGGGGGACCAAGTCTTTTGTAGAGTCTCTCCATGACATGGTACCCAGAGGTTCGACCGTATTGTCAAGCTATCCCCGAGGTTCATTGGGAACTTTTGAGATCGTGTGAAGGGTCGGTGAGGTCTCCTACCATCTTGCTCTACCCCCACAACTAGAGAGGGTGAATGACGCCTTCCACGTGTCTCAGCTGAGGAAATACATGCATGTCCCCACGAACATTATCGACTGGGGAGAGATAGAAATCGAGGATGGAGCCACCTTTGTGGAGCACCCGGTGGCGATTGGGGACCGAAAAAAGCAGACACCACGTGGATAGACAATTCCTTTGGTTCGCGTGTTGTGGAAGAATGGGAGGGTGTAAGAAAGCACCTGGGAATGAGAGATCCAGATGAGGGCTCAGTATACTGATTTGTTTTTTTAGTTTTTTTTTGGGGATGAAGAACATGAAGAAGGGAATGATGTAAGAACCCGGGTTTTGTGCCTGTAAGACTTTGAAATTTTTTAGAAGTTATTTCAGAGCAGGGCGTTCAGAAGACGCGTGATTCTGAGCCCCAGTGTGTCCGGAATTAAATTTTAAGTGCGTTCACACTAGAAATTCCAAATAAATATAATAACTACTAATCGGTTTCTCGAATGGGAAAACCGTGGGCCTTATTGAGTCCAGAATGTGCCGTTTACCCTAGGAGGGGTGTAACTTTCGCGGGCGCGACCCTTCTGTGGAAAACGCCACCAGGGGCTTTTTTTGTAATTTAGAGGTCTCGGGTGTGGACTTTATAACTTCTGAACTGAGGAACGTATTAAAATTCCAAGACCTTCATTGCGTTCCGAACGTATATTTTACCCTAGAAGTGACATAACCCTGACCCCGCTAAATGTTTTGGTACGAGGCCTATGGGTGGGGGGTTTATTTTTTTTTCTATTGAAACACATCCACCCCCACCCTTCATTTTCCCCTCCATTTCTGTCTGGAAGATCCTTCTCAATAAGATCCACTCCTCTCCTCCCCCTCTCCAAGGCAGTGCGATGTTCTGGAAGACCGTTCGTGAAGCTACATGTTACGCCCAATGAGGCAGGATGTTACGTTTTTCATTTTTGATTTCTGTGTAATCCGTGAATTAAATTTCTTGCATCGAATTCTGGTCCAATTATTGTGCAAGGGCCATGTTTTCATAGGGCTTGATTTTATCTTCCCAAAAATCCTTTCGGATCAAATTTCAGAGTCCCGGGGCGTCCAAGGTTGCCCCGGGATTTTTTCTGGCCATTTCCCTTGGTTTCCTGCAGGCTCCCAGCATTGGCAGCGGTTTCCGGGACGGCGGCGCGGCGGCAGGATCCTCGGTGCGGCAGTGGGATCCTTTGTGGAAGAAGATTTGCGCGGAAAAATAGTATCCAACCGCTGGCGGCTTCGCGCGACACGACGGAATTTAGGCGGTGGCGGGCAGAGGTCGTCAGCGAGGGTGGACCGAGGGTCACGACGCAGAACCTCATGAGGGAAACCGAGACCCGCCTTCGGTGGGTCTCCGCGAGAGACAATGACTGGCCACAAGGGCCAGTCATCGTAGGGTGGACCAGGGTCAAGGGCAGGGCCATGCGGGTGATCCGTGGGCCAGTGCTGCGAGCCAGGCCGACCCAGGCTGGGTGGACCGGCCAGACTCGACCGATCAAGCCCAATAGGGTTCACCCCTTATCTTCGGACACCTGTAACTTTCACTATGGGTGTCTGTTTTGTGTGTCATCTGTGGAAGTGCAAAACTCTTCCCTCAGACGGAGATTTTGAGATGGTCCTGGGGATTTTTAATTCCTGAGACGAGGGCTCGATGGCATGACATGCTCATTAAGTATTTCACCAGGATTCTTCTTTTAGATGGCACCGACACATACAGAGTCTATTTAAGGTGCCGTCAGTAGTTTTTTGACCCTAGTGTCGAGACGAAGTGGTCTAGGGTGGTTTTAGTCTTTGATGCCAGAGTTGAGGCATGGGACCCATGGTTCGTATTTTAATCTGTGAGCAGTCTTTTGCGACTTTTTCATCAGATGTTCATTCAGGGCGAATGAGTAGACATTTTGGCGTTTTTTTCCGAGGGCATCACGATGGAAAAATTCACCCGACCTCTTTTGAGACTGAGGTTTGGGCCCCATGAGACGCCATATGGGCATAAAGCGGTGTTGAATAACCTTTTCTTTGGGAGTCCGTTTGCAGTGAGTATGTAGTCTATCTCGCGTGTTTTTTGCAAGGATTGAAACGATGTAATTGGTTTGGGAGTGCGTAACCTATTTGGAGATCTCATTAAATGGGGAAACATGAAAGAACATTGGTCAGAGGTTTCTTTGGCGCACTCTGACCCAACGCATGGTTGCGATGTTAGCGACACCCAGTGATGGCGTGAGCAACGCGGAGTTATCAGACCTGTTCCGGGTTTACCCTCCAGTGGGACTGGGTAGTGGGTTACCCGTTGACTTTAGGGTTTAACCTCTAGCGGGGCTCGAAAGTGTGTTACCCATTGAATTTAGGGTTTACCCTCCAGTTGGGCTGGGCAGTGGGTCACCCAACGACTTTTTAGGATGTGCCCTTCAGCAAGGCTGGGCAGTGGGTTACCTGATGACCTTTTGGGGTTTACCCTCCAGAAGGGCTGGGCAGTGGGTCACCCGACAGTCTTTTGGGGTTTACCCTCAAGTTGGGCTATGCAGTGGGTTACTCGACTACTTCGTTTAGACTCTTCCCCTATCGATGAGGCTAGTTAGTGTCTTTTCTCTCTGATTACCAGAGCAGGACTTTTGGTAGTATAGTTTAGTGATGAGGAAGCTTTGGCGTTCGAGACTATTGGGTATCAGTTATGGCTACCCTTAAAACAATTGGCGACTCATCCTGGGCTGATCTTGGAGATGGATATCCCTTTATGCACTAGTTCGGGTTTCTTGTTGAGCATATATATATATACAACCTACTTTTGTTCCCACTCCTTGGGTTCATTTACTCGCTTTCTAGGAGGGGCAAAGACACCCGGGGTATGCCACGTGTCTTCTATGTCTAGCTCCTCTTGGTTGGGATGAGTCTACTTCCTTTCTTTGGTTGGGTTGAGTTTCACTCTCTCTATTGTACTCTTACTTTGTTTTCTCTATCGTTTACCATTTAGTACCTCCTTTGTTCCCCCTCATGCTTTTGGGGAATCCTTCTGAGTAACCTTATACTCACCCCTTCTTGGGATTTTCCCGCACTTGGTGTGCCCTTGCAGACGACGAAAAGGCCGATCGATACTACGGTGGAGCATAGAGGACACCGGAGCATGGGATTCATTCAGTGGTCATAGTAGGTCTTTCAAGTGCGAGGCTCACCAGATATTTACTTTGGTTACCTATTGCTGGGTTGTGGCACTTTTCTAGTTGGGAGTGTGTTTTTCCCCTTTTCTGTTTAGCATCTTTTCAGCACTTTACTTTTTTTTCTATTTAGAAGTCGATGCATGACTGTGGTTGTGTTATAGTTGTTTGTCCTTTAGTTTTATTTTTATTCGGCACTTCTGAATTGAGTGGTCTATGTTTGTGTGTACAGGTACTTTGGCGAAGGCCTCCCTGAGATTTTTACACCTTTGACACTTGTTACCAGCCCCTAGACTATGGAGGTGGGCTTGGGGTAGTTGTGGCTTGAGATTGGTAGGGTCGGGTCGTGAAAAAACATGAGATTGTACTCTAGCTTGTCTCATTATTTAGAATCATCATGGATATGGGAATGCACTCTAAAGACATCAATGTGGTTGAATTAAATATTCTCTATGTATTAATTGGCCTCTAAAATTTTTTATCCAACTAGGGATGACATAATTTAGTTAATTAGCTATACAGTTCTCTTTACATCCTATCCCCAAACCACATTGGGAAACCCCATGAAAATTCACATAATTCTAAACTTCTACACCAAATTCCAATTTATCATCTTATGAAATTCATTGTTCTTTAGAGTCCCTATCATGGTCATCTCAAATCAAATCCTATTACACAGAATAACATTTAGAACTCCCTACTTTTGTACTATCCACCATTTTCTCACTATAATCACTTTATCTTAATTCCATTATCTTTCTACGCTATATCCCGTCATATGAAAACAGTTTCAAACACCTCATAATTGTTCTTTATAAAGTACACCCGTACTTTGTGTGTGGAATCATCAATTAATTTCATATAGAAGAGTGACCCTCTATGAGAATACACTGATATTTGTCCCCAAAAATATATATAAATCATCTATAACTTTTAATTTTTTGTTTATTTCCCTTACAATTAGAATTTTTTGTTGCTTTTAATTGACCCAATCCTCATTATATCCATACTCTATGCTTACATCCTTCAATAATACTATGTAAAAAATAATTTCTATACCCTTGTCATGGTGATGGTCAAGGAATTTATTCCACAACTCCAAAAAAGATTATTATCTAGTATGTAGATCTCTTTATAATAAACCTATAATATAGAGATACTTTCCATTCACTCCTCCTCTTATGACCATGTAATGATGTAAATTATTCCAGAAAACAACTTTGAAAATTGTATATAAACCCACAACATCTTGTTTCTAAACATAAATTAGATCCTTCCAAGGCCCTGGAATATGTTACAAATCCTTCAAATAGAGAATTATTTCATTCATTATCTAGATAAAAACATCAACTTTCCCCACTATATTAAGAGAGTTTCCATGCATAAGATAAACTTCATCCTACTCCTATAATGTATAGTTCTTCATGATCCCTCTCTCAAATGTAGTTTGGAACCAAGATCTAGAGTCTACCATCCAAGATCCTAACACATTAACGGTACTTGTGAGAAATTTTCTCTTATCTTATATTGCGGGAATCATAGGACAACTACTAGATGCAAATATTTATGGGTAATTCCACCATTCACTATAATCATTTTAAGGCACCCTTTCCTCCCACAATGCTAGTGCAGAGGAGAACCATCTTCTGAGCTACTCCAACTTTGACTCCTCATTCCTTTTCCCTTTTAGTAACATGTCCATCCAATAGTATGTAATATACCATATTTATTGTATACATTTATAAAAGATACCTATATTTCATTCCAATGAATATCCTCATTTAATATTTGGTCATTAACGTCCATGAACTCCAAGTCTTCCTTTCTGCAAGAATTACTAACAATAGTAACCATCTTATCCCTTGATTAGGGAGTGAAGATAGTGACATCAACACCCTAACTGGGTCTCTAATGGTAACCATAACTAAATCCAACTAACTTAAAATGACGATGAAATAATTTATATGATTAGTTTAAAATAATCCTTCCAACATTCACATGATAAATAGTCTTTATAATAAGAACAATTTTTCATTATTGTTAACTTATCATACAAACCATGTAAGGTATTCATTAGTTTTGATATTTTCTTCACTTCTTGTGTAACATTCTCTCCTAAACCATTGGATTGGGATCGGTCTGAGATGATACTAACCTTAGGTGACATCCCTAAGACACTAAAGGTTTGAAATAAATGTCAATATATTAGTAAAACATTGGGGGATAATTTTCCTTAAAGAAAAAACACAACCTGACAAGATAAAATATAAACAATCTTACCAAATATTTGATGTATGTGTATAAATGAAACAAATCAAATGAAAACCAATAAAAATATCAGAGTATCAGTGAAAAGGTATAACCAAATGACTCTTGAATAGAAAAGGATGTCATGAAATAGAAACACTGATGTATAATCACTTTAACCACTCCTTGAGGGAAATTCCAATCTCAAAAAACCATTTTGAGGAAGTAGCATCATGATGATACTTTAAAGAAGAACTAAACCTTTACTTTACCTATGTCATGAAGAATAACAAATTTATATAAACCAATGGGAATATATATGGTTTGAGTAATTATACTCGTTAGGTTTTCCCCAATAGACTTACCAAAACATTCCACTAGGACTAGAAACAAGTCATCTTGTGGTTTATATAAAATAGATGGTTAGAATATCAATACATTTTTCCATAAGAAAACATTTTGGGAAAAAAATTGAACAAAATTACTTTTTTTCAATCTATCTTCCCACTTGGAATAATCATCCCATTTTTTACACTCCCGCACACATGCATAATGATTTTAAATCCCAATAATCGAATTTTGTGTTCTATCCTTCACCAATTCATCACTTGGTGATATATCCCACATGCCTCTATTCTGGAACAGAGCACCAATTATATATCCATAAAGCCTTATTCTGACTAAAAATTATTTTTTTATTATAAAAACACTTATAAGGAAAAGTGGGAAACCATGGGATACAACACCAACCACAAAGAAACCAAACAAAATGAACAAACTCATAACATTCTCCTCACCAGCAGTTGCACCATGTCGCAGCCTTCATCATAGGATGAACCTATGACGAGCAGTCCCGTGCGAATGCACGAGCACAAAATCGATGGCGAATCCATACCCTCCCAATGAACAAATTGAAAAGGAAAGCTCCGGTGAAGACTTTATGCTCTAATCCCCATCTGGAGAAAATATGCCTGAAGTGATTATTGCCAGTAAAATATTTTCAACATAACAAACTAGATAATTAAACCTAACTCAGGTACAGAATGACCACCAAACCATCCAAACTCAACCAGACAACCTAAAAAGAATCATAAAATAGTAACTTATGATCGCCAGATCCTGCATCCCTGAATAATTTCCATGATAAAGTTGAGACCTGAGTGTCCAATACCTTAGTCATCAGCTTTTTGACCTCCGAAGCTAGCTGTTCCCATGAATGGATATACTCCCCGATACTGATCAGACCCTTATTGAAGCCCCCTACAATTATGAGATCTTGTTTGTCAATCCAAGAATATTTCTCCTCATTGGGAGAAACTTTTAGGGACCTCCCCATCATCATTGCAGCCTCCTCTTCATTTGAATTCAGAACCAATACATGCTCGAGCGCTTCCTTGTTGGAACTTAAAATCATGTCTAAAGATTTTTCATCTTGGTCCCCTGTTCTTTGAGAACTTTGGTTCTCACTGGAAAATTTAATTCCATTTAACTGTTTTTTGCCAATAGAGTCTCCAAAGGAGGAGGAAGTGAGGAGTAATCCTTCCTCTCCTTCCTTCTTATAACACTCCTTCTACTCCTTATACTCCTCAGGCTTTAAGCTTCATCTGTCGAGAGTTAGGGTTCAACCCCAAAGAGTTCATTCTCGCAGCCCTCACCTCTCTTCTCAAGGATATTTGAATCAGATTGAACATCCGCCTCTAGGAGGCCTTTGAACCTGTTTCTCAAGTGGAATGGAGTCCATTTAACAAAACCCGAACCTCCAGCATCTTCTCCTCTGTTAGAAACAGTCGTTCCCGTAGCTAGTCTCTGCTTCCCCTTACTCACAGCCCCACTGCTCGCCCCTAACTCCTCCACACACAAAGCAGTAGAAACCACCTACACACTGTCGTCTGTTCCAGGGCCACATCCATCTCATTCTTATGAATTTCCACTCGGACATCGTCATACCGAGAGCTTCCCTCGGCTCTTGGCACACTATGGTTTGACGGACCCCCGATATCATCTCTAATCCTACTAAAAACCTTGGATACCCACAGTTTCAGCTGATGGTCCATAGACTTCTTCCCCACCTCAAAACCCAATGTAACCTCAACACTCACATCCCAGTCGGCTGAAGCGTTGCCGCGTCATTCTTTCTCCATCAGCCGCAACAACTGGGTTCCTCTACAGTATTCTCTTTTCCCGCTTCTAATTTTTCCTCACTACCCACCATCGTGGCCACCATCTCGGCATCCCGGTGACCCATACCCCTGACCACCAACTTTGTAGACCCCCATCAACACACATCATAGAGGTGTCCCTTCCACCTACAAGCCAATAAAAAATTGTCCCATCCCTCATAAACCACATGCTGTTTACACATATAATCTTTTTCGATTGTTATCCATACATAATAAAAGGAGATTATAGACACATCCATCTCAACACATACCGGAGGATTCACCAGGTGACAAATAGCTTCTGTGCGACTGTCCGAGCAAAGATATCTACTCATAAGGTTTGTGATCATTTTTAATATAGAGGGATTTTGGAAAGGTAGTGGAAGGTTGGGGAATCTGACCCAAATCATGGAAGAAGGTGGGTCATGCTTCATATAAAATTCTAACGACCATCGAAATAAAATGAACCTGAAACCATTGCAGCTCTGGGGGGGCCCTCGACCACGTGCTAATGAGGTCCTCCTATGAGGAAAAGCGGATCATGATGTGATGATTTTCGAGAAATCATACTATCTCCCTTTCATGAAGGTCCCAGGTGTCAAAGACGAATTTGTCAGAGGAATCCATTGATGGCCCTCGATGCTTGAACCATGCAACCAAGGTGAGCTTCAAGAGCACAGAGATCTTCGTGAACTCTGAGGTCGAGATCTGGAGATTCGAAAACAATCAATGAGCTATGGGACTTGAGGCCTCAGTGTAGCTTTTGGAAATGGAGGAAGGAAAAAGGGATTAGAGAAGGGGTGAAAAGGGGCTACTTCTTTCCTTATGGATGACAAAGATCCCTCCCACACCAAGGGGGGAGGGACTGGTATAGGAGTCGCTGTCATTGCCGACAGAGGAGGACCCTCAGCCTAGGGTTCCTGAGTGTTCGATCCCTCAATAAGGCCTTATTCTATATAATAATAACACGCACTGTCTTTTATTCCTATACTATATTTTAGAATAATTTTATAAAAACCATTTTTTTTAATTTTTCTTAAAATCATTGAAATATAAATTTAATTATCAAACCATTAAAAACAAGGCTTCCATAAGGCTCTGAATAAATTATTGTGGAAAAATCCATTTTACAATTAAGAAGTTTGAATTTCTTAAACCCATAGAAACTAATATTATCTAACCGAGAATCAAAAGTGTTTTTTCTAATAAAAATCACATATTTATAGTTTAAAAATATAAACCATTAAATTCTATAAACAATGAAATTAGAGAGAACAAACCCACCACAAGTCAATCATGCCTCAAAACTATTGTGATAGTGGGTGACCTAGACCCAACTAAACATTAATTGTTTATTACCATACCATGTATATAGTGAGTTATACATGATTTAGACTTACCAATATAGTGTTTATATTTCAACATCCACTATTAAAATGGAAATTTATACTGATTGTTTATCATATCAAATGGTTATAGCAGTTCTAAGACTATAAAGAGAACCTCGAGATACATGAAATTAATATTAAACATATATCCTATGATTTAGATACATCATAATAAATAGAAATATATAATGTATTACTATCAGATACTGTGGTATCATAATCCTTGAGACTTCTTCTCATGAATTTCACACCTGGTGATCTGTAGTAGTTGAGATCATGGGGACATACCCACCTATAGGAACACCACATGTTCCTAGTTTCATTGGTTATTCTGATCTACGACCAAGTGTATCAGTCTACTAACTTGGGATTATTATCAATGTGTACCATTCATTCGTGTACTTTAATACAAGGAAAAACCCATGACATTTCATTCATGGTGAGGTAGCTTGTGTTTGGGGTGTCATTGGTGGAAATACATTGGTTGAATGGTCAAGATAGAATTTATTGCTATTGAGTTTAGAATGTGATATCTTGGTCCACATAGATCATGATGGTAGTAACTTCATAAATCATTATCCAAGGAATTTAAAGGTATGTTTTTATGGTTAGATAAATAAACAATAAATCATTAATGGATGATGACATAAGCTATTCATCCTTCTTTATGAGATATTACAAGACATAGAGATTTTATTACACAATGTGTTTTCATAGAAAAGGTCATCATTGTTATGATTATTACTTATCAATTTAGGGGCCTTTTTGGGATTATTGACTTTTCTTTTAGTCTATAAATAGTGTTCAATAATATTGAGATAAGGGAAAAGAGGGGCATGATGTTGTGTACTCTAGTTTGTGCGGTTTCTCACTATTTCCTTAAAAGTGTTTGAAAATAATAAAAAGGTAATTTTATGTTCTTTTCACACACAATATCATATTCAAGAATATATCATGTTCTAGTGAAAATGTATATAAGACATGATGTGCCCCACTATGGGGTTTGAGATTTGTCTAAGTATTAAAAATAACTGAAAAATAAGTAAATTCGTTATTATTAGATTATAGAATATTTAGGTTAAATTTATTTATTGAAATTATTCACAAGGTATAAAATTTAATATAGGAAAAATATTATAAAAATAAATATTAATTTAACATTGAATTTTCATTTAATATTACAATAATTATGAGTCATGTTAATGACTCTGGTTGATCACCTAATATATTTATTATATATTACAAGTATGTGATAAAAATATAAATGAAATTATAACATAGTTAGTTAATCATCACGTGTCACTTACCACTTATTTAGTGGGTATTTTTTCCTGGTGTTGCAGAATCCTTTTTTGATATTTGAGCCACCAACAATATAAATAGGAGAGATAATCTAATTTTAAGTCAATTCATTACAATGGAATTGAGATACTCTCTCTCCTCCCACATCCTAGAGAGTAAAATTCATCATCTAAGAATTATATCCAAGAACACCTTTACAGATTGAATGGATGGGATTGAGTTGATCTTCATGAAATTGAAGGAATCATCAGAGCTGCATGCTACAACCCATAATTTCATAATCAAAGTACATGTATATTTTTAAAGCATGTGTGAATGATCTAGAGGGGTCCAGATTCAGATACTTTGGGTAACGATTACCAAAGGTGAATTTTAATCGAATGTGCAATGATTCGAATGAGAAAACCATTAAATATTATTTTTTCTTATTAAATTCATTTGATATCCTAAGACCTCTACTAAGGCTCGAATTTTTGGAGATAATAAAGTTATGTCACTCTAGTAATGAAAAAATTTAAAATCCCCAACCCACTAGCTTCCAATGTGCACTCCGGTACTAGTAATTGGTATCATAGTGATTTTAAGAATTTTTCAAGACAATTAAAATTAATTTTCATTAAATTATGAAGATATTTTGAATTCATTACCAATGAAATAAACCTCACATCGATCCAATTTCAAATGGACTTGATATAACCATATGAAAATTTTAATAGGGATCATTTTCTATTTTTTGAGCATAAAAAATTGAGGAATGTATATTCTTATACATGATAAAATATACTAATTTATAGAATCCATTAGATATTTTTATGAATGATATTTTTTCATCTAGTTATAAGACGCAATCCTATAGCTAGAACCCCTCTGCACGATGATCTATAATTCTATACTATTGTGGAATAAATCATTATTTAAAAATAATTATTTAAATGGTGATTTGTTGGGGAATGCTAGACTGCCAGTTTGTTTTTTGTTTTTCTAAATGATTGGGTTCATGGGTCATTTAAATAAGAAAAAAAAGGAAGGATGAGCTATTTCTTGGTGGGGAATTTATAATCCTCCACACACAAAAAAAAATTGTTTTCTTATTTTAATTGAGATTAGACTCCCCCCCCTTTTTTCTACATAGGTCACCCTTCTCCCCAATCGAGTTGACCACCCTTACACATGACTCCATCCTTCGTTTAACACCATCATAATTTCCTAGATTTAGCACCACCCACCCCAAGGTTTTTATCTCACCATAGCCCAACTAGTGTCCCCTATCCTTACCAACTAGTCTGGATGCCATCATCACTCGATCAAACCTCTTTGTCACTAATCCTTATGACTAGCAACCATTCTGCTGACACACTTCACAGTCAATATACTATAATCAATGCCATTATTCCAAAAAGTCAAACCTACTACCATAGTTTCCTCCCTCGGTATTGTTGTTTTCCAGACTGTCAATTAGTACACCTCCATACCAGATCACATTCGCCGGATTGAATCCATATTCTGAGTAAAATAGTTGTGCATTTCCATCACCCTACCATCGACCGATATACTCCTAGAACCAACTAAATCTTGGTTCCCCATGTGCTAATAGTTAGGTTCATCCTTCCCAAGTGAACCCCTAGTTTTGATCGGGTCTTGTAGGACCTATGCCACCCCATAATAGGCTAGTGTGGGTCTCCCTAACCCAGAATAGCCCAACACGGGATCTACCCCCTCGTAACGGGCTTTTATGGGTTCTATCTAGCCCATAATGGGCCTTAATAGGTTTTATGGTCCGAGAAAATATTTTAAACATATAATATTTTTTTTAATTTTTGGAATTAAAAAAATAATTTTAATATTCTAAAAAATTAATTTAAATTTGATCTAAAATTAAAATATTTAATTAACTTAATTTTGGAATAAAAAATTAATTAATAATTTTACTTAAATAAATTAAATTATTTTTATTTAAAATAATGAATTTAATTTATTAAATTCCCTCACACTTAAATTTATTTCATTTTAATTTAATCTCGGTTTAATTTGCAATATCCGTTAGTCTTTATGAGTGACAATGCATGTCTATGTTTTATTAATTTTATTATATATTACAATTTCATGCATTATTTTTAATATTTAATTAAGTTTTTTAATGGCCTATGCATCATCTTCTTTATTTAAATATGTATAAGGACTTTTGCATCCCTGAGTTTGTTGCTATATGTATTTTTTGGTTTTTTAGATCCCCTCTTCTGCATGTGAGTGTGTTTTTATTTTAATGATGATGATTTAAGACATGGACCACACCAAGACATGACAGTAAACTAGATAATAAGTCAAAAAACAGTACTGGGGGAGAGCTACATCATGAGTCAAAACCCAACTTATATATGATTCCCCAAGGACATTATTGATCCATTATGCTTAAATGGACTATATAATATTATATTCTCAATACCAGTAGGGTAATTTATTTACTTTATGAGTTGGTTATTATTTTTTGAATTTTCTTTTGTGTGGGAAACAAATAAAATAAGAAATAAAAAATTAATAAAGACATGATGTCTGTTTTTCTTTTAATGTTCATTTGTTATCATGAAAACATTGCATGGAAATATTAATAGAAATACATTACATTCAAAAAAATATTAAAATCCCTTACGAAACTATTAACATGAAAATGCCTTCTATCATTTGAATTTCATAAAAACTAGGTGTACAGGGTTCTCATCATCCATAGTTGAGGGTTCCTCCTCCTATTGAGAAGTTCTTGTGAGAGTGATGGGTAGTCTTAACTAAAGTTGTTAGAAAAGGAGTAGTCATAGCTAGATTGTTTCATCTTTAGAGGAATGACTTGATTAAATCATGTTTTTTATTATACAAGGTGTGAAATCACTCAACAGATCATGGATCCTAAAGTTAATCCAGTTGGCCAATCAAACTTCAAACTTCAACTCTTAAAATAGTGGTATATCCATTACTTGTAGACTATAAGGAGGGGATTTATGGATCCTTTCCATGAGAATAATCAAGCAACAAATTATTATATGTATAATACAAAGGGTTTATAGAGTTTTCAAAAATAATGGGAGACATTTAATTATTTAAATTAATCAGTAATGTCTAATCAGTAATCAAGATAAATGTTCTAATCTGCTAGATTTTGTTTTTTATTAAATGGATGGTAATACCATAAGTACACTACGATAATATTGGACAAATAAAATTTCAAAATTGTAATGAGTTTATAATAAGTAGAATAAGAACTTGGGAAAAGTACTATGATATCCTAAATTCAAGGTGTCGATGACCCCAATACCTATTAATCCTCCTCAGGAAGTGAGGGTGAGAAAAATACTAAGAGTAGACTCATGTATAATGCATATTAGGGTTTTATCACAATGATACCATCAAATTTCAATATGATTAGTGGTTACAACATCATAAAGAGGATGACTTCACCTGTTGTGTCATCTATGAGAATCTTGAAATGAGAAAGTGAAAAAAATATGAATAAGACGATGATTACACTAGATATGTGTAAATTGAAGGATGGATCATGATATTTTAATGCATCCCTTTATCATATCATTTTACCAATTTACTACAGTTATGTTTAAGATTAAAAAATGAACACATTGGAGAAAAACAATTCATTACATTTTGGGAAAAGTTTTCCAAGTGAACAAGAACATAAAATAAGATTGATCTTTAGTTATTATGGTGAAACAATTCAAATAAAAGAATAAAAGTACAATTGAAAGTGAAACATCAAATGCATATTTTTGATGTTCTTCAGACAAAAGAGGTATTAAACTGGGGGTTATTTACTTAGTATATCCTGAAATAAATCTATGGAAGTTTAAATGCAATGAAATGAATCGAATAATCAAGTAGTAACTGTTTATTCATGTATATTAATCAATTTCAAGTAATGATTCTATAATAATTATTAGGTATTAATTTCAATATTAAAATCACATATGTGTATTTTAATATATAAACCAAGTAATAAATGGAACTTTACAAGAATTAAGGTATTTTTTCTAAGCGGCTGAGAAAGGGTGGTTCTTAATTCAACAGTGATAAGCACACAACTTCTAATTGAAAAGTTAACAATTCTAGTTGTACTTTTACAAATAAATATCAAAAAATTTATCTCATTTTTACTTTGGACATATAGATACATTAATCAAGTTTAGTAATTAATATTTTTTTTGGTGTTTTATAATCAACTGCTAATTCAGTAATTCTTCAACCATTGAAAATGCCTTATAAATATAAAATAAAAGACTAAATATGTAGTTGTGGAAAGAGAAAAATATTTTAAGAAGAAATGAGTAATTTTCAAGGATATACCCAGGATGGTTTTAGAATCTTCATAATTGAAGACTTTAGGTATTATCAACACACTTATGTACTTTGTTTTGGACAAATATACCTTAATAAATAAAGGTAAGCCACAAATCATTCAGGACAAGTTTAGTAAGATAGAGTGACCTAGTCCAAGTGAAAGCTAGTGGTTTTTATGCTTAATAATATTCCTTTAAGTTTTCTAAACAATGTTAAAGTGAATTATGGTATATACATGGTTATAATATATGAGTTTCTTCGTACCTCTGTGCTGAAGAGTGTATTGACCAAGAATTCATTGATCATCATAATGTAGCATGGAGTAATTCCTAAATAAACATTACCTTATCAACATCAAAGTTATGATGTAAATAAGTAGGATCGATGAAGAGTATTATATACAAACATTGATAAAAAAATTTCACGAAAAAATTTACCAAAGAAAATTTCCATACACACATCAGATACATGATGTATGTAAAAGGGCATCAATGTTGAGACTCATATGATTTGTAAAAACTTCCATTATTTTTATGACATGCTTCAAAAATATTAGTGTTATCCCATAACTATTTTTTAACTATAATGAAAAATGGATATCATATGAGTTATGGTGTGATATAAATACATTATTTCATAACAACATTGTGTTTTAATGAATCTTTTTTCATATAACAAACTTTCATCAATAAAAACACAATGTGCATCTAAAGTAATTATCATAAAAGTTTCTTAAGATTCTACAGAAAACCCTATGATAGAAAATTTATAATCAAGTTATATAATGTTTTTCTATGAAATGGTTCACATCTCTATTTGGCATAGTGGGAGTAATATTAACTTACGTTTAGTCAATGTTAGAGATAAACAAGTAGTTGGCATAGGATCATGTTCTCCAAGAATGTGTGGAATGAAAATGTTCTAGAGACACATACTGCATAGGAAGGATGAAACCATAGTGGTGGTTTTATTTTCACTAAGGATGATGACACATTATTCATTGAGAACAATGAATTTGAAAAGTAATCAGTAAATGAAACCCAAATATGATTGATAAGATAAATTAAAATTTAAAAATGGATTCTACGTGTCAAAGTGAATTGGATTATAATTTTGAATATTCTGTTGGGTATTGAAGTGTAACTATACATGGATGGTACATGAATGGTACTAATCAGGCACAATTTTTAATACCATGTCATTAATCATAAATCCATTAAAATTTTACTTTTCATAGCTACTTTATGTGATCATTTTATTAAAAATTGGATATCAAGACCACTAATTGCAGAAGGTGTCTATATGAAACAACTAGAAAGGGATGGTGACACCATATAATTCCAATAAGGGGTAAAATTTATTGAAATATACTTTAGGATTGATATAAGTATCAATATAATAGAATATTCTAATGGAATGAATTATTTACATGTTTCTGTAAGAGATTAGTGGGACTTCCACTATTTCCATGTAAATTATGTTTTTCAATATGTGGACAACAAATATTGGTCTTATAGTTAGTTAAAAACATAATGAAAGTAATTTTCTAAATTTTTACTGAAAGTACCAACCTAAATTCTAGGGAATAGGATCTAATTTGGTAGATATAACAGTTTCATAGACCTAGTCAATCCTACATATACTGACAAGGTACTAAAAAATTAATGTTGGAACAATTCAATAGAGAATTGTGACCAATTTCACAGGGAATAAATCACTCTAAGAAGACATGCATGAGAAATAGAAGGATATTAATTGGTGAGTTTAATTATCGATGCCTATATGATGGATCAATCATATATTACATCATTTTTTCAAAAAATAATATTTCCAACATAATCTCTATGATAGGAAATATCAATTATATATAGGATAACTGTAAGGAAATAAACTAGAGCTATCCAATTTTACCTGAACAAGTAAAAAAGGTATGAACCTAGTATGTAGAGAAGAAGGGATACCGATAACAAGTAGAAAAAGCCAGTCTTTAAATATATCAATATGATCTAATATCATCTTTAGGGTAATGTAATAATAAATACAAGGTCATTCAAGCTACTTAGAGCCATATCTACAAATAATGAGTGTATTACAACTTCTCAGGAAGCTAAAAAAAGTAGCATATAATAGGAAATTCTTTGTTACAGTTCTTGGAATCATACCTAGTAAGTAATGTTTTATCATGATGAAAATTATTTTACTTGTACTAGACAAAATTTCAAGTCTATATAGTTAAAAAAGGATATGAACTCAGGAATATCATATCTTGAGAAGTATTACTCAATGAGGTAATGTCGTGGATAGTATAATAGAAATGTAGTAGAATCATGGTAAGCCCTTGCCTAAATCCATAACTAATCAGAAAAATGATTTTATCATGTCAGAGATTATATGTATAGTTAGAATATTGGTTCTAGTACAAGTGGGAGTGAATTAATAGTGGGTTCCCTTGAACCAACTAAACAATACTTTTCAATTACCACACCATATATATAGTGAGTTATACATGATGTAAATGTACCATTGTAGTGTTGACATTTATGCAGCCACTATTTAAATGGAAATTTCCATAGATTATTTTTTGTATCAAAATGTTATAGTAATACCCAGGATATAATAAGAAACTCAAGATAATATGAAATTAATCATAAATACATGTCATATGGTGTTAATTCATCATATTTACTAGACACAAATTATTCTGGACCATTAGGTGTTTGGGGATCATAATCATTAAGACTTCTTCTCATGAAGTCCACACTTAGTGATTGCTAGTAAGTGAAATCATGAAAATATAGCCAAAAATAGGAAAACTGCATGTTTCTAGTGTCAGTGGTTATTATTATATATGAAAATGTTTATTGGTCTCCTAAATTGAGAACATTATCATAGTGTACCATTTCATCACATAATTTGATTCAAGGGAAAAACCATGACATTGAATTCATGGTGAGGTACCTTCTGTTGGGTGCATTATTAGTGGTATGGAATTGGCTGAATAGACAAGAGAGAATTTATTTCTTACAAGTTAAGGAAGTGATATCTCAGGACTTGTTGATCAGGATGGTAATACATTCACAAACTATTGTCCAAGGTTGTTAAAGGTAATTCAATATAGTTAGATAAATAAATAATAAATCAATAATGGATGATGACACAAGTTTTTGATACTTATATATGATATATCAAAAGATAAACATATTATATTACACTGTGTGTGTTTGTTGGTAAGGTTGTTGTTGCTATGAATATTTCTTTTCTCTTTATGGTCCTTGATTTGTTTCTAGACTCTATTCTTGGTCTATGAATCGTATTCACTACTATTTAGATGAGGTCCTATAGAGTCACACAAAATAGCATATTAAAAAATCTACCCTATTATGGTGAATAGATATATAAGACATTGTGGGTCCCACCACAGGGTCCAAGATTTGTACATGTATTGAAGGACATTGAAAAATAAATAAATTGATTATTATTAGATTATAAAATAACTGTTTTGAATTTATTTATTAAAAATATTCATAAGGCATTTATGTGAATACTTGAAAAATATTATATGCCCAAATATTATTTTAATATTCAAAGTTTGTTTTATATTGTGGGAATTAAGAGTCACATTAATTACTCATGTTTATCACATAATAAATTTATTATATATTAAAAGTATGTGATGAAAATATAAATGACACTATGATGCAGTTAGTTTTCATAATCTGTCATTTACTACTTATTTAGTGGGTGTTTTATTTTTGGGGGATAGGGAATCATTTTTGATCATTTAAGCATCCCACTGTATAAGTAGGAGAAAGACTCTAATGTTAAGAATATTCATTCCAATGTAATTGAGAAAATATCTCACCTCTCAAATATTATAGATATATTGTTTTTGTCTAATCATTTGATCTATGAACTCATTTTCGGATCGAAGGGACATGATTGATGTGATTGTCATGACATCGAAGGAATCATCAGAGCTTCGTAATAGCACATTTAATTTGAAGACTGGTATACATGTATATTATAAAATCATTTTTGGATGATTTATAGGGGTTCGACTTTGGATCATTCAATTAATGATCACTGAAGATTGTCTGAAGTCTAACGCGCAATAATTTTAATGAGGTAACCATTTTGTTTTATTTTCATGCTTATTAAATTGACATGAGATCATTAGAATTCTCTCAAGGCTCAAATCATTGGAGATGATAATGTTATGTCACTCTAGTGATGAAATTATCTAAAATACATATCCCATCCACTTCCATTGAATGTCATGGTTCCATAAAAAATGAGCGAGTAATCAATTGCAACACTAATAATTGGACTCCCAAAAATCCCCACAAGCGACCAGTAGGAAGATGTTTAAGGGTCACCCTAAAACACCAGATTTGAAGAAACATAAAAAATGAAAAATTTGGAGAATATTATATGTGTTTACTAATCAATAATGTATTAAAATACTTACCAAAATGACTATATATGGATATGTATCTCCTCTCTCAACAATTGGTGTGTGAAATGGTTGATTCAAACTAGTTTGATCATCATCATGGCCGGGTGGAGCCATCATTGAAATGGTTCCTATTATAGTGAAATATGTAGAAGACCCAACATGGACAACCTCTATGACATGTTTCAAGGGACTTATCCATTTTAGTCTCACCATTCCCTAGACAATGGAAATGTAAGGCCTCTCTATCTGTAGTTCACAGTGAGCCACCTAGGGATCCTTGACCCCGACCATTCTCTAAAACTCCATATTTATGCCTCCCCATGTTTAAAAAGATCACCTTGAGAACAAAACGCCCACCACCATGTCATGTTATTGCCCTTCGTGGAACTAAAAACTTCTAACACCTCTCAAAATCTCTATGTAACACTAGAAATATCCTCAAACTCAACTAAAACCATGAAAAAAGTATTAAAACATTGTGATATTAAGGATGTAACTCAAATAATAGGTGTTATATTCTTCCAACCATTAGGTTTTCCATATCCCAAAAGCTATATAGTATCATTTCATTTTAAGATATCAATAATTTTTTTTAAAATATCCTTCTCGATCCCAATTTTCCTCATAAACCTGACCATGCTACCATAAAAATTACAGAAAATGGGTACTTTTTCCCCATAACACTATATATTTTCTCTCTATATTCCATATTAATAGTTGTATTATAGTAGAATATATTTCAAGATCAATATTGTCCCAATGAATTCCATGGTTAGGATCAAGCTGGCACTTCTTCAATTAAGATATGTGAAACATATTCTCTATGGACCTGAGTTATGGTGGTAAAGAAAAATGGTAAGACACATCATCAATATTTTCCATTATTTCAAAATAGGTAATGTTTCAAGGAGACAATTTACCTTGCTTAACCAAAATTTGATTCATTATTCTTGGAGAGACCTTCATGAACACATTGTCTCCCATATTAAATGATAATGGATAAAAACTAAAATCCCTAAAATATTTGTAATGAATATAATTCTTATCTATCCTTTTCATGATATTTTGAATTTTGACATTCATCTATTAAAACATTATAGGTCCTGGTAGTGATATTTCTATATTCTATACACAAAAAAGTGGAGATCGATAGTGGTGGTCATATAATGCTTCAAAATGATCCATATGTATTGAGGCATAATAGCTGTTACTATATGATAACTCCAATATTGGTACCTAATCCTTTCATGAGCCATAAAAATCTATAAGACATGCTTAGAGCATTTATTCCAACATTTGGATTGTTCATTTAAATTTTCAATCCATTTGAGGTTGATACAACATACTCATGGTCAACTAGGTACCCAAATCTTGTTGTAAAGATAATAATTCTGAGAGATAAAACAAGGATCTCATTTAGATATGAGTGAAACTAGTATCCCATGAAACATTATGATTTCAATAATATATATATTTTTCCAAGTCTTCTAGCAAATCGGAATCATGAATAGGGATGATGTGAGCCAACTTTGTGAGTTAATCCATAATCACCCATATGGAATCATGTTTCTGAACTAATCGTGGTAGACTCGTGACAATATCCATATCTATGTTCTCCCACTTCTAAAAGAGTATAGGTAAACAGTGAAACATACCAACTGGTCATTGGACCTTAACCTTGACCTGTTGAAAAATGAGGCATCTCGATACATACTATAACACTTTACTTCTCATGAAAACTCAATAGAAATGAGATCACAACTTCTTAAATATCCTTTTAATTTCTAGAGGAATATTTCATTTCAAGTGGTGTCATAATGAAATAAGTTGTTTTTAACATGACATTGGAATTAACATTTGATCACAAAAAGAAAAAAAAAAGTTCCCTTATTATTTCCCTCCATAAATGGTCTCCCTACTAATGAGTTTTGATGTTAAGGAAAGTAAATCATGATCTAAATATTTGAGAATACTTAACTTGTTAAAATAAGTCATAAATAAGACTCACCATAAATAAATTTTAAACTTATTTTTTTCAATAAATCCAAATTCATATCTGAAATCATACTCATAAACTTCCCATTATCATGAGATTATTTGAGAAATTGATTATATAACTTTCTATAACACCCCAAAATGATAAAGGGTTAAATGACCAAATGATATGAATCATGTCAACAAGGATAAAATTTATTTTTAGGAGTCCACCTAATTAGAACTCTACAGTTAAACTTTCTTGGCATGGAGTAGTGACCAGGATGGGTGCACTTCTTGGATGTTTCCCTGGGTGTGTGTGAGTGAGAAAAAAGCACACTGGAAAAGACATGTGTTGTCTTATGGAAACTATAATTAGTTAGATTACCCATTCAAGCACATGGGTGGGGCCTAGGGTGGGGACCACGTGTCTATGGGGAACAGGTGGTACCTTGTGGGCCATGACTCGATGACCATGTTACGACGGGGTGTCTATGCTGTCACCGAGACCCAATTGTTGCATTTGGTATCAGAGGAGGAATCTAGCATTAAGTGTGGTGCACTACCTGGGTTGACATATAGGACCAACAATGAGGATGTTGTGCTATTAGGGGGGGGGGTGAATATTACACCTGAGAATGACAAATGGTTAAATAACTAAATGATATTACTTGTGTTAAAATGGTGAACCTTTCTTTTTGAGAGCCTAGAAAATTCAAACTCCATAGTTAAGTGATCTTGGTATAGAGTAGAGATCAGGATGGGTAACCTTCTAGGACGTTTCTCAGGGTGTGTGTGAGGACAAAGCACACTAGAAAAGACATGTGTTGGCATGTTGGGACCATGTGTCTGTGGTGAAACTGGTGGTACCTAGTGGGCTAGGACCTGATGACCATGTTATGATGTAGTGTTTGTGCTGTCACCAGGACCCAGTTGTTTCATTTTGTATTTTTGGAGGAACTAAGCCTTAAGTGCGGTGCGCTTCCTGGGTTGAGATGTAGTGCTCACAGTGAGGGCGTTGTGCTCTAAGGGGAGGGGGGATGTAACAACCCAGAATGATAAAGGGTTAAATGACTACAAGATATGACTCATGTCAACAAGGTATACCTTACTTTTTGGGATCCTACCTGATTAGAGCTCCATAGTTAAGCGCGATTGGCATGGAGTAGTGAATAGGATGGGTGACCTTCTGGGAAGTTTTCCAGGGTGTGTGTGAGTGAGGAAAAAGAGCATTGGAAGGTACATGTGTTGGCCTGTGGGGAATGCCATTAGTCAGATGACCTGTTCAAGCACGCGAGAGGGCCCCAAGGTGGGGACCACATGTCTGTGGGGCAACTGGTGGTACCTGGTAGTCTAGGACCTAACGACCATGTTTATGTGGGGTGTCTGTGCGGTCACCGGGACCCAATTGTTACACATTCAAATTGAATTATATTTCAGGGAATTCCCTTTTATATGTGTTTAAACCATGTAAAAGTTGAACATTTATAGGTATTACATCCATCATATTTGTCTTGATTTAAAGTTTCTTTGTAAAAATATGTGTTTTAAAATTGTATGATCTGCAAACATATTGAATTTCTCAGAAAATAGATAATGAAACCATGTCTTCAAAGCATGGACTACCATAACCAATTCCAAATCTTTGTAAAAATATGTGTTTTAAAATTTTATGATCTACGAACATAGTGAATTTCTCACCAAATAGAGAATGAAACCATGTCTTCAAATCATGGACTACCATAACCAATTCCAAATCGTGGGATGGATAATTATTCTAATGAATTTGAAAAAAACATGATCCATAAGAAACCACATAATATCCTTTCATGAGAAAAATTTGTTTCTAGATCAAGATGCATCATAAAAAACCACATAACCCTTCCATGATTTTAGAAAAATAATAATTGGTGAGGAAGTGATCCTTGATTTAATATCCAAAAAATAATGTTGACAATACTTACTATAATGTAATGGGGTTCACTTTCTCATGAGCATGGTCATCAGATATGCGAGTCATGAGATGTCTTGAACAAAGTGATGAATGTGACTTGATAATCCCAAAAAGAGGTGTATCTCAAAGATGTTTTTAGTGGTTTACAAGGGAAAGAATCTATGTTTTCAAATTATACAAATATTTCTCTTTCAAAAATGACATGAACAATGGGGCTATAAGATATACCTCATGTCAACAAGGTGAACCTTCCTTTTAGTGAGTCTAACTAATTAGAACTCCATAGTTAGGCACGCTTGGCCAAGAGTAGTGATCAGGATGGGTGACCTTCTTGGAAGTTTCCCTGTGTGTGTGTGAGGAAAAAGCACACTGAAAAGAACATGTGTTGGCCTATGGGGACCACGTGTCTGTAAGTAAACTGGTGGTACATGGTAAGCTAGGAACCGACGACCATGTTATGGTTCGGTATCTGTGATATCACTGGGACCTAGCGGTTACATTTGGTATCAGAGGAGGAACCCAGGCATAAGTGAGGTGCACTACTTGGGTTGAGATGTAAGGCCCACAATGAGGATGTCTTTCTCTAATGGGGGGGGGGGGGTTAATATAACACCCCAGAATGATAAAGGGTTAAACGAATAAATGATATGACTCATGTCAACAAGGTACACCTTCTTTTTTGGGAGCCTACCTGATTATAACTCAATATTTAAGCATGTTTGGAATGGAGTAGTGATCAGAATGGGTGACCTTTTAGGAAGTTTCCCAGGGTATGTGTGAGTGAGGGAAAAACACATTGGAAAGGACATGTGTTGGACTGTGGGAAATTTCATTAGTTAGATGACCTATTTAGGAATGTGGGAGGGCCCGAGGGTGGGGACCACATGTCTGTAGGGAAACTGGTGATAGCTGGTGGGCCAGGACTGGACAACCATGTTATGTTGGGGTGTCTGTGCTGTCACCGGGACCCAGTTGTTACACTTTCAGATCAAATCATATTCCATGACCCAATTTTTACACTTTCAGATCAAATCATATTCCATGGAATTCCCCATTTACATGTGTATAAACCAAGGTAAATTCGAACATCTATAGGTATTACATCCATCATATTTTTCTCGATTTAAAATTTCTTTGTGAAAATCTGTGTTTTAAAATATTATGATCTGCAAACATAGTGAATTTATCACCAAATAGATAACGACACAATTTCTTCAAAGCATAGACTACTATAACCAATTCAAAATCTTTGACTGGATAATTATTTTAATGAATCGGAAACAGTCATGATTCATAAGCAACCACATGATCTCATTTCAATAGAAAAAGTCGTGTCTAGACCAAGATGCATCATAAAAACCACATAACCCTTCCTGAGTTTTAGAAAAATCATAATGGGTGAGGAAGTGATCCCTGATTTAATATCCAAAAAGGGCTATTAACAATCCTCACTCTAATGTAATAGATTTCACTTTCTCATGAGCATGGTCATTACATATGTGATTCATGAGAAGTCTTGAACAATGTTATGATAGTAACATGATAATCCCAAAAAGATGTGTATCTCAAAAGTTTTTTTTAGTGGGTTGCAAGGGACAAAAACTTCTATGTTTTCAAAGTCTACTGATATTCCTATTTCAAAAATGACATGAACTATGAGGTGAACTATTTATATATATAACATACATTAAGATAATTTTTTATATAATTGGTACTCTCAAAAATTTCCCAACACAAGATCTAAATGTTATTCATATTCTTTATGAGTTTTATAATACACCATAGTTTCATAAAAAATCAACAATCAAATAGTCTAAGTTCCATTAAAAGAAAAAATTCATCAATTACATAAAAACAACTGGTTCATCTGTAAGACCAAATTCTATGAACATATTTTAATAATGACTATAATGAATCTTGAAATCTAAATTTTAAATATCCTCTTTAAGAAATTATATTTGTTAATACCATAAGCATAGATCAATTTTGGAGAACCAATGGGATACCTTCAATTGATCAAAAAGTCCATTAATCAAAGGTAGTTGATATCTATTATTTATTATAATCTGGTTAATGTTATGATAATAAACACAAATTCATAATGAACCTCCTTCATTCTTGAAAATAAAAATTGGAACATCTCAAGGTGATCTACTCGGTCTTATAAACACTTTACTTTCCAATTATTCCAATTATATATTAAACTCCTCCAATTATATTGGTCCCATTATATATGATGAAAGTGAAAAAATTATTTATCCCTAGATGGAGATAAACTAAAATTTCCACTTCTATTTCATGTGTAAAACTAGTGAAAACATCGTGAGAAAATTTAGGATACTGATCAATCAATTCCCATCATCAAGTTGAAGACATCCATATAAAAAATAAAAAAGTCACAATCAAACTGGACACCAATGATTATTATAGAACATTCTACACATTTGAATCTTTTATACACTTAATGCTTGAGAGGTGTTTGGAAACACATTATTAGGCCCAATTTGTGTTTTGGTTTTATATTTTGTTAATAGATCTATATATTTCTTTTGTTTGGGAAAGAAAGAATATTGAGAAGATGATTTTTGGAAATCCAGATTGTAAAAAGTTTTCAATTGGATCTAGAATATTTTTCCGAGTTAATATGGTCGATCAAATTGTGATAAAAAGTCAAAACATGGTGATGAAAATTCATAAGTTGGTGGAAATAAAATTCACAATAGTAATAAAGGGTTTTTCGTTGAATGGTTTTTCTTCATAAGTGGAAAAGGAAATTGCCTCACTTTTTTTGGTGAAATTCGGACTGACCATCATATTTAGAGAATCAGATTCAAAATTCTTGAAAATTATATCAAATTCAAGAGAAGTTGGCTAAAAGAAAAGGTTCATTCGATTCACATTGAATCTGGTATGAAAGGATTGATCATAATGGTCGAGAATCTTAGTCTCTATGACAATGATATAAATGTGATGACACTTTTCTAATCTTGGAGTTCTCATAAATCACAAGTATTTGGAAAAATTATGATCCAAGCTTGATGAAAGAAAGGGGACTGAAAGAGATGTTTTCAATCATATTCAAGTTGATTGTATCTTTATGGAAAGAGAAAAGATTATAGATATTGTAATTATCATGACCATAATCATGTGAATCATATTCATATTTATCGTATTCATGTCATTTTAATTATGGAAAATTGTATTTAGGATGAGATGGAAAAAAACCGTTTGCTGGAGTTTTGGGATGTTGCAATAAATTCCATTGTAATATTGATGATGCTAAAGTTATTCTCAATTGTATTCAAAATCATGAAGGAAATCATGATACAAGAATAATTATGGATTTGAAGAAAGTTTTTAAAGTTTATGTTATTGAAACTGGTCCATAAAATTTGGTGTGCCATTGTATTCAGGAAGAATGGTTGTCAACAATACTGATGCTTAAGAAATTGAGTTGAAGCCGATGTAAAATGTAACAAAACAGACCGATCAACAATGTAGTCAACCATTTAATATGGTTGAATTTGTTTTCAAAGGTAGAGATTAAATCTTGAAGACTTATAAGATTTGTGAAAAATCTGAGAAACCGAAGGTACTGGTTTTCATTCAAACCGGAATCCGAAATATATAAACCCTTAGTGATTGAAGATAATTAGTTTTTGAAATCAATGATAAACTCTGAATTATTTTCAAATGTTTTTACTTAAATGGATCAGAAGAAAAGATGAAGGAAATAGTTGGATGTGTTGTTTAGGGGGAGCTTGAATTTCAAATAATATGTTTTGATTATTCAATTGGTACAGAGAATCATAATGAAGAATTGGAATAGAGTTTTAGAAAAAGATGAAAGACATCTATTTATCCATACATTTATGTTTATCTTCTTCAGAGAATTGTAATGAAAAAATCAGACTGATCTAATTAGTATGGGAATCAGAATCGAACTAGTGATTTAAAATAAAGCCTAAAGTAGAACCAAATTCTTGAAGAATATTTGAGAAGAATCAAGAAGAGTTTATAAAGTCAGAGATGAACATGAAATTAAAGGAATCCTAAAATTTTGGGGAATTTTGTTGAGTGGGAAACCATTTCATATTCCCTCCAAAACCACTCTTGGGTCACCTATAAAAGGAGAAAGTAACACAGAAATGCTCAGCCAGAGGCAAGCCTCTGGCCATTTATTAATAAAAAAAATCACAACAGGTACAAGAAGTCCATAACAACTATATATCATAGAAATCATACCCATCACCACCCCCTTTAGAGACAATGTCCTCTACTTTATCTATTTCCAACTCTGAGATTTCATAGTGTTTATGAACTTTTGCATATTTCCTTCTAAGATGTAGCTTTTCCAAGTCTAGAAACTCCTTTGAAGATTGCGTAGCCCGGCTTTACCTCCCAACAGAAGATCTAGTGGACACTGTCCTGGGAAGGTAAGAGTAGTCTTTCTTCGTTCTTCACCGTGGTGGGGCTGTCTTAGCACCTTCCTCCGCTTGCACCTTTATCCTTGTACCCCGGACAACATTACTGTAAGAAGGCCATACCACACCACGATTCATTTCCCTATTGCTATCCGAGATATCACCCCATTCTCCCAAAATTTTCACCTCCCGATAACCATCCTTTGAACCAAAAACCTGCTAAACATGATTGTTGACATCAATTATAGTAAGACATTTTGACCGGTCCATCAGTTCCATCACACCTTCCCCGGTTGCAGCATCCAGTGGATCAGCATCAGACCTCAAGAGACTACCATCTTGTCACACATCGACCTCCTTGTCATGTAGAATCTCCTCATTCTCCATTGGATCAACACAAGCCGGCCTTTCTGGCATAGAAGCCTCCACAACCCCAACAACATCACTGCTCACTCCCTGCAAAAGAAATGGATCCTGCTGCTCTCCCACAACTGCAATGCCAACACCCTCCTCCTATGTTCCCAACTCCACTTCCTTCCCATCCACTATATATGCATTTACAAGGCCCAGGTCATGGTTTAAGTGATCAAAAACCAGCTTAACCATCAGATCCCGTGGTTTATGCACTATCTTCTTTATGGAAATCCTCTGCACTGTGTTCTCAAGACCAGACACATCATCCTCAGCCAAAAAGTTAACAAAACCACCCACCTGGATGCCCAACATCTCTTGACCAAATGCTTGCTGGTTAACCCCCGAAGAAGAAGCAACAAAGGGATCGCTCACCATGCCACCTGTCCAAACCACCACCTCCTTTCCAGAAAACCTCCCACTTCCAGATTGAGGCAACGTCAGGGGATGTTTATCAACCCGCACTTCCACTGATTTATCCCTATCTTGACCTCTCAATTCCTTTTTGTTCCAATCTTTAGCCCCATACAATGGAGGCTCGACACCTGGCTATTTCCTTGTGCACTGCGTCTTATTGCACTATCGGTGAGACTGATTCCCATCCGCAACAATCCTCTCCAGCTTCTTCATTTTTCCGTTGGGTTCACCCTGCCTGCAGACAACACTCAAATGACCTAGTTGCTGACAGGAATAACAGTACTCCACCCAATACTCAATGACCACTAGTTTCTTGCACTGGATCTCCTCGCCAGCTTCAATCCACAAAAACTCAACCGGAGACATTGAAACATCCACGTCCACACAAATGTAGGGGTTTACTGAATGACAAACCATAGAAGTACATGAATCAGTGCAAAGGAAACGTCCAACCATATTCCCTAACATACGAAGAATTGCTGGGTTCTGTAAGGGGAGAGGGAGATGATGAAGACTTACCCAGAGAGGAACCATAGTAGAAGCGTGATTCAGATAAAAGTCGGAGCTCCACCGAGAAAGGTGAAATCCGCATCCACCGCACCTCCTGGGAGTAAAGGCCAGAGCGCAAGCAAGATCCTCCGAGGATGGACATCGCACATTCAAATGATTTCTATCCAATAGACTGACAACCTCCCTATCCCTCATCCCCCAAGAATCGAAAATGAACCGGTCAAATTCATCCACTGAAGGTTGCCTGTTTCTGAAACTTGCAACCAATCTGAGATTCAGAAGGAACTCCGCCTCTATAAACTCTAGAGTCGAACGTGAAACCACGGGCGTGCCATAGTGAAGGCCAGGGACCATCAGAGAAAGATTAATTGATGGAAATGATGTTAGAAAATTAGGGTTGGTAAAAGGTGAGAAAGTGCAAGACCGGATCCGAGGATGCCGAGAATCCTCCCCCCTCGTGTCGATAGGCGACGGAGGTGGGAACGCCGCCGATCCCATTAGGGTTATGCCATCAC
This sequence comes from Viscum album, assembly GCA_963277665.1. Classification (NCBI taxonomy): domain Eukaryota; kingdom Viridiplantae; phylum Streptophyta; class Magnoliopsida; order Santalales; family Viscaceae; genus Viscum; species Viscum album. Next base: position 2,055,780,292 of record OY728148.1, read on the forward strand.
CGTCGATCCGTATTGAGCTCTGTTGAATAGGTTTCAATGGATTATAGTGAATGGAGAATATAAATGATTTCAACTTATTCTACTGATCATTATATTCAGTGATCATCATATTCAGTTGTTTATTATATTCCATTTGTCATCGTATTCTTATGGTCATCATATCAATTTGAATAATTAGTTCAGGATTTCTGTAATTGGATTTTTTGACTGAGGGTAATGTGTTCTGAATTGATTCAATCATATTTATACAGATTCTTATCTATCATATTAGGAAATAATATTAGAATATTGGACTTGGAAATCAGATTGGATTCTATATCAAAGTTATCAATGTTCTTACTTGTTTCTTGGTATGAAATTAAAGAATTGTTTTACAAAGAATACATTTGTGTAAATTAGAAAGGAAGCGTATGTAACATGTTTTGTTACAAAAACATTGTGTAACCCTATTTTTTCTAGAGGGTGAACATGCACTATTATATTGTTTATATAGTGATACATGACTGTAAGGGTGTATAATACTCATTATATTCCACATAAATGGGATTGTTTTATAGTAGATTGTGTGGTTTTGGATCACTTCCAAACCACACCAAGGACATAGCTAATTTTATTGAATAATGACCCTCATAAATACTTGTGTTCTTGTGGAAGTGTGTTTTATTTATTTTTAGTAGGTAAATAAATACTTAACAGGAGGTGAAGGTTGTTTTAAATGTAAGGAAATTTAATAGAAAAAGATATCACTGATTCACCCCCCATTGATTCATATATCCTACCTGGGCACTTACAAATGGTATTAGAGGGAGATTTCCCCTTCACTTACTCTTTGCTAAAGTTTTTTTAAGAATAAGTTGTGATGGAATATCTGAAATGTGTGAACAGTAAGGGGATTGAAATATTAAATTATTGGAATTATTATATCTAGAAACGAAGAACATTTCAATATCTTATGTCTCTTGGGTATGATGTTTCAAAAGATACTATAGATCGTTTCTTTACTTGTATTGAGAATGCTCCTCTCACAAATGATGATAAGGAAAACGTTGAAAATGATGAAAAATAGAAGAATTATTTACTATCATCACTTTTTGAAGGTGAGTTTCTAAGAGTAAAAGGAGTTTCCACCACGAAAGGTATATGGGATAAGCTGGATATCATTTATGAAGGCAATACAAAAGTGAAAAAGGAAAAGTTGAAATTTTTTATATTGATGTATAAAGATATGAATATGGGTGAGTAAGAATCGATTGGTGAATTCTTTACTAGGTTTAATGACAATGTTGTCACTATCATTGGACTTGGTGAAAAATTAGAAGATTCTATTATTATTAAAAATATATTGAGAATTCTTCCTGAGAAGTTTCATTCCAAATTTTTTTAATTAGAAGATATAGATACTGATACATTATATTTGTATGATTTTCATAGTAATCTAATCACATATGAGATGATAAGGGAAAAATGTATGAAGGGAAAAAATATGATAGATAAATATCCTTCAAATAAACTAAGAAGGAAAATTCAAAGAAGAATCTTGAAGAAGAAGAAACTGGAGATTCTGATTTCTAAAATTAGTTATTTTAAAATATTTATGAAATTTTATCCTTGTTTTATGAGAATGTGAAAATAGGTATATGAATGTATAATGGGAAACTTCCCATAAAATGTTTTGGATGAAGAGCTATTGGGAATTTCATTTCCAATTTTCCTCAAAGAGGTTATGAATAAGATAGTGATGAAAAAGAATGTGAAGAAGAAGAAAGAAGGATAAATAGATATTAGAAGAATAAGGGTGAAAAAGAAAAATCATATTCCAGGAGAGAAGATAGTAAGTTCTCCAAATCCAAAAGGAGATGTATATTGTATAAGGATGATGGTAGTGAGGAGGTAAAAAATGTGTTGAGATGTTATGTGAAGAATGATATCCTCTATAATACATAATGTAGGATCAAAATAATGAATGATTCATATTTTAGTATCGTATGATTCTCAATATACAAGAGGGGGGTTAATTGTATACTTTAAAAATTATTTCGGAACTTTAAAAGTTGGTTAGAAACCTTTCTATTGTATAATAAGGTTAAACAAAGTAATTCACAAAACCTATAAGTTTTACAAACATACTTGATTCCAGAAATGTGATTCTGAGAATGCAATTTCGGAAAAGATGTTTTGGAAATGAAACATAACAAAAGTTTACAAAGATAAAGATTCTATCTTAAAGCATATCGAATATTACTATATCAGAGTACAAGTGTAAGGAATTATAAGATAGTTATAATTTCCTTAATAATCAAAAATGCTGCGGAAAAATTGAAACAAACAAGTAACAAGTAGTAAATTTTTTAACCTAAAGAGAAGGGTATCCAACAACCTTGGATAAAGGTCCCTTGATTTATACATTCAAGAATGTTTGTCTTACCCACACCAGGGTAAGACCTCGATATGTAAATTGGTGTCTGTCTTGTTATCCCTACAAGCCCTCAACTTCAAGGTAGTCGACACCTCTGTCATCCTCAGCAAGGGAGTCCTCGAGCTTTAAGGTAGTCAGAACCACTGTCTTCTTATACCCGGAAGCCCTCGAATGTACTCAACAACATTCAGAGTCGCATGTAGAAAATCTAAAAAAGGTGTTCATTATGCACTAAGAATGAGAGTATCTCTCTAGAAATCACATCAACAACATGTAATCTCTAGAGTCATAGAACAGTTTCTCAAAATTACAATTTCATTCAAATGAGCTTTTATTTATAGGCACAATCTCAACGGTCGGCTCCCTCCTATAACAGTCATATTTTTCCTTGAATTTTAGAGGGACCTATACACGTGTAAATCAAGAAATGGTTATTTAGTAACTGAATGAATGACATCATTTTATAACCAAAACACGAGTAAAAAAAATATGGTTACTTAAGAAAATTCATTTTTCAGAATATAAGAAAAAATGAATGTTCGTAGTCTAATAAAAAACTATTAGGAGTCTATAATTCAAGGATATTCAGATTATGTGTTCCAATGAATTTGAAATCTAAACTTACAAAAGTTCAGAGCCTGAATTCATAAGAGTTCAGAGTCTGAACTGACAATGTTTGGAGTCTAAATTCATTAGAGTTTAGAGTCTGAATTCAGAGAAATCGGAGACAGAACTCATAAATGTTCAGATTCTGAATTTAAATATCTTGGAGTCAAAACTCATAAATGTTCGGAGCCTAAATTCATAGAACTCAGAGTCAGAACTCATAAATTTTCGGAGTTTGAATTTAGAGAACTTAGAGTTAGAACTCATCAAATTTGGGAGTCTGAATTCATAAGAATTTGGAGTCAGAACTCATAAGAATTTGGAGTCTGAATTCAGAAAACTCGGAGTCAGTACTCATAATATTTCGAAGTTTGAATTCAGAGAACTTAGAGTCAGAACTCATAAGAGTTCAAAGTTTGAATTCAGAGAACTCGGAGTTAGAACTCATAAGAGTTCATAGTTTGAATTCAGAGAACTCGGAACCTGAATTCAAATCCTAAAAACAGAATGCTCTATATCTATGTATTATATGATTCTGAGGTTTTGGATATGAAACCTAATTTTATACTTAGACATAATGAATAATGAAAAACTTGGTAAGAAAAACTTCCTTGGGAAAGGAAACATTTCCTTATGAAAGTAAAACATATGGTAAATGAAATTTGGCTTAAGATAAGGTTTTTGTGATTTTCAAAACTTGAAGAAATGGTAAAGTCATAAGGAAACCTTATTGAATCAAAAATCTCCCCAAACATGAAGGAATGGAAAATTCACAAGGAAACCTTATTGACTCAACAATCACCCCCCTTTTGGAAAGCACAAACATATTTACGAAAAAGAATATAAGGACTTAGAAAATAAAACTTATCTCCCTTAACACACATGGGAAAGGATGAATAAAACTAACTCCCTCTTAGGCTTTGTAACACTAAGGATCATATTATTGATTTCCGGAATGATATTTTTCATTATCTTGAATAAAAAATCATTAAAATGGAAACTCCCCCTTACCTAGGGATATTTCTTCTTTACATAGAATTATTTTCCCTTTCTCCCCCTATGTGATTTTCAAAAAGAAATATAGCGAATGGAAAAGTAAATATGGTGTCTGAAATATTAGTACAAAACATCCAAACAAAGACGAGCAACCAAAATATCATTAAGATTGGAAAATTTTACACATAAAGGAAAATACAACAAAATATAGACATTAAAAACCATCCTTCATTTTCCATGGGCATCAACTTCTTGACAATGGTCTTTAGCTTTTTGAGCTCCTTATGATATTCTTCTTCTCTCTTAAGAAGCTAATCTTGATCCTCTGCTTTCTTCTCTAAATCATTGATTCCATCATCCTGAGCTTTAAGAGCCTCTACCTAAGCCTTCAAGATTTCTTCCTACTTGACAAGCTTTTCTTCTATCTCAATCTGAAGATCTCTTTCTCTCTTCAAGCTTTGAGAGACTGAATACAGTTTCCCATTCAAATCCTTTACCTCTTGAATTCGAGAAATTTTTCCAAGTGTCAATTTTTCTTCAAAACTATTTGTGAGATCCTTGATCTTAACATCTTCAATGTCAAATTCCTCCTTGACTCTATCTTCGAACTCATCAAGATCACTCAAATATTCAACTGCCTTTTTGACCAGCTAACCATTTTCTTACAAGACCTTTTGTGGGCATCATAGTTAATGTTTTTTTTCAAATCAGCCTCAAGCTTTACACACATATCCATCACCATGGATACTGAATCTGATTTATGGTTCAATGTGTGTTGAATCAGCTAACATCTCGAGTCAATGCTTGGAAAAATAGAAATGGTCCAAACAAGATTTTTCAATGACTGAACAATGAAATTGTGTCCAAGGGATGGTGATTATGAATTTGAAAATTTTCATTGTGAGGGATCTTTCTACTACTTAGAAAGTTTCCTCTTTGAAGATCCAACAGCTTCCTTCTTCTTCACAAAACATTACTAGGTGTATCAATAACCTCCAGTTTTCCCTTATCAGTTTTCATAATGGCTTCCTCATCTAGAGTTTTATGTTTACTGTCAAACAACTAAACATTTTTATCTTCATCTAAATCAACTTTCGCATCTCTTGCCTCAACATCCTCAGGATAAATGAAGTCATGATTATAACTTTCTTCCTCAAAGAGCTTATTCACTTATTTTTCATCCTTGTCAACTTCTCATTTTACATCTTCTCTAGGTATAGCCAACTATGAAGATTATGCTTCAGAAGTTTTGATTGAGAGCTTCTTGGATGGGATTTATTTCTCTTGGAAATCTAATAATTTTTTAATCAAATATTCGGTGTCACCACTACTCCCTTATTCTTCAACTCCTTTGACAGCTTCTTTTTCTTCAAAAATATTTTCTTGAATTTTTTCCGGAGTCACGAATTTCTTTCCCAGAGTTTCAGGTAATGCTTCTACCAAAAAGGATTTCGATATTGGGATATTCTCTGATGCTTTCTCAGTATTCCTCAGAAGGGATTGGAATATATCTGATTCATTCATCTTCTTATTTAACTTCTTTTCTTTAGCTTGATTTTCAATCTCATCAGTTGTATTCTCTTTTAAGTCTTTGGCTTCAGCAGGATCCAAACCAAAACATGGCTCCTTGCGTTCTTATTTTTCTTATCTTCCCTCCCCTTTACTACAACCTCATCAGGATATGCATTTTGCTTCTTAGGTTTTGGAGGTACTGATTGAGCTTCCTTAGCTTTTGGGATTTTTTATTCCTCTTCTACTTCCTTTAACTTTATCTTCTTTCCAACCTTTTTTTAATGGTTCAACCATTTCTTGATTCTTCAGAATAGCTTCAGCTTCTTGTTCTGGTAAGTCATAAAATTCTCTTGAGTCTACAGAAAAACCAATGTTCATCCTCTTCAGGGTATCATCACTGACTAACATGACTTTTCAATTCCTGACTTTGATCTACAAGGAATTTTAAAAGATTCTCAGAACTAAACAATTAACTTGGAAAAAATGGTTAGATACATGATTATCTAAGCCTTCAAGTTTCCATTCTTAATATTCTCAGTCGTAATGAGAATATGCTTAACCAAATTTAACTTTCTTTGGTTCACCAACAAATCTATGATATACATGTCACTCTTCTTCATGTTATGTTTTTCACCATTTCTCAGAATGATGAATCCTTGAACCCATAATTTGATAATCTGATAAGTTTTATACAAGTGGGTGATCATCAGAGTCTTTACATCAGAGAGTCCAAGAAATTCCATATCCTTCTAATTAACAAAACATCCTTTTACGTCTTGAAACATATGAGAACAGAACTCTGCTCTCCCTTCTTATGAAATACAAATCAAACTAGCTACATTAGTATATGAAAGAGAATAAGTCTTTCCATATCTCTTGAACGAAAAATTCCCTCTACATTATTCCTTAAAGAAACTTACTGATTCAAAAAACTCAACAAGCAAATCTGGATACACTAAATCTTGAGACCCTGGATTCGATACAGAAATGATCTCCCATCGGTTCAGCTTAATGTTTTTTGAGATAATCAAATCATAATTGATGAAGAAGTTTGGATGCACCAACCATTCTATGTAGACCTGCCACTCTGAGATTGGCTTGATAGTAGACAAATCTTTCTAAGAGGATTCTTCTACAGAAATTCAGAATTGAGGAACCCCTGAAAATCCAAAATGAGCATATGTTGAAGGTCAGAACTTCAACACACGAGAGCTTGAGATTCGATATGGGACAACTATCAGGAGATCCTTTATATTGACTTTTGATGTAATTGTTCATCTTCCAAAAACAATCCAATGGTTGAAAATCATTCTGATCAGATCTGATAGTTGAAAAGATAGCTGCAAGGAAAACTTGGATCCAGTCTTTTGATTTATTTAATAAAAACATTCGGATTTAAGGAAAAGATAATCTAAAAAATTAAAGAACAAGAGAAACAACCAGCAAGTAAAGTATGATTATGAAAACTCGGGAATGGAAACATAACATTCAAAATTCTAGGTAGATTATTTGTATTGAGAAAAATAAATCTACTTGAAGAACATTAGATTTAGAATATTGGATTACGAAAAATAAATTTAAAAACAAAAAACTCCATTACGAAAATTTTGAGATTGAAAATCTTCATTACGAAAATTTTAAGTAAGAAAATATTCATTACGAAAATTTTAAGACTACTCAAAATTTGAGACTATGAAAATTTTAGACAACAAAAAGTATTAGACTACAAAAAGTTTTACAATACCAATATTTCATTACAGAAAATTTAGAAAATCATACTATGAAAATTTTCATTATGAATGATTTGAAAAATTTGAGTACAAAAATTTCCATTCTGAATGATTTGAAAAAAATTTCTACGAAATGTTCCTTACGAATGATTTGAGAAATATGACTAAAAAAACATCATTATGAATGATTTGAAAAAATATGACTATAATAACTTCATTAAGAAATATTTGAAAAAATCTGACTACGAAAATTTTCACGAAGAAAGATTTGAAAAACTTACTTATGAAAAATTTTGTTCTAACTAACAAGAAAATGTACTCCCCCCTATGAAAAAGAGTTTATTACTGTAAAGAGATTGGTTTTGATAGAAAGTTAACATGAAATATTACCTTATGGTTATCATTCCCAACTTCTGTTTAACATATTCAAATCTATTGTAGGGCAAATATTTTTTGAAAATATCAGTAACTTGATATTGTGTTCCTATAAATTGAATAATGATATCCCATTTTTGTGTGTGATCCCTAAGAATGTGATGCCTAATATCTATGTGTTTTGCATGAGGGTGACATGCAGGGTTTTTTTTAATGCAATGACACTAGTATTATGACACAAAATTTGGGTTTTGGAAAAACCCATACCATAGTCTGTGAGAGTGTGTTGCATCCACAACACTTGAGCACAACAACTTCCAACTGCTATATATTCAGCTTCAATAGTGGAAAGTTCTACAGAGTGTTTCTTCTTGCATTAACAAGAAACTAAATAGTCTCCTAAGAAATGATAAGTTCTATATGTACTTTATTTATCCATTCTACATCCACCAGAGTCAGCATCTGGAAAACTCTTTAAACTAAAATCATTTCCAGAAGTATAAAAGAGTCCTAAATCCATGGATCACTTTAAGTAGTAAAAAATCATTTTCACTGCCTTGAAATGAATTTTCTTAGGATTGGATTGATATTTTTCACATAAGCAAACCGAAAACATTATGTCTGGATGACTAGCTGTTATGTAAAATCAGCTTCGAATCATACCTATGAAAGATGTTTGATCAACTGGTTTTCCAGCTTCATCAAGATCAAGTGTGTTTGAGGTACCAATGGGAGTAATTATACTTTTAGTGTTTTCATATCCATACTTTTTAAGAATATCGTTAATATACATATGATGGGATATATATATTCCTTCTCGTTTTTGAGAATGTTGAAATCCAAGGAAAAATGTAAACTCACCCAACATACTCATTTCAAACTCAGATTTCATTATATCTGCAAAGTAATCAGTTAAAGATTGGTGAGTTGAACCAAATATAATGTCATCAACATAAATTTGAACAATCAAAAAATTTTCTTATATTTCTTTGAAAAAAGGGTTGGATCTTCATTTCCCTTAACATAATTATTTTGAAGAAAAAATACTATAAGTCTATAATACCAAGATCAAAATGCTTTCTTAAGTCCATACAAAGATTTGGTAAGTCTAAAAACATGTTCACGAAGTTTTTTATCTTCAAAACCAGGATTTTGTTCAACAAAAACTTCCTCTTGTACAACACCATTAAGGAAAGCACATTTAACATCCATTTGAAAATGTTTGAAGTTGAATAATGCTTCAAAGGAAAGTATAATACGAATAGATTCAAGTCTAGAAACTGGATCATAGGTTTCTTCATATTCTATTACTTCTTGTTGATTATAGACTTTAGCAACCAATCTAGCTTTATTTCTTACTATGATTCCATTTTCATCACATTTATTTATGAAAACCCATTTTACTCAAATTACATGATGTTTTCTTAGGTCTTTCAACCAATGTCTAGAGTTTGTTCATTTTGAATTCATTTAGTTCATCTTACATATCTTTTATCCAATCATCATCACTTAAAGCTTCATCAATGGTTTTTTGTTCTAATTTGGAAAGGAATTCTAGATGTTCTACTTCATTCCTTAATGAACTTCTAGTCCTTATAGGTTGATTTACACCACCAATGATACTATCACTGGGATGATTCTTTAGAGACAAATGATTTGGGTTTTGTAAAACTTGTTCATCAACATAGGGTAGGAAATCTTCTAGGGTAAATTCTTAAGAAAAATCATCTTGGACATTTTCCTTATAAAAAGGATCTTATAACAAAGATTGATACTATGTTTTTGAAAACTCATCTGAAGATGTAGTTTGGGGTTGTTTTAAAATGAAGGGATCAATTTCATTAAATTTGACATGTACTATTTCTTCAACAACACAAGTTTTTTTTATTGAAAACTCTATAAGCCTTCAAAGTTGTGGAGTAGCCTAATAAAATTCATTTATCATATTTTGGTGCGAATTTGTGTAAGTTATCTTTAGTATTCAAAATGAATAACTTGTAACCAAAAACCTTGAAGTAGGAATGTCTAGGATTTATACCATTCCATAACTCATAAGGAGTTTTATTAAGAAAAGTTCTAATCAAAACTCAATTTATAGTAAAACAAGAAGTACTTATAGCTTCATCCCAAAAATTTTTGAATATAGAATATCCACTTAACATGGTTCTTGTTATCTCTTGAAGATTTCTATTTATTCTTTCAACAATACCATTTTGTTGAGGTTTTCTTGGTGATGAGAAGTTATTAGTAATGCCTTCTTTTCTACAAGAGGTTTCAAAATCAGAATTTTGAAATTCTCCTCCATGATCACTATGAATAATTATCAAAGGTAGGTTTTTCTCATTTTTAACTTTTTCTCTAAAACTTTTGAAATAAGAAAAAGCTTCATATTTCTTTGCAAGAAAATAGACCCATGTAAATCTAGTGTAATCATCAACTAAGACAAATACATAATATTTGCCTCAAATGCTTCCTGTTTGTGTTGGTCCAAAAGATCCATATACACCAACTATAATCCATTAGTGTTTGAGACTTCAACGACTAATTTAAAATATGATTTATTTTGCTTTCCATATTGACAAGGATAAAGTTTTTTTAATAATCAAATCAAAGCTCCGATAGATCCTTAACTAGACTTTTCATAGATATTTTTCATAGGTTCCTAAGGTTACAATGACCTAACCTTCTATGCCATAACTAAGAAAGATCTTCCATTGCACTAAGGCAAGGTAGGTCTTAGATCCTAAGTTCTTCTATGTTTAGTGTGTAATCATTCTATTGCCTATTGGCAAAAAGAATAAACTCTTCCTTGGAATTGTGTACTATGCACTTGTCATTCCTAAATTTCACAAGGTAACCTTAATCACATAATTGACTTATGCTAATGAGGTTGTCCTTAAGATCCTTAAAAAAATTATACATTTGAAATCAAAGTTTTTTTCATGAAGAAAGATGTTACCTATACCAAAAATTTCTCCCTTAGAATTATCTCCAAAAGTTTCTTTTCCTCCTTTCATCTTGATAATCTTTTCAAATTAGTTTTTATTACCAGTCATGTGTCGGGAACATACACTATCCATGTACTAAGTATTGATGTTGGTACTTTACTTATTTTTATGAAAATAAGAATGTTATACTTTCGGAATCCAAACATTCTTGGTTCCAGAAATTTCAGAAAGAAAAATATTAGGCACCCACATTTTCTTAAAAAAATAGGCTTTATGAAATCCAAAAGACTGAGTTCTGTTTAGGTAACAATTTCTTACCCAATTCCCACCACACTGACACTTAGTGCAGAGTAGAGCACTTTGAGGAACAAAATAATTGTTACTAAAAATAGGCTTAGAACTAGTATAACCAAAACCAGAACTATTATTTAGAGTTCGGATTTGAGAATACATTTTATCAAAATTTTCCTTACCTAAGGTAAAGTTTTACAAACACTTCTTCAAGGAAAATATTCCCGATTTTAGTTTGATAACTAAGTTCTTATCTTCCAAAACATTAGCTTTAGAACTAGAGTTAGGATCAAAAATTTTTTTCATAGAAATTATTTTTTCTAGATCCTTAGAATGTTTATCCTTCTCATAATTTACTTCCTCGAGGTTTTTTTGAAATACTTTCAAAATAAAAAATTTTCTTATCACGATATTTAGAAAGATTTGATATTTCCTTAGTAAGAAAATTATTTCTAGAATTTTCTTTATCAGGATTTTTCTTGAGTTTTGAATTCTCATTCTCAAGAATCTTAGCAAACCTAGAAACTTATTCATAGGTCGGTAATGTATTATCTTCATCATAAGAAGATTATTCATCCGAAGATTTATAATATTTACTACAACTATAGTTAGAATTTGAAGATACATTGGTCATGGATTCAAAATTGTGTACCTTAGCCATTAAGAAATGATTTTCAATAGGTAGTCTGTCTATTTGACCAATATTCTTCTGTCTAGAAGATTTATACTCTGATGATTCATCTGAAGTGTCTCCACCACTGGCACTCTAGGTTTCACTAGCTTTTAGAACTTTCTTATCTCTTGAATTGTAGTACTTATTACTGTTTCTCTCATAATTCTTCTCCTTTCTTTCCATTATCTTAAAAATAGGACAATTAGGTCTTATATTTCTAGCTCTTCTGTACTCATAACATGTGGCTTCTGAATATTTCTTATCTTTCCTTTATTTCGTCTTGTATCTAGATTGAAAATTCTTCTGTCCAACAATCTTGATCTTCATTCAAGCAAGATTGGCTAGTTAATTTTTTGAATATTCACTTCCACTAATTCGTATTGAATAAAAATCTTATTAGACTTAGATCTAGTAACTCTCTCAGGAGTATTGGATTTCATATGATTTGAAGTTATAGTAAAAGAAACACTTCCATTCCCATTCTTCTTTTTAATATTATCATCACATATCTTCATTCTATTCTCGTGTTGATGAAGAGTTCCAAGAAGTTCATCAAGAGAAATCTGAGTAACCTTTATATTCTCATCTATAGCTGTTCTCTTTGATTCCCACTCATTGGGCATGATGTATATGATTTTATCCACAAGGGATTCATCATTTAATCCTTTCTGACCCAATGATTGCAAACTATTAACAATAGTCATGAATCTCTGTTGCACCTTACACATGGGTTCTCTATAAGGAAAGAAAAAACCATGATATTCAGCTCTGAGCATGGATCTTCTAGTTTCAATAACATTGGAAGTTCCAAAGTGAGTAACTTCAAGTTTCTTCCATATACAATTTTCTGCTTCACAAGATGAAATTTGGATATATATATTTCTAGTAAAGGAACAAAGCAATGTATTGTGTACCTTATAATTCAGTTGATATTAATTATTTTCTTAATTGGTGAAAGTACACACTTTCTAGTCATGGATTTTATATCCTCTAGTAAGCATAAAAAAATTGTATAGTCTAGTATTGATAATGAATATCTTCATATGATCTCTCCAATATTCGTAATCATTCCTATCAAAAATAGGCAGTCTAGTTGGATTTAGTTTGTCAATGGAACCAACATTGATTCCTACCATCTTAAAGAAAAACATTCCACACAAACATGTTAGTAATAAAAGTTTGTAAATATCCTAAGAAAGGAAAATAGAACTAGAGTATCTCTAAGAAAAATATGAATCTGAACTTCATGAGTCCGAAAATCTAATTCTAGAAAAATGAAGAAGAATATTTCTCTTCTAAATCTAATCTTGATATTAGTTCAAATTTAACAAATTCCTCTGATACTAATTATTGATATGGTATGTGGAGAATGATATTCTCTATAATACCAATTGTAGGATCAAAATAATGAATGATACAAATTGTAGTAACATATGATGCTCAATATACAAGAGGGGGGGGGGGTGAATTGTATACTTTAAAAAATCTTTAGTAACTTTTAAAGTTGGATAGAGACCTTTATATTTTTTAAGAAGGTTAAAAAAAGTAATTCACAAAACCTCTGAGTTCTAAAAATTCACTTGATTCTAGAAATGGGATTCCAAGAATGCAATTCTGGAAAAGTAGTTCTGGAAATGTAACTTAACAAAAGTTTACAATGATAAAGATTGTACCTTAAAGCTTATAGAATCACACTTTATCATAGTACAAGTGTAAGGAAGTATAAGATAGTTATAATTTCCTCAACAATCAAAAATACAGTGGAAAACATGATACAAACAAGAAACAAGTAGTAAATCTTTTAACCCAAAGAGAAGGGTATCCAAAAACCATTGATAAAGGTCCCTTGATTTATACATTCATGAAATTCTGTCTTACCCACACCATGGTAATCCCTCGATACAAAAATTGGTGTATGTCTTGCTATCCCTGCAAGACTTTAACATCAAGATAGAAACCACCTTTATCTTCCTCAGCAAGGAAGTCCTCCAGCTTTAAGTTAGTTGGCACCTCTGTCTTCCTATCCATGGAATCCCTCGAATGTACTCAGCAACATTCGGAGTCGTACGAAGAAAATATGAACAAGGTGTTCAGTACGCACTAGGCATGAGAGTATCTCCCTAGAAATCAGTTCAAAATATATAATCTCTAGAGTCATATAACAGTTTCTCAAAGTTGTGATCTCTTTCAAATGAGCTCCTATTTATAGGAACAATCTCAACGGTCGGATCCCTCCTCCAACAGTCATATTTTTGCTTGAATTTTAGAGGGTCTTGTACATGTGTCACTCAAACAATGGTTATTTAGTAACTGAATGCACGACATTGTTTTACAACCAAAACATGAGTTAAAAAAATATGCTTACTTAAGCAATTTAATTTTTCTGAATATAAGAAAAAATGAATTTTCAGAGTCTAATAAAAAACTATTCGGAGTCTATAATACCAGGATATTCAGATTTCATTTTCCAAGGATTTTAGAATCTGAACTTACAAAAGTTCAGAGTATGAATTCATAAGAGTTCGGAGTCTGAACATACAGTGTTCGGAGTCTGAATTTAGAGAACTCAGAGTCAGAACTCATAAAAGTTCAGAGTCTGAATTCAGAGAACTCAGAGTCAAAACTCACAAAAGATCGGAGTCTGAATTCAGAGAACTCGGAGACAAAACTCATAAGATTTTAGAGTCTGAATTCAGAGAACTCGGAGTCAAAAGTCATAAAATGTTGGAGTCTAAAATCATAATAATTCAGAGTTATAACTCATAAGAGTTTGGAGTCTGAATTCAGAGAACTCAGAGTCAGAACTCATAAGATTTCGGAGTTTGAATTCAGAGAACTCGGAGTTAGAACTCATAAGTGTTCAGAGTCTAATTTCAGAGAACTCGCAGTCAGAACTCATAAGAGTTCGGAGTCTAAATTCAGAGAACTCGAAACCTGAATTCGGATCCAGAAAACAGAATTCTCTATATCTAAGTATTATATGGCTCCGAGGTTTTGGATATGAAACCTAATTTTATATATATAAATAATTGATATTGAAAAACATCGTAAAGATAAATTTCCATGGGAAAGGAAACTTTTCCTAATGAAAGTAAAACATAGGGTAAATTAAATTTTCCATAAGATAAAGTGTTTGTGATTTTCAAAACATGAAGAAATGGTAATGTCATAAGGAAACCTTTTTTACTCAACAATCTCCCCAAACATGATGGAATAGAAAATTCATAAGGAAACCATATTGACTCCACAAAATTTTTCTGAAGAGATCACATTTATTGCAATTGTTAATGAGTAATGTATTTATAGTAGTGAATATATTTTTTCTTAAGAATAATAAAGTGAAGATTCATCTAAAATTTCTATTGACTGTTATGGTGGAAATACTTTTATTACAACATCAAATGATGAATAATTCATAAGTAGCAGTTTTGATAATTAAAACACAACTTTAAATTCATTTGAAAGCATAGTTTAAATAATATTTTAGAAATAATAAAAGATATGAAAAAAATGAGACGATGGAAGATGAATGTTCCTTAACAATATGAGAAATATTTTCAGAAAATAAGAACAAGTTACTGGTAGAGATTCATGATTTGAGGAAAACTCTTTAATAAGAAAAGAATCGTAATAATCATATAGAGGTAAAGATGAAGGCCAAAGAAGAAGAGTTGGAACTCATCCAACAAAGAATTTTTAAAGTTGAACAAAAAGGTAAAAGTATCAAATACTATATATCTTAATTTTTTGAATTTTTTGGAAATGTAAAATCTAATAAGGATCAACAAAAGTTACCTTCAAAGGTTGAGAATAATTATGGAATTGTTTCTGAAAAGGCGAATGATGGTAAAGTTATGTATGTGGCCAAGATCCACAAAGTTATAAATTTTGAAGTTTCTGAATACCCTAGGTCTTAAAATGTTTCTATTACTTTAGATTCTAAAAAGGATAAATGTAAAAGAAGAGTTAGATTCACAATAGAAAGTTCGGTGGTTTAGATAAGAAGGACTTGAAGGTTTCTGAGAAACATATTTACAATTCCGGTCAGTATGGAAGTTTCATAGCCAAATACTCTTTCTATGGATACTGCTAGTATGGTGGTGGATTCAAACACAAATAAAATATGTGATGGTTCAATATAAAACATTACTATTATTACACTATTTATTGAAGACAATTTTTGAGGGGGAGTCAATCCTCTCAAAAGAAGAATTATAAGAAGAATGTTCAAAAGAAACCTGAAAAGGTTGGTGTGAAAGTTAAAAATAGGTTCCAATCTCCGAAAAATACTTGTGAAATATGTGAACAATCGAAACATCTTGTAAAAGGATGTATTAATTTTTTACCAACATAAAAAATGTTTTTTTACAATTCCCAGAAGCTGAATGTTTTAGAAGTTAAGAAAAATAGATCTATTGAGTTTGAAAAGAAAGAGTGATTAGTTATATAGATAGAACATGTTGATTTGTCTAGGAAGTTATAGGAAGTAGAAAATATTTAAAAGAAGATGGTAAGAAACAAACATATAAATATATAAGAAATTTTGAAAAAAGGTATCAATAGATTATTGATATGAGAAAAAACGGAATGATATCAAAAGTTGTTCAACTATCTTTCCAAAACAAAATACATGCTTAGAAAAAATGTAACAAACTAATTATAAAAAATATGATAATAATGAAGAAGAAAGGTCGACATCATCATCAGAAAAATTTACAAATGATAAAAATGTTTTTATAAGATCTGAGAAGGATGAAAATAAGGAAGAAAACATGTCCAATCCAAAAATCAAGAAATAGAATAAAAATTCAAGACTGAGAGAGGTCTCTCAGTCTGATTTTTGTTTTTAAGAAACAATCTAGGTTCCTCCTTATTCCCAAAATCTTTTTATATTTTTACTAATTTTTAGGGAATTAATGTAGTGGAAATAATGAATATGGAATTGATGAGTCTCTTACTATTACTGAAAAATAAAATAACTAGTTATATAAAATATGAGGTTTTGAAAAGTTGTGTTTTTATACACCTGAACATTATGATATGTTTTTTGAGATGACTACAATATACTTTTATCTTAAATAATTTTTTTTATTATTTCACCAAAAATGATAATTTTAAAGGAAACATGTTAAGGTATTACCTTAAAGTTGTGTCATGGATAATATTGATAATCTAGCTTATACACTCCAATTTTCTAAAATGAATTCTCCCATATAGACTTAGAGTTATTTAGTTAAAGTATCCTTTTTAACAAAAACATGTGATACTTATGTTTTCCAGAATATGAGTTTCACATTTTTTAGATGAAATGTTCCAACCCCTAGAAATGAGAACTTTTTCCCATAAGGAAGAAACATTTTATGATGGCCCCTTTGAATTTGATTGTCAATAAAGTGAATCGATAAGAGAAAGGGGGAGATAAAATAAATATGGAATCATGAAAGTAATGGAGAGAAGAAAAAGTTATTAATGAAAATATTACCCCTTATTTTTTTAAAGTGGTTGAAATGGTTGAAGTGAGTGTTGGCAACAAACACAAACGGGGATATTTTTAGGACCATGTTGTGCATTGGTTTTATTTGTTATCAATAGATCTGTATGATTCTTATTTTTAAGAAATAAAGTATATTGAGAAAATTATGGATGAAAATACAAGTTATAAAAAAGTTTTTAATCAGATCTATAAAATTTTTTGCAGTCAATATGATCAATCAAATTGTGATAAAAATTTAAATCTAGTGATAAAAAGTCAGAATACAGTAGAAATATGATTTACCATTATAATAAGGTAGGGGTTTGTTAATGAAATATTTTTCTTTCAAATAGGAAAAGTAAATAACCTCAGTTTTTTTCTGAAATTCAGACAGACCATCATATTCGTAGAATTAGATTCACAATTCTTTAAAAGTCCATAATATTCAAGATATATTGGATGGATGAAAAGTTTCATACGATTCACATTGAATTCAGTATAAAATGATTAATCATAATGGTGGAGAATCAGATTCAATATGACTATGATATAAATGTGATGATGCTTTGCTGATCTTGGAGTTCTTATAAATCACAAGTATTTTGAAAAAATTGTGATCCAAGCTTTATGAAATAAAGGGGGTGTGAAATTAATGCTTTCAATCATATTTAGATTGATTTTATCTACATATAAAGAGAAAAGATACTAGAGATCTTATAAATCTTCATCATAATCTTGTTTTTCCTAATCATAATGATCATATTCATGTCTATTTTATTCAGTTCAGTTGAATTATGGACAATTATATTCAGGCTGAGTTGGAAAGAAAACCAGTTGCTGGAGTTTTGGTAAGTTGCAATAATTTCCATTGTAAGACCGACGATGCCAAATATATTCTAAAATGTATTCAAAATCATGAAGTAAATCATGAAATAAACAAAATTGTTGTTTTTAATGAAGTTATTGAAGTTGAAGCTACTGAAATTGTCCATCATTTTCAGTGTACCATCGTATCAAAGAAGAATGGTTTTCAACAAGACGAATGGTAAATGAATTGAGTTGAAGCCGATGAAAAATAAAATTCTTTATAGAAGTAAATAATGTAGTCTATCATTTAATATGGTTGAATGTGTTGTCAAATATAGAGCTCGAATCTTGAAGACTTTGAAGATTTTTGGAAAATGTTAGAAACTGGATGTATTAGTTTTTATTCAGAAAAAATCCAAAAGATATAGACCCTCAGTGATTAAATATGATTATATTTAGAAAATAAGGATGATCTATGATTTATTTTTTTTAAATTGATCAATTGGATCAAAAGAAGAATTGAAGGAAATATATGAATGTGTTGCCCAGGGAAAAAATGAATATCGAAGAATATGTTTTGATTATTCACCTAGTATAGAGCATCATAATGAAGAATCATAACAGAGTTTGAGAAAATGATGACAGTTATATTTTCTTTCTAACATTTATGTTTAACTGCACTGAAGCATCATAATGAGGAAATCGGACTGAGTTAAGTAGTATGAGAATCATAATCAGTCTGGTGATTAAAAATAAAGTCTAAAGGAGAATCAAATTCATGATGAAGATTTGATAAGAATCGTGAAGTGTTGACGAAGTCATAGATGTATTCAAAATTCAAGGAGTCATTAAAATTAATGAATTTTATTGAGTAGGCAACCATTTTAGATTCCCTCCAAAACCACTCTTGGGTCACTTATAAAAGGAAAAAGTACTATGTACTATTTCTGATGGATGTACTATTCAAAGAGGTAGAGATAGAAGATCTACATTTCTTGGGAGAGAAGAGATTTTCCATATTGAGATACGTTAAAGATGCTTCAACAGATTATAGTGAAAAAACAAGATATAATATTGTATTGTATTAATCTAATAATCGTATTTAGTGGTCATTTTATTCATCTAGTTACCATATTCTTCTTATCATCGTATTTTTTTGGTTTTCATATCAAGTTGGATAATTGAATCAGGATTACCATATTGGGATTTCCAGACTAAGGAAGAAAGTGTTTTGAATTGTCTCAATCATATTCATACATATTTATATATATCATATTGGAAAATAATATTGGATGATCAGGCTGGGCAGTCGAATTGAATTTTATATGAAACTCCTCTAAATTCTTACTGGATTTTGGCTAAGAAGTTAAATTTTTTTTTATAAAGAATACATTTGTGGGAATTGAAAAGGAAGAATAGGTAACATGTGTTGTTACATAAACATTGTATTAGCCTATTTGTTCTAGATGGTTTACATGCACTATTGGACTGTTTTCATAGTGATACATGAGTGTAAGGATATATCCTACTTATTGTATTCCATATAAAAGGGATTTTTTTCTAGGGGACTGTATGGTTTTGGGTAATTTCCAAACCACAATAAGGATGTAGTTATTCTTATTGAATAGTGAACCTTATAAATTTGTGTGTTCTTATGGTTGTGTGTTTGATTTATTTTCAGTAGGGAAAGAAATCCTTAATAGGAGGTGAAGGTTGTTTCAAAGGGAAAGAAACATAAAAGAAAAAGATATCCCAAATTCACCCCCTCACTGATAGAACTATCCTACCTAGGAAATTAATCTCGTCACATGAAGTATCATTACAATATGTAACCCCATTTAATCAAAGACATGTGAATAAATAAAATAGTGGGATGTGATATAATGAAAAAGAACTTGTATAAGAGCTGAGTAAAAAATAATGGTAACCTATATAGATAAAGGGATAGATTGATCCCCTGTGATCATCTATTTCTCCCCATATAACTACTTACTCACTCGCATTTGTTCTTTGATTCCTTATTATGATAAAATTTCCTAGGTAGTTGGGGAGTTCTGGGAATCACCATGGTTTGATTGATTCTATGGATGAGAACTATTCTAACATGATTGTCATGTTAAAGAATAGAATGTCCAAGAGAATGAGATGTATTAATAGAAACTAACTATGGAGGGCTATGACAATGACGGTAGAAATATCCCATCTTATTATAGTTATGAAATTCTCTTGGTGGTTTTGTACAATCCTTCTTCATATGCTTGAATGAAAAACATTGGAAACAACCAAATTTGAAATTTGTTTTGTGGAAGAATGTTAATTGATTCATTGAATTGATTTTGTTCTTCTCTACCACCTTGGATGTAGATTTCCCTCTTCTACTTGTTCCTAGAATTAGATTTCCCACCTATTATAATGGAGACAAACTTACTTCCTTCAGTTGGATTTCAAGTGATATACCTTTTTGAAAACATCTATCAATTAACCATCTCCATATAATCATTAATACTTAGAAAATAAATCATAAAAATAATTTCTAGTCATAATCGAGACTCAAATATATGTGCCTTTAAGAATTCAATAGCAATCACTTCTAGAGAAAAATGAACTAGGTTTATAAACTTAGCTGCATATTTCTTTACTCAAATATTTTCATTCTTTAGGATGAATAAATCTATCATTATATTTATCATGAATGTGTGGGGGGTGAATGTTTTGTTGAGAAATTCTTCAATTTTATCTCATATAAATAATTATCCAACTATAGCTTGTAAAGATAAACCCCACTATAGGCATGAAAAATATTTCATCATGTACACTACTAACTTGACCTTTATATTATCCAGTGTTCCATGGAAATTGATGATTTGGTTCCTTTTGTTAAGCCATAGTTCTACCTCTCAAGGCTCCAAATCCCCCTGAAAATATTGTTGGATTCTCTTTCTGAAATTTCACAGAATGATTCCCTTTTCAAGGTTTATCATTTTAATTTCCGATTTACAAATCTTAAAAATCATGAAAAAATGGTCTGAAAAAGTTTTTGGGTCACCTATGGCTTCCTAATTACCATGTTTTTTAGCATCTTATTATGGATTCTTATGTTATCAAACTGGTTCTATTTCTCTATAAGTAGAACAAAAACACCATTATGTCATCACTAATTGACAACTGAAGGATTATATTTTTACCAATCATAAAAAGAAACAATCATGATTAGAAATTTCAAAAAATCATCAATCACGAAATGAGAAATACAATTTTAATGTGATGTCTAATTACATATGCATGACATGATACAATCATTGGTTAAATTCACAAAGATGAGATGAAAAAACAAATCCAAGTGACTTAGAACACTTTTTATACCCAAAAACCCCTCGTAACTTGATGTTCAACACAATGAGGTTAACAATATCTTTTATGTTATACATTTCATGTTCTGACATTCCAATATTTGTGATACAATCCCAATATGATGTGTCAAAAAAGAATGATACAATTTTTAACCTCCCCTCCCAACCAATTGAATTGGGAAATGTTAGTGGTACTTCTAACCCTAGGTGACATCCTCAAGACTCCAAAGGCTAGAAGTAAATACTAAGGGATTAATAAAAAAATGGGGGATGATTTACCCTGAACAAAATGCATAAATTTTCCAGATAAAATATAAATAACCATACCAATTAAATAATGCTTGAATATAAAAGATTAAACTCAAATTAACACCAATAAAAAATCATAGTAGTAACAACAAGGTATAGCAAAATGACTTAAGATGACAAAAGTACATCTAAACTCAAAAACACCAATGTAGCATCACTCAAACCACTCCATTAGAGAAACTCCAAACTCCAAAACCATTCCAAAGAAGTAAAATCAAGATGCTATACTATAAAATAAAAAATCCTTTTTTACATATTTCATGAATAATGGCATATTCATATACACTAATGTGAATATGCTAGGGGTGATTAATCATGCCTAGTAGGAATTCCCCAAGATAATTCCCAACGCATACCACTCAGACAAGAAACATGTTATCATATAATTTACATAAAATAGATGTTGAGAATATTAAAACATTTTTTAGTAAGAAAATAGCTTATGGAGAAAAATTTTACTAAAAGACCGTGTACATTATTTCTTTCCAATTCGAATACCCATACCATGTTTCACACTAACAAGGGAATGAATTCCAAATTAAAACCCAAATAATAATGCGTGGTGATCTATAATTTTCCGAGCCATCACTTGGTGATAATTCTATGTTCCTCTTATCTGGAACCGACCACTAATTCTGTGTCAACAAGGCCTTATATAATGAAATATGAACACATTTCTCCATGTATTCCAAGAAAATATCCATTATAATTTTATCAAAACCAAAACTTTTCATAACTTTTCTCAAAAGATTTGAAAGGAAAATTTCATTCTCAACCCACTAAAAACAAGGACTCCCAAAGGTTCCATAACATTTATTTAAGGAAAAAACTACTTTACAAACTAGAATTATGAATTTATTAAAGAAATATAAAATGATATTTTAAAACGAATAAACTGTATAGGATTTATTTTAAAATTCTTTTAATGATACAGAATAATTATGTTAAGAACTTTGACTCTTCAATCCATGTTAATTTTATAGGATTATAAGATGCTATTTTAACACCATCTTGAACATATTATGAAATGAATGGGTGGAGGTATCTACCCCAAGAAAGCAAATTATGATTTTTTATCTGTTGTTTCATTGTTAGGGATTTTGGTCTTGGGTTTCTTAGGTGATAAGTACAACTAGAGTAATAATCATAAGGGGAGTCATCACACCTAATGTCACATTGACTGATTCTTTTTTAATATTCAAGCTATTTCCACTTACTTGAATTCCAGTGTCATCCACCTTGTCTAACCAATCTTGGATCACTCCCCTTTCTTTGTTATACTAGAATCCAGATGATGTGGCACTAGGTATATTTTCTTCTCCAGAAGATCGTCCTCTAACCTAGATTATCATCTCATGGAACATACATCCTAGAGTAAAACCATTCATGACTTATTATTGTTTGTATTTCACAATAAGATAAGGAAATTGAAAGGGGGTCCTTATGAATGGACCAAAACCTACTCTCCCAATCCATTCATCTATAAAACATAAAAAATGAAATTGAAAAAGATAAGACCAGCTTGAGGTTAGTTATGATTATGATATTTTTAGTGACCTTGTATATAAGAGAAACTAATTATTGAAAATGATCCTTGAACAAGAGTGAGTCACCTGGGGATGTTCCAAATATACATCACTAAAGGAGTGGTATCATAAAACAACATTATTTTAGGCATTCATAATGGATAATCAATAGAGTAGTATCCTAAACATCTATATAGAGGATATATATTTTTAAAACAACCATGAGGTGGTTGGAGAAGATGGGAATTCGATATAGATACTTCTCTATGGATCACTTGGGAGCTTAGAATTCACCATGTAGATTATGTGTACACCATTTTCTGGTTTTGGTCAATAAGACTTAAAAGCAATTTGATAATTAGAAGAATCTTTTCTTATCCTATGGGGGATAGATCATCCATGCCAATTGTGTCCACACCTCATGTCCTCTAAACATTCTATCTATTCTCAAGGTACCAAATATAGTTCTGAGAAATATGGAAAATATCATGACATCCTTCATATGGGATACACACGTGGATGGTTGATTCCATTGGGCCTCATGACCTAGGATGGCTAACCCGATAGGAGAATGAGGTATTAACCTACTTGCTAAGTTGGTATAGGATGTTTTGGAGGGACAATCTCTTTAGTGAAAATTTTTTCTAGGAATATACAGTGTGTTCCATGATGATAAAAAGGGTAGAACCTTGTGTTTATGGAATATGTTTTGTAGAAACATCCCATACATTAAGTGTAACTCATGGTGGATCATTCTATGATGGGAGATAAATTTTTTGAACCACAAATAGGTGGGGGCTCTATTGAGATTATTTGGATTCCCAACTCTATATATTTTAGTTTTCCAAGTGAGAATCCTTTTTTCATTTAGAATATCTTAAAACAACAGTAAAAATAGGTTTTCAATAATGTTATAATGACAGATGATCAAGATAACCTAGTTTTCATGAGATCTATAGTGGTAACATTTTCAACCAAGAATTATCGCTACACCCTACATGCAGATTCTAAATTGGAAGAATGGGGAGGATCATTATAGAAAAAATAAATACTTGAATAATATAAATTTATATAATGGAATATACAAAATCATTGTATCTTGAATAATTATAAGATCAGATAAAATTGAATCAAGTTAGATTTTTAGTGTATTTTATTTCAGAACATCAAGGAAGAGATGAAATTACACATGTTCTTTGAAGGAGAGTGGGAAACTTTAGTGTGGCATATATTTTTCATGCTCATCAGGATTGGATATTGAGACAAAAATAGTACATATATTCTTTAGGCACAGTTCCAATGGTGTAATAAGTAATAATCTTGAGTTGAATATGAGAGATGTTTTTCTAGAAATGGTCTATTTTTGTATTTCGAATCCCAGAAACAAGGCCCATATTAAGGGTACCCTAAGCCCATGTAATGTCATATAGGTCTGGTAAAGAAGCTTAGAGGTTGACCCGGATCCCCATGAAAAACAATGGTATAATACCCCTTCCAAATGATGATCATGGATTCCAGGAGGCCCTACCATTATACAGAGATTCTGCTACCACAAGGATAATAGGTCTTCTAGAACCCACTAAGAAGTGGTCTCAAACTCAATGTAAATAGATCTCGAAACCTCAGCCTCATGTGGGAGGAGGTGTGGTGGGTGACTCCATGGTTTCAATTGTAATGGCCTTTAGTGACTTATGTGGTTGAGGGGACTCCCTACTTTTTGAGGCTAGATACCTTCTTAATGGACATAATGAATGTCATTCCAAAAATACCATATTATTCTATATTGAAAAAATTTGTCTCTTATCCAAAACTCCCTCTGATAGAATATTAAAACCCCTTGTCCTATAAATTACCTCACCCAAATATGTAGAAGCCACATAATAGAAAAATGTGAAGTTACTCCACATGTGGAACAATGGAAAAAAGGTATTGGGATTTCTATCCTCAAGGGGAAATCAGAACAATCCCTCATAGCCTATTCTAGAATGGTCTCCCTTACCTCAGGTGTGTTTATCTTGATAGACAATATTCTCTTAAGATACATCATTTTAGACTCCCCTAGTCTTGTGATACCCTTATTTTCATTAATTTAATTCTTAAATTTAGATGGATGATGATATTTTTTATATATAATCCATCCAATTCCATAAATAATGGAGTAAGAGATAAGAAACCTATCACAACACATCTACATCACAAAATGAGAGAGAGGAATCAATTATAGAACCAAAAATAAACATCTTAAAAATATCCAAAAGAGACCAATAAGAATACATACAAGGCCCACCCTAAAATTTTTGATTTGAAAAAAATATATCCACAGAGGATTGTAAAGGCAATAAGATGTGGTTTCCACTCAAAAACCACATCAAATCCCTCCCAAAACGATTGGATGTGAATCCATAAATCCTCCCACAAAATAGGTGTGTGAAATGAATGATTCTGCTGATACCCATGCTTGACATACATGTACATATACATTAGTTTTTCAGAATACTTAATACAAAAACAGAAACCCAAGGACCATAATAGTTTAGTGTCTTTGAAAACATGAAACACAATCTTCTAATCATGGTGAAAGATCTTCAACATCTCCCATAAAGATATTTCCATTTTTTTCTTACCTAAAATAGTTCTTTAAATCTCGAGGAAATGAAAACATAAAAAGGGTGAGATCAAATGCTCAGTAAGGGTAAGAATGGAGAAAATAAAACAATCCATATACATTTGAACTTAAATACATGAACATAATGTTTAAACATCAAAATATTGAGTGGTGAAATAAATCTTGGTAGTACGTAAGGCATAGATCATAAAAGAATATTAATCAGGATAAAATAGCATGGGAATAAAACATGTAATTGTGGAAAACCATTAATCACATGTTATGAATTCTATAGTAGCCAAGGCATTGTTTCTGAGACCATTATAGTGGAAAAAGTCCATTACTGAACCGGGTTTACTTGTCCTTCCAGCCCTGTATTTCTAAACTGGATCCACTTGTCCTTCCAGCCATGCCTATCTCATTGGATATAAATCTTTACACAATGAATTTGAGGAATATATAGGTCCCACCCATCTCATAATGAAATCATTCTTACTTGTGCCACAAAATAAACATAAATCATTCATCAAAACCCAATGAATAAATTGGGTTTCATAAACATCATCCCATCGTAACATAATCCATATAAAACAAATAGATATCATTTACTCATAAAACGAATCAAACCATGAAAATAATAGATACATTATACTTGAAAAATAATCATACTAAATAATTTCATCTTATATGGAAAATAGTTTTGACAAAAAACATGAAATGAATTCTTGAGGAAAATATCCATTCTTTTTCAAAATCGTTTTCTTTTCACAAAATTCCATGCAATTTTAAAATTAAATGATTTTGTTGAAAATAATCATGAAATATTTTAGAGGAATATTCAAAAAAAAATTAGGCATTAGGAAACCATGAAATATTTTTTCATGTCGTATAAGTTAAAAAAATTTGTCCTCGTACTTTTAACGGAAAAGTCAAAAAGTACCACATATGGTAAAAAAAAGATTGATTCCTTCCATAACACAATGTAAAAGTCAAAAAGGGGTACAAATGACTTTAAATATACATGGAAGAATATTAAACACTATATGAAAGAATTTTTATGGACATGGATTAAAAATATAACCCCAGTAAATACTTACATATATGTAATCCCGGAAAAAAATGAGATTGCAAAATTATCCCTTACCTAATGCCCAATTGCTTCCATGTGATTCCGAGACTCCGGTATAGTGGGTTTGAACAAATTATTAACTTGTAACAGAACCATAATAATATTTATGATATCTTATATGATTCACTGACGACTTTATATTACCCATTCATTTGTCAATTCAATGTTAAAGCAGTGTTTCAGGAAAAATCATTTCATTTATCATCCATGTTTTCAATTGTAATTATTATTATTAGTTAGATCATGATTACATACTTCAATAATGTATAAAATTATTTATATATAATAAATATTCAGAATATACATATATATAATAGATCGATAAATGGAAAGAAATACACTGTTCATGGAAACGATAGGCCGTACGTACGCATGAACGATGATATCGTCCCCATAATTATTGAATGAGATTAGAGTGGATGATATAATATCTCAGAATTATTATCATGTTATAATAACCATATATAGTTATTCTTTACACCATTATACTCATCCAAGTAAGGTGGTGGTGGAAAAAACAGATTACACCACGGCGAGGACACGGTATTCCGTACGTACGCACGCGTAGTGATTTCATTTTCTGTAGGATGGATAGAAGGTGAAATAGGGTTGGTTCATATTTATAATAACATATAAATATATGAGTGATACTTATGTTATTACTTTATTATGAAACAACAAAATAAGAGGAAGTAGAAGAAGAAATGAACTTGAAAGAATCGGTAAAGGATATTACCTCTTCTTCAATGCGCCTCTTCTAAACCTCCTCTTAGGGAATTAAAGTTGGTCTTTGAAGAATAACAAGAGATCTAGTATATTTCTAGAGAACTGTAGAATAGAAATGGGCATGGTTTTTCTGATCTTGAAGGCTCAAAGTGGTGTGAGGAGGAGAGAGAGGAGGTGCCATTTTATAAGGTAGGAGAGGGGCACCTTTAGAAACATACGAAATATTAATTTATAATAAATTCAAACCCCACTTAAAAACCTCAAAAAATGAGTCAAATAAAAATATTAGATGATATATGGTTGTAATATCATAAAAAAATAAAATATAGACATGTTGGGAAATTATTTTAAACCTTATCAACTTGATTTATCCTTATTTAATCTATTTAATTTTATTTGTGGTAATAATATTATAAATTTTAAATTGTTATAAATAATAACTTATGTGTAGTGAATTATCCATAATTAGGTACTTTATGACATTTTAGACCATATAAATTTCAATGTATAATTTTCAAATGTTTTTTTGATTTTTCAACAATTTAATAATATGTTATTTTTATAAAATAATAATTGTGTTAATTCTAAAACTATTTATTTATTTGAATTTAAATAAACTCCAAATAGAGGATATATTACAAAAAAATGTTTAATAGATTCCTAAGATGTCATAGGGATCTAAAAGTTTTTTGGAGAACATTAATTGTTTCATATAATATTTATTTTAAAAATTTTAAAAACATTTGTTTGATATTTCTCTTAAGGAAATAATTACTACAACATTTTTGTATAATTATTTAATATACTTATTTTTTGCATAAAAAATAAAAATAAACTACTATGATTAAGTTAAATATAATATATTTAATAATAATAATTTTACTCAAATTTATCATCTTAAAATAACAACACATAAATTGTTATATTTATTAAATTATGACGGTGACAACTTTGACATCATTTAAAATAAAATAATATAAATGTCCCAATCTTATTTATACTGCTGCAAATTGTCCCCAAGTAGACCCTTGTATGCTTATGGTATATATATACTCTACCAATAAGTTTTGTTCAAGTGTTTGGGCCTTTTTATGGGTATTATTACTTTAATAAAAACAATATTATTGAGTTTTCACTAAGTAAATAATTTATGCATCATTAATCTATAAACAATTAAGTTAAATAAATAATTCTTAAAAATTAAAAATAAATTACGATAACAAATAAAAATATTTTAGCTTTCAAATGAGTATTTATAATCTAATTTATATTCTATATAGAATTATATTAAAAATACTTTAATTATTAAAGTTTGAGTGAGACATATTTCACTTTCCATTAAATAAAATAAATTAATTGTCTTAATCACAAAAAATTCGGTTCAAATAGATTCCATTTTGACCCAAGTATGTTTTAGGACGAAGTATAATTATCAAATTATATTAATACAAGTGTTAGGTTAATTTTATAATATTATATTTACACTTAATTACCTGATTTACACTTAACTATGGTAAATAAAATTTACCGTAGTTACTATTCATAGTTCCCAAAAATAAAACGTAGTCTATTAACATAATTTGGACCTAATGATTACAAATATGGAATCCATTTTTTCAAATTCAAATCACATAAGTTTCAGAAATTAATTTAAAATTAATCCTGTTGTTAAGAAAACGAGTTTTAAAAGTTAAAATATTGCAAAAGATCGAAATGGTTTTACCTATGAATTCAATGTAAAATTAATGATAATGACATATATAGTATTAAATGGAAAAAAAATATTCTATTTATAATTTAAAACCATTTAATATTATAATTTAACCATTTAAATTATCTTGATGAAAAAAAGTTTTTTTAATTAAAATTTAGCGTATTTTTACTATTCACTAAAATATGAAGGTTTTCGGAATAATGTCAAAATTTTATCCAAAGTAAAATTTTATATCTTGATTCCATGTAAGAATTTTGGTTTGTAAAATTTAACTTATAAACATGTTAAAAAATATATTTAAAGTGGGTGCGCCATCAAAAGGTAGCAAAACAACATTTTTTGAAGAATAATTATTTTACCCAAAAAATTTATTTCGTTCTCATACCATGTTCTAGATAATGTGTAAGATGAATTATAATGTTATAAAATTTAAAATTTAGTTAATACTATTCATAATGGCTAGTTCATAACAATATATCGTTGTTTAGTGAAACTCAGTATTGCGTACAATACACGCTATCAAGTAAGGTCGATCTTGTGTTTGCGTATACTACAAGCTAATACTGTGTTGTGTATAGTGCAAGATAATCTTGTTGTATCATGAAACACATGAAATAAAAGAAATTAAAAATACTATTTCTCATAAAATATCATGGTGTTACATTCTACCCCCCTTAAAATGAATTCTGCCCTCGAAATTCGTTGGGGTTATAAATGGTTTAGTACATGAATGTTTCTTTCATAGAAACCTACATCATAAAAATGAATACTAAAACATAATTTTAAAAAGTAACGTAAGAAACATAATGGTTTCCCAAATTAAATCATCACTGGGATTTCACATAAGAGAACATAGGTGAAAACATGGATATGAAAGAGAAATATAACCATCATGTTATGATGGAGAGTGGTAGAGAAAATGGATATAAAAAAGAAACAATCACAAAGCCATAAATTTGTGATGATCTAAGGTACCATTTGATTCATCAGATATGAGAGTACTATGACAACATTTTTGGTTTTCATGATCATTTCCCTAAAGTTGATGAATTTTTGCATAAGGATAAATACTTACTTGATTTTAGTGTAATGTTGTCATTGGTCATTCCATGAAAAATTTCAAATTCATCTATTATTTAAAGAAATGATGTCGAATTTGTCCTTCTTGAAATGTTAGCAGATCAGGCGATAGAATGATAGGTTATTCTATCTATCTCAAAAATTTAGAAAAGTTTATTAAATATACATAAGTCCATCTATGGTGAGATTAACCATATATGATTCCAATAATGGACTTATAATTCAACTATCATACCAAAAAATAAAATAAAATTAATTTCTACTAACTAGTGACTTCCTCTAGGCAATTGGTAGGCGATAAAGTGCAGTCACACTTCGTTTGTGCGTTTGATTCCCGCAACTTTTTCTAACGCGACGGGTTGTCGCCCATCCTGTAGGTTGTCCTTTTTCTAAAACAACACTATTATAACATTACAGAAATAATATAAAAGATGGTTCTAGACTTAAACAATACTATCTGATGATCAAATTAATCCATTCAAATCTTTAGGTTTATCCAAAATACTTCTATCCAATCACATAGTATAAATTAAATGAATACTAGAAATTTCATCAATTGATCATGTGAATACCATCATTTATCATATGATATATCTTGTTGGTCGCATTCCAAACATGTGAATACCTTAATCACTTATTCTCTTCAAAACTGAATACCCATTGAACCTTATTGAAAACATGAATGATTTCAAAAGTTAACTCTTTCCACATACCAAAATCCCAAAAAAAATCTATATAATCAAATCATGATATCACTTTGTCCTTTTATCAGTCACGAGCTCATGAATTCTATCAAACAAATTATTTTCTCCTTATCCCTTCATTATGGACATATCATCTTCTTTCCAAAAATATTTCAATCAATTTTTATGGTTATCGGTACCATAATATTATTAAAAACCCCAATAAACCAATACATAGATATTACAATATTCCACGATACTATAAATGAGATACCAAAACATTATTTTGGAATCCAATTACATAAACACTTAATCATTCCACCACATCGTTGTCATACTCAACATCGCCAATAGTGATTGCATGTGACATCCCTTTTTTCCTTTTCCTTAAGTGGTTATTGATGTCGATCATCAGTAACCCTTTGATTAGGGCATTGATTAGCATAATTCCCCATTTCCTTGCACTTGTAGCATTGAAGGGTTGGTGGAGCGTTCTTTGTAGTCTTTTCTCTATTCACATCATTATAAACCTTTTTCTAATTACATCGACACTAAGATGCTTGATGACCTTCTTTTCCACACTAGAAACATTTTTTGTACCTTTTAGACAATATCCACCATGACTCTTTCCACACTTTGAGCGTAAAGAAACATCCACCTTCTTTTCACCATTGTTCTGAGATTTTTCCTTGAAATCCATCTTTTGTTTCTTGTCAAAACCATGAGATGGATATATAACACCAAATTCTAGTTCTACCTTGATTGAACAACACACAATTTATTAATAGGTACTGAAGTCTCTTATAGATAATGCTCTTTGAAGACTTGGTTTTACGCCACTGAAGAATCGATCAAATTTACCTTCTGGTTGGACGATAAAGCCAGATGCATACCTTCAAATCCTTGTAAATTCGCTTCGTATAAACCAAAAGATTCATCATCAATTTGATTAAGCTCAAGGAACTTCTTTTCCATCTTTTTTTTTGAATAATACGAGGGAATTACTTATTGAAAAACAAATTCTTGACCTCGTCTCATTCCATAGATTCAATTTCATCTTGGGGCCTTGTATTCTTAATTAGAGTCCACCACTGGTCTGCTTCACCTTCTAACTGGTAAAAATCCAAAATGAATTGTTCATGCTCTGTACAAAGAAGTATGTAAAATATATTTTCAATGGTACTAATCCATTGTTCAACAACAAGTGGATCAGAAGACCCACTAAAAGAAGGTGGACGTTGCCTCATGAAGGACTCAATAGAATATTGTTCCATTATCTGCTCATTTGGAAGTCCAGAATGATTCATAGCTTGTGTAATTATAATAAAAATATCTTGCACTCTATATCCCATTAAATTTGGTTTTATGGGAGGAAAATCATTGCATTGTCCATTACATTGATGAACACGGTTCCTTAGTGTTCCATCCATCGTCTAAAACCCAAAAAGAACATTGTGAGAGGAAACAATCATGCTAGAAAAAAACCTAATAAAGGGGGGGTACCTTCAATATATAACATCTTAGGTTTAATTATAATATCTCTACCATAATTCTAAGAATAAAAACAATATGTATACTTATACTTAGGGATATCCCTAGATATATCATAGAAATATCTCTAGGGATTTCACTAATGTTTTCGCATCTTAGTTTACGAAAGATAACTAAACCTTTCATCTGATACCAACTGTAGAGACCCATTCTTGACATACATGTACATTAAATTACTTTTGTGGAATACTTAATAAAAAACCTGACAACCAAGGACTATAATAGTTTTGTGTCTTTGGAAACATGGAACACAATCATCTAATAATGGTGAAAGATCTTTAGTGTCTCCCATAACGATCTTTCCCTTTTTATTTTCTTACATTAAACCGTTCTTTATATCTTGTGGAAAAGAAAACATAAAAAGGGTGATCTGAAATACTCATTAAGTGTAATCATGGAGAAAATAAAACAAACCATATAAATTTGAACTTAAAAACATGAACATAATGTTTAAACATCAAAATCTTGAGTGGTGAAATAAATCTTGGTAGTACATAAGGCATAGATCATAAAAGAATATTAATCATGATAAAATAGAAAGGTAATAAAACATGTAATTCAAGAAAACCATTAAGGACATGTTATTATTTCCATATTAGCCAAGGTAATGTTTCCAAGACCATCATAGTGGACAAATTCCATTACTGAACCGGGTTTACTTGTCGTTCCAACCCTGTATTACTGAACCATATTCACTTGATGTTCCATCCATGTCTATCTCATGAGATATAAATAATTACCCAATTCATTTCAGGGAGATATAAGTCCCAGACATCTCATAATTAAATCATTCTTACTTTTTCCGCAAAATAAACATAAATAATTCATCATAACCCAGAGAATAAAATGTGTTTCATAAACATCGTCCCGTCATAAAATAATACATGTAAAACAAATGGATATCATTTCATCATAAGAATAATAAAACATGGTAAATAATATAGAAATTATACTTGAAACATAATCATACTGAATAATGGAATCTTAGATGGAAAATAGTTTTGACAAAACACTTGAAAAAAATTCTTAAGGAAAACATCCTTTCTTTTTCAAAATCATTTTATGTTCAAAAACTTCCATGCAATTTTAAAAGAAAATGATTTTTTTGAAAATAATCATGAAATATTTTAGAGGAATGTTCTTGAAAATTATGTGTTATGAAACCATAAAAATCCATTCATTCCATATAAGTTAAAAAAACATTCTCCTCGTACATTTAACAGAAAAGTCAAAAAATACCATGTATGGTAAAAAAAAAGATTCCTTCCATAACAGAAAGTAAATGTCAAAGAGGGGTAAACATGACTTAAAAATACATGGAATAATATTAAACACTTTATGAAAACATTTTTATGGACATGGATGAAAAATATAACCCCAGTAAATACATACGTATAAGAAATCTCAGATAAAATGTGATTGCAAAATTATCCCTTACCGTATGTCCAATTTCTCCCTTAGGTGTATGAGACTCCTATATAGTGGGTTTAAACATATTATTAACTTGTAACAAAACCATATTAATATTTATTATATCATATAGGATTTACTTACGACTTTATATTTCCCGTTCATTTGTCAATTCCATGATAAAGCATCATTTTGCGTAAGATTGTTTCATTTATCATCCTTGTTTTGACTTGTAATTATTCATATGATTACTTAGATCATGAATAATTACTTCCAGAATGTAAAACATCATTTATATATAATATATATTCATAATATACATATATCTAATATATCGATAAATGGAAAGAAATACATTGTTCATGGAGACAGTAGGTCGTACATACGCATGAAAAGTGATATCATTCCCAAAATTATTGAATGGAATTAGAGTGGATGATATAATATCTCAGAATTATTATCATGTTATAATAAACATAAATATTTATTGTTTACACCATTATACCCATCCAAGTAAGGTGGTGGTGGAAAAAAAGATTACACCACGGCGTGGAGACGATATTCCGTATGTACGCACGCGCGGTGATTTCATTTTCTATAGGATGGATAAGTGGTGAAATAGGTTTGGTTAAAATTTATAATAACATATCAGTATGTGAGTGATACATATGTTATTACATTATTATGAAACAAAAAAGGAAGAGTAAATAGAAAAATAAATGAACTTGAAAGAATCGGTAAAGAATATTACATCTTCTTCGACACGCCTCTTCTAAACCTCCTCTTAGGGCACTAAAGATGGTATTTGAAGAATACCAGGACCTGTATTATATTTCTAGGGAATTGGAGAAGATAAATGGTAAGGTTTTTTCAGATCTTGAAGGCTCAATGTTGTGAGAGGAGGAGAGGGAGGAGGAGCCCTTTTATAAGGGAGGGGAGGGGCACCTTTGGTAACATAAGAAATATTAATTTATAATAAATTCAAAGCCCACTTAAAAACCTCCAAAAATGTATCAAATCGGAATCTTAGATTAAATAGTGTTGTAATCTCAGTAACTAATAAAATTTAGACATTTTGGGAAATTATTTTAAACCTTATCAACTTGATTTATCCGTATTTAATCTATTTTATTTTATTTCTAGTAATTATATTCTAAATATTTAATTGTTATAAATAATAACATATGTGCTGTGAATTATACATAATTGGGTTCTTTATGACATTTTATACCATATAAATTTCAATGTATAATTTTTAATTTTTTTGGTATTTTTAAACAATTTAATAATATGATATTTTTATAAAATGACAATAATGTTAATATTGAAACTATTTATTTATTTTAATTTAAATAAAATACACAAAGAGGAAATATTCAATTTTTTTAACATATTCCTAACATGTTATATGAATCTTGAATTTTTTTGGAGAACATTAATTAGTTTATATAATATTTACATTAATATTTTTAAAACCATTTGTTTGATATTTCCCTTAATTAAATAATTACTACAACATTTTTGTATAATTATTTAATATACATATTTTTTGAAACAAAATTGAAAATAAAATACTATGATGAATCCAAATATAATATATTTCATAATAATACTTTTAATTGAATTTATCATCTTAAAATAACAACATATAAATTGTTATATTTATTAGATTATGAAGGTGAAAACTTTGACATTATTTAAAATAAAATAATATAAATGTCCTAATCTCTTTTATAAGGCTCCAAGTTTTCCCCAAGTCGTCACATGGATGATTTAAGTTATAGATATACTCGACCAATAAGTTTTGGTCAAGTGTTTTGGCCTTTGTATGGATATTATTACTATAATAAAATCTATATTATTATTTGTTTCACTAAGTAAATAATTTATGCATCATTAATGTATAAGCTATTAAGGTAAATAAATATTTACTAAAAATTACAAATAAATTACCATAAAAACGAAATATAATTTATCTTTCAAATTGTTATTTATAATCTAATTTATATTCGGTATATACTTATATTAAAAATTCTTTAATTATTAAAGTTTGAGTGAGACCTATTTCACTTTTCTTAAATAAAATAAATCAAAGGTCTTAATCACATACAAGTGGGTTAAAATAGATTCCATTTCTACCCAAGTATGTTTTAGGACGAATTATAATCATCTAATTATATTAAGACAAGTGTTAGGGTAATTTTATAATATTATATTTACCCTTAATTACCTGATTTACCTTTAACTATGGTAAATAATATTTACCATAGTTACAATTCAAAGTGCCCAAAAATAAAAAGTAGCCTATTAACATAATTTGGACCTTCAGATTCCAAATATGGAATCAATTTTTCCAAATTGAAATTTTATAAGCTTCAGAAATTAATTTAAAATTTATCCCGTTGTTAAGAAAACATGTTTTAAAAGTTAAAATATTACAAAAGAATGAAATGTTTTTACGTATGATCTCAATGTAAAATTAATGATAATGACATAAATAATATTAAATGGTAAAAATATATTCTATTTATACATTAAAACCATTAAATATTATAATTTATCCATATAGATTATCTTTATGGAAAAAGTTGTTTTTAATTAAAATTTAGCGCATTTTTACTATTCACCAAAATATGAAGGTTATCAGAATAATGTCAAAAATTTATCCAAAGTAAATTTTATATCCGGATTGAAGTCTTATATGTTATATTGGACTTATAAACATGTCAAAAACTAGATTTAAAGTTGGTGCGCCATCAAAAGGTGGCAAAACTGCATTTTTTTTAAAATAATTATTTTACCTGAACAATTTATTTTGTTCTCATAAAATGTTCTAAATAATGTGTAAGATGAATGATAATATTATAAAATTAAAAATGTAGTTAATAGTATTCATAATGTCTAGTTCATAACAATATATTGTTTTTTAGTGAAACTCGGTATTGCGTACAACCCTCGCTATCGAGGAAGGTCGCTCTTGTGTTTGCGTATACTAAAAGCTAATATGGTGTTGAGTATAGTCAAAAATAATATTGTTGTAGCGTACAAAAAATGACATTAATGAAATTAAAAATAATATTTCTCATAAAATCTCAGGGTGTTACAGATTCATAATCGGTTGACCATCACCATAGCCTATTTGAGCCACCATAACCATGGTGCCTTTGATAGGGAGACATATAGGAGATTTAACACAGTGAACCACTATGGCCTGGAGTAAAGAACTCATCTATTTTAGGCTCTCCATGCCATGTACCATGACATGATTAGGTCTCTCTAGAAATGGATCACAATGATCCACCTAGTGTTCCATGACCCCAACTATGCCCAAAATCTCCCGATTTCGGCCTTCTTGTGATTCACATGTGTACACTGAGCACAACATAGCCAACACCATGGTGTGTTGTTTCATGTGGTTGACCCATAACCTATCAACCCTCCCAAAACCTCTACAAAACAATCTTAAGCATCCAGAAGCCAAATAAAACCATGAAAAATGTTTTAAAGTCATAGGATCATAAGGAAATTCCTCAAATAAGGGGTATTACATCATGGATATTATACACCTCATTTCATGAAATTAATATCTACTTTGACCCAAGTGATTTCTTATCGAGCCTCCCTCATTATTCTAATTTATTGCTTCCAAATTAGATCTATTAAATTTATGATTAAATGTCTTCTAAAGATAGAAATTCTATGTCTACAACTTCAAAACCAAAAATCAATTTCTTCAATGTTCTCAACCCAAATATTACTGTCAATGAATTCCATCCCTCTGAATCTTTTCAACTCAAACTAATTTTGAACAACATAAGATGAGATTCTAAGACCTTAAAATTGATATTCTCATGCAAGGAAAAAGGTAGAAAGATGATACTGAACTGATATTTAAAACACATTCACTAAAGACAAATCCTTTAGAATCAATCCAATCTTGAGCTCTGATACCATTGTTTGGGTTTACTATCATCATATATTAAACCCATAGAAAGACGATCCAATGGAATTTCATGTCTAAAAGAAAAATATCTGGAATAAAATCCGCACATTGAAGCCTATAAATTGGAATAGAAACACACCCAATCCACCATAGTGCAATATAAAACCACCAAAATAAAAAAATTAAGGTCTATAATATTCAAAAGTCAAAAAAATGTAGTTGGGGTATGGCATAGTGGTATGCAACCTTTAATCCTACATGAAAGATGGGGGGTTCAAACCCATTGGGTGCAAGTACTTTAGCAGTACTATAGCGTACTATAGTAGTAGCGGCACTGTAGCAATGGCGGGTACTGTAGAATCTGCATGTCACTGTAATGGTGGCAGAGTACTATCCTAGTGGCGGGTACTGTACATCACTATAGCAGTGCGGGTAATGTGGCAGTAATATTCACAGAATGGGCTTTGGGCCATAAAATTGGGCCTACAGGCCATATAATGGGATAAATGCCCACTGGTCATTCAGGATATGTAATAGGTCACCTTCTACGTAGTTTAAAGAGTTATTTTATTTCCTTTAATTATAAATGAGGCTTCGGCCCCAACTTTTAAAAAAACAATCAAAAGAAAACACTGTCACAAGAACAATAAGAATAATGTGGTTAAAGATTTCACCCTAATGCACATTGAAATATTGTTTTACTATTAACTCAAATAAAAGTAAATATATGATTAAAATTACTAAGCATGGTGATCAAAAAAATTTATTAAAAACACCTTAAATAGAGTAAATCAGTTAGTGATTCTGGTTTCCACTATTATTTGATCTTCCCAGGTCACCATCCACCTCATCTGGTCCCCATGTATGAGCCTTTGTGGGGCTATGTACTTCCATTATCTCAACTACATTTTCTGGTATATTATTCCCCTTTCCATGATATCACTGGATATAAATTTCGGTGTATTTACTTATTATATAGAATTATTTTGTTTTGTTCCACCACATTTCCACAGTCTCATATGCTTGAACTTCCAATAAATAGTTTTCAACTATTGCCACTTCATCACCCCCTCTAGTTGTTAGAAGCAAGACAATTTTATTTTATCTCCTTTTATAGGTCTCAATTTCTATCCAACATAAAATGAATTTCACTCCTATAAACTTTTACTTAGTGTTTTAGATGCATTATCATATTACCAGTGCATACTCGCAGGATTAGATTTGTTTGGATGAAGACAATAAATTTCTTATGTCACTTTTTCTAATTTTTTACTTCATACCAGTTGTAAGGGAGAGATAGTTTGTAACAACAGTGTAAAAATATCATTGGATAGGGTATATTGAAAAATATAAATACCTTGATTCACCCACAACCCACACCTCTTATTGTATTAACCTTTCTTGGGACCAACAAGTGCTAAAGGTTCTTGGTGATGTTTTTGTTATCTATCTAATGTTATGAAAATGGTCATAAAATATAAAGGAATTTCAATTTTCAATGAAAATAAATTCTAGCTATAGAAAAATAGGATGAAACCCCATTTTTGGACATTGGAAATGAACATATACATAGATGTTATTCATGGTATTTTAATAATCATTAAAAGTGCAGATTTATCAAAAATAGACTAAAGGGAGCATGAGGTTAATGAAAAAGGATTCAACACATTAGGAGGTGTATTATCTAATGCTATATAACAGAAATTGATACTATTTAAATCCTTAAACACTGTAACATCCTATATTTAATTATTCAATTTATTTCCTTAAGTTTCTTGTTTTATTTTTTATAATAAATCAAAACATAAGTAGAAAATAAGTTACACAAGGCATGAATTAAAATAACAACACCTTATTCAATCATAACGGGATAATATAACAAAAGTACACAATACCAAGTCTTTCATAAAATAGAATATTACATACCATGGATAAATACAAACATTAAAAGTGCAGAAATTAAAATTGGATAATAAATAGAAAAGAAAAATATCATTACATCTAGGAAATTTCTCGGATCATCTTTTACACTGAGAAACACTATTTTTGAAACTAAAACAATAATAAGAATTCACATCAAGAAAGGAAAAAAATAATATTATAAAAACAAAAAATAAAACTATAGGAGTGGGACATGTAATTTTTGAAGCTCGAATGAAATGAATTTGAAAGAGGTAATGGGGGTAATATAACCACTATGTGACAATTATAAAGTTGTATATAGTCATTGGGTATAGTACCTGTAAACA
Source organism: Viscum album (assembly GCA_963277665.1). Taxonomy (NCBI): domain Eukaryota; kingdom Viridiplantae; phylum Streptophyta; class Magnoliopsida; order Santalales; family Viscaceae; genus Viscum; species Viscum album. The sequence continues at coordinate 2,055,820,394 of OY728148.1, forward strand.
AATTAATATTTTAGAATTACTAATCTATAGATGATATAAATAAATTTTATTTAGATATTAAATACATATATTTAAAAAATAAATAATTTATTTCAAATAAAATAATTATTTTATAATATAAGAAAATAATTTATTTGTGAAAATGAATTTTATTTTAAATGAATTTTTATATGAAATATGAATTATTAATATATTTATTAATTTTAAAGAATGATTTTTATAAAATGATTTTATGAAATACAAGTAATGATCAGTATAATAACTTAATAATATCTATAAAATAATTTTGTAATTATAAGGAATTGTAATTTAACTATTCATGGCCATAGAAATTTGTTTTACATAAAAAAATTATATTTATTTTAAAATTACATGATTTTTTTAAAGTACTATCTATAATATTTGGATTTTAAAATTTAATTATTAATTTTTAAATATTAAAAATTTATTAATAATTCAACCATTGATTATCAATTGGTTTTCAATTAAAATAAAATCATTTAATTTCAAAAGTGATATTTTTCAAAGTACTATTTTTTATACATCATGTATTTTTGTCATAATAAATTGAAGTGATCGTAAAAATAGAATTATTTCAATGAATTTTTTTTATTATATATAATAAAATATAAACTATATATAATCTAAATTTTATTACTTAGAATGGAATAAGAATAAATTCATTTTATGCTTAAAAGTACATTTTTCTAAAAAATGTTTTCTCATATTATTTTCTATTATATTTAAATTACTCTTTATAAATTTTAGAAATTGAATCTAATGAAATGGATTTTTTTTAATCATCACATCAAAAATATGATAGAGGGGTAATCTTATATTTTTTGTTAAAAAAATTATTTCCATGGTAAACTATTAATCAAGGTAAAAGGGTGGTAAATTAAAATGAATCAAATTGCTTATCAATAACTTGATATTTATAAATTATATAAGTACCTGTTTTGGTGTGGGAGTTAATACTATATGTCTCACTGACATTTTCTAGCCATCTAAATAAACTTTCATTTGATTCTATCTTTACCCTTCACCTAACTTAAGTTTCCAATTAAATGTCCCTCAATTTTACCTATAAATTATGCTTTCTTCAACACACATTCTAAACCACTTCTATCCATTTGTTATCTCTAGAATCTCTATCCTTATTTATCCTCTTAATTTTCTCTTCTAATTTTTTATTCCTTTTTTCATAATCAGTACATTTAAGTCCTTTATTCTGAAGGAAAACATTGCGAGAAGAAGAGATTTTATCAAAGTAATGAGTTTTTCTTCATTCCTTGCTTTTAATTTCCCATATCCTCCCCTCTAAAATATTATTATACATGCTAATAATGTAATATTAACATGATTATGAATCTATTAAAATGTTTTTATCATCATAAAAGTTAGTTTTTCTACTTATTCATTGGTTATAACACATTCTTATTTTGGTTTTTTTACCAACTACATAAAGGATGTTATAAAATTTCAATCACGAATGAATAAGATGACATCAATACTGATATAAGATATTATAATTATTAATTTAAGTTGTTTTCATAATTATATAATAGTAATATATATCATTTTACTAATTAATTAAGTCAATTATTTTTATTAAATTGAAATTCGTAAAAAAGGTGCATTTAATTTCAAATTTTGATGTATCACCATAAAATCCATAAAATAAAAATTTCATTTCATCAATATATCATAAAAAATTATGTAAAATCTATGTTTCTACTGTATGTGATTAACACATAGTCAATAGGCCTAGAATGAAACCCTCATACCGAGTCTAGTACAAGGAAAATGGGACAATTAACACCCTAATAATTATTTACATGGAGAATGATAAATAAATAAGTAATAAAAAATTATAAATAAATGGTATAAAGAAAAATAAATCTAAATATCATTTGGGTATTGATGAATAATAAACCAAAATTGATTATACTGGAGGATAGATTGCATATAACGAAGCAAGAATCCATGGTTATGGTTTTTCTCAATCCAATTTAACTTTATTGAGATATGATTCATATTCAGAACTTGTTATCTTTGGTATGGTGCATATAATACCAATGAAAATATTTTATAAAACATTTCATGAAATTAAATCCATTTAAAATTCAAACACATTATATATATTTCATTATAATTTTATTTAATAATTATCAAATTTTTAAGTTTTTCTTTTCCAATCTTATTCTGAAATAATGGTTGTCTATGTCTAAATTATTATTTTTAAATTGTGTGTTATTTATATCTAAACCCTAATTTATTTTATTATACACTATCTATTTTTAGGTTTTATATGTTGTATTACCATTTTAACTTCTTTCGGTTGAAAATTAAAGAAAAAAGTGCTTCTAAATAGAGGTGAGGTCACACACCATATGGACCCCCATACATGTTGTGTATTTCCCTAGAAACTTATTCCTCCCATATATCCTACGTTATGAATTGGATTTTTTCCCATGAGTATCTTATCATGATTTTTTACATGTATAATTTTATGGTTACCATTTTTGTGGAATTTGTGATACAATGTGAGGTGTTTTGAGTGTGATGGTTATTTAATAGATACATGATGATGGAAGTGATTAGTGTAAGATCATTAGAGTGATGTCAAGATTAGAAATCCACTGGTACACTAGGGAATCAGTCCCTCATATTAGTTACATAGGTAAAGTAAAAAATATCCCATACTACAAAGGGTGTGGGTCATCTATCTATAGGAGTGTCACTCCCCCATCTTTGAGCTCTGGTAAAGAGTGATTCCTCCATAAGAGTTGCAGTTCCCTCGAATATGGATCACAATAGTGAGGGTCAGTCCCCTACACATAGAATTTGGTGAGGTTGTGTTTGATATAGGGAATCAGAGATAGATTCATGGATCTATAAGTAGACTCATAAAATTTTGATGTATTTTGATATGGGAATCCTCTTTCTCTCTCACCTATATTTCTGTATGATCATGTTTTTATATGTTAGGTTTTGTTTCCCTCTTATTTTGAGTTTAACTGACCTTTATTATATGTTTATTTTACTCCCTTTATGGGTTTTTCGGAATCATACTTGGTATGTGTATACTCACACCCACATGAGCCTTACTCAGATGTGTTATGTCTTATTTAAATGATGGATATTTGAATAGTGACATCAGTGGAGCATAGAGATTCTTGGGTGCAGTGACTACATATGGTGGTCAAAACATGGATATCATAAGTTATACCCTATTATTTTTCCTATTTTTCCTATTATAGTACATTTGGGAATTCATCTCTAGTTGGGTGTGTATTTTTAACTTTCTTTTCCACTTTGATTTATTCTATGACACTATGTTGTATTCCCTAAAGTTTATTATAGGCATAAATTACTCTAGATGTTAATTTCTTTTATTATTCCCTTGAATTTTCATATGGAGAGCTTTGTGTGTGTGCATATAGGTAAATTAGATTATGGACACCCATTTTATATTATGTATTCTCGATGCTTGTTGGAAGCCCCTAGTCTATTGAAGGTGGGATTAGGGTTGTGACAGTTTGAACTTCTACTTGCTAGGTGGGACCTAGTGTCTTGGGTCTTTACAGAGTGGTATCATAGAAATTCATTCCTTATGATGGTGTTTGGAGTTTTCCCATTATAAGTAATTGGTTGGTACTTGGGTTAATGGTTTCGGAGTGTCCCAAGTGTAGCTTTTAGGCTGGGAAACGCCGTTTTGGTGTGGCAGAAAATGTATCTATTCATTATAACTCTGAATACTTGTTTTTCGACTCGGAATAGCGATACATTGGTTTTAGAGAATTGTGGCCCATGAATAAAATACGATTGAGTTCTTTCATTTTACTTCTTGAGTCATCTCCCTATACATATATATGAGCTTATCTAATTGTTGAATGTCTTGATCACCTATAGGCTTCATCTGAGAAGATAGCCAAATATGTTACTAATTTAGAATCACGATGAAAATATAATGAGTGATGAGGTGTCAGTTCAAGGGAAATCTCATTAGGTTTTTCCTCGAGGAAGGTAGGGAGAGGCACCACCCATGATGAGTAGAAGATAATACCAATAGTTTAGGATAATTATGAATATATTATTTGCGCACTCCATGAGTTCTGGTTTCAAATACCATTGAGGTTTCATGGAAATCTATATCCTCGTGTAGAAGTGGACTATCTTTATTTGGTGGTTTGAGGCTTTATGATCATTCAAACCCCAACCTAACAGATGTTACCACTAGAAGCTACACTTTTCAATGGAGTAGTAGAGCATAGGTGGATTTTGGTGATAGAGACTCATGATGAGATGATTCAATCATGGTCAAACTTCTAGAAAATATTTGTTGAGAATTATTACCCTTCATTATTATGTTCCACGTGGAGTCAAGAGATTATTAATCATTATCAATGTGACATGTAATTTAAAAAGTATGTTGTGAGGTTCACTGACCTCATGTGTCTATCCCTTGATATGGTATGATATATGTTATTCTATGTGAGGAAGTTTGAATAGGCTATCTGTAGAGACATTGGAGGTAGTGTGGTATCCATATTTTTTCCCGCTTATGTTATAGTTCAATAATATGATATATTGATAGTGAGATTATTAGAAGAGGTACATCAGGTAGTTTGATCTAGAGAAGGGAATCATGTGGTTGAGTCATCCACTGTAGGTATCAACCATCAGATATCGAGGCCTCAACAGAAGAGGTATTCTCCCTATTGGATGCAAACACATGTATCTGCATCTTAGGAATTATTTATAGTATGAATTTATCAATGTGAGGTTGAAATATATTATTATTATGGGTGGTTTCACATGGAACATGATTTCCCAACCCATCATATCGAGTGGGATAGGAAAATAGTGGATAGACAAACGTGACAGTGGTAGCCCCATGACTAGGGATCACTTAAGAGTGGCCAGGGAGGCCCCTAGGGAGGTAGTGTAGACAAAGGATTGGGTGAAACTTGAGGGGAGGATATACTAGTGAAGGATGATGTTATGATCTAATTCCACCACCACTACTAGGTGACCCATGTTAATCTCAAAGATATGGAGTATGATGTCGTGGGTAGCAATAGGCTATGAAGGGTTATGACCAGGCTGCGAATGAGATGATTCAAGCTATGATTTTTTTTATTTTCTACTCTTTCCCCTATAAAAGTAGAAATATGTATCAGTCATTAATTTATAACCTTTTCCCTTATAGGAGATTAAGACCTTCCAATTGAGACTTTATCCCAACAACTATGGCTCAATGTTTTTACAGGGATCAATTCTTCTATATCATATATCTTTCAGTTGTGTGAGTTGGTACTAGGTGGAGAGATTTCCTCATGAGACCTCTTAGTAATCACGATGAAACTTTATGATGTCATCATGGTTATAGACTCGTTTCCCATGATATGGTCTCATTTTAACATTCATTGTAGACGAGTTAGATGCCTTGGGATAAATGGGACAATATTCTCTTTTGTGGTCAATAGAAACATCATGGATGAGTGATTGGGTATTGAAAGTAATAAGTCTTAACCGATTACCCATCAATTTGATATTTTATCCCTTGGTTCAGTGGGATATTCATAAATTTAAATTAATTTCATTTTGGAGTAATTCCAGGATTTCTTCCCCAAGGATGCTCTAGGACTACCTTTGGGGTCATAGACATACTTTTTTATTGACTTGCACCGAGGGATCACACCAATATATTCTATGGAATATTAGATGGACCCTACCAAGCTCTAGGATATCAGGGATAAATTAGAGGACCTTTGAGAAAAGGGTTTCCTTAGACCCAGTGTGTCCCCTTTGGTAGCTCCAGTTTTGTTCAAGAAAAGGCGGATATGAACTTGTAACTATGTGTTTATTATCATAACCTACATTTAGTAACTAAAAAGAACAAGTATCCCTTATCTGGGATTGACGAACTCTTTGACCATTTGTGAGGTAGAATTTTGTTCTTGAATATCTGTCTTAGGTTTGGCTACCGCTCGTTGAGAGTTTATGTGGATAATATTCCCAATATGACATTCTAATGTCGCTATAGACACTAAGAGTTCCTAGTGATTCCTTTTTGTCTGAGGAATTTTCCCACTATATTTATGAATACTATTAATCGGATCTTCCAGCCATACTTAGACCAATTTATTTTTGTCTTTAAAGATGACATACTCAATTATTTTTCATTATAGGATGAGTATGCAGGGCATCTGAGGATGGTTTTAGACATACTCAGGGTTAATTCTCTTTATTGTTATATCTTAAAGTGCTGTTTTAAGAGCTGTGAAATCCACTTTTTTGGGAATGTCATTTTTGAGCATGGTTTAGTTGTATACCATTAAAATATTGATGTGGTTCTTAATTTGGAACCACCCAAGAGGGTTTCAGAGGCACATAGTTTTCTTATCTTATAGGAGTACTATATATGGATTTTTCTCCATATTTCTCTAGGATTGTAACCCCTTTGATGAACTTAAATTTGAAAGGGTAGGCAATTTTCGAGATCAAGCATTATCATTGAGCCTTCAAGGAGCTGAGGTTGTGGCTGATTAGTTCTTTTGTATTGAGACTACTGAAGGAGGGTATGGAGTGTGTATTGTTTTTTGATACCTATAGAGATGGTCTTGGATCTATTTTGATTTATATGTAGGAATTAATTACATATGGTTGATTTAGTTGAGACCCCATGATTAGAAATATGCTACCCATGACATAGTGTTGATAGTGGTAGTCTTTTATGTAAATATGTTGAGGCACTATCTTTCGGGAGAGTGATTTTATATATACTCATGCCATTAGAGTATTTGGTATATCATCACACAGAGATATATTAACCTGATAGAGATAAATCGGTTAGAGTTCTTATTAGACTATGAATTTGAGGCATTCTATACTCTTTGGAAGGAAAACATGGTGGGATATTCCCTTATTAGGAATCCCTACTATTTCTTAGTAGAGGAGGCATTTAAGCAGTTGGTGTGTAAAGTGGGTTCCATAGAACCAACTTGTGAATGTAATTTGATTACCATTACATCCATACAGTTTGATATATACATGTGTTTATCTTACCAAAATACTGTTGATACTTCTGCATCCACTATAGTTATTGTAATTTCCTTAGATTATGTGTCGTATCAATGGGTTATAGTAGTTCCCATGAAATAATGAGAACCTAGAAATACTATTAAGTTCATCTTAAAGTGATTTCCCATGCTTAAGAAAAATCATATTGAAAGGACACAGATGATGTGTGACTATCGTGTCTTGGGGGATTATAGGCATTGAGACTTCTTATCCTAATGTTTTCACTTGGGTATCTTTAGTAGTTGAGATCAAGAAGATAGACCTACCAATAGGAACACCACATGTTTTGGATTTCGTTGTTTGTTCCTATCTATGGAAATGTGTATTTATCTCTTGACTAAACATCCTAATTAATGTGGTCTATTTTATTATTTACTAATTTTCAAGTTGAAAACCAAGACAATGAAGTCATGGAAATTCATTCTATATTGGGTGTGTTATTAGTGGTATGACATTGGTTGAATTATCAAGATAGAATTTATCACATCCGAGTTAAGGAAGTGATATATCTAGCATGGATGATTAAGATGGTAATACCTTTATAAATACATTTTCATGGAATTTTATGGCATTTATATCTATTTAGATAAAAAAATAATAAATCAAGAAAGAACTATTACACAACTATGTGTCCTTACTTATGAGATATCGTATGACAAAGAGATTATATTACATAGTGTGTGTTTATAGGTTGATTTTCATTGCTTTGACTATTCATTTTTTCTTTAGGGGCCTTGATGAGTTGTAACAGTTTTCTCATATTCTATAAATACTAATCATTTTTATAAAGATAAGGGTCTAGAGGGTCACACAAAATAGCACATTTGAGAATCTACCATATTTAGGTGAATAGGTATATAGGATGTGGTGGGTGCCACCATGGGGTCTAAGAGTTCTCCAACTTTTATCAATCACTGATAAATAAATGAATTCATTATTATTTGAGTAAATAATAATTTTTTTGAATTTATTTATTAAAATTATTTACAAGTGGTTGTGTAAATACAATGATTAATATTATATGAACAAATATTATTTTAATATTCCATGTTCATTTAATATTATCAAGAATTATGAGTCAGGTTAATGGATCTAGTTTATCACATAATATATTAAATATATATTGAAGGTATGTGATAAAATATAAATATTATTTACGATGTAATTATTTTATCATAATCATTTATTTATTACTTACTTAGGGAATGTTAAATATATGAGGGCCAGTGTAACATCCCATATAAATAAAGAATAGGATATTTTCATATTTGTTAATAATTTTTAATTAAATATTAATTTTACTTTAAAGGGGAATCTATATTCGATGGTGTACCTGAAACACAACAATGGGTTTCACTGAAATCTCTTATTGCACACAATACTGAGTAATAATGAAAAAATATAATAATATAATATTATTTTAAATGGTAGTTAACACCAGCCCTTGTATTGGGAAGAATGAAAAAAACTTACTACAATATGATTATACATGTTTCTTATATATTTTTACATTAATCCAATAAAATTTAGGGGCTAAAATGTGAATAAATCCAATTTTAAGCATAAATACTCTAATATTATTTAAAAGGTCCATTTACCGCATTTTGATGGTGAACCATTTTTTAATCTAGTTTTTTTCTCACTTTTATATGTTATATTTGAAAAAATAAAATTATTCTTTTTAATTGGGACATCAAAATTTTCTTTGGATTAAATTTTGGCATTTTTCTGATAATGTTCTTTTTTTAAGGAATAGTTTAAAAATACTACATTTTAATTCAAAAATTCCTTGTAATCTAAGTTATTTGTATAGTTATATTATATTTTTAATTGGTTTTAAAGTTTAATTAGATTATATATTTACCATGTAATAAAATTTTGTTCATTTTAAGTAATTTTACTTTTAATGTGGACATAAACAAGTGCCAATCTTTTGATAAATATAATTTCTTAAAAAAACGCATTTTTGTTTTGACAAACAAAATTAATTTTAAATTAATTTCTACAACTTCTAGGTTTTGAATTTGGAAAAACGGATTCCATATTTGGAAGTGGGAGGTCCAAATTGTATAAATAGGTATCTATTATTTTTAGACATTATGAATAGTAACTTTAGAAGATAATTTATTTACCATGGTTAAAGGGTAAATCTGGTAAATAAGGGTAAAAAATAAAATTATAATAATATTAAATTACCCTAATAGGTGTACTAATCCTATTGGATAATACATTTACGACCAAGGGAATACTTGGGTCGATTTGTGGACCCCATGGAGCCACTTGTAAGTGAAAATAACACTTTATAAAAATTAATTAAAAGTTTAGGAAAGTATATCATAAATATATATCTCTTAGAATAAAAATTTATAATGAGTTATATAAGTTATATTTTCGACCATAAATATTCATTAGAAATATAAAAATATTTCATAAGTCATTTTATTTATAATTTTTAGACATTAAATAAATAAATTTAATTATGACCCAATGGTGATGCAGTAATTGCTTCCTTAATAAATGATAAAAATAAATGTGATTTTAAATATTAAAATATATTTATTCTGAAACATTCTATGTCATCCAAGAATTTTAGGGATAATAATGGCTTTCTAATTTTTCATTAATGAATGGTTTTAAAAATAATCAAGTTCTATAGTTTTTAAAAGTCTTGATATGAATAATTTAAAATTCATATAAACCAGTTTTTAAAACAATTAATATTTTATTAAATGATAAAATAATCCTAAAAATCTAAGATTAATCCAAATTACTTAAATAATTTTACCAATGTCATAAGTGATCTATATTGGGTCTCTTTTCATTTTATAGTAAATATATCAACTATATAGTATGAATATATTGGAGGACCAGGTAAAAGTTAAATAAGTTAACAAAGAGTTAAATAAAAAATAGAAGGATTAAAAAATATCCAAAACCTGTCCAATTATTAAAGGATAATTTTATTTCAACTTATATGTACCTTATATTTGAATTAAATATATTTTGGACCTTTTAAAAATGAAAATAATTTTATAATAAAATAATACTTTCACACTTTCCTAAAGAGTCCATCCACTCTCTTGTAAAAGGCCACCTCCTATAACCCATTAAACACACCTCTCCAACCCCTTTCATCAACCAAAATCTTCCAAAATTATCTCTATACATCCATATATTACTTTTATATGTCTTATCATAGGCATAAGGCAATTCAAGAAAGCATTTTTGTTCAAACCAAAGGGAGTTACCCAATTTAACGGTTACGTCTTCCCTCAAGTTCGTTTCGTTTATTTTCCATCTATAACCCACTAAACTCTATTTATTACATTATTTTATAACAACAATAGTATCTTAAATATTCTAGGTTTTTTTAGGAGATTTATTTGAATAAAAATTCCACACACCTCCATCTAATGGATACGAGCTTACTGTTTCTATGGACGGCGAACTATTACCTCCCGAAACGATGATTGTTCAGTTATCTTCTACTGTCCCTCATGGTGGCCATTATTATGGAAATATATTTATGTTTCATATATATTATATTTATATTGTATCCATGCTTCTAGATTTTTCATCTATATCATACCATTATGGTTTCCATAATGGATAAATACGATAATTTTATTTGAGGAAGTGCGGACTACCACCCCCTCAATGTGATATGAATCGTTTATGCCACCCATGGAATGTATAAAGGATGGAGTTAATGAAATTATATATGAAATTATATTGGATTTATAATATACCTATGTATAATTAAGTTTTCATTCCATTAAATATGAAATAGAAAGGAATGTAAGGTTCAGGTGTACGTATGGCTTACAGTCTCCATGAACGGTGCATTTCATTTATCATCTCAAAATTTTATGTACTATTATAAATACATATATATACAGGATGTATATGATATATGGGATATCTAAATCATGAATATCATTCTGGAGATAATGTAATTTTGACCACATGGACAAATTGTAATTATTGGAAGTTCATTTTTTACTCAAGTACCAAATATCAACAAAACAACTGTTATTAACTTAAATGATTATATAATGTTTATATCATGGTAATAAGTGATATAAAAGGAATAATTAACTTGAAAAAGGTTCTTATGCATCTATAAATTAACTTTAGTTTATTATTCATAAGATTAAAGAATGAACAAGTCAATTTAGACACAAGGTAATGGACTTTGTCTCAATCACCTTTTATTGAGGCATAATTTCATTTATATGTGACTTTATTTTATATGATGTATAAACCACTTTGAATTTTTATTTCATTCAATGAGAATATCTTTTCTATATAGTGTTTTAATAAATGACAAAGGGAATGTTTCTTTTTAACGTACGCAGTGACAACGACCTTTCCGCTGATGCGAGCATTATTTGATATTTAGGTTCCTTAACAAACCTTAATGTTTTTAAAAGGAAAATAAATATAATATACCATTTTTATGTATGTTGGTATTCAAAATGGTTTTGAGAAAGATTTGGTTATTTCAATATCTTGAAATGAAATATTGTTATTGAAATGTGGAAATGTTATCTTTCCTTTATGTTTTTTTATTTGTTATGAATATTTCATGGTTTTTTGGCATTGTTTACATATATGGGTGGTTCCATGATAAATCTTTGGTAGGTGATCCCGAGATAGCTCTCCAATGCATTGGGTAACATGATTGTGGTAAATGATAATGTTTCTTCTAATATATTTAGGGAATATGCTATGGTGGGTATTCCAAACGTAACTCCCTATGTAGCTATGGAAGCTACAATGTAAGTATGTTATGGATTCCACAAGTTACCTTTATGATTTATGATTTCCATTTGTTATTCATAAATCTTATGATCTTGTGGGGTATGTTAAATATTGAAAAGTATTATTTCATTGACTTGTATGTATTTATAGACTAATGTTTTCTTTCCTTGTTTTATACCCCTTACTGAGCTTTTTATACTCATACCAGGTTTTTGAAAAACATTTCAAAGGATATAAGGAAGGGTAAGAGAAAAGAAGAATTCAAGAATATTTATATCAAGAGAAGTATTATTGTTTTATTTTAAGAGTTTTTATTTTATGAAAAAAATGTATATTTATTAGAATTTTATACTTTGTAATATTTGTGATTTAATGTAATAGTTATTGCTTAATTTTCTAAAACTATAAACCCAAAAAGATTATCAATGGGAATTATTAACTTAATTCAAGGTTATGTAATGTTTTAGGTCAGATCCTTATATCCAGGGAACCCTAACTCGGTATTTGGACATACACTATATAATTTTAGGGAGAATCTATTTCCTGTGGTGATTCATTAATCATAATTGAGAGTTTCTCTCTCTTATTGAATTATTGAGATATAATCACTCAACCAAGAGAACGATTCAAGTCGCCTTCGTAGATCAAAGGTAGATGATCATTTTGATCGACACTGCATCGACGAGATCATCGAAGCTCCACAATAGAACCCAGAATCTGACGAACATCCTATGCATGAATTCAAGAAGCATGTGTGGTTGATGCAGAGGGGTTTGAAGTTAAATCATTCGAGCAATGGTCTTTGGTGACATTAAACATAAATATTCACTGCAAATCAGAATTAATTACTCCTTATTTTTATTTTATTTACACCTATTATAACACATGATATCATCAGAAATATCAAGTCTTGGATCACTAGAGATAATTAAGTTTTATCACTTTGATTATGGAAAATGTTTAAATCCCTAGCCCACCAGCTTCCGCTGCATGCCCCGGTACAAAAAATTGGTATCAGTGTGATAATATGGATTTTCTAATCCAAGAACATTATTTTTCATTGAATTTTAATTAGAGGGTCATAAATCAATCATAATAAATTTGACCATGTGTCAATTCAATATTGTATAGAAAAGTAACGATCATATAGAAAAAAATATTATAGATCGAAAAAGAGTTTATCAGATATTAATATTTTGGATTTAATGTTTTTTAAAGAACACGGTATATATATATATATATATATATATTCTATTTTGAGGAAACTCTAGTGTCCCTGTTTTAGTCTATTCTTGACTTCAATAGAGTCTTGACAGAATCTGGAATCAAGATTTCCTCAAGCCAGTTTCTAAAAAAATCTTCACATTTTGTGGAATTTCAAACAACAATACAAAAAAATAAAATAATTTTAAAAGTTCAAGTGAGTTGTAGTATTTTTTATAGATTTAAAGAAATTTAGGAGGGGATGTCACTCTATTCAAATCTAAAAAATAAATTAATAAAAAAAGGAAGAATAAGACCCAAGGTTTCATCTTGTCCAGTTATTAATGTTTACCCCCACACCCCTGTACTGACCCTTATCCCTCCTTTCCTTAGATGAAGACAATAGAGACCCAACCATCTCCCTCCTTCAAGCCCTTGTGGCACTGACCCCTCTTCCATTCACCTGAGAAACACCTACACATGGACCCAACCATTCTTACTCCGTCACCTTTGGTCGGTCTTTCTGCCTATAACTCCTACCTCACCCGAATTGATATGTCACACTGACTTGCTCTTTTATTTTAGCTAGACACCTAACCAACACCGTCAAGGCTGCATGCTGCTCGACGTTGATCGTTTGTGTGCTGCCCCACTCCCATATGGACATACTCATCAGATGTCATGCCTACTAAGGAAGAATAGCCAGCTAGCCACCATGATCATGTGATTCACCTAATCCCTATAGTTCACCTTCCCTCGATCGCACCACTGGGATCTAGGCTGATCGAGGTCCTGCTCCATATCTTGGTCTTCATCCTCATCCGCAGTAAACTCAATTTCTTACCTCACCTACAAGGTACCCCTTTCATGGCCACCAGGGGTATAAAAAAAGCTGTCATCCCTACAATGGTTCAGGGTGGGTCTACCCAACCCAGAACTGGTTTCGCAAGGCTTTCATGTCACAGAACACCCCTGTACGGTGTCTACTAGCCCAAAATTGGTCTTTGGGGCTACATCACAGTCTACAATGGGCCTAGGTGAACTTTTCTTGTGTTTGATATTGAAAACAAATATTTTAGCTACTATAACTCCATGAAACCTCGCATGGGTCATGTTGAAAATGATTATTACCAAACAGATTCTTTAAAAATGGTAAAATTTATCCTCTTCGACATATAATGTATTTTCATATACACCAAATTATAGAATACAATTTATAGAGCACAATTAGAAAATATTTATTGAATGAGTCATCAGACAATGGAAACTCAAATACTTAGACATGACTACTGCAATGCTTCCATTTATAGTGGAAGATATTTCCCAATAAGGGGATGAAAATTTAGACTGTGGGGTAACTGTTTGTTATCTAATTGAGAATTTGGAAACCGATAAAGGGTATAACAAGACCCTATCAAAAAAATAATGTGATGAAATGATCCTGTATATGGCACACTGTTTTCTTACAGACCCTGCATACAGTTAGAATGAAACCTCATATAGAAGCAGGAGCAGTCTTGTAGAAATAGTATGACTATAATGAAGAACAAGTAAAATGGTCAGGGACAATGGATGAATAGTTCTGTTATATTTGTCACTGCACTGGGAATATTATGTCCTTATGAGGGTAACCATTTTCTTTTGAGGGATTTTTTTTGATAGATCTAATGATAATAATTTCTACTGGTAAGTGGATGAATAGGTATGTTCACACTTTAAGGATATTATCTTTACCGTTTCTATGAGTGTTAACTTTTGCCAACATCTGGATTTCATCAGAAGATAGAGAGTCTCCATACGGAAAGACTTCTCCAAAAGATCAAATAACTCTTAATCAGTCTTCTGGATTTCTTCATCAAAATTCAAGAACTTGAATTTATGCCTTCCACAAAGAGAAAATGAATACAGAAATATAGAACATGGATTTATCCCATCTTCACAGTTGAATACACAAAAAATGAATACAACATGTTTACAAGTTATTGAAGTATCCCAATCCAAATCAATTACAACCAAAAGAGGACTCTCATATACTATCACATCCTCAGAGAACAAATTCATACAAAAATCTAGAACATGGATTTATCCCATTTTCACTGTTGAATACACAATAAATGTATATAACACGTTTACAATTTATTGAAGTATCCCAATCACAATCCATTATAACCAAAAGTGGACTATAAAATACTACCACATCCTCATAGAACAAATGCATATAGAATTGTAGAACCTAGATTTATCACATCTTCATAGTTCCATACAGAACACATGCATTCAAAACATTTACAATTTTAGGATGTATCCCAATCCCACTGCCAATCCATTACAATCGAAACTGGATACAGGCTATACATTTTTTAATTCAGTCATTACAATTTAAAAAACTACTCCCATCCAAAGTTGTCTACACTGATCGACCACTTCCAATGCTATCCAAGTAATATACCTCCCAAGATGATGTTCCAAATAGGTGGACAAGTCTTCACGCAACAAAAAAGTACATAATTACAAAAAATTATAGAAAATAATGCCCATAAAAAATACATGTGAAACTATTTTTCTAGATAGAACACAATAATCTGATATTTCATTCTCCTTGAATCCATGCGTGAAAAGAATAATTATATCAGATAAAATATAAACAATAAAAAACTGCTCTTATAAATGAAATGCATCATAAAATGAAATCATACTGTCATCATAACAATAGGCTTAATTTTTTTATTCAACTGTTTCCCCTTTTTGCGGCCACTGTCTAAAAAATTTTTCAATCTACCTCCCCCTTTCCTGTTTGGTTTCTTTTTTAAATTAGCCTTTCTAAATTGTTTTCTGAACTAGCACAACCATTAACTTTTATCCTCTGTTATATTTGTGATAGACAAATCTATTTTAAAATTACATAAATTTTGAGAAGGTGATGTCATAACCCGCATCTGTCTCACAATCTATGGTAATTAACTTCATTCCCATTAATGCTAAATCATTGTAACATTTTTCTACAATTTATTTTCTATCAGTAAGTACCTCAACAGAAGATCCTTTTGACATCACAATATTTCTAACCAATCGGGTCAATCTCCCCAAAATATATTATTTAGGTATTTCTCTCACATCAAGAAGATCATTTTTTTAGAAAAATGACAACAATGATACCCTACAGACTCAAAATTTTGACAAGAACATTCAACAACTTCATTTGAAGATTCATATGATACAAAAAATTTATCTTCACAACGAAACTGAATTGAACTCCAATTTCAAAACAAGATATCAAAAACAAGAACCAATCAATTGATATTCATGGTGAAATAAATCAAATAATTTCAGTGTATATCTAGTAGAAACCTTGCAAACAAATGCATGGTAAGGGTAAATATTACAAGGAAAATTCTCCCACATCTCAAATTATACCTTTTTTTTCACGACACTGATTTTTTTCCAACACGCACTCAAACTGATTAAAGAAATCAACAACAATTAACTTTTGATGAAAATAATCTTTTAGAAATCCATT
The DNA here is from genome assembly GCA_963277665.1 of Viscum album. NCBI lineage: Eukaryota > Viridiplantae > Streptophyta > Magnoliopsida > Santalales > Viscaceae > Viscum > Viscum album. Next base: position 2,055,836,967 of record OY728148.1, read on the forward strand.
AAAACATTCACTTAATTGAGTGCTGTGAATACCCAATGTTAAACCATCTTTCAAAAAGCAACACGCCCACTTCTCTCGAAATGTGAAAACATCATCTAGACACCATGATTTCCCGTCCCTATATTCTTTTTTAAGAGAAGACCACAACTTATTCAAACTTATTTGAATCAAGGTATTCAAACATACACGTTTTAAATCTAGTTAGAAAACTAGATCCATCTTTCATCCAATTACCTAAATGCTTAATTCCATTTTGCATCAAATTTCACAAACCAAAGCACTGTCGAGTTCCCACTGAAACTACAGAATGAGATTTTCCCATTGCAATATCCTAATCAGTAAAAATTGTTTGAGGACTCTTCATGTGATGCACCTATAAATTTTCTTTAAACAAAAAAGAAAACAAAGTCACTGTTTCATCATATAACAAATATTCCCCTAAAACAACAATCTATCGATGACGATTGAACCCCACAAAAACACCTAATGGACTATACACATTATTAGTGCTAAAAGTGGTGTCAAACACAAAAACATCTCCAAACAACTCATAATATATTCTCATTTTTGGACCAACCCGTAAAATATTACCAATTTTACCATTCATGTCAAACTGCATAGTATAAAAAATTGATGGATTGTCTCGACTTTGTCATTCCAGGTATTCTAACATGCAACATGCATCACCATGAAGAAAATATCCTTCCCATTTAGACCTTAAAAAATTCAACTGATCAACATGCGTGTTCCCAATAACATCTCACCCCCTTGCAATAGTTGTCGCCAACGAGAAGGAATCATTTGGTTTAATACCCACAGAAGCAATCACATCTTACTCAGCTGCTTGTGATTCTATTATTTTTCTTTTGGACCTCATAATATGAATTGATTCAGGCATGTGCAAGGGATGATTATGCTCTTCAACAAAAATAGTACAAGCATATTGGCTAGAATACAATAAACTAACCCCCATTCTAGTAAGGCAACGTGTATATGTCTCATCTTGAGAAAATTTCACCATGCTATCACATTTGTCAATCTTATTATGACCTTCTTTTCTACACACATAAAGGATTTATGTGACAATTTATTTATACATTATCCCTTTATTAGAGTATTTTCGGCATACATTGAAGCCATTTACTCCCACATACGTGACATAAAAATATTGTGATTCCTCAAGTGACTTGAAATTCATCCCCAAAAATGGTTTAGTAGAAGCTGCTACAACATCCACATCACCATCAAAAACATTGCAACCTGCAACAAAAAACAATAGTTCATGAAAAGTACATTGATTTTATAAAAGGATTTAATCCATTTGAAAATGTATAAACTATATGAACAGAACTGTAACTAAATAAAAATTATTAAATATATATATATATATAATAAAAAATTATTTTTCTGAAATTATAAATAAAAAAATTATAAAATATATTTTCCAGTGCAACTTCAGGCGGAAGTCCCAGTGGAAGTTCCACTAGAAGTTCCACAAAAATAAAGAAATATATATATATAAAAATATAACTATATAAAAATTATTACATATATATACATATATATAATATAATTATTTTTTCGGAAATTTTAAATTAAAGCATTTTATAAAATATATTTTCGAGTGGAAGTTCGAGTGGAAGTTCCAATAGAAGTTCTAGTGGAAGTTTGAGTGGAACTTCTAGTGGACTTCCAGTTGACATGGAGACGAACTTACACATCAAGTAGAAGTTTCACTACAAAAACCTGGGAAAAACAACTAGAAATGCTAAAATGAAAAAAAAACTATATATCATGGAAACTTCCAGTGGAACTTATAGTGGAAGTTCGAGTCGATTTTTGAATGGAACATTCAGTTGATGTTCCAGTAGAAGTTCAAGTGGTTGTTGGAGTGGAATTGCCAATGGAACTTCCAGTGGACAACCAGAGGAACTTGGACATATATTGAAAGTTTCTCTGCAAAAGAAAGGGAAAAAACCACTCGACGTGCCGCAACGTAACAAAAATATATATCACGGGACCTTCTAGTGGACATGGGGATGAACATAGAGCTAAATTAGAAGTTTCACTACAAAAAACTGGGCAAAAAACACTAGAAGTGCCAAAATGAAACAAAACTATATATCATGGGAACTTTCAGTGGAACCTTCAGTGGACATCGATAGGAACTTATACATCAAGTGGAAGTTTCACTACAAAAACTAGGGCAATCCCACAAAACTACATATTACATCTAGTAAAAAGACCACAAAAAACTTTATCAAACACTGTTGGATATATTTACAACAAAACTAAGAAAAAACTACTTCAAATAATCCCACCCGCAATACCTTTCATCGCTATCCATTATAAGGAGAACTTTTAAAAAAAACATCAAATAGTGTCTCGCCCTACCCGAACCACAAAAAAAAATGCTCCAAAGAGCCCTCAAAAGATGACCTTGAGAATGACCTAGGACCTCGACCACGAACATTTACCTCAACCATTGACCTCGACCAGAGCGCCGTGACATCGATGATTTCGCCCTACTCAACAACTCAGCACACCAGGCCCATGGACCTTGACATTAACTTTGAAAAAAAAACATCAAACAGTGTCTCACCCTTCCCAAACCCTGAATGCAAATGCGCCAAAGAGCCCTCACACGCCGACCTCGAGAATGACCGGGGACCTCGACCTCGACAGTGGACCTCAACCGTGGACCTCGACCAGATTGTTGCGACACCGAAGATTTCTTCCTACTCCACCACTCATGGCCCCAGGCCCATGGTCCTCAACTATAAATTTGACAAAAAAACTTCAAATAGTGTCCCAACCTACCCAAAACCCAAATGAAAATGCACCAAAGATCCCTCACATGCCGACCTTGAGAAAGAATGGGGACCTAGACCTCAACCGTGGACCTCGACAAGAGCACCACGACACCAAATATTTCGACCTCATCCATAACTCGATGCACGAGGCCCAAACGACCAAATCCCTGGCGTGGAGCTCGGTCAATTCACACGTGACCCATTTGGCTCTGAGGAAAAATTTACTCCATCGCCTCAAGTATACCAGATGGTTCCACCAATAAAAAGAACATGTGTCAGGATCCCCCTATATGACTAGATCATCCTATAAAAGGTAGTACTGGAGAAGATAAAATGCGCAATCCCTACCCCGAAACCATCAAGCTTATTTCCGTCATCAATTCGACGACCATATGGTTCTAAAGAGCCCCAAAATCACCCTACAATTGGCCACCAATATAAATCATTATTATCTAGGAAGCATACCCAACCACAAGCTTCCATCAGACTACCACCTCCATTGAGTGGGTTCTCTTATTCCTCCTCTAGCGTCACCCATAGTCGCCCGCCTGAACCACCATCGACACCCGCATCTATCTCTGTTTCCACCCATTATATGTACCAAATGTGTATTCCCCATTGAATTCTAGTGGAAAACACAATTAATAGACCTCCCCTATCATCCTTCATTAATCGGACCCTCCAATCCAACATTACACAATTCATCCACTAATCTCAATCACCTCTAGGAATTTCCCCTTACACCGCTAATCTACACAACCAAAGATGTTTTCCTTATTTCCACTCCATGGTCACCCATTCAAATTCGATCTGAACTCCCAACACCCTCTACTATGGGTCAACTACTAAATCCAGTTTCATTTGTTGTTTGTCCACCCTAAATAAATCCAGTGCCAAAGAACCACATTCAGGACTGAATCAGGTTCTATTACCTCCACACATGAATTTAGATAGGGTATGATGGAGCATGATGCTCAGTTGGTACCACGACGGACATGTTGTGGAATCCAACATAACGGTCTTACCTGATATCATTTTTTCGATTGAGGGTTGCTCAAGTGGTACCGTATAAGACAAAAACTCCATGAAAACAAAACTGGATCAGGATTGAGTACTACTAATCATGAATTTATCTAGGGAAGGATTTTGTGCTGTGCTCGGTTGGGATTATGATTGGAATGGTGTGGAGTTCAGTATAACTACATTACCAGATATCCTTCTCATTATTATTGGATACTGGTGGAGGTTTGTTTACATAGTGGGCGGTGATAGTGGAGATTATCTATAGGTAATCAGCCAGAGCTCAATAGGGGTTTTACTGTTGACCATGTCATCAATATAGATGGGATTTCTAGGGATCATCAATATCTTTTTTGGAAGTAGGTATGTGTTTTCTTGCATCTTTCAAAGAAACATCTAGTGGTCAGATCATCCAAAAGGGTTCTCTAAAACCGATTAAAGCTAAATCAGAAGTAGTTTTAGAGAGGACTGAAATCGGTAAGAACATGCTTATGGTGAGACTCTCTCTTCCTACAAGTCAAAAATCCATGGAGGTTCAAGAAAATAGTAAATAAGGTTTCTCAAATTTTGGGATCATTGGATTGGAAATGTGTTTCAATCAGTCAATGTTTTTCCACTGTTTATTGCTTTTTTATGAACTAAAGTAATGCACTTGGTGTTTTGGGTCCCTTTTTCTAAAACCAGGTACTCTTCGATATCATGAGTGGAGTTTTTATTTTAACTTTTAAAATGTTATAAATGATTTCATGTTGGTGGGTATTAGAATACAATGGATCAATTGGATACTACGACACCTAAATATTCTCCATGATATTTCCACGATAATTGGAGTTCGAATTAAACTAGACATATAATTAAGAATGTACGATAAAACCATTTTTCAAGAATCCTAGTAGAGGTGGATCTCAGAGACACCCAAATTGAGAAGGTAAATATTTCCATCCCTAGTGAGGATATTTATTTGTGTTTGGAATATTAAAACTATCCCCAATACTAAATGTATTTGAATGTAGTTAGACACTAAAAATATATCCGTCTAAGGAATATCATATGTGTTGAATGTAATTTTAATGACAACTTTTTCTAAGGTTTAAAGGAGAAATGATATGGTTATTTGTGTGATTGATGGTGACTCTCAAAAGGAGTCAATTCATGGCACTTTTGGGAAGGTTCAAGGAAATTATGACCGACCATATTCCCCTTCTAAAACTAGTGTATCTTCGATAGAAGGACATTCACAGATTTCCACCAAATATGGGATAAACATGAATATTGTAGATGAGATTTTATCTCACCAATATGAATAATTTCTTAATTATATAATGAATTTAAATCAAGTTGAGGATGGAACATGTTCTATGTATTCTTATTCTGTTAATTCTATGGGGATATGGGATGACCTACTTTTTTAAAAGGATAAATCAAATTATGATGACATTGGGGTTGAATCTGAAGAGGAGGAAGATGACCAGAAATTCCATGATATTGAATCATAAAAAGAGGATTACCTCCTCTAGGTGGGGTTTGTCTTTGTGGTAAGCATCCTGTAATCCTATATGAAAAATGGGGGTTCAAAACCCATTGGGCACAGGTACTATAGCAGTATTGTAGCATCGACAGGTATTGTAGAAGGCGGTACTGTAGCTGTAACATTCACAGAATGTTCCTTGTGACAAAAACTTTGGGCCTACGAGCCATGTAATGGGATACATGCCCACTGGGCCTTTGGGTATGTAATGGGTCTCCCTCTACTCAGTAAAAAGAGGACCTTGATTTTCTTTAATAATAGAAATGAGCCTTCGACCCCAACCATTAAAAAAAGGTGATGACCTCCAACTCTAGAAGGAACATAAATTAGTATCTTCAAATAATAAAAATGGTAAAATGAAGATGGAATCAACTAAGTAAGTCATGGTGAATAAGGACTGTTCTGGACCTAACTTCTAACACCTCAATTGTGCTAATTTTCTTAGCATGATGTCTACAATGTCCGATAGAAGGGATACTTTTTAGTGATCTATAAAAGTAAAAAATAGACAATGAAGCTGGTGATTAAATAATTCCTAATGATCATCTGATAGATTTTTCTTCTGGGGGAATCATTCCAGGAAAATCTTATATCATCGAGAAAGATTTATAAAAATAATCACAGTGAGTAATCTGAATCGTAAATATGATTCATTGATTGAATGATGTCTCAAGGGTAAGACTAAAGAGATGATGAAGGGACCAACTTTCCTTAGTTCTATATCTCCTAGTAATGTGGCTATCAATTCAAGGTATGTTGAAAGGAATGCAGTGGGGATGGGGGTTCTTGTTTATATGTAAAATGTGAAAATAGAGGGATCCAATCCATTGGTTGGTCAGTCATGTATTTCTCATCATCCGGTCATGGGTCCTACATACGCTATACCTATTGTTTCTACAATTACTTCTAAGGAAATGCATAAGGTGGAAATCTGTAAGGTTCAGACACATAGTTCCTTTGAGATGCATACCTTTGATATTAGTGAAGAGGATGAACAAAGACATATCAATGCTTCCAAAGAAGAAAAATTGAAAGATACTTTCAAAGATAGATATGTTAACGATTGAGGCGGGCCATCACTGCATGTCAAATCGTAGAGGAGGGGGAATCATCCAAGTCTTCATGGAGGATGTATCTAACACCACAACATGATCTCTCTCTCTTGGGGAATGTAATGGGATCCCTATTCCCAACTAAAATATAGAGGGTCTTTTCTTTTCTTAATACAGTGGCTTCAGCCTAAATGTATATATATATATAATTATATATAATTATATGAATATATATACTTATATAGATATATATTATTATATAAATATATAAATATATTTTTAGTTATATATACATATTTTTAAATATATATTTTTAATTATAATTATCAATAAATATGTATATATATATATTTAAATAATTATATAATTATAATAAATATATTTAAATTTTAAATATATTTATTTATAATTATTTTTATAAATACATATTTATAATTATTTAAATATTTATTTATAATTGTAAACATTTAAATTATTTAATTATAAAGATAATATTATAAAAATTAGGTCTTTATTAGTGCTTTGTTAACAGTAATAATGAATTATTTTCATTAGAGGTAAAAATTAGATGATAAAACATATCTTTATCAGTGCTAGAATTTTTGAATGTATAAAGATACATTTTATTAGAACATACTATTTTATCACTGAAAAACCACTCTTTATCAGCGAATTTTGAGAAGTGTTGATAAAATCCTTTCTAATCTTTTAAATAGAACCCTAATAGATTCTTCCTCATTCATGAAGTTCATGATATCATGAAATTTAATCCCTATCATCACTCTCTCTCGATCATTTTGAATGCACTAACACCTTCAAAATTCTAGGTATGTGATCACTTCTGATCCATCGCCCTCCCTCGAATATCATTTTTAATTTTTAATTTTTGTAAAATGGATCGAATGGATCGTGTGGAAATTTTTATTTGTCTACATCTACATAGATCCTTATCTACCTTTCTTGGTCTCATTTCCTTCCCATACTTCAATGTTTATCACCATCATTAGTCTCTTTAAATGATTGAACGACCCATGTGATGTGGTTACGAATGATGTTTCATAAAATCTATTGAGCAGTTCATCCTTGGATGACAATATTGAATAATGACATCACATGATAATTTTCTTTGGAATGAAAGAATAATGAGATATTAGATGTTCAATCTAGATACTTGATTTTTTAAAAGGTGATGGATAAACATTAGTGAAATGAATATTTTTTTATACTCTTTCCTACAATAAAAAGAATATAGGAGAATATTGCAATGTTTTTTACGTCTTATTTCTATGGTCACCATGAGAGTATAAGACTATTAGGGTAATTAATAACCAATATAATTTTTTTCTAACTTTATAACAAACAAATAATTGTTTTTATTAAAATACATAAGTATGATATACAACACGATTTTTTCATTAATTGTAATTCTATCAACCACTATCGAATAATTGATTCCCAATTTAAATTGAGGTTTTGAGAGGACTGTAGAAGGTATTGTTTTATCATATTTAAGGGAGTACATTATACAGTCATCAAACTAAAGGTTAATGACCATAATTCCTTTTCTAAACATGCCATTACCTTGAATATTTTATTTTTATTGACCATTAATGTATTATCTTTCAATATTGTAATTTTTTTATAAATATATTTACCCAGAATTGATATAGATAGCCAATTTTGAAGATTTATATTAAATTCCATATGTCGATCACCTCTATATTGGGTTTTGATAGGGGATCATTCTCTCTTGGTACTCGAATTAGTGCAACAGATGGTATATTAGGTCCATATAATATTGAAATGAATAATTATAACACATGTTAGTAAAAGAATTATACAAATCAATGGTGAATGTTGGGGTTTTCTACTGGAGATTGCGGCTTACGATATAAATCCTGTAACAAATTGAGGTTTTCATATATGTTTTCCTCTAATTAAGTCAAATTCATTTTTTTCCTTATATATATGCTAGAGCATAATAAGAAGAAGAGGTGATATTTTTGGAACACTTATAATTAGTTATTGAATTAAAGGGAATGCGTATGAGTAAATGAATTATGAAATATATTAATATATATGTTTACATATATTTAATTTATTTTATACAAATTTACTTCATTGTCATTTTTATGAATATATCTATTAAGCATTGTAATTTTTCTTAAGTAAAAGTAAGTAATTATTATTAAATGGTCATATTAATGAAATAAAATATAAATTGATTAATGTTGGTTTATTAATGTTTTATAGACATTTATAATGAGAATGACAGAACTGTTAAAAAAGTTATTTTCATATTAGTATACTTTATCATCGTATTTTATAATTTTAATTTAATGTTAAAATATAAAATTTTATAAATTTAATATTACATAATAAAAATAATTTTATGGATTTATTATTTATATATTATTTTAAGATGTTTTTTTTCAGTTTTTTCTAAAAAGATTGATTTTTAGGTGAATAGTGAAAATACTGTTCATATAAATAACTTAAATTATTTATTATACAAATATGAATTTAAACATCATGAAACCTTTTTATAATACTAAATAAATTTTTTAAAATTTACGTTATTATTATTTTTTATTAATTTACAAACCCACATTTGAACTTTTAGATCATAAGTTATCTTTTTTTTTTAAAAAATATTGAATTTTAAGCACTTGAAATTAAATAAATTAGTTATATAGATTATATAAATTAAATATAATAAAATTACTTCCATTTTTGGTTTCATTATGGGAAAAAGGCCTTTCAATTATTTTTTGTTATTTTTCTATAATAATGGACTTCTAAATGAATAGTGAAAAATAATTTTTTTCCAAAACGATGACTTTAATAACATTATAATATTTATGAGGGGAATAGAATTTTGTAAAAAAATTAATTTATCCAATATATATTTAGAAAATAATATTTTACATTTTTATGATTTTTTAAAATTTATAAAACCTATGTTTAACCGTAATATTATAAATCTAACAAATTTTTTATAGATATTTTCAATTAATTAAACATTAGATTGGTAAAAATTAGTTTTTTTAAAGAGAGAAAACATATTCTTAATAATCAATTTTTTTTGAAATCATAACCATTATAAATCATACTTTACACTAATATTTTAATAATAATATCAAATTTCCATATGAAATGGTTTTTACACTTTATTTATTTTGATAAATATTATTTTTAAGGTTTGATATGAATCAAAAATGGATGGATTCTAATCATTTGAAACTAAATTATGAGGATGAGGTGAAATATTTTATCATGTTTTTATGATATTATCCACATGACCCTTCTCAAATACATTGTCTACGTTTACGATGTTGTTATTCAATACTAATTAGTGTTGTGGAGTTGGAAGAACACTTGATCTATCATGGAATAGATAAAAGATATAAAGGTTGGACTAAATATGTGGAAAACTAAATTTATCTAGTTATTGGGATAATAATATGTTTTATAGATCATATGATATTGTTACAAGTATGGAAAATGTTGAAGACCATATCAAGGATTTATTTTTGTTTCATTCATAACCATAGTGAAGTGAATTTGGAAACGAGTCAAGAAACAATAATTTTATGCTATCTATAGATGGAGTGAATCCTTTTTTTTTCAAAGCAGCACTCATTGTACGTGGTCATTTATATAGGTAAATTATTACTTGTCACCATGGTTATGCATGAAACAAAAATAAATTAGGTTATTCATATATCATAAAGATGTTTTTTAGTAAATTTTTTCATAATTTTATCTAATTTGTTTTAGTCAATTTTATTATCATTTTTATTTGATACATATTTTGTAATTTTCATGAGATTGTAAAGAAAGATAATACACTCATTATGCACTCATTTACTATGATTATGCCCTAAACAAGGGTGATATGCTCATGACGATGTACTTTTATTCCTAGTTTGCAATGCATTCAACATTACGGGATATCAAACTATAATATTGTAGGATAACCTCAAATGTTAAATGCATTAAAAAAATATAGGGATTAATGTGTATAAATCAACCACAAATGAATCTAATACGTGTTATTCCCAGTATGAATCAAATTTTATGTTATTTGTTTAAAATTTAAATAATAGATAAAAAACATGTTATACACTCAAAATTGAGAAAACACATTCAGATTGTTTTGATACTTTAGAAAAATGATTTATAAGTCATTTGTGAAGTGTAGAATCTACTAAAAATTAATCCAATACATGATGTGCCCAGGATGATAGATCCAGTAACAATTTTGAAGCTAATTTTTCTCATGTAGGAATCAAGCATGCCTCAATTAGCCATAACTTAATCTGATACACGGTTTAATGGATATGACTATAAGTGTATGTTTTTAGTTTATAATGTACATTTTAATTCAAAACACACATCACACATTCAAAACCGATAAAACAAATTTATATTTTCTTAATACTTTCAGAAAATTATCCATAATTCATTTGGGACATGAATAAATAAACTACACCACAATCTGATACACGTTGCATCTGGTATGTCTCAAAGTTTTTGTTTTCAGTTAATAATTGACATTTTAGTTCAAAACAAATGTCACAAACTGAAAAATGAGAAAACAAATATGTATTGGGTTGATACATTAGTATAGAAATCTATAAATAATTTGTGATGTGTAGGTTTCAGCGACACATCAATCTGATACATGGTATTCTCAGTATAACTAAAAAGTTTTCGTTATCAGTTTAAAATTAAAAATTTATTTCAAAATATTTGTCACTCATTGAAAAATAACGATACATTCTTATATTTTGTTAATAATTTAGGAAACTAATTCATATGTCAATTTTTAGGAGTAGGAATCAGTGTAAAAAAATTAATACACGGTGTGACCAATGTGACTCAATTCGCGTTTATTAGTTTAAATTGATATTTTATTAAAAAAGACACATGAAATACTCAAAAAATATATTATTTATTCAGGTTTTTTTGATAATTTAGTAAAATTTTCCTTACGTTGTTTATAATGTGTAGGAATCAACCACATGTGAATCCGATGTATGGTGTGATCAGTATTAATCATAGTATTTCCTTTTATTTAAAATTGACAACACACTTCACATACTCAAAACTAAGAAAAAAAATTCTATTTTTCTTATACTTTAGGAAAACAATCCACATTTAATTTTTTATTTGTAGGAATCAACCACACCTCAATTCAATATATGATGTTCCCAGTGTGAATCAAAGTGTTCGTTATCAATTTAAAATTGAAAATTTAGTTCGAAACATGTATCGCACACTGAAAACTAAGAACAAACACTCAGATTTTCTTCCTGGTGGAAGGACAGTGCATTCTAAATTTCGTATTCCAATCTATTTTAATGAGAAATCTATTTGCAATATTCAGCAAGGGAGTGAGTTAGCCAATCTATTACATGTTACAAAACTAATTATTTGGGATGAGGCATCCATGGTTCAAAAGTACTATTTTGAGGCTCTGGACCTTACTCTAAGAGATATAATGACAACTAAAAATCTCAATGCTACATCTTTACCATTTGGAGGAATCACAGTTGTATTGGGTGGAGATTTCAGTCAAATATTACTAGTTATTACAGGTGGAAACATAAATGACATTGTTCTTATAGGTAGTAAATCATAGTATCTTTGGCAACAATGTATAGTCTTAAGTTTAACAAAAAATATGTGACTGCAATCTGGGACTGCCAATAATAATTCTAATGACATACAAACCTTTTCAAAGTGGGTTTTAGATATTGGTGATGGTAATATAGGAGAGCCTTATAATGGTGAATTAGTAATTCATATACCATCAAATTATCTTCTAAAATCAACCTCTAATACATTAGAAGAAATGGTTGACTTCACATATCCTACTTTCACAGACCATTATGATGATATCTGCTATCTAAAGGAAAAACCGATTCTAGATCCAAAACGTGATGTTGTTCGAGAAATCCATGACGTCATGCTATCTCTTAAAAAAGCAGAAAGAAAAGACTACTTCAGCTCTGGCAGTGTTTTCAAGGACTGTTTTGATTTCGATAGGCCTGAAAATATATACACAACTGAGTTTTTAAATGGTATTAAAATCTCTGGATTGGCAGCGCATAAAATTACTCTGAATATTTGTGTTCCTGTCGTGTTGTTAAGAAATTTGGATTAATCAGTAGGTCTGTGTAATGGCACTTACATGATTGTTACACACTTGAGAGAGCATGTCATTAGAGCCAAAATTTTAACGGTCTGTCAGTCGGGGTATTCTGCATTCATTCCAAGATTAACTATGACACAATCTGATGTTATATGTCCTTTGAAATTACAAGGATGAAAATATCCTTTGATAGTATGTTATGTTATGACTATTAATAAGAGTCAGGGAAAATCTTTCTCTTCAGTTGGGTTATTTCTACGCAGGCCTGTGTTCTCACATGGTCAATTATATGTGGCTATTTATAGGGTCACCTCACAGAATGGTTTGAAAATAATAGTTGTAGATATCCATATCATAGCTGCCGATTGCACACACAATACTGTCTATAAAGAAATACATTCTAACCTATCTTATGTATCATTTAAATTTAACTCTTCATCTTATAATTTTTCTATATAATGCGATCTCTGTAACTCTGTTGCTTCTTTATCGTATGATCTATTTATCTTTCTATACTAATTGTGAATGTACAGAATAACAAAATTATGTTCTGATCAATAATTACATTGTGTGAGATTTCTCCAGAGACAAATAAAACTCTAAAGATACATGTACCTGTGTTAAACATCTAGTGCAATTACTCATCTAAAAACTCCAATAATTTCATTGCTATTGATTTCATACTTGGAGATACACGGGTCCATGTTTCTAATAAAAACACCTTAATTTTTTTTATCTAAATAAAGTGCAATAATTTCATTTATATCTATGTATTCTACCAAATATTATATCTATATTGCCACAACCAATATATTTACTGTTTCCAAGGAACAAAGGTACTCTGTTTAATTAATAACCGTAATCTCATCTGTAAGTTCAAAGATATCATGCATGAAGGATAATGCTATTACATTCATAACATTCAAATAGCTCCAAATCAAGGATGTTACATGGAAACTCAACATGCATGCCAATTGCTGTTCACGTCAACAACATTTCTTCGTTCTTCTGATGCACAACTCCCTCTGTTCAGTTTTAATTTCACTTCATTTAAGGACAATGCTCAAAGGATTGTACCAGAAGATAATTTAATAGGTATACTTCCATTGAAGTGTATTGATATACTTCGGTATTAAATGTTTTCATGGTCATTAAGATAGTGTTTTCCAAATAAATCTAATTCCCCATAATTTTTTTTTCTTTTTGTGATTTATGGTTTAGAAATTATTGGGTTTCTGCAATACTCCTAGCCAGTGCAATCAATGGGAAATTCAAACCTTAGGATTAAAATTATTCATCTTCCACATTTAATAACATTAATGTTTCATAAAAATAAAATGTTATGAAGTTGTGATACAACCATAATTTATTTTCAAGAAAAATTGTAGATAGTGGCCATTACATACTATATTGGTCTTGAGAATGTAAATTAAACCCCCAAGCATGAATTTCTAGGAGTATCAGGTGTAAATATTTACATGAGGTGTGTTTTCATAATTTTTTTCTCCATTATATGATATACTATGATAATTATAACTAAATACTATTCGTAATTTTTTAGGCATATATACCCACGATATATTAAGGGAAACCATTTGAAAAGAAATTTGGACTCATTAGTCCTCACATCACTTCTACACAATTATTATCATTGGAAGAAAATAACTAAGAAGTAATAGTAAGAAAATAATGCATAATGTTTGAAATAAAATGCACAGATTACATACTCTTATTAATACCAATGATGTGGTGGTAAAACTATATAATTTAGTCATATCAAATATATTTTCATTATTTTCATTAAATATTCCATTTTTGTTTTTAAGTAGAATTAGTGTCCCATTACAATCCCTTTTGAAACTAAATAGATTTATTTTATGAATTCAATGTATGGATACCCAAAAAAAAGACCACACATGATGAATTTTATCAATTTTTAATACCCTACATGAAAATTTTTACAAATAAACTAAAATTTATACATTTTATATTTTGTTTTAATGAAAATTCAATTTTGATAGGGTGGTATTTAAATATCATAAAAATCGTGGCAGGAGGATAGTTCATAAGGGAAAAAGAACATCAAATTAAAAAAATGGAAATATATTAGAGTTATATATAATAACATTCCACTATAAAAAATGTATAAAAAATGACTAGTTTTTATCAATGTATCTATAGTGATTGAAACAAAATAATGGAAAACATTATGATTATTATGTTTGAAAATTTATGAAAGATAACGTATTCCACAAAAAAATTATAATCCTCAAAGAAGTATTTCAAACGATAATTAAAATTTCATTTAAAATATTTATTAATCCTTTGTTTATTTATAATTTTCTAGTATTATCAAGACTATAGAAAATAATCATATTTACTTAAGGGAATATATTTACATGGAAATGAATGGGATGAATTCATGGTGTCATACTGTATATAGACATTATTAAGAGGTGAATTGCTACTACATAAATAGTTAGTTTTCTCATGATTTTGTCTAAATTTTTTAATTAATTTAATTATCATATATATATGATTTTTTTTTTAAATTTTATAGAGGTCTTGTAGAAATGGCTTTGTCGAGAAGGATTATTCACTCCAGATGATGCGCTACTTTTATTATTTCATGAATTCAATATTCTTAGTTATCAAACAATAATATTGTTATATATCTCATAATATTGAATATATTACATAATAAAAGGAATGGTGTGATGTGTAGACATCAACCACACCTCAATCTAATACATGGTATGCCTAGCATGAATTCAAGTTTATGTTCTTAGTTTTAAATTTACATTTTAGTTCAAAACACAAATTATATACTCAAAAACAGAGAAAACACATTGTGGTTATTATGTTTGAAATTTATGAAATATATCATTTTCAATAACAAAATAGAACCACTAAAGAGGAATATCAAATAATATTTACAATTTAATTTAAAATATTTATTAATAATTTTTTTATATTTGTTCAATACAACCCAGACTATCAATAGTCCACAAATTCAATAGAGAAAATAGATTTGTTTAAAAGTTAATGGGAATAACAAATGGTTCCAGAATGTATGAGTACATCATGAAAATGTGACTTCCTACTACTTATGTAGTTAATTATATCATTGTTTTATATAATATTTCATAGTTATTTTTTTATCTAATAGCTATTTTGTTAAATTTCACATAGATCTTGAAGAAGGATGAACACTAATGATACTGTCATGTACTATTATTATGAACTCAATATGGATGACACACTTATAAATATTCAATTTTCATTTAGCATACAATGAATTAGAAATTCCATGTTATCATATAGTAATATTTTTAGATAACCTTGAATTTTTAATACATTGAATAATAAAACGAAATGAAATGATTTTGAAAAAACCACCATAACTCAATTAGATACACGAAATGCCCAGTATGAATTTATGTTTTTCTTTTATATTAAATTTTATATTTTAGTTAAAATCACACATTACATACTCAAAATTGAGAAAACATATTCATATTGTTTTAATGCTTTAGTAAAATGATTCACAAGTCATTTGTGACTTGTAGAAATCAGCCACACCTCATTAAAATACAAGGTGTTCCTAGTATGACAGAGAAAGTAACATGTTCAAAGATGCTCGTGGTCATGAGAGATTTCACTTTGAGGCTACAATTGGGATAATCGTGATAGTGAAATGGGTAAATAATTTATACAAACATCAAGAAACTGTGAATTCATACTACTTATATAGTTTATTTCATCAACTTTTTATCTATAATTTTTTAGGTTAATTTTATTATCATTTTTATAAAATAATTATTGAGTTTTTTCATAGATCATTTGGGAATTCATACTTTAATTTTAACAATCTGAAACAAGATATAAAAAATATAACATGTTCTATAAATATAGAAGAGGAAACAACATACTTCCTAAAATGTGAAATTTATCGTAAAGATACATATACCAAGGGATTTTTCAATAGTTTAATGTAGAAGTATGACTTCCAAAAATAATGATCATGAATATTGTCTTGAACAGTATGGGAATCAACGAACCCTCCATCAGCTGTATCTCAATCAAATACATAGTGTTCTTGGTGTGACTCAAAGTGTATGTTTTATGTTTATAATTTATATGTTAGTCAAAAACCCAACACCCATATTCAAATTGGAGAAAATTCATTCATATTGTTTTGATACTTTAGTAAAATCATCCAAAATTAATTTTTGACATGTAAGAATCAACCACACCTTAATCTAATACAAGATGTGTCCTGTATGACACATAGTGTGTTTTTTTAGTTTAGTAACTTTATACCTTCTGAAAATGATTCATAATTAATTTTTATGTGGAGAAATAAGTCACACATCAAACTGACACATGATGTGATCAGTATGACTCAAAGTGCTTGTTTTTAGTTTAAATTAACGTTTTAATAAAAAAAATCATATACTCAAAACCAATAAAACATGGTCCTATTGTTTTGATACTTTATGAAAATGATCCATAATAAATTTTTTATGTCTAGTAATCAAAAACAAATCAATCCGATGCATTTTTTGACTAGTATGACCGAATGTGTGTTTTTATTTGAAATTTTTCATTTTAGTTCAAAACACATGTAACCTAATTCAAACCAAAAATACACATTCATATGGTTTTAATAGTTTTAATAAATGATCTATAAATCATTTTTGATGTTTAGGAATTAGCTGCACCTAAATTTGATACACGGTGTTTCTGGTATGAGTAAAAGTGTATGTTTTAGTTTCAAAATGACTTTTTTTTGTTAAAAAAATGTATCAATCACTAAAAACTGAGAAAATTTTCAAATTGTCTTGATACATTAGTAAAATGATTCATATGTCATTTTTGGCGTGTAGGAATCTGCCGCATGTAAATCCAACACACAATCTGACTAATATGACTCAATGTATGTGTTATCATTTTAAAATGGAATTTTGATAAAAAAAGAAAGATTACATAATTAAAACTAAGAAAAATCATTCATATTGTTTTGATACATAACATTATCATGAAGTCATTGGTGACATGTAAGAATCAACCACTTTTTCATATGACGCATGGTGTGACCAGTATGACTCAAAGTGTGATTTTATTCAAAATTGACATTATTTCACAAAGCACACATCACATACTCGATACCAATAAGACACATTCATATTTTTTTTTATACTTTAAGAAAATGATCTATTGGTAATTTTTGACATGTATGAATCATCTTCACCTCAATATGATAGATGGTGTTCCGTATATTACTCAAAGTGCATGTTATCATTTTAAAATTGGAATTTTATTTCTAAACATGTGTCACTCACTGAAAACTAAGAAAACTTGTTCATATTTTCATGATACTTTAGTAAACATATTAAAAATTAATTTATTAATGTGTTGGAATTTTGTTTACATAAAACTGACACATGACATGATTGGTATGACTCAAAGTATGTGTTTTTCGTTTAAAATGATATTTTAGTAAAAAGACACATGACATACTCTAAACCAAGAAAACACATTCATATTATTTTGATACTTTAGTAAAATGATCCTTAAGTCATATGTATTGTTTATCAATCAAGATCACATTATTCCACATAATTATCTGATCGATATGATTCTAAAGTGTATCTTTATTTAAAATGGACATTTTAGGTCAAAACACTCATCACATACTGAAACCCAAGAAAAAACATTAATGTTGTTTTGATACTTTATGAAAACAATAAATAAGTCATTTTTGACATGTAGTAATTAGACAAACCTCAATATGAAACACAATGTTCTCAGTATGACTTAGACAATGTGTTTTGTATTAAAAATTGACATTTTTGTTCAAAAAATGTGTTACTCACTAAAAAATGATCTAACATAGTTATATTGTATTGATAATTTAGTATAACAATTCATAAGAAATTTTTGATATGTAGGAATATGTCTCATGGAAAACTGAGAGATTATGTGGTTATTATGACTCAATGTGTGCATTTTCAATTTAAAATGACATTTTATTAAAAAATAAAAGTGGTCTACTCAAAACCAAGAAAACACATTAGGATTATTTTGATACTTCATGATAATGAACCTTATGTCATTTGTGATCTGTAGGGATAAACAACATGTCAATATGATGCACTATGTGACCAGTATGACTCAAAGTGTGTCTTTTATTTAAAATTAAAATTTTAGTTCAAAAGAAAAATCATATAATCTAAACTAATAAAATGAATCTATATAGTTTTGATACTTTAGTACAATTATACATAATTAATTTTTGACAATTATGTATGATCCTCACTTCAATATGATGCATGGTGTGCTCAATATGGCCCAAAATGAGTGTTTTTAGTTTAAAAATGACATTTCAGTTCAAACACACGTGGAATATTGAAAAACGTGAAAAAAATGATAATTATTTTTTTACTATTAGTAAAAATCTATAAGTAGTTTGTGATGTGTAGGGATTAGACACAACTCAATTTGACACATGGTGCGACTGGTATGAGTCAAATTGTGTGGTTTCTATATAGATATGACATTTTATTATTGTATTATTTCATATTTATGTTAAATTAGTTTCTTTATAAAATTATTAGCATAAGAATTTTTTTCTTACACTGGTGAACTCTTTTTCTTGAGTTGCGGTGGTTTGGTTAGTAACTGATACCATGATAAAGCACTTTTTGGAGGGTATGACATTCCAGATACAGTTAAACCATTCAATTTTTTTGACCTGTTGTGTTAAATAATACCTTCCAATGTAATTTCACAAAACATTGTTCAAAATTTAAATAATATAACTTCTTTTTTCTTGTATTCATGATGCAATTTTTATTTCGATTAGATTATGAATTATCCATGTAATAGTATTTTATGCTATAGTGTGCTATAATTTTAATAGCGCACTATAGCAGTATGTCCTTTATCAGTGCTATTTCTATAACTAATAAAACAAAATTATATGATTGCTAGAAAAGATCTGACAAAAGGGCCCCTATAAACTTCTCTTAGAACAACAACACATTTTTGGCACTGATAAAGTAATTTATAACACTACCCATATCCTAATACATGGTAGTTCTCAACCCCTCACCATTGTATCCATGTCCAATAGTCCACCTTTTATAATCTAAAACCCACCCTAATTGACTAGAGCTAAAGCATCTGCCTATCCTGATTCTAAAACATCAATGAGTAGGGGTTCCATGTGACCTCAAATGTGCCTCCTAAAAAACTTGTTCTACGTTTCAGAAATGTTAATAGAAAGTAACCTCCCTTACTAATTTAAATATCAGTTCAATCATACATATTTTACACTTATCATAAATTTAGAATAATATTGAAAGTAATAAATTTATATTGAGACATTTGGAGTTTCATTATTCAAAGTCCTGTAATATGATTTTCATTATTTTTAATTAATTTTATTTTAACATGGAATATTCATACATTTAGTTTCAATTTTTAATTGTATCAAGCTAGAAGAAGAAAAAATAAAATTGATTTGCAGCATCCCTCTTCGTGTAGATGATCGACTGAACCATCCTATTATGACCATTGAACAAATTACAAGTGAAGAATCATCCTATAATGCCTCAAACTTCATCAACTGAAAAAATATTCAAAAATATCAACCATAAAAAATATTACCGACCAACTACATGAAGACCAATGACTGAACATGCCTCATTTAACCTACTATGTAAACGAACTAGCCATAGGATGAACTTCAAGATACCATGGAGCATTAGGGACTTTAACCCCTGATTCTTTCGGAACAAGTACAGTTCTCGATCATGGGAGAATGTCTACAAAGTTTAATATTTTTGAGAAGTTATCAATTGAATAAATATATTATCTTTATCCTTAAATGTGGTTGAAACTAAAGGATAAGAAGTTTGGCATGGAATTTGAAAAATTATTTAGATATAATGGAATCACTGGAGAGGAAAAACATGTTTTTTACTACTTATGTGGATGAAAATTTGAAGCAGACATAGAACCTCCAATATTTTTTCTATGAATAAATAATTATTCATTTAGGATAAGGTGCTGCTAGTATGATTTCTTGATCCCCCAAAACTATTGTTTCATGATTTATTTTAATTCTATGGTAATGTACCATGTTAGGGAACACCAGACCCCTAGTGGTCAGTCCTATGATATTCTCTATCCCCCATGACAAAAAATCAATTCTTCATTAATAATTCTATATTTTTCATATCTGGGGAAGAATTTTATTATTATAATTTCTAGGAGATCTACATAGTTTAATTTTTTTTAAATTCTTCTTCTATAATTTTCAGTTTTCATACACAAGACACCTAGAAATTCTTCTTCTATATTTAGGTTTTAGATGGAAATTTTTAGGAAGTGTTTCTACCACGGTGAACGGTTTGGGTCACACATTTTTGGGGAAACCAAGAGGTTACCCTTACATAGTAGATTTTCTTCTTCATTTTATAAAGTGCATAGTATATTTTCATGAGTAGTGAATGTTTTCAAGGATATCATGTGGATTCTAGGGGTAACCATTTATCTTATTTTTTAGAGGTTGGAATATGGTCACAAAATGATTTCAACCAAACTATGCAGTAC
Organism: Viscum album; assembly: GCA_963277665.1. NCBI lineage: Eukaryota > Viridiplantae > Streptophyta > Magnoliopsida > Santalales > Viscaceae > Viscum > Viscum album. The sequence continues at coordinate 2,055,858,162 of OY728148.1, forward strand.
CTACAATTTTAATTACACAAGAATTTTATAAAATTGGTGTATATTTTGGTTAATTGTGTGGTCCATGTTGAGTCAATAAGCTTTTCTTTATGACTTTTCCACACCTTTTTGTTTTGAAAATCACAAACACCTTATACCTAAGTAAATCTATATTTTAAATCTATAAGGAAAATTTCATTCCATAGGGAATTTACCCCTACCATATTTTCATTACTCATATAAATATTTTTCTTAAGTATAAAAATCAGATTCATACCTAAAACCTCAGAATCATATAATACTTAGATATGAATAATTATATTTTAGGATCCGAATTCTGGATAGGAACTCTAATTAAGTTCCACTCCGAATTCTGGATATGAACTCTAATGAACTTCCACTCCGAATTCTGGATACAAACTCTAATGAAGTTCCATTCCGAATTCTGGATATGAACTCTAATGATGTTCCAGTCCGAATTCTGGATACAAACTCTAATGAAGATCCACTCCAAATTCTGGATACGAACTCTCATAAAGTTCGACAACAATCTTTTACGTAGTTTCACTCCGAACTTCTACAAGTTCTACTCCAAACTTTTACTCGTTCGACTCCGAACTTCTATGAGTTTGACTCTGAAATATTAATGGTTCGACTCCTTACTTCTATAAGTTTGACTCTGAACTCTGTAAGTTCAGATTCGAAATTCTAGTGAAACAAGACTCTGAATTTCCTTAGATATTCAGACTCCATATTTCTACAGTATCCAGGTTCCAAATTCCCATAAAACAGAATCCGAATATCTCTTTATTATAGACTCTGAATTATATTTTGGTTACACTCCTAACTATTATTTTCTTACATTCAAAACATCAGTTTTTCTTATACTTATACTTGTTTCATTACAAAACGATGTCATGCTTGCTATTATTGACTAAATGTTTGTTGAGTGACACGTGTACAAGTCCCTCTAAAATTCAAGGAAAAATGTGATCGTTGGAGGAGGGAGCAGACCGTTGGAGATTCGCCTATAAAAAGGTGCTCATTTGAAATACGACACAACAACTTTGACACAACTTTGAGATCTGTGCTTACATGCTGTTGAAGTGATTTCCACACAGAGAGAGGCTCTTATCAACTCTCAAAGCTTCGTATAGAAAGTTTGAATAGCTTGTTCAATCTTTGACATGTGCAGACTTGCTTCATGCGACTCCGATTGTTACTGATTACAATCGAGGGATTCTGGGGATAGGAAGACAAGGGTTCCAATACCTTGAAGTTGAGGGCTTCCTTTCTAGGGAAGACAGAGGTGCCGACTACCTGATAGTTGAGGGATTGTGAGGATAGCAAGACAAACTCCGATCTTCATATCGATGGCTTACCCTAGTGTGGGTAAGACAAACATGCTTGAAAGTATAAATCAAGGTACCTTTATCTAAGGTTGTTCGATACCCTTCTATTTGGGTTAAAAGAGTTATTGTTTGTTACTAGTAGTTTTACTACTTGTTTTTCCGCTACATTTTGTATTGATAAGGAAAGTATAATTTTCTTATACTTCCTTACTTGTACTATGATATAGTTAGATTCTATATGATTTAAGGTAGAATCTTAATCCTTATAACATATGTTAAGTCCCATTTCTAGAATCACTATTCCGAAATCTAAAAATTCTTTAGTACTCATAGAGGTCTTGTAAATTATATTGTTTAACTTTGTTAAACATAACCATTCCAAAATTTTCTAAGGGAATTTTAAAAAGGTACAATTTACCCCCTCTTGTATCTATAAATATGATTCCTATATCGATCCTACCTTTGGTATTACAGAGTATATCATACTCAGAGTCGTACCATCCTAACAATTGGTATCAGAGCATTTGGTTCAATCTGGATTAATCTCACAATTAGATTCAGAAGATAATTCTCGGATTTTCTTTTCTGGATTGATATTTCCGGATTCAAACTTTTCGGAATCTATTTTTCGGACTCATAGTTAGGATTCACTTTTTGATTAGAGATACAATTTTTCTTTCTTAGAATATTTTTTTTGTTTACAATCAATTACTTCTAATAAGTTTGTGTGTCAATGATTTTCTTAACAATGGATGGTCTAAAAGTTGGTTCTATTGACAACTTAAATCCTACTAGAACACCTATTTTTGATGGTAATGATTATGAATACTGGAGAGATCATATGAATACTTTCATTATCAATTCTGGGGTAGTTAATTTTTTCATGCTTATTGGAGGATATAAGATTCCTGACAAAGAATTTAGTGCTTTTACTAATCAAGAAAAGTATGATTAACAACTCAACTATAAGGTATATAATAATTTATTGTGTTCAATGACTAGGAACATATATAGATAAATTTATTCTTGTGAAAAAACTAACTGTATATGGAAGAAACATGAAGTTACACATTTTGGTACATCCAAAGTCAAAGAGGCAAGAAGAGCTATGTTGAGAGCAGAATATCATGGTTTTAATTTTCCTTCTGGATCACCTATAAGAAAAGTACAACAATGATTTATGAGCATCAGAAATAGCTTAAAATCAATGGGAAAAAATATCTAGATGATGAATCTCTTGGGGATAAGATTATAGATATTATGCCTAATGAGTGGGAATCAATGAGGACTACAGTTGATGAAATCATAAATGTTACTCCAATTTCTCTTGATGAACTATTTGGGACTCTTCTTCAACCTGAAACTAGAATGAAGAGTGATGATGACAATATAAAGAAGAAAAATGGGAATGGTAGTGTTTCTTTTAATACAGCTTCAAATCACATGAAATCTAAGACTCCAGAGAGAGTAACTAGATCCAAGTATATGAAGGTTACTATCCAATCCAAATCTAGTGAGAGTAAAGTCTTAGAAAATGAGTTAAATAATATTTCTCGAAGAATGAACAAGATAGCTGGACAGAGAAATTTCCAATCCATGTATAAGAAGAGAGAAAAGAAAGATAAAAAAGATTTAGAGGTCAGATTCTATGAATGCAAGAGAAGTGGACACATAAGACAAGATTCTCCCTTGCTCAAAAAGAAAGAATGAAAAGAGGAGAATTCTGAAAGGAACAGGAAGAAGTTTTACAAAGCTAAATCTAAAGAAGTCCTGAAAGCTAATACTACATGGAGTGCTAGTAGTGGAGACTCTTCAGAAAGCGATTCTTCGGAATATGATTAATCAGCTCAGAAGAATATGGGATTCATTGCAACTACTTATTTCCCACATACATGTGTTATGGCCAAGGTACGCTCTTCCGAGGCTTTAACAAATTTATCTCTTGGTAAGAATTACTATTTCAAAAATAGTACTTCTAATGATGATACTTCATCTTCATAAAATGAAGAACCTTCATATGAATAAGTATCTATATTTTCCAAGTTAGAAGAAGCAAAAAATTGTAAAATTTCCATGAAATTAGAGAAGGAAAATACTAGGGATGAAATTATTACAAAATAGATTTCAGATCTTAGTACAAATCTTTGAGATAAATACGAGCTTTTATAAAAACATTATAAAGACCTTGAGAAAGAAAATGATGATAAACAAAAAACTTTCTAAATATCTTAAGAATGCTATTTTAGAGATGATTATTTTTGAGGAAAAATCTAACTCTAAGGAAATGATTCCTGAGGATAGAAATTTGGTCATCAGACTAAAATATGAAATATTTTTTCATAAGAAGCATCTTCCAAAATTTACCTATGGGAAGGAAAATTTTGACAAGATGTATTCTCAAATTAAACCTCAAGGAGACACTACTGGAGTAGTTTATACTAACCAAAAACCGGTTTTAAAAAAACTATTTTATTCCTTGTAGAGCCCCTTTTTGAACTAAGTGTCAATGTGGTGGGCATTGGAAGAAAAACTGTTCCATGAATAGAGTTCAATCTCTTCGGTTTCATAAAGCATATTTTTCTAAACAAATGTGGATACCCAAAATATTGTTGTCTAACAAATCCAGATCCAAGGATGTCTGGATTCCAAAAACCAAACTTGTTTCTTATTTTCAGGAAAATACAGAAAGTACCAACAGCAATACTTGGAACATGGATAGTGGATGTTCCCGACATATGACTGGTAACAAAATCTATTTCAAAAAGATTATCAAGATGAAAGGAGGAAAAGTAACTTTCATAGATAATTCTTAGGGAGAAATTATTGGCATAGGTAACATTGTTCTTCTTGGAAAAACGTTGATTTCAAATTTTTTGTTTGTTAAAGGTCTTAAGCACAATATCATCATCAAAAGACAATTATTTGATGGAGGATACCTTGTGAATTTTACGAATGATAAGTCCTTAGTACACAATTCAATGGAAGAATTTATTCTTTCTCCCCATAGGCAAGAGAATGTGTACTCATTGAACTTATAAGACCTTAGGAGCCAATACTTACCTTGACTTAGTGGAATGGAAGATCATTCTTGGTTGTGGAATAGAAGGTTAGGACACTGTAACCTTAGGAACTTATGTAAACTATGTAAGAAAGGTTTAGTTAAGGATCTACCGGAGCATAGATTTGATTCTTCAAAAGTTTGTGACCCTTGTCAATATGGAAAGAAACCTAAATCACGTTTTAAATCAATTAGTGAAGTCTCAACAACAAATGCACTATAGTTGGTGCACATGGATATTTTTGGTCCAACACAAACTGGAAGCATTGGGGGAAATTATTATGTATTTGTCTTAGTTGATGATTACACTAGATTTACATGGGTCTATTTTCTAGCAAGAGAGTCTGAATATTTTTCTTATTTCAAAAGTTTTAGATCCCAAGTTAAAAATAAGAAAAACCTTCCAATGAAAACTATTCATAGGGATCATGGAGAATAATTTCAAAATTCTGATTTTGAAACTTTTTGTAGTAAAAAAGGTATTACTCAAAACTTTTCAGCACCCAGAACACCTCAACAAAATGGTGTTGTAGAAATAATAAATAGAATTCTTCAAGAGATAACTAGAACCATATTGAGTGAGTATTCTGTAGCGAAACATTTTTGGGATTAAGTTGTCAGTAATGCTTGTTATACTAGAAATCGAGTTTTAATTCGACCTTTTCGTAATAAAACTCTTTATGAGTTATGGAATGGTAGAAAACCTATAATTTCCTACTTTAATGTTTTTGGATGAAAGTATTCATTCTAAATACTAAATATAACTTACAAAAATTCACACCAAAATCTGAAGGTTGAATTTTCTTAGGCTACTCCACAACTTCTAAGGCTTATAGAGTCTTTAACAAAAACACTTGCATTGTTGAAGAGACAGTGCGTGTCAAATTTGATGAAACATATCTTCTTGTTTTCAAACAACCCCAACCTAAATCTTCAGATGTGTTTTCAAAAACGGATTATAAACCTTTGATAGAAAATCCTTCTGATGAGGAAACTTTTCAAGAAGATACTTCTGAAACTTTTTCCCCAGAATATTTCCTACCCTATGTCGATGAAAAAGTTTTACAAAACCCAAATCAGTCATTTCTAAAGAATCATCCCAGTGATATTATCATTGGTGATGTGAATCAACCTGTAAGGACTTGATGTTCCTTAAGAAATGAAGTAGAACATCTAGCATTCCTTTCCCAATTATAACCAAAAATTTCTGAAGAAGCTTTAGGTGATGAAGATTGGATTAAAGCCATGCAGGATAAACTAAATTAATTTGAAAGGAATAAAGTCTAGACCTTGGTTGAAGAACCTAAGGAAAATCTGTAATTGGAGTAAAATGGGTCTTTAGAAATAAGTGTGATGAAAATGGAATCATCATAAGAAATAAATCTAGATTGGTTGTTAAGGGATATAATCAACAAGAAGGAGTAGACTATGAAGAAACATATGCTCCAGTAGCTAGACTTGAATCTATTCATATCTTACTTGCCTTTACAACATTCTTCAATTTTAATCTTTTTCGAATGGATGAGAAAGGTGCTTTCCTTAATGGTTATGTTCAAGAGGATGCTTTTGTTGAACAAACTCATGGATTTGAAGACACAAAATATCCTAATCATGTTTTTAGACTTTCCAAAGATTTGTATGGCCTTAAAAAATCCCAACGAGCTTGGTATGATAGACATACAAAATTTTTTCTTCAAAATAACTATGTTAAGGGAAATTCATATCCAACCCTTTTTATAAAAAAAGATAAGAAAAATGTTTTTAATGTTCAAATTTATGTTGATGATATTATATTTGGTTCAACTCAGCAATATTTAACTGATTCCTTTGCGGATCTAATGAAATCTAAGTTTGAAATGAGTATGATGTGTGAGTTAACATTTTTTCTTGGTTATCAAATTTCTCAAAAACTAGAAGGAATCTACATATCCAAACATAAGTGTACTCCTGTTTGTACCTCAAACACACTTGATCTTGATGAAGCTGGGAAACCATTATATCAAACATCTTTTAGAGGTATGATAGGAAGCCTACTTTACTTGACAGCTAGTCGACCAGACTTGATGTTTTCAGTATGCTTATGTGCAAGATATCAATCCAATCCTAAGGAATCTCTTTTAATGTTAGTGAAAAGAATTTTTCGCTAATTAAATGGAACCATGGATCTTGGACTATTTTATACATCTGAAAATGATTGTGTTTTAAAGATATTTTCCGATGCTGAATTTGGTGGATGTAGAATGGATAGAAATAGTACATATGGAACTTGTCATTTCTTTTGAGATTCATTAGTTTCTTGGTCATGCAATAAGCAACATTCTGTAGCACTCTCCACTACTGAAGCTGAATATGTAGCAGCTATAAGTTGTTGTGCTCAAGTGTTTTCGATGCAACACACACTCACAGATTATGGCCTGAGTTTTACTAAGACTCAAATTTTGTGTGATAACACAAGTTCCATTTCCCTTAGTAAAAACTATGCACATCACTCTCATTCAAAGAACATAGACATTCAGAATCACTTCCTTAGGGATCGCACACTAAAAGGAGATATCATTATTCAGTTTATCAGAACACCAGATCAACTGGCTGAGATTTTCACAAAATCCTTACCCTCCGATATATTTGAATACATTAAAACGAAGTTAGGAATGATAACTATGAGGTAATATTCCTTCAATAACATCTTTTTGAATCATTCTCCTTACAGAAATAAACTCATTTTCATAGGTGAGTACATCCATTATAAAGTTTTTTATTAAAAAAAAATCTTTTGTATTGATTTTTTTCATGTTTCTTGTAATGAAGTTTTCATACTATAAATTTTCGTAATGAAGTTTTCATAGTAGAAATTTTTTTAATGAAGTTTTTGTACAGGAAATTTTCGTAATGATGTTTTGGAACTGAGAATTTTCATAATGAGAATTTTCGTAATGAGATTTTTTGTAATGGAAATTTTCGTACTCAATTTTTTTCGTAGTGGGATTTTCGTAGTGAGATTTTCGTAATGTGTTTTTAGTAGTAAAATTTTCTTCAAAAAGAATATCACCTATTATGAATAAACTTCCTAGACAATCCAAAAGGTATGACTTCCTTACTGAATTTTTTGTAGTTATTTTCAGTTGCTGGTAGTTTCTTTTTCTTATAAAATTTCTTAGATTTCCTTCTGCAATCGGAATGTTATTTAAAAACCTCAAAATATCAGATTCATGATTTCTTGGAGGGTATGATTTCAACTGTCAGATCAGATTAGAGAAATTCTCAACCACTATATTTCTTTTGGATGCTGAATGGTCGGCTCTATCACCTATATAAATGGCACCCCCATTTGTGTCCCACATCATTTTCAAGCTCTCGTGTGCCGAAACTCTGCCTCTATTCTTAAAGCCCATTCTGAATCTTTTAGTTCAATTCCATTCCAAATTTCTGTAGAAGCCACTTCCCAAGATATTCCATCGATGAAGCCAATATCAAAATGGATAGTTTATAGGGAAAGGTTAGTTCATCCAAAACTTTTCAGTGAGTATGATTATTTAATATCCATGAATATAAAACTCAATGGATGGGAATATTTTTGTGAATCCAAACCAGGGGATTAGGATGCTATTTATACAGATTTTCTTGTAGAATTCTATGAGTGTGTTTCCTTCAATGAGGAATATGGAAGAGAAAATTTTTCTTTTAAGAGCTACGGTAAGACTTACAAGTTATCTTACACTAAGGCTGCAAACTTTGTGGGGCTCTCATATGATGGTGAAGCATAATTTTTTTATAATAAGTTACCAGATGTGCAAGGAAGTTTTATCAAAGTAAAGTCAATGGAATGCCTTGAACTTAAATAGGAAAAAACAGAAAAGATTTCTCATATTTACACCAACAACCGGTTTCTGCAGTTGTGAGTTCAAGAGTTTTTCATTCTGAGATGAGAAGATAAGGATAATCTAAATAAGAGTGACATTTATATCTTGGATTTCATGGTAAATGTAATAAAGATCAATTTCATGAGGCACGTTCTTATTACAGTTTTGAATATCAAGAATGGAAATTTGAGAGCTCAAATCATTATGTATCCTGCTCTTATATCCATGCTTATTATTTGGTGTCTAGATTCTTTCAAGTCTGCTTGCACCTCAAAGCCGAGAATTTGTAAGATGATGCTGATAAGTGATGAAACTTTAAAGAGGATGAAATCCAGTTTTTCAAAAGAATCTAGTGAGTTTTATGATCTGCCAGAGGAGGAGGTAGAAGCCACTCTGGAAAATGTGGAGAAGGTTGAGCCAGTAAAGAAGGTTGCTAATAAGAGGAAATTGAAAGAAGTGGTTGCTGAAGACAGGACTCCCAAAGATAGGGAAACCCAATCTTCACCTCCCAAGCCGAAAAAACAGAAATCATATCTAGATGAGGTGGCTGCTAAGTGGAGGGAAGATAATGAGAAAAGGAAAGAAGGGGATCCACAGTTCTGATTGGAACCTGCTGAGGCTAAGGCCTTAAGAGAAAAAGCAACAGATGAGTTATATAAATAAGCAAAGGAGAAGAAGATGAAGAAGAAGTTGTCTCAAGCTGATGTTTTACAATCCCTTTTAAGAGACACAATAATAGCCTCTGAGAAAATTCATGTTCCAGAAACTTTTGTTGTCAAATCATTACTGGAGACCCCTAGAAAATATTACTTCACTCCAGAAAATCTAAAGGGAATGAAGTTGGTGAAGAAGTACAGGAAAAAGATGTTGAGGAAATAGAAGAAGAAGAGGAAGTTGAAGAAGAAGAACAAGTTGAAGAAGGAAGTGGTGATCTAGACGACTTGATAAGACATGTTGAGGATTATCAAGAGAAGGAAAACCTATCAGAAAAACCACCACTCCGAACTTCTGAGGCCGAGTCCTGAAAATTAGTCACTCCGGGAAAGGGAGATGACAATGATGGTAAGAGAGACGATGACAAGAAGGAAGAAAAAGAAAATTAATTTTTTAAGGAAGAATGCTATGATAAGCACTTTTTTGAAGAAGGAGCAGAAAAGGAGAAACCTGATAAATATAAGATCGTTCAAGTATCTGAATCCGAGGAATAATCTCCTGATGAGGTAGTTCTGAAAGTTGATAAGGGGAAGCAAGTGATTATAGACTCCCCCAAAAAAGATATCATTAGAAAGAAAGATGTTGTAGGTTCTTCTAGAAGAAAGCTGGTAGAAATTGAAGAAGAACAATCCCCTAACAAGTTATCGGATTCGGAGTCCTCAGCACTGGGACATGACTTTGTTGTTGAATGTTTGAAGAAATTGGTGGACCCAATTCCGATCTTTCCCACCATAGACTCCAGATGCCAGATGCTGCAACATAGCCTAAATCAAAAATCAGAATCCTTATCCATAGTGATGGATAGTTGTGTGAATATTGAGGCAAATCATAGAAACTTCCTTATCAATTATGATATTCACAGAAAATCTTACAGCAAAATCACTCTATGGTCAAAGAAAGTTGATGATGACTTGGCTGAGTTTGATCGTTTTCAGAATGATGTAAAAGATGCATTTGATACTGAGGATGCCAAGAATAAGAATCTTTAGGATAGCTAACCCTTGAGGAAAATACTCGGAATCAACAGGTGAGGGATTTGAATGGAAATCTTAACTAGGTTTCTCAAAAATGGAAAGGGGAAAGAGATTTCTTGAATGAGTTTGAAGAGAAGATGGAAAAGCAAGATGAGCTACTAAAGATGCAGGAAGAGGCCATGAAGGCTCAGGAAGAGGTCCTGAAAGCTCAAGATGAAAGGATAAAGCCTTTGGAGAAGCAAGCTGAGGAGGACCAAAAAGGCTTTAAGAAGTTGAAAACTCTATTGAAGAAGTTAATCTCCAAGGAAAAGGAAGACAAATAGACAAATTCGATTTTTTGATTTAATGTCTTTCTTTATAAAAATTATTTCAACTCTAATGAAATATTTGGTAGTTGTATCATGTGTTGTTATGTAATAATGTTTCAGGTACTTTATTTCTTTTTCATTCCCTTAAATTCTTTTTAAAAATCACAAAGGGGGAGAAGAAAAAAGAAATACTCAAAGGGGGAGAAAGAAAAATCAAAAGAGGGAGAATGAAAAATTTCTAAGTCAAGAACTATCCTTAAGTAAGGGGTAGTTCTTCATTACAAATTTTTTCATTCCCATGGCCATGATAATGAAAACTCCATTCCAGAAATTCAGAATACAATCCTTAGAGTTCCTAAGCCTAAGGGGTAGTTTGTTGTATTCATCATCATCTAAGAACAAAGGGAGATGAGTTTTAATTTCAAAGTCTAAAGAAATTTTTATAAGTCCTTATATTCTTTTTTGAAAGGTTGTTTGTGCATTCAAAAAAGATGGATATTGTTGAGTCAATAAGGTTTTCCTTTTGACTTTTCCATTCCTTTTTGTTTTGAAAATCACAAACACCTTATACTTAAGTAAATCTATATTTTACTTCTATAAGGAAAATTTCCCTCTCTAATGAATTTATCCATACCATATTTTCATTACTCATATAAATATTTTTCTTAAGTATAAAAATTGGATTCATACCTAAAACCTCAGAATCATATAATAATTATATATGAAGCATTCTGTTTTAGGACCTGAATTCTGGATACGAACTCTAATGAAGTTCCACTCTGAATTTTTGATATAGACTCTAATGAAGTCCCACTCCAAATTCTGGATACGAACTCTAATGATGTTCCATTCCGAATTCTGGATACAAACTCTAATGAAGTTCCACTCTGAATTCTGGATACGAACTCTAATGAAGATCCACTCCGAATTCCGGATACGAACTCTCATAAAGTTCAACTCTGAACTTTTACTAAGTTTGACTCCGAACTTCTATGAGTTTGACTCCGAAATTTTACTAGTTCGACTCCAAACATCTATGAGTTCGACACCGTAATTTTACTTGTTTGACTCCAAACTCTGTAAGTTCAGATTAAGAATTATAGTGAAACCAGACTCTGAATTTCCTTAGAAATTCAGACTCTGGATTTCTACAGAATCTAGGTTCCGAATTCCGATAAAACAGAATCCGAATATCTCTTTATTATAGAATCCGAATTCAATTTTGGTTAGAATCCAAAGTATTATTTTCTTATATTCGTAACTTTAGTTTTGCTTATAATTATACTTGTTTCATTACAAAATGATGTCGTGAATGCAGTTATTGACTAACCGTTGGTTGAGTGAAATGTGTACAGGTCCCTCCGAAAGTCAAGGAGAAATATGACCATTGGAGAAGGGAGTCGACCGTTGGAGCTTCACCTATAAATAGGAGTTCATTTGAAATTTGACACAACAAAATTGACACATCTTTGAGATATGTTCTTACATAATATTGAAGTGATTTCTAGAGAGAGAGTCTCTAATAAACTCTCAAACCTTCGTGTAGAAAGTTTGAAGAACTTGTTCAAACTTTTCCTTGTGCAGACTTGCTTCGTGTGACTCTGATTTTTGCTGATTACAATCGAGGGCTTCCGGGGATTGGAAGATAGAGGTTCCAACACCTTGAAGTTTAGATCTTCTTTGATAAATAAGATAGAGGTTCTGACTACCTGATAGTAGAGGGGTTACAGGGATAGCAAGACAAACTCTGATCTTCGTATCGAGGGCTTACCCTGGTGTGGGTAAGACAAACTTTCTTGAAAGTATTAATCAAGGGACCTTTATCAAAGGTTGTTGGATACCCTTCTCTTTGGGTTAAAAGAGTTATTGTTTGTTACTTATAGTTTTACTAATTGTTTTTTCACGACATTTTTTATTGATAAGGAAAGTGTAATTTTCTTATACTTCCTTACTTGTACTCTGATATAGTTAGATTCTATATGCTTTAAGATAGAATATTAATCCTTGTAACTTTTGTTAAGTTCCATTTTTGGAATCACTATTCCGAAATCTAACAATTCTTTACTACTCATAGAGGTCTTGTGAATTATCTTGTTTAAATTTGTTAAACAAAACCATTATAAAATTTCCTAAGGGAATTTTTAAAAGTTACAATTCACCCCCTCTTTTATCTGATAATCCCTTTGTTATTTCGATCCTACGTTTGGTATTAGAGAGTATATCATACTCAGAGTCATACCATCCAAACAACCAAACCATGTGGGGGTGTGATTCTTTAGATAGTGAAGGACACCTAGTTGGTACACAATTTGGTAGACCATGCGACTAAAATTATAGCTCATTAAAATAATTATTTATGAATTTACACTCATCCTTCTAAGCCAAAGCACCCAAATTATCCTTCCACTCACATGAGATGGTAGAATTACCCTCCTTCCCTTTATCCATTCGACCCCCTTCAATTTGAAAAGTATTGGTATAATATTTTGGGGTTTTATGGAGAAATATCATCTTATCTTTCTTCATTATACATCCCCATGTATGTCTTGTAATTTTGGGAATATCTGAATTAGGGTTCATGATGATTTCCACTAATGCATGGTGGAAATCATACTACCTTTTAGGGGTTTAATTTTTTCTCATCAAGGGGATTTAAGAGGCTGTAAATTTTAAGACCTCAACCATAATATCCTAGAATCATTGGTTGCTTTATGACATTGACACTAGATATTAAAAATCACATACCAAATGACTGATTAGTTTAGTAGTCTTGGTAAACTAGATACATACTAGAATACCATATTACAGTTGAAAACATAAAATACTACATAGAATTTTCATTGAGAACCTTTTTAATTCCATTACCATTTCCCTTACTATCAATAATAATGAACTTATTCACATAATAGGGAACGGAAACATAAGGAAAGGGTGGGCTCAGATGCTTAGTAAGGGTATCCGTATAGTGGAATATCCCACGAATTAACAAGGTGGTGTCAATATGACATGGTAAATAACTGAAACACATGAAATTTACTCTATAAATTAAATATAAAGAATAGTATGGATGGAACAATTGATGATAAAATAATTCCATATAAGTAATCACATGACACTAAAATTTATCCATGTATATTTTAACTAATTTAATAATCACATGGACATCAATAACACTACTTTATTGAATGGTTCCTCATTCCATCAGCTCTTATAATATCCTATATTATCATTTTAGAACCTAGTAGTTCATCTTGTATTCTACAAATAAGTGATCCTTTGGTTTCATTGGATCTTGGTACTAGGTGATTTCGTTCCTTATGGTTCCTCATATCCTTCCAGATCTAAGTCAACTAGCTTGGTTCATATTCTTTTGAAAGCTTAATCATTCATTATATGCCTCTTATTTTCTATGTCACTTATCTATCTTAAAGATCTAGATTACATCCATTCAGATCTGGACCTCATGGGAATCTGTCTTCATCATCCATCACCGGGATGTATTGCAATACCTATTCTTTTTAAAGATGGTTCATACTCTACTGATGGTGCACAAGAGAGGAATATGGTCGATAGAAGTGAGTGATCGCTGGAGCCCTTACGTAGTGGTGGTTCTAGGGGTTGGTTGTTGGATCTTCAGGGATACTGGATCCGAGCATCTATGTCTCTAGGTGGTGGTGGTGTTGTGGGTTCTCTATAGTGGGAGTCGGGTTTGGCAGTGATGGGAGTATATATTGAAGGTGGTATCTCATGGCTTCATTGTTTCAATATCCTATAATTTATGTTCTCTTATGGAAATGGTAGTGTGGCATCAGTGCGGAGGGAGATAGGTTGGGAGGAGGCATTGATATCTATAGAAGGGGGTTAGTAATTGATTTTGGCATTAAATAATTTTTTCAGTGGCTAGATAATTGTTTCTAGGTATTTAGATTAATTTTGTGAATATTTTCTCCTTTGACTAGTTGTTTGATGGGATAAAAATGTCATTGTTAGTACTGGATTTTGTCTTTTTGTATTTGGAAGGTGGGTTTTTTCCTTTCAGGTGTTTGGGTGGGAGGCCACGAAAGAGGGATGGGTGTGCTGACACCCATCATTCAGCCATATTTCCTCATTTATGGTGTGATTATGGGACAATGACTTTAATTTTTACATGGTGGTTTATGTTTCATTTTTCAGGTCATCAGGTTGACAATACAATAATTGAATCACATGAACCATTGGGCGGGCAGATCAAAAGAAAAATATGTGTGTTGGAACCAATCAAAGGATCCTCCTGTCACATGTTAGTATGCGATGGAGGTGTTCTATACCATGTTTGCTGGACTAAAACATTGAAATTCATGGTATGGTGGACACACAATATTTTATTTAGTAATTTTTGTTTCATTGTGTAGCAGGGGTGATACTTTTGGATGATTCTATTCAGGATTTGTGTTTCCTATTGAGAATTTGGGACCATGTAAGGGCCTTTGAGTCATGTTTACTTTTTTCTGTTTTGAAACTAGGTCATGTAATTGGTTCACCCTTTTCCCAGTTTTCAAAAAAAATCATCTGTTTTTATGTTCATTAAATGGGGGTTGATCCCCAATCTTTCAAAAAAAACATGGACATTAATAAATAGTCACACAATGAGGGAATTTATAATTCTGGATATCATAACCATACTGATAAGGATTCATTCCACGACATATTACATAAATTGGAAGGGACTCAACTAAAAACCCAATTTATTTTGTCTCATGAGACCAACCAATACATCGGGGTGAAATAGTGGGCTCTCCCACCACAAAAATAAGTCCACTACATTCCTCAAATGAAAGGGGGAAACCTATTGAATTTAAGTATTAATATTGAAAAAGTAACATACAAATTTTTAATAAGTTATGTAGTTAATAATCATAATCAACCTAAAAATAAGTATTATAAAACTAGAATATCAATTTTAATACTCTCCCCAATCAATATAGATAATCATAGACCATCCATAATACTATGGTGAATGATATCAAAATTTTACGTCCCAATGAAACTGATCATAGCCCATTCATAAAAATAATAATGATGGTATCATTAAGACATATTTCCAGTGGATCATAAGGTAAAGTGAGAGTTTTGGTCATTCAGTAATTGAACTATCATAAAAATTCCATTAGAAACATTCTTAAGGAAAATATCCAGGTCACATTGAAAATTTGTTTTTAAAAAATAAAATAATATTAAGAAAAACATTATTTGAAATTATCCTTGAAAATTATTGAAGAAATCTTAAAAACAATGAAAATTTTCAATTCCATACAATACATATAATTTGATAAAACATTTTTTTCACACTATTGTAAAAAGGATAAAAATTACCTCATTGGGAAAATGATAAGAATATTCACTTCAATTTTTGTTAAAATGTAAAACATGTGTAAAAATCTCTTCAATAAATCATTTGGATAATGTTACAAATATTTTTGAAACTATTTTTGAAAACATGTATATAGATGGAAAATAATTATCAACCGAAGAGTTAAATAAAGTAATATTTTATGAGAAATATTTTCTCAATCATTTTATGTACCATAGATGAGGAAATAATACAATTACTTAAAATTTTCATTAATAAAAATAGGAGAGGAAAATATATTTTTTTAAGATAGAAATTCCAAATAATTCCCCAATGGGAGACTTAAACATAAACAATCCTAAATGATTATGAGATAGTAGAATAAACCGTTACCACTTGGGTAACATTTGGAATATAAACCCCATGAAATAAATATCATGAAATTAAAATTTGAAATACCATGAATAAAAATTTATTTCTGATATAAAATATAAATTGCTCAGTATATACACCACACTAAAAAAATAAGTGGTGAATATGGTATAGGTCTCACGAATGTAAAAGTGATATGAGAAACCCTTACCTTAGGTTTGATTTCCTTCATACGTGTTTGAACCTCCTATATAACAAATATAGATTTATTATAATTATATTGAAAAAACAAATTCATATATATTATACCATATATTATTTTATTAAAACATTTTATCATTCATTTATTAAAAAAAATTTATTAATAACACTACTTTGGGTGATGACTGCTTTGTTTATCATGTATATTTTGGTTCGGTAGTTTCAATATTTTTTATTTTGATTGTGGTTCTATAATATCCAAAATGGTAAAAATGATATTAATATCATATATATATATATATATATATCTTCACCATACAGTTATTTATAATATTATATAAAATTTAGATATTGAAAAATGAGTTACATCGTTCATCGAGATGGTAGGTCATACGTATGCATAAACAATGATTTGGTTTTTTATAGATGGAAGAAAATAAATCTAAAATAAATTTCACCTTTAACTAATAATTATTATATAATATATGTCATATATATTCATTTAATATATCCTTATTACCATCCATGAAAAAAAAATAAAAATATCTCACATTGTTTCTAGGATGCGGTATTTCACACATTCGCATGAGCGATGTTATCATTTTCTAATAAATTGGAGATATAAGATAAATTACAACAGTTCATGATGAGGTAGTCTGCTATAAAAATGATTGATGATTTAATTTCTATTTTAATTGAAAAAAATATGGATATAGGTTATTCCACTAACATAATAACAAATTATTATATAGTAAATGTTTTTTATAATTTTATCAGATTTTATCGATATTATAAAGTGTTATAGTAATAAATAAAATGAAAATGCATGATTATGAACTATTAATCTTATTTAGACAACATATCAAGGTTTATAAATAAAGTCTTACAATATTTTTTTTATGAACAACCAAGGAGTATAGGTAATAAGGAAGGATGTAAGGAATGAATTCGGGTAGGTGTTTTTAAACAAAATGGATTTGGAGGTCTAAATACGAGAGGATAGGGGTGCCATTTTATAAGTGGGGCGGGGAGGACACATTGGGAATGTAACAAAAGAATAAATTGTACCATAATTTTTACATTCCAAAAGGATAAAAAATGGATAATACTTAAATATTAGTTGTGAAAATGTTTAAATATTTTTAGATAATATAAATTCGAAAAGTTGTTTTGGTCATTTTATCCCTTATCTTCTTATTTTAACCCCTGACAAACCCTTTTTAACTTTAACCACAAGAAAATATTTTTAGTATTCATTATGAAAAGAATTTAAGTGGAAATTATTATATAATATTAATTATGATGATTAAAAACATGGAATAAATTTTTCCAAATTCTATTTATATTGGTGAAATAATTTAATTTAAGGTTAATAAATCAGATGTGATGGAAAAATGGTTTTCCGAATGAAAAGTTATCATAAGTATAAAAAGTTTTTATATTATAATTTAACATATATTTTATTATAATGAAGAAATCTTGATTAATTATTATACAATTGAACTAAAATTACATTATAAAAAAATAAACAAAATTGAACTTTGAATATTCTATATAGAAAAATCCATATTTCAATAGAAACTTTATTTTTATATTATTGAAAAAACAATTAACCATTTCAGAAAATTATAATAAATTCACAATAAAATAATTTTGAAATTATAATTTAATAAATGAATGTAATTTTTTCACATAAATTTTTCAAAATTGATAAAATTTAATTTTAAAATAATTGAGAAAAATATGATGAAACCATTATTTTGTAGAAATACATTCTTTGAAGAAAAAAATTATTTTTCTTTCAAATGATTTACATAATTTTAAACAAATGAATTTATTTAAACATGTGTAAACCATATAATTTTTATAATTAAGTTACTCTTATTTATACCACCCAACTTAACGACTAGGTTATAATGGTATACTATTTTACGATTATTTTAGAATTGTGTCTGCATGTATCGTAATCTTTCGAATTGATTGATTTTTTTAAAATGAAAAACATGTTTTAATGTATTGGGGTGTTATATTATTTCATCATACAAAAAATTTCATCCTAAAAAATTCCAATATATCACCTCATGAAAGGTTACAAACCAAACCCCCCACTATTAAAAGGTTACAAATCTCTCCTCTCAAACGCACACCACATGTTGATGGGGGAAAAAATTCCCCATGCATCTACCTACAATTAAAGGTGTTAAATCAACATGCATCAAATTCTAATGCCAAATTCTAAAGCTAAATTACGACCTATAGTTATCAAACACCCGCTTATTCCAAATAAGAAAGTGATAGTATACCACCCTCATGGGGGAAATAAATTGTATGTTGATTGAAATTATTTAATATGAAATATAAATTATTTATTTTATACATATTTATTTAATGATACTGTGAGATTAATTGGATCCTTTTTTATTTAATATGATCATTTTGTAATTATGTTAGTATAAAATTAGTTTTTTTAATAAATATGTTCACCTCCTAAAAATAGTTAAAAAACAATTTCAATCATCACTACCAAATATAGACTTCTAACATCACCAAGAAAACATTTTTTGGTAAAAAATGCGTTGAAAACATAGTAAATATTAAAATAAACTCCCCTTTATCAGCCCTAAAAACTGATAAAGGGTACCTTTATGAGTGGTTTTCATAGTGCTGGTAAAGGGTTACTTTATCCAGGCTAGTAAAAAAGAAGATATAGGCACCCCTTTATAAGTGCATTATTTTAGAACTGATATAGGGGTCCGTTATAAGATATTATGGTAATGATGATAATGTCTATACAGATAAATCAAATCTAATGCTCCCCTATATCAGACCTATAATAGAAAAAAATTAGAAACCAAACAAATAGAAATAAAAATATATAGAAAATTCTATTGAAATACAGATAGAACATTTAACTATCATTTAAATCAATAATTTACATACAAAATATTTACCTTGATGTGATATTTACAATTAATCAAAATGATTTACAACCAATATACAAAATCGTAACTCTTATGGTTGGGATTATTCAAATATTAACTTCCATAAAACATCTCATCCTTTCAATAAAACCAATTTTTAATTTAGTAATCATAAATAAAAAATATTTTCAAATTATAATATAGATGCTATATAATCCATATATGATAAATGATAATGTTAATTACTATAGAATATATATTAATGATATTATCAGTTAATAGTGGATTTAATTGATGTGAAGTCAATTATTACACATCCAAAATGATTTATGGATCATTTTTATAATGTATGAATACTATATGAAATATTTTTTCACACTTTTGGCTATCTGATACGCATTTTAAACAAAAAATTGTACTTTTATATTGATATCATGCCCTTCAATTCATACCGGCCACAACATGTGTCAAATTGAAATGGGATTGATTATTAAAGGTTTCAAATAAATTGTGGATCATTTTTTTATGTGTGCAAATAATCCTCTATTGGTTTCTTTTTTTTCTATACGATATGTGTTTTAAACTAAAATGAAACATTTATATTGAAAAATGAACTACATCTCATACCAAACACATTGTGTATCAGATTGATGTGAGGTGAATTTTTACTTGTTAAAATTAGTTATAGATATTCATCCTAATATATGAAAATAATATGAGCTTGTTTGATTTGTTTTGGCTATGTGATACACAATTTAAACTAAAATGATACTTTTATATTGTAAATATGTACTTGAAGTCATACTGAAAACATCGTGTATAATATTGATGTGAACTCAATTCCTACACATGAAAAATGAATTATGGACCATTGTAATATTGCTTGAAAACAGTCCAATATTTCTTGATTATTTTTTGGCTATGTGATGTGTGTTTTAAACTAAAATGGAACTTCTATATTGAAAACATGCACATTGAGTCATATATTCCACATCGTATGTTAGGTTTATGTTCAATTTATTCCTAAACATCATAAATAAATTATTTCTTTCTTTCTTAATTTTTGAAAACAATACAATTTATGTTTCTCATTTTTGTCTACGTGATTATTTTTAAACTAAAATGACACTTGTATATTGAAAACACAGACTTCATGTAATACCAGCCACATCACGTCTCAAATTGACGTTCAGTCGATTCCTACATTTCAAAAATTAATTATGAATTTTTTCCTAAACATTGAAAACAGTATGAGCTAATTTTCTATGTTTTGGCTATATGACGTGTATTTTACACTAAAATGTGACTTCTATAATGAAAACCCACACTTTAAGTCATACTGGACACACCATGTGGTATATTTATGTGTGGATGATTCCTAAAAATCACAAGGGAATTATTGATCATTGCCCTAAATTATTAAAAAAAAATTAATGTTTTTTATTGTTATTTATTATATCATGTTTTTTTTGAACTAAAATGTCAATGTTATACTAAAAACATATATTTGATTCATAATATGTACAACATTTATCAGATTGATCTCTAGTGGATTTCTACACATCGAAAATGTGTCATAGATCATTGTTATAAAGATTCAAAACAATCTGAATTTTTTCTAGGTTTTGAATTTTATATGTGCATTTTGAACTCTACTGTCGATTTTAAACTAAAAACCCACACTACGAGTCATACATGTCACATCGTTTATTAGATTGGTGTACTGTGATTTCATATATTCCAAAAATACATTACAGATCATTTTTATAATGTTTTAAAATAATAAAAAATTTATTTATTAGTCATGGATATGTGACATTTTCTTTAAACTAAAATTTCACAACTATATTAAAAAAACACATTTCAATTAATACATACCACATAATTTTTTATATTTTAAAAAATTTCATTCCTAGACCTCAAAAATGAATTATGGATAATTTTACTAAATTTTGAATACAATATGAGCTGTTTTCTTGTTCTTGGATATGTGATATAAGTTTTATTCTAAAATGAAACTTTTATATTAAATAGACACACTTAATGTAAAATCAGAAACATCATGTGTCAGATTAATATGGATTCAATTAAACCACATGAGAATTGAATTTTGAATCCTTTTTCTTATAATTTGAGAACAATCTGAGCTCGTTTGGTTAGTTTTGGCTATGTGATAGTTGATTTAAACTAAAAAGGTATTTATATATTGAAAATACAAACTTCGTTTAATAAATTCGACATTGTATGTAAAATTGTCATGTGGTAAATTCTTACATATCACAAATGACATAAGGATCATTATCCCAAATCATTAAAACAAACTGAATGTGTTTGCTCTATTTTGAGTATGTTATAAGAACCTGATTTTTATAAAAGGTAAAAATACTTTACTTTGTGGAATAATTTTTTATTTTGGACCTAATTTTGATTTTTAATTATTTCAAAGAGGTTATGGGGATATCCCTAGATTTTTCAATGCTGAGATCCCTAGATGGTGGAAAAATGAACTACGTTTCCTGCTTAGTAAAAATCATGTGGACCATTTCACATAGTTTATCATAACCATGAATAGAATTTTATAGTTGAAAGAAGGGAGTATAATTTTCTATAACTACTCACCCAAGGCTGCATGACCATTAAGTTGGTATACAATTTTTAAAAGACCCAAATCAGAAGGTTTGAGAATAGATTGGAAAACTATGCACATGAAACCATGCAAGGTCCCTCCTTTGATAGTGGTACATGTGCGGTTGGTTCACAGTTTGGAGAACTATATGAAACAACAATGATACATAGAAATTTTGGTAAAAAATACCAAAATTCATTTAAATCTTTAAAATTTCATCCCCTCCTCTCATTTTATGTATTCTTTAAAATTTAGATGATTTTTTATCCTATTGATCTCCTTTGATGCTCTAACCAAATAATCTTCAACATATCTTCTATTTTTAGTTATTTCGAGCATCTATTCATCTCTTTGGATCCATGTCGATAATTTATTCTATAAACATTCACTTTTCTCTATTTCTTATCCTCTTGATGGATTTATAGAGGTGAAAGCTCATATACCCTATTTCTAAGGTGTTCATCTATTCTTCCATTTTCTATTGATCCAGATCGAATGAAGGGATGATACCAGATGTGGATAGTACTATTATCTCAAGGTAGGTGGAATAGTATTTATGCACTATATTATTGATGTTCTATACCATGCATTATATGTCACATGTTGGATTCTCTGTGCATTTCTCTAAATTACATATAATTAATATTTAATTTAATGCCTATGATAGAAGTGATCTAGTGACCCCTTATTCAGTTTGGTTTAGCTCCCTTCATCCATTAACACCCTATTAGGTGTGCCTATGGATTTTATTTGATAATATTAAATTCTTAAATAGATTAAACAAATTATAAATTGTTTTGGAGTGACTCCTAAGTGAGAGTATTATAATTAATGGGATTTTTTGTGAGTGGAATGACCACATCACATGACTAAATGTAACAAGGGTTAGGATCTTGTTAGAATAAAGGTCAAAAGTTATAAAGCCTATTTGAATATTAATTAAATTTTGGATTACAATGGGCATGGATACCCTTGTTAATTATTATAAATGGGTATGATGACCGATATGCATGTTATATATAGATGGCCATGGTTTCCCATTCTTCTAATACAATAAAATCATGGTGACCGTATAAATGTGATAGCTGTGAAAGTCAAACCTTTATAAATATTATTATACCGGGCACAATATCCCCTATTTCCAGGATACTGGGCATGGAGAACCTATAATGTGATACTAGGAATAGAGTCTCTAAATTGTGATATTAGGAATGGCGTCCCTCACTAGTGTGATACCTAACAAGGAATCACAATACTATGATACATGTAGGTTGTCCCAATAGTGTGATAATGGGAATAGCATACCTATTTTTGTTATACTAGGTATGGTTTCCTTATAATGTGATATTGGGAATTGTATCCATATATTGTGATACTAGGCAGGGAATCCCTTACTAATATTACACTTTGAATGGAATCAATTATAAATGTGATAAAGGGAATTGTGTCCCTTGTTACTTTTTTAGATATATTTCAACGTGTGCCAAAGAAGGTAGTGTGAGTTTGGTTTTGATTTATGAACCAGAGCAGGCCCATTTACAATTATTATTAATACTTTTCATTATTATAACAGATCGCTTCCATATTATATACAAAGATGGGATATTTATATATTGAGTTGGTTGTGGCATACTGAGTTTATCTCATACCCTATCTGGGCCGCTAAGGGTACCCAGGAAGAATATATGCATGTAGGTGTAGATAAGGGGAATAATCCTCTCATGCATGCTGGAGTTCTTGAATGAATTAAGATGAGATCTTGGTAGTTGATGACCGGGCTAGAGCTCACGATGCTTGGATATATTTTGGCCTTTTTGTTCCTTTTATACCATTTACTATATTGACCGGTTTTTGCAATGTATAAATTTTTTCCCTATTTTGAAGAGACATGACATCATCATATTTTTCATATGAATTGGTTTTCTATTTTTTGTTATTATTTAGTTCTTATATGTTTATATCATGATTTATCTATGACGGGTTACTAGTCCAATTGCTTATACACGACTTACCTATTTTTACATTATTGATATGATTATTTCATTTAGTTATCTATTTATTATACCACTATGATACTATGGAAAGAGGGAATAGTGTCTCCACAGACACACCCTAGGACCTCACATCTATTTAGAAGTCTTTGGAATATAGGGAAGTGCACTTGAGCCTATGTGGCCCCTCAGCTTGGGGCGCCATTTAAGTGGAATTAGGGTCTGGATGCTACAATGTGGTATCATAGGATCTCTCTTTTATTGCTTTACTATTTTAAGACAATAGTCAGTATATTAGGAAGGAAATTGGGATTTAGTAATAAGCTATGATTGATATTAGGGAACCCATTTATAGAGAAAATCCAAATTACTGCTGATGTAATTTTCTATTTTTATATATTATGATTATTACAGTTGATTTGATTCCACCATTGGGTGATTCCCTTGAATTGTGATGTTATTATTGATATAATTGAGGTGTATCTTTTATCCTTATTCCAATAAGATGAGGGTATGGAAGCATTGATCATGCATCATTTTAGACACCATGTAGGAAATTCATGTTCCATGAATGTGCCATTCCATTTAAGATCATTGTGTTGTTCGCATTTTTTTATGATTTCAATGAGTGATTTGACTGTTATAAATGGAACTTTTATTGGATAATTATTCTTGCAGGAAATGGAGAAAAATTATTTGTACATAGAGTGTCCGCCATAACATAAACATTGTATTCCCTTTTAGGATTTAGAATTAACACTAGGCAGTCAATTATGGCACATTAATTCATGGACCATTGGTCAAATGGACTGTAACGTGTCATGGTTTTGATTAAATGGAGGACACACTTTGGATAATAAGTTCTATGGTCCATTATGAATCAAAGTGGTGGACCATTTGGTTTAACCATATTAAGAAAATATTAATATTAATATTAATTTAAAATGATATGTAGATTTCAATACACTGAGCTTGACCTAGACCCAACCTTAGTAGTGGGAAGTAGTTAGAGTCTCTTGTGTTCAATGTAAATGTTCATATCACCTAGAAATGACTTTTTGATATGGAAAAGGGGTGAGAATATTTTATATAAATTCCCTATAGCTGTTGAATTCATTTATATCTATAATAATTCATTATCAAATATTATATGAGTCACGTGTTTCATATTTGTAGATATATTACACCATGACACCCTCTCCTCGTTCTCAAAGAGAGTGGTGATGACCATGCTCTAGAGGTGGTAAACCATGAGATACCAGGGATACCTCTAGTAGTGCCTCATATGGATCCTCACCATATTTCCAACATTGGTGTTGATTCTTAGTTTTGAGGAGACATTCTATGGCTTATGCATACAATATCAGGGCCTCCATGATTGTCCACTTGTATAGGAGATTTGACTCAGGAGTTCCAACAGCAACATCCACCCCTGTTTTGGGGGGATGGTGTACCATAGGCTATAGAGCTATGGATCAAGGTAGTTATGTATATATTTGTGAATTTAAAGACACCTACTAAGAGGAGATTTAAACTCTCTACTTAAATTCATAGAGTATCCAACAAACACTGATGGAATATTCCAAAATAGACATGTTTGTATCAGGAAGTGACTTAGAGTGATTTCCAATCAATATTATTTTATTATTTCTTTCCCAAGACCCTAAGGCCCAATCATGATAAGGAATTAATGAGCATGTAGTATGGTTCAATGTTAGTTATAGACTATTCAACATGTTATATAGAGCTTCAGTGCTTTTCTCCTATCTATACTTCTGATGATCCATCAAAAGCAAGATGAATTGACGATGTCTTGTGGCATCCTATTTTTTATTAGGTGAATGTTTTATGGTTGAACCTCATGTATGATGAAGTGAACAAGGCTATTATCACTAGTTAGAACCTAATGTAAGAATATTATGTGATCTAAGATAGTTTTGAACCTAGATAGGGTAGTTGTTTGACTAGAGGTCAAAAGAGGCGATTTGAGACTATGCATGTAAACAATGGTGTCCAAGTGATACCACCTAATTATTACATGGGTTTTCAATAGTGTGGGAATCCTAAGCATAAGCGGCCCTAGTGTCCTAGAGATCCCGTTGAGTTCTGAGGCTGTAGTAGATTGGGGAATCTATAGTATTTTTTCATTACCATCCAATTTGTACGAAGTGGGAGAGGATCTGGGCTAACTCCACCTTTAGGATCATGTTTAGTACCACCTCACGAGGAAGGTAGCTGGAGTAATATTGGACATAAAAGAAGTAGAGGAGGTCATGGTCGTGGTGGCTAGGCTTCTGATATATAGTGCCCGTAGAGTGGACCCTCCCTATGTAGACAGGGTGTATCATAGGGTTGGGAACCAATCCATATCTATTCAGTACATACTATACCATAGGAGTAGGGTGTTAGACCATATACTATACTAGGGACTATTCTAGTAGCATTTACCACCATTTCATACTTATTCAATATATATGTATCATATTCATTCATATTTTTCCCTATTGTAGAGTGCCTTGGGATCGTTTTTAGTTCTCTAGTGGAATTATGATGCATGATAAATCATTGAGTATACATTCTGTGAGTATAAACCAGTGTAAGGAATGCCCTTAAGGTAGGAAGCTGTCTTTTCTTATGGGATCTCTTCTTCCTCAAGATTACTTACATTGATGTCATTATCATAATGGAATGGTTTGTTCCCAATCATGTCTATGTGGATTGTTATCACAAGAGGGTGTGCTTTACATCATGAGAGAGTGGAACAAACATTCAAAAGGGTTAGTGGTATGAACATGCTGGTAGAGCTGAACCAGAGCATCTTAGGATAGGTGGATCCATCATCCAGATTTTGGCCTTTACATGGAGGACTGTGGACTACATCAAGATGAGTTCCCTCCTATAGTTGATCGATTTAGGGATTCTTTACCCAATAACTTTTATGGACTACATCATAAGAGAGTGGTGGATTTTACTATAAATCACGATCCTAGAGATTCACTTGTATCTATTCCTTCTTACAGGAAGTCTATTACTTAGTTGTAGGATCACA
This sequence comes from Viscum album, assembly GCA_963277665.1. NCBI lineage: Eukaryota > Viridiplantae > Streptophyta > Magnoliopsida > Santalales > Viscaceae > Viscum > Viscum album. The sequence continues at coordinate 2,055,884,896 of OY728148.1, forward strand.
AGAGGAAACTATAATAATTAGTGGATAATGGTTTTTTATAGACAAATGGTTCTCCCTTGGGATCACCAGTCCTTTTCACCGATAATATAGAAAAAAATTAGTCTTTGTGTAGATTACAATAAATCGAACAAGATTATAGTGAATAATCGGTATCCCATGCATTGTATAAAATATCTTTTTGACCAAGTTTGAGGAGTGGTGATATTCTCAAAGATCTAACTAAGATCGGGTTATCATCAAATTCAATTTGGACCTTTATATATTCTATGTATGAATTTTTATAGTTGGTATGGATTATCTGAGTATCTCATGATGTCGTCTGGTCTCATGAACATGCCTAAAATCTTGACCGATTTTATGAATAGGGTTTCCATCCCTCTCTAGTTTAATTTTTTGGGGTCTTCATAAATGAAATATTGTTTTATTATCATACTCAAAGAGACCATGAATCATATTTAAAGATCTTTTTTAATACCTTGAGTGATCATCAGTTGTATTCTTTGCTCAGTAAATGTCACTTCTAGATCAAAAAAGTCTACTTCCCAGGTCGTATTATATCAGAGGAATGCGTTTTAGTTGACTAATGGAAGGTGAGTGATGTGGTTACCTGGGAGCATCCTAAGAAAATATTTGATATACATAGTTTCCTTGGGATAGATGGATACTATAATAATTTTATGTTGGACTAAAAATTAGAGTAACTTATTATGGGTTTGAATTAGAAGGGTGTGAATTTTATGTTGTATGAATACTATGAGAAAGAACATCAGGAGTTGAAAGAGAGATTGAATTATGCACTAATCCAGATTATTATAGAGTTAGGTAGATTCTATACAGTATAAAGTGATGAACCAGGTATCGGTCTAGGAGTAATTATGATGAAACAAGATCAATTCATTACATAGAGGTTATAACAGTTGAGTCCTCGTGAGTGGAATTACCTTACACATGATCTCGATTTGGAAACTATTGTACATGCCTTGCATTGTTAGAGGCATTATCTACAAAGTGATAAGTTTGGGGTTTTTATGGACAAAAATATCCACAATTATATTTTCGCACAACAATACATAAATCATATGTAGAAAAGATGGGTTTAGTATTTATAGTCCATTGATGTTGAGTTTGAATATAAACATGGGAATGGGAATGTTTTGGAAGATGCTATAAGCAAGATGAATTATACACAGACTGTTTAGGTGTCCAGTAGTGAATGAAATATTCTGGTTCCTTTTTATGATATGCACATTTATGAGTAGGACCATCATGGACAGTCAATAGCTATATTAATATCAATTACCTCTTCACTTGTTGAGAAGGTGAATATGATGCAGTTTCCAAATCCCGAGGTATTGGTCTTATGATAAGGTATTTATTGTGAGGACCCACCTCTTTGTAGGGCCATCAATAATGATGAAATCTTGTATATACATGGGAATATATGTATTTCCATAGATAAGAGAGAGAATATGATGTGTGAGTTGCATGCTTCACAATGGGTCGTTCACTTGGGTATCTCAAAGATACACCATGATATGTGCCAACTATATTGATGAAAAGGGATGAAATGTTAGATAGAAGGTTTTATCAGGAGGTGTTCCACCTATCAGTAGGTGAATGTGGAGAACAATTAACCTTCATACTTGTTAAAATCATTATCAGTCCTATAATTAAAATGGAAGGGTGTTGAGATGGATTTTTTCATCATCTTACTAAGGTTTCCTCAAGGAATAAATGCAGTTTGGGTAGTCACAGATCGATGGATAAAATTATACAACTTCCTTCATATCTGGAAGACTATATCAATTGATGAGATATGAAGATTGTATGTCTATGAGATCACATAGCTATGTCGGGTCCCTCATGATATCATTTTTTATAGGGATTCTTGTTTCACATAAATGTTTTGGTAGTGGTTATAAGTATCTATGGGCATGCCGGTGCGTCTGAGAATTTATTTTCACCCTCAGACTAGTGATAGTCAAAACGAACTATACATGTGTTAGAGGACATGTTCCAATCATGTGTCCTTGATTTTGGAAGTTCTTTAACGAATCATTTCCCTCTCATAGATTTTTCTTGTAATTATAAATATCGCATGATGATACAAATGTCTCCATATGGGGATCTATATAGTAGGTCATTCCATTTACCCTTGTGTTGTTTAGATATAGGTGGGGAAATATTACTATGTCCTAATGTCATATATGATATGTTGGATAAGGTCCATATGATTAGGAAAAATATGTATACTAATCATTTTATATAGAAATCATATGCAATTATTCATTGGTTACCTACGGAGATTTAGGTCAGGGATCATGTTCTTTTGCGGGTATGACCAAGACTTGGGCATATATGGATATAGAGGCATGTGAAGTAGGTGCCTCATTTTTTGTGCGTTTTAAGATCCTCAAGAGAGTCAAGCTGATAACCTATCATTTTATCTTAAATTAGAGTTATCGTTCTGTGCCAAACATCTCCCATGTTTCATATCTTTGTCATTATAATGTCGACCCATATCCTACTTTTGATCCTGAGGATATAGAGCTCGATGTTGATTCTAATTTTGAGGAGTATCTTATACGCATCAGTGACCAGATAATGAAAGATCTCAAAGGTTGGTATATACATTTATTATTGGTTCTATGGTATCATGACCATGTATAGATTCATACTTGGTAGAGTGTGGCCGATGTACATGGCCAATGGCCTGACATGTTCTTAGATAGCTTTTCTCTACCCTTGGAAGGTGAAGCTGAGGATGAGTTTCTTTAAGGGGGATGACTGTAGAACCCAATTTTTATATGTGGCAAGGGTCCTTTAAATTTATATCAAAAAATTATTTTTACCTAATTTGGATTCCTATTGAGTTTACAGAGGCCACATAAGTGTTCATGGTATTTTCATAGATCATACCCAAGTCGGTTGAAAAAAGCACTAGGTTGCATGGTTAGAAGAAACTATGAAATCCATCCAGCATGGTTTCCATTAACTACAATGTGTATGCTTTTCCCTAAACGTACGCATAGGGGAACATGCTCATATGATTGGTCTATAATTTTTAGCAAAGCTATATCACACATTTTTCACATATTTTGGAAAACCATGCGAATGAAACCATGCGAGGTCCCTCCTTAGACAATGGGAGTTTCACGGTTGGTGCACGATTTGGCTAACCATGTGTCTATACCATGAGACCCAAATATTTTGGAAAAAATTATCAATGTTCCCTTAAATCATTATAATTTCAACCCCTCCTCTCATTTTCTATATTATCTAATATGTAGGAGGTGTCTTCTCCTTTTGAGATCCTTTGAATCTCTAACCTAGGATATTCAATATCTCATTAGTCCATAGTCAGATCAAGATTTCGTTCATCTAGTTAGATCCATGATTGTATTTTCTTCAACTATATTTCACCTTTCTCTATTTGTATACCTCTTGATGAATTTATCGAGTTTCAAGCTCTTATGAACTATTCTACGACATTTTTTAATTCTCAATTTTTCTATCGATCTAGGAAAAATGAAGTGCTGATACAAGACTAGTAGAGTACTATATGCTCAAGGTAGGTAGTATAGTATTTATCCCTTAAAGTATTTCTGTTCGATAACATGAATTATATGTCGCATGTCATATTCTCCATGTGTTTCTCTAAATTACAATTAAATCATGTTTAATTTAATGACTATGATAGAAGCGATCCAGTGATGCCTTATTCAGGTTGGGTTAGGTCCCTTCATTCATAGACTTCATTATAGGTGTTCCCATGGATTTGAATTAATAACATTAAATTATTAAATGGAAAAACCATATTCTAAATGGTTTTGGAGTGACTTCTATGTGAGAGGATTATAATGAATTGTATTTTTTTGAGTAATAAAACCACGTCACCTGACTAAATGGAACAATGGTTGCACCACTGTTAGAATGATGGGTAATTATTGTAAGGCCTATTTGAATATTTATTAAAATATGGATTATAATGGGAATGGTAGCTGTTGATAATTATGGTAAATGAGGAGGAATCCCTTATGCATGTTATATATATATGGTCATGGATTCCCTACCTGATAATGTGATACATGAATGAAAAATAGATATATGTGACATATAGGCAAAAAAACACTATATGTATTATGATATTGGGAATTTCATATCCTAAAATTGGTTCACTAGTAATGGAAATCCTAACTATGATACTTGGAATCAAATCCATATATTTTGATACAAAGCATGGTTTCCCTTACAACTGTGATACTAGGCATTGTATCCCTATACAATGATACTTGGCATGGTAGCTGATTAGCCAATAAAAACACATATTTTGATTACATTTTAAGGGTATTAAATGTCCACTTTTGATCTTATGTGCCAGTGTTAGTTGATTTTAATTTTGAACATCCATTCTCATCATTTGTGCACTTCATGCCTAATTTGTACCAATTTAGGCCCAATGTTTCATATGATTTTAAAGAATGTAATTATCCATATTTTAATTTCATATTTTTGGGAAATGGATATAAACATAAATATGAACATTTTTCATTCAGTGATCAATGGAGGATTCATAAAGGATAATGGGGATAATTGGAGATGAAAGGAAACAATTCCGGAGAAGGCAGATTGGATATCATCCCAATGATGGGAATGTGGGGCCCACAATTCAGGCCCAATGAATCCCAATATTCATGGGAGGATTGAAGACATATATAGGAACAATGTATTGTTCTGGAGCCAGTGAGAATTCGTCCTAAATGGTGGTGATGAAGGCATCCCATGTTAAAGATTGAATTCTGGGCCAAATTCTGCGGCCCAGAACAACAACCTACTATTTATATCATATATCGCGAACGGATTATTATTTTGGTCTGAACATTTACAGGTTGTTAGGGGACATATGGGGTTTCATTTATTTATTATATGGTCCACTCAAATTAGGCCTTATAGAAGGTTCTTTCGGCGCGTCTTTCCGTTGGATGCAAGCTGGCTGCAACTTCGAGGCATGAAGTGGAAAAGTCTCTCTACATTAATGTTCCACCCACCATTCCCCAACCTAATTATTTAAAGGAACCTGAAATGTTGGTGGCTAGGACAAGGCTTCATTGTTTCCTATTTAATGCAGTAGTGGTGGATGATTTAGGGATCTGGGTGCTTTGTTTCATTTTAATGTTATATTGTCCATTTTATGTTTTAATAATTCTTCATTCTAATGTAAGTTGTTTGAATCACATTAGTTATTAATAAAAGTTCTTCATTTCAACTTTTTCTTTTATTATTATTATCACTTTGATATCGTTTCTTTAATGTGGGAATTTATTCACACCAGCACTTGTGAATTTATTCACACAATGGTGGAATGATCATTTTTGTTGATGTTGTTTTTGATTCTTCAATTCCGCCCCTATGAGTCTAATTTCCACTTCCTTTGAGATCATAGAATAAATGGAGGGTTAAAATCTTATGGGTTGGTCCTAGGGAGTTTCATGGGGAAGATTGGATGTTATTTTATGATCTTAATTTCTGTAATAATTTCATTATTTTACGATTTCTATTTGATGATTTATTTTCTTCTTCGTCTTCGCCAACTTTAACAATTACACATTTCGAGTGCGAGTACAATCCAATTCCTTGGAGTGATCATTAAATTGATCCTATAATTGAATTGGTTATTATCCTTGGAATTGTGTAGAGAGTATGGTGGTGAATTATTTTGAGGAATTATATCATTTATTGGATACATCTTGAATTAGTGAAACGAATGTTATAAGAAAATAAATGCATCCAATCTAACCCTAGTAACAACTTAGGATCAACTCATATCCATTAATTGTTTTAGACGAAGTAATTGTATTTCTTAATTTATTTTCTTTATATTAAATCAGTAGTTATTAAAATCAATTCAATCCAAATAGTTGGCCACTCCATAGCCAAATCCTTCCAAAATCAAAGTGTCTCTCGGTTTCTTCTTCTGTCCCTTTGGATTCGACCCCTACCTTTACTACAATGACCGCATACTTGTAGGGTAAATTTGGGTGCAACCAAATTTTGGAACCGTTTCCAGGGACCCAAGTATGTTACCTTAGATACTATCATCCATTTCTTACCCCACTTTTTCTATTCTCACGCCAATCTATCTTATCTTTTCCCCCTTTATGTTTGTGTGTATCCTGAGAGTCTAGATTCAAACATTCTATCTTCTCCAATGGAGTATCTTCAAAATCACCATGTCACAAACTCATGCTGGAATCAAATGGATATTCAATATTGGGAAGCCTCTAAATTAGAAAATTTCTTTGATCAACCCTTGAATGATTACCCCGCACCCGATGAGACGTACAATCAATGGGATAATGAATGTTTAAATGATCAGTTTCCTTCCCTCTCAAGGATGATTGAAGATTCAACTCTTAGTGAATTCCATAATTTTCAACATCCCATACTGTCTGTTCCTCAATCATTTATTGAAAAATTGTGTAATCAAATGGATATAATGAGTTATGAGGTATTATATTTGAGATTAGAACTACAACGCATTAATACTTCTGAGGAACTCATCCCTACACCAATTGTGCCTTTCAAAACCTTATGTGGAGTGTCTAGTTTCCCACAAACCTCTCATGAATTAATTAAAGAACCGACCTTTGGATTTGGGGTAGGGTAGGTGAATCAAGAAATTATTAAAGGGTCTATAAATCAAGAGGAAATTGATTTCATGTATTCACATGAGGGGAATTTGACATCATGGATTTAGTCTCCTAAGTGTAACTCTATTGATGATTTTTCCAAAACACAAATCACCCAACCACTGAGAGAAATCAAAACCATTGAGTCCATGACCATTCGTAACACTATTCTTTCCAATGTTTTGGTTGAATCTTCTGTTCAAAATGTAACAATTTTGTTAAGAAATTTGGAAAATGAAAATGAGTTGAATTCAAATTCTGAACCTGTGTCTAAATTCTCCTATCAAATCCAATCTCAAAATCATTGTCCATCCTTCCCCACTCGAGTATCCTATAATTTTTGTTAAGAAAGATCTTGTGTGTTTCATTCATTCATCTCATGAAACCCAAAAAGGTGGGTTGATCTTTGATTTATTAGGAAAGACTACATAAGAAAAAATATCAACCATTTCTGATATTCCTTGGATTTTCTCATTCATTTTAGAAAACAGGATTGTTCATGAATCAAATTCCAAATCTTCTTACCAACCACAAGTGATACGCATTCTCAATTATTTTTAAGTGGGGAAAGATGAGGTTATTAAAATTTTTAATGTTGGAATTGGCTAAGTTGGGGCGTTCAAGTCGAGCTAAAGATGTTAAAATAAGCATTGCACGGGAGGCAACCCGTGGGTTTCATGTTTCTAATCTTTGTGAATCATCTTTTTTTCCTTCATCTTTATTTTGTTATTTTTTAAAAAATAGACTCTTGACCTATTATTCTCTTATGATTAAGGATGGGTTTGAAAGGGGAGAACCGTATTCATCTATGTTATGCGGTGTGATCCTCGAGTAATACCTTACCTAGAAAATATTAAGAAGACAATGTATCATCAGTTTATTCTTATTTTATGCTTTTGTAGGTATTTAAAAGAAATATATTTTTGACATGTTCTTATTTTATGAGAAAGTATGGTTATGAAAGGGGAGGATCTTATTCATCCGTGTCACGCGGTGTGATCCCTGTGTAATACCTTACCCCGAAAATATAAAGAAGACAATGTATCAACAATTAATGTTATTTGTACATTTTTAGGTTAAAAAGTATACAATATATATATATATATATATATTTAAAAAATCATAGGTCATTGGGAAAATCTGGTCACAACCGTCCAAGCCATTGGGAGACAAACCAGAACTGAAGGGAGATAATGGAATGCATTTTCAACATCAACCACCAAGTGACTTCATTCAATAATTTTCATTTTCAATGTCTTAATTGAACTTCTATCCTTCCCCTTCTATGTTTTAAATCTTTAAACACTGGGGAAAGTGTTATTCTATGTTGGGGGGGAGATGAAAATGTGTGGAAGGAAAAATGTCATTAACCTTAAACATGATAACACACATTCCAAACTCTGAAATTGGATATCAAATAATTTTTCATGCCTTGATTCTAATTTTAATGAAAGTTTATGTTAATGTTCATAGATTTCGGAATGTGCGGTTGTCTATTGTGATTTTTCACCATTTATATTTTCATCCAATTATTTAAAAAAACACAATTCACATCCTCTAGATTGTGGGGTTTTAGTTTGAGTTCTTGGGGACCCATAATAAATAGCATAGTATTGGCGATCATTTTAATTTTAACATGAGTATTCAAAAAAATCAATTTCATGTATAGAAATTAATTGACCTAATGTGTGGCTTTAGACACTTGGGGATCGTGACTCCATAGTTTCCTGGCTGAGAGTTGGGAATTTTATATCTATTTGTAGTAATTTTAGTTTGTTTTTGATTGAGTTTACTCGAGATGATGCCCGAGTATGTGATCTCCACTTGGTGCCCTAAGGTCTTTGAGCCTGGGAGTAATTGGAAAAGTCTTTCTACATGGGTTGACTCGATTGAGTTCAATTTCAATTACCATGGAAAAATTGCCAAAAAAAATTCCAGAAAATCCAAAAAAAATTTAAAAAATAAAAAAATGAGTAGTCATCTTATTATTAAAATTGGATTTCATCTAGCGCTTCCATCTTTTCTCCCTCGAATGAAAATGAACCCCCATGTCTATTGTGATGCACAACACTTCATCATGCTTAATTGAGATTGGATGAAATATGGAGATGAATTTTAACAAAGTAATGGGATTGGGCTTGAGATATTCTTGTAGAAATATCTTGTTTTAAATTATTTTTTTGGGTTTCATAATTGTTTGGAATGAGATCTTTTGGTGAGAAATGTGTATTAAAATGTTTTTGGAAAAGGTCATTAGAATTTCTTTTTTGTGAGATATATTTTGCTCGGGACTAGAAAAACTCAAGTTGGGGGGTGTGATTAGCCAATAAAAACACATATTTTGATTATATTTTAAGGGTATTAAATGTCCAATTTTGATCTTATGGGCCTGAGTTAGTGGATTTTAATTTTGAACATCCATTCTCATAATTTGTGCACTTCATGCCTAATATGTACCAATTTAGGCCCAATGTTTCATATGATTTTAAATAATTTTATTATCTATATTTTAATTTGATATTTTGGGAAATGGATATAAAAATAAATATGAACATCTTTCATTCAGGGATCAATGGAGGTTTCATAAAGGATGATGGGGAAATTTGGCGAAGGAAACAATTCTGGAGAAGGTAGATTGGATATCATCCCACTGATGGAAATGTGGGGCCCATTATTCCGGCCCAATGAATCCAAATATTCATGGGAGTCTAGAAGGAACATATAGGAACAAATTAGTTTTCTGTATCCATTGGTAATTCGTCCTAAATGGTGGTGATGAAGGTGGCCCAAGTTAACGATTCAATTCTGGGCCAGATTCTGCGGCCCAGAAAAACAGCCCACTAATTATGTCATATCTCACGAACGGATTATTATTTTGGACTAAAATTTTACAGGTTGTTAGGGGACATCCAGGAATGAATGTAAGTCTTCGAGGGACAACTCAAATTAGGATTTCTAGAAGGTCGTTTCGGCGCATGTTTCTATTGGATGCCACCTGGCTGCAACTTCGGGGCATGAAGTTGAAAAGTCTCTCTACATTAATGTTTAACCCACATTTCCCCAACACAATTAATTAATGGCACATGTGATGTTGGGGGCTCGGCCACAGCTTAGTTTTTCCAATTTAAGGCAGTAGTGGTGGAGGATTTAGGGATCTGGGGTGCTTTGTTTCATTATAATGTTATGCTGTCCATTTTATGTTGTAATCATTCTTCATTCTCATGTTTGTTGTTTGAATCACATTAGTTTTTAATAAAAGTTCTTAATTTCTTCTTTTTAGTTTCTTCTCATTATCACATTGATACCTTTGATTTAAGGTGTGAATTTATTCACACTAGCACTTTTGAATTTATTCACACAACGATGGAGTGATCATTTTTGTTGTTATTTTTGCTTATTCAATTCCGACCATATGAGTAAACTTTCCGCTTACATTGAAATCATAGAACCAATGGAGGGATATACCATTATGGGTTGGTCCTAGGGAGTTTCATGGTGCAGATTGGATGTTATTTTATGATCTTAATTTTTGTAATCATTTCATTATTTTACGATTTCTATTTGATGATTTATTTTCCTCTTCGTCTTCGCCAACTTTAACAATGACACATTTCGAGTGCTAGTACGATCCAATTCCTTGGAGTGATCATTAAATTGATCCTCTAAGTGCATTGGTGATTAGCCTTGGAATGGTGTAGGGATTAAATTGGTGAAAGATTTTGAGGAATTATATCATTTTTTGGATACATCTTAAATTAGTGAAACGAATGTTATAAGAAAATAAATGCATCCGATCTAACCCTAGTAACAACATAGGATCAACTCATCTCCATTAATTGTTTTGACTAAGTAATTGTATGTTTTAATTTATTTTATTTAGATTAAATCCGTAGTTATTAAAATCAAATCAATCCAAATTGTTGGCCACGCCATAGCCAAATCCTTCCAAAATCAGAGTGTCTCTCGGTTTCTTCTTCGGTCCCTGTGAATTCGACCCCTACCTTTACTACAACGACTACATACCTGTAGGGTAAATTTGGGCGCAACCAGTAGCCATATACTGTGATACATGACATGACATTCCCTATTTCCATGATACTAGGAATGGTGTCCCCATATTATGATACATGTCATGGAATTCCTATATTGTTAAACAAGAAATTCAACCCCTTACTACAATGATATATGGAATGGAATTCCTCACTACTATGATATTAGGAATTACATCCCTTAATAATTGTTTAGAGATATTCCAACATGGGCCGAAGTAGGTAATGACATTTTTGGTTTCCTTTAGGAACCAATGCTGACCCATTTATAGTTATTGTTACTAATTTTCATTATTATAACTAGACAATTACATTTTTTTACATGTACTAGACATTTATATAATCAAATTTTTGTGACATATTGTGTTTATCTCAAAACCTATCAAGGGAAATGATAGTACTCAGGACGACTATATGCTTGTTTGTGCAGTTAAGGGGAACTATCCACTTATGGATACATGAATTCTTGCATGACTATGGATGGGATCTTCATAGTAGAAGATCAGTTTGGAGCTCGGGATTCATGGATAGATTTGTTCCTTTTTCCTTTTCTTTACCATTTATTTTATTGACTTCCTTATGCCATGTATACATATTTTCCCTATTTTTTAGAGACGTGACATCATCATCTTTTGTATATGACTCAATTTAGTATTTTTTATTATTATTTAGTTCTTGGATATTTATATCAAGCTTCCACTATGGAAGGTTTCTGGTACAATTGTTAATATGTGTTTTGACTATCTTTTCCATTATTGATATGCTTACTCTGTTTAGTTATATGTTGATTATACCATTTTTCTACTCTGGACAAAGGGAATATTCTCTCCATAGGAACCCCTTAGGCCCTCACTAATAGTCAACAGCTTGTGGCATATGGGGAGGTGCGCTTGAAGCCTTGTGAACCACCAGATCAGGGCACCATTTAAGTGGAATCTGGGTGGGGACGTCACATATGACATGTGTGTTTTGAACTAAAATATCAATTTTAAACAAACAAAATACACTTTGATTCATACTGAGCACACTGTTTATCCAATTTAGGTGTGGTTGATTCATACATTTCACAGATGGGTTATGGATAATTTTTATAAAGTATCAATTTAATATGAATGTTTTTATTGGTTTTGATAATGTAGAATGTGTTCTAAACTAAATCTTGAATTTTAAACTAAAGACTTGTACATCAATTCATTCCAGACACACCATGTATCAGATTGAGTTTAATTTGATTCAAAAACATCCAAAATGACATATAAAACTTTTTTCTAAATTATCAAAACAATCTGAATTTGTTTTCTCAATTATGACTATTTCATGTGTGTTTTGAACTAAAATGTCAATTTTAAACAAAAAACACACACTTTGTGTCATATCGAACACACTAATATCATATTAAGGTTAGGTTGAATCCTACATGTAAAAAATAACTTATGTATCATTATTACAATGTATCAAAACATTATGAATTCTTCTGCTTAGTTTTGAGAATGTGTAGTGTTTTTTTAAATAAAATGTAAATTATAAACTAAAAACATACATTTCAAGTAAAATTAGAATAACCATGTTTTAGATGGAGGTGAGGAAGATTTGTACACATCAAAAATGAATTATGAATAATTTTTATAAAGTATCAAAACAATATTATGGTGTTTTTTTAGTTTTGAGTATGTCATGTGTGTTTTGAACTAAAATTTCAATTTTAAATTGTAAACATGAAATTTGAGTTTTAATAGACACACTATGTATCAGATTGGGGTGTGGTTGATTCCAAAACATCAGAAATGAATTATGGTTAATTTTTCTATTAAATATATATAATATGAATTTTTTACTTGGTTTTGAGTATGTGATATGATTTTGGAATAAAATGTAAATTATAAAGTAAAAATATATACTTCAAGTCATACCAGACACAACATGAATCATATTGAGTGCAGTTCATTCATACATATCATAAATGACTTGTGGGTCATTGTTCTAATGTATCAAAACAATATAAATTTGTTTTATGTATTTTGAATATGTAATGTGTGTTTTGATATAAAATGTCAATTTCAAACTGAAAACATGAACATTGAGTTATACCGGACACAATGTGTGTTTTATTGTGGTATGGTTTATTCGTAAATATCATAAATGACTTATGAATCATTTTAATAAACTATCTAAACAATATGAACATTTTTGATCAATTTTGAATATTTTATGATTTTTTTGAACTAAAATGTAAATTACAAACTAAACCCATACACATCATGCCATAAAAATCAAAATATGTATCAGGTTTAGGTGAAACTAATTATTGTGTTGATGATTCTTAGACCATTCAAGACATTATTCCTTATAGATCATTTAGGAATTCATAATTTTCCATCAACTTTTTCATAATCTCTCTTGTGGTTCCTTCTTCCATCTGAAAGGAACATGATCTCTATTTTATGGATTGTTGCAGATAGTTGAATGTAAAGTGTTAATTTCTAAAAATCTATTAAAAAAACTAAATCATCATCAGATAAAAATTATAAGGAAATTAACATATGAATAGTTGATAAAATGATGAAAAATTAGATAAATAAGTATTAGGAAGTCACTTTTCTCATGGTTTCTATATAAATTCTGGAACCATTTACCAATCTCTATTATCTATGTTGTATCCTTGAAGTCCATTCTCTCATGATCATGAGAATCATTGAACATGTTAGTAGCTTGATCATAATCTGTAGAGCATTACCCTACATTATACATAAAATGGTAAAATATAATATATATAATCATTACAATAATATTTTTTTCATTTAAAATGTATCTATAAATTCATAGCATATACAAGATCACATACACACTAGGTAATCACCTAAAATTTAGGATAGGAGACATTCTAACATCATATAATATTCACATTCATCCCTAAAACAATTAAATTTTTTTGAGTACCTATGTTTTTGGAAATATTGGAAGTACTGAGAAAGTATAGAAAAAAATGATTAATAAATATTCTTAATGAAAATGTAATTACCTTGGTAAATAAATTGTTTGAGGATGATAGTCTTTTGATTGTATATTATATCCTTCATAGATTTTCAAATGTAATATCCAAGATCATTTTTTTATTTAACATTAGATACTATAGAAACATTGACGAAAATAAGATAATTGATTAGAAATATGTTTTGATAGTTAAATAATTATATATTAACCTGAATCAATTTATATACGAGGAAATATATAGGCTTCTTATGTTTTTTTTAATAACCTCATACCATGATTTATCCTATATTTATATATCACCCTATCATTACAACATTGTTGTTAAAACTCAAAATGAAACATATAATTCGATTTTTAACTATAAAATATTGATTTTAGTGCATTAATAATTTAAAATACACATCTTTTATGGTAATTTAGATGGAAGTACATGCATTGAATCAAAAAAAATTTGGGTTATCCAAATAAATTGTGATCATCATTTAGTTATTCATGAAAAAAATAAATAAAATTTGAAATAAAAAAAAGAAAATTTTATATGAATATATTGTAGAGTTTTACCCGTGTATTATTGGCATCAATAAGATTTTATAACATATTATTTCATTTTAAAATACTCACTTAGTTCATATTTTTTCTTATCAATTTATTCCACTTCTTAATAAATTTATTGTGTATAAATGGTATAGGGATGAATGAATTCAAATTGTGATTCACAATGTTTTCCCTTTAAATTGTAATAATATAAATTCCTATAGAAAATGGTAATAATTATTAACTTTAATGAACACAGTAGATCTTTTTTGTATAGTAAGATTAGGAATATGTAAATCATTTATATATTCACAACTCATACTCCCAAACATTCAAACTTGATAATCTCATTTATACTCTCCAGACCAACCACATTTATATTGAAATTTAATAATATTTATTATTAATATTATATGTAGGTCATATATTCATTTTGAATATGGTGTCTACATTACCTTGTAATGTTAACATATGTTGCATTGTAACTGCTGGGGATAAGGAATTCGTATAAGGTCCTTTTTTGGTGTGGATCATCTTGAACAATAAAAAATATTATTTAACCATCTTGTTAATTAATATTTTTCACTTTTATGGTCTTGGTACTTTCAAACTCCTCTAGAAATTATTGAAAATAAAGATAAATATTAAATATTTTATAAATCAATAAATATTTTTGATTGATAAAATGAGAATAAAATTATTCCTCGGTCCTGAGAATCATATTTATTCTACTAATTAAATTCGAATATAATTTAATCGAGATCAATGGAAACACTTTGTTTGTGACCCTCTAAGATTCTTTATTTTGGCATAAGTGGGATTTTCTAGAGGCCAAGACTACTTTCTAGAAAAGGGTCAAGGAACCCAAGATAAATAAATTAATTTCACCACAATGACAACCACATACAAACAATCACTATATAATTTAATCCCTTTTTCATAATATCTCATCAATCAAGATTCAGATATATTTCATCAACCTATAATCACGATAAATATTTCATTGATTATATTAAATATACATGATGTCACACCATGTACATGGAATTTAGGGTGAAATTTTTATTATATTCAAATGTAGAAGGTTTTATAAATATGGAAGTAACAAATCCATTCTCAACTTATCCATCAATAATAGGTCATTCATGATGCACCCAACATAACCTACATCCTACCAACATTTGGAATGATAGTTCTCATCATAAAATATAATATTAAAAGTCATTACTTGAATTAATGACAATATTAAAGTATATAGACCATTACTCGACTAATAGATGGGAATATCTAAGGACACCAAAACATGCAGAACTCCTACTTGTGGGTATGTTCCATTAATCTCATGTATTTTTGATTACCAAGTGTGAACTTCATGAGAAGAAGGCTCATATTTTTATGAGTACTCTCACCTAATAGTCTATGTACTATGGGTTCCATCATAGTATGTTATCAAACCATGGAACATTATTTATGAATATCAACAGATCACTTCATGGTTCTCATTATTTTGGGGAACTACTATAACCTTATCAATGCGATGTATACTCTAGGAAATTATTACATTAATGTAATATTGAAAAATCTGAAATATTAATTAATATGTTATTATTATTCAAATCATCAAATATAAATGTAATAAAATTACAAACAATTGGTCCTAAGACATGAAATCCAGAAAACACACACATAGACAAGATCCAGCTACTTATGAATTTTAGCCTTTTAGACCTCACATGGAAATAATTTTTCTTTGGAGTCAAGGTTTTATTTAATGGGTCTTTCGTGTTTTTAAATATAGTAATATGACTTAATGAAACCTCCCATATCTACTGAAAATTCCCAATGAATGATACTTGTTAAGTATGTTCTTCATCAAATGAAGTGACTTTGGATCTTTTGCGAGAGCCACTACATTAGTATTATCAAAGTAAACTATAAGAGGATCTTCACTTCTACGTATCACATCATTCTATTAGAAGAAATTTTCCACCCATACTTCTTCTTTATCTGACTCAAAATCTACAATATAATTAGACTCTACTATAGAATCTACGACCAAAACCTTCTTTGAGCACTTCTAGCTCACAACCCATCCATTTAAAGGGAACATGTATCCTATTTTTTACTTCATGTCCTCTTGATCAATTTGGAAACTAGAATATGAATATCCTATAATGAATATGTCACGACCCGTACCCCGGGGCCCGTGCCGTGATTACCCCAAGCCCGCCTTTCATAGGCCAGGGGCTGGAGACTAGCACCAAAGGCGTAAATCACTAAAACAGGGAAAAAGTTTCCTTTAAAAGTTATAACACACACAATAGAGTACGAGCTAGAAGTAAAAAACTGACGAAAATTGTATAGAAAGGAGTACTGAAAAGCAAAAAGGGGCCAAAAATACCAGCCCAACTGTAAAGTACGCGTGCAACTGATAGAAAAGTAAAACAGCTGCTAGATCGTCCGCCATGGATCCTACCTAAAAGGTAGGTATAGATAGCCTCCACATCACTCCACACCCATCCGTCTCCTCCATGTACCATCACGCTGTGTGGTCCTCCTCCGGGTACCGTCCAGTCCTGGTCCACTCAGCCTCGGTCAGTGTTGTATGTCGTCTTCATCCAACACAACGAGGTGCGAGCATAACCCGTACAGGGGTGAGTATAATGATACTCAGTAGGGACCCCGATACCCTCAAGGTCTCACAAAATCCAACCTGGATAAACCACAAAGTAAGAAATCAACAGATAACCACACTTAGGTATATTCCCATACATATAGCTAAGTTATCAAGTAATATTTCTCAATCATGAGGTAAACTCAAATGTTACGAACTCAGATCACACAAGATTTTTATTCACATTGTTGATTCCACAACTTCTGCAGAACTCCACATCTGTCGAGTACAGTTTTCCTACCACCACCACAAGGCACTTCCCACTAACCCTGTACTGCTGAGGTACTTCTCCTGTAGAGTATCGTGGGTCTTCCAAGCTCACACAGACCCCACTATTGGTCTTCCACCATCTACCAGGTACTCCACCTAATAGCTTGTAGAGGTACTCCTCCTGTCATGTACCACGGGTCTGCCACCAACTACCAGGCGCTCCTCCACTGTGGGTATGCCGCCAACTACTAGGTTCTCCCCAATAGGCTAGTCGAATCACTCCGAGTCTAATCGGTCAACCAGTCGTCAGGTCTCAGCCAGCAACTAGGTCTCCTTACTCCGCTCGCTCTTCTGTGGGAGGGTCTGCACCATGAGATATAGTTTGATACTCTAACTTTCAAGATGTACCACATAGAATAATATCAAAGCTCTGGCTCATCTTAGGGGTCTCAACACAACAGACGGTGCGTCAATCAGACGCCCGATCTGTGAGTTATAAGCTTTTTAGTCCTGGGGGCCCGGTTGGATTCGTGTACCATCCAACCTGACAGTATCTCAACATTATCCCAAACTCTAGTAGGGTATACTCAAAGGGATTTTCATGCTCCAAGAAAACCAGTTCTGCTGACAGTTCATCAAATGGTCGTCCGATGCCAATGATATGGCCAAGGAAATTAAAGGGGTCGGTAATGGGCCTGGACCCAATCCGACCCATGTTAACCAACTCGGCCCATCATAGATTGGGCCGACCTGGTCAAACCTGCTGGGTCTAACTCGGCCCGTTAGGTGGGTCATCCTGCAAGGTTCTTCCTGGTCCGCTGGGCCCGGCCCAGCGGACTGTGCGGGCGGTTTGACCCGGAGGTCGCCGCGTAGGGGGCTCAGCTCAAAGGTCAGGGTCGGTTCGGCCAACGCCGCGAGAGGCGTGGCTCATACGAGTCGGCCCAGGAGGCCATGCCTGATTAGCCAGCAACGCCACATACCGTATTGAGAGGCCGGCTGGCAGCCGGGCAGGGTGCCAGGTGGAACGGCGGGCAGCCGGGCAGGGCGAGGGCAGGACGACGGGGTGGGCGGGAGGCCATGGGCAGGCCGGCGGGGTGTGGGAAGGCCGCGGGCAGGCTGATGAGGTGCTAGATAGGGGTCGGGATGGCCGGGGGAGGCCGACAGGATTCCTTTCATGGTGTGGGTAGGACGGCGGGGAGTGTGGGTAGTGCGCGGGGACGCTGGTGGGGCGCAGGGAGTGCGCGGGTAGGCCAACAGGGCACGCATGCAGGCCGATGGGGTGCATGCGTAGGTAGGCGGGGTGCGGGCAGGCAAGCGGGGCGCCAGATAGGGCGCGTGGGCAATGCACAGGGAGGCCTGCGGGGTGCGGGCAGCGCGCAGTCTAGCCGGTGAGGCGTGCGGGCAGCACGCGGGCAGGCCACCGGGGTGCAGGAAGCGTGTGGGCTCGACTAGAGGTATTGCAGAACTCTGTGGGGGTGACATGGTTCACGGAGGACATGAGTATCGTGGCCTTTGTCATTTCTGCCTCTGTTGCCTCATCGTTGTTACATCTCCTTGCCGAAGAACGCCATAAGAAGGAAAAAATCGATGGAGGTCGTCGGGCCTTGTCAGGTTGGCCCACACCCTCTGCATTTAGGGATGTATCAATTGGCTCATCAAGAAAAGAAGATGATCATTAACTCGTCAGAAAAAATCCCTTTTTATCCGTTGAAGAAGATAAGAAAAATGTGTAACATCATCATGTAATACACCCCCTACCTTTTGATTATCGATCGTTGATGGTGAAGTCACGAAAAGAAGATGGAGTTGTCACTCATCGCGTCTTCCGCACTCTTCCACTCTTGAATTCGCAAAATGCTTGTGGAAGATGCTTCATGTCGATATGTATCCGAGGAAGAAGTCCGAGGAAGAATTCCATGTAAGATCATTGCCCGAGTTCTTCGTTGGATGACCACGTTGTTCATTCTATGTTCTTCGTTGGGAGAATGGTTCTTCATTGGGAGCTTTCTCCCAATGATCCTCTAATCCTCCTTTTCCATCAAATTAAAATCTAGCCCCTTCAAATAAAATATTGACTTTTATTTTAGAATATTGAGTTTTAAAGTCAAATTATGGTATTTAATTAAATGAGAACACTCATTTAATTAATGGGGTGGAGTTGGAATAATAAACTATGTGTTGGCTCAATTAATTAAAGGGGAGGTGGTGGCACTATAAATGGTGGAGGAGGTCAAGGGACTCCCCCCTCATTAATGAGGGGAGTTGAGATATTTTCCACTGCTCCCATTAATTGGGTGGTTTTAGTCTCCTCTGGTCCCCACGTCATTAACTATCGTAGGAGGTTATGTTCAGGTGGGCCCCACCACCATAACCTCTCAAGGGAGATTAAGGTGTGGTGGCTTCACCTCCAACTTCCATGAGGAGGTTTTATCCACCCAACTCTCACATGGCGGCTCAAAAAAATAAAGAGAATCTCACTTTGATTTATTACATTCCACAGACTATTCTCTATTCTCGACTCACAACTGTCGAAGTGAAAGTCTCCTTAAGTGAATACTGGCGCAGCGAGTTCAACGGTTCCCACAGATTTAAATTCTGAGCATCGGTTAAAATGTTATAAAAACCTACTCGTATGTTTACTGAACGTACTCGAAAAAATTTCGGAAATTGATTCCGGGCACACCGGGCCTAGGAATCATTCGCCGTTAGTTTTAACGGACTCGTAAAATTCCCATTTATTTAAGAAAAAATAATTTCAATGGAATTTATGGGTCATTACATTCTCCCCACCTCAGTGATTTATGTCCCCATAAGCTACAACTCGAACTAAGGGATCAAGTGGGGGTACCGAGCATGCATCTGAGCCTCCCGCTCCCATGTGCTCTCATGAAGGTACCCGTGCTGCCAGGGAATGCGCACCAGAGGTATCAACCATCCATGTAGTAACCACTTCTGTTGATCCTCAATCTCCACTGGAACCTCTGTGAAAGTCACCCCATCGTCGACGTCCAACTCTCCATGGTTGATGATATGAGACGGGTCGTGCACGTATCTCCTCAGTTAAGATACGTGGAATACTTCATGCACCCGGTGAAACTAAGGTGCAAGAGCCAGGCGGTAATCCACCTTGCCTAATCTACTGAGGACCTTGAATGGTCCAATAAACCTCAGAGATAACTTTCCACCTCAGCCAAATCTCCGTAGACCGCGTCGAGTTGAGACCCATAGAAAGATGTGGTTGCAATCCTAGAACTCTAGAGGTCTCTGTCTCCTATCAGCATATGACTTTTGCTTTCTCTATGTAGTCTTCATTCACTCTTGGATGATCTGCACCTTCTCTGTGGTAGCCCATACGATCTCTGGTCCCACCAGTGCTGAATCCCATGAATCTGTCCAGCACAAGGGTGATCTGGAAGGTCGTCCGTACAACGCCTCAAAAGGTGTCATCCCTATGGTGGAGTGATATTTGTTGTTGTATGCAAACAACAACAAAGGTATGTGATCCTCACAGATGCAACCATAGTTGAGAACACAAGATCAGAGCATGTCATCGAGGGTCTTAATTTTCCACTATGTATGGCCATCTGTTTGAGGATGGAAGGAGGTGCTCAGACGAAGCTGCGTCCCGAAAGCCTCCTACAACCCCTTCCATAGCCTAGAAGTAAACCATGCGTCGCGATCATAGAAAATCGTCGAAGGTATACCATGTAAACACACAATATACTACAAATATAGGAATCCCAAGTCCTTATTAAACCTTTCTCTATGATCGGTAGGAAGTGGTCCGACTTGGTGAGTCAGTCAACGATCACCCAAATCGAGTTGTGACACTTGGATGTATGTGGGAGCCCATCATGAAATCCATGGATATCCCATCCTACTTCCTCTCTGGGACCTCTAAAGACTGAACCAATCCTACTGGTACTCGGTGTTCTGCATTCACTTGATGAAAAGTGAGGCATCGAGAGACAAACTCATCTACATCATTCTTCAAACCTGGCCCGCAGTGCTGTCGTCAAAGGTCCTGGTACAACTTCATCACTCCTGGATGTACAATTATAGGAGAAGTGTGGAAATCCCTCAACACTTCCTTCTAAAGTTCCACTAGTCCCATGGTATGTCCTCTAAAGAGGATGACATTCTCCCCACCTTCAGAAAATCCATTAGGTGCCTGCCCTATGAATTCTTGAGCATGTCGCATCTCATAGTTAGCGTCTCCACGCTGCACCTCCCAAACTTGCTGAAGAAGTGGAGTGACTATAAGAGACTATAGAAAGGATGATCCATCACTATCCACAAAGGATATATGTAAAGTATCCATCAACTATGTCGCCTCACCTAGAAGTTATATACCAGACCTCCTACTGAGTGCATCTACAACAACGTTCCCCTTCCCAAGAGTTTAGACTATCTCAAAGTCATAGTCTTGGAGGAACTCAAGCCATTGTCGCAATCTCAGGTTCAGGTCCTTCTGAGAGAAGATATACCTGAGACTCTTCTGATCAGAGTACATGAAAAAATGCTCACCCATTAGATAGTGTCACCACATCTTCAAGGAGAGGACCACTACTGCTAACTCTAGGTCATGGGTAGTGTTGTTCTTCTCGGGTTGTCTCTACTACCGAGAACCATATGAAATAACTGATCGCTCCTTCTTCAGGATACACTCAAGTCTGGTCCCTGATGCGTCACAGTAGACTACGTACCCTATTCCTTCCTCAGGAATCCTCAAGATGGGGGCACTAGTTAGCCTCGGTCTCTGCTCTTGAAAGCACTGCTGACATCTCTCCGACTACATGAAGGGTTTCCGCTTCTTCATCAAGGATGATAATGCTATTGCAACTCTGGAGAAGTCTAGAATGAACCTTTGTTAGTATCCTACCAAATTAGACGTCCCTCCCCCTTGGGGGGGGGTAATTCTGGAAACATCTTTTGAAATGATTTCCCCATGTTATGTCCCTCATTTTGGGAACTGAAAACTGAAAACTCCTGCTACCACGAGGGTAAGGCTGGCCGACTCAATAGTGATCAGTTTCACCCTCATATGCATTAGTTTAACCTGGGCTTCCTGGGTTTCCTTTTTCGATGACTAAGAAAAACTTCATTCCAACATTGTAGATAAACCACAACCTTTCCCTTATACAGTCAATCTGTGAATGAACTGTGGTTGCCCAGTCCATACCCAAACTAACGTTGTATAGACTCGACGCTGCCACCAAGAGGTTCCAACTGAAACTCTTACCTAAATGGTCAGATCACACCATTGGAGAAAGTGTGATTATCGAGTCTCCTCCAAATGGTATCTCTAGACGTGATGTTCAAGTGAATGATTTAACCAGAAGCTCTAGGTCTTGGACAAGATTCGTGGAAGGAAAAAATGATTGGTACCTATGTTTATTGATATAGAAGCTAGTGGTAGACACAGACCGTACCTTGAATCATTACTTGAGCACTTGGGTCACACTCTTTGATGGAATGCGGCTACTCTGCTCCCCTACCCTCTATCTCCCTGAGCCTGGCAGTGACTACAAAGGTGGGTGGTTGTAACATGTTGAAAAGTACACCACCTCATGTTGCTATCCTAGCTCTGGTTCCACGTCTGCTACCCTACAGATTCATCTATACTTAAAAATTCCTATTCTTGAAACATTTTACATGCTCAAGTCTCTGAGACTGGCACTAGTTTCATACTTTACGACTACTAATATTCACTGGTTGTAGCCGCTTAGCCAAAGAAAATTCAGCCGCAATGGTTCTCTCTATAATCTAGAGAAATTGTGTTTCTCGAATGTCCAAAAACACACCTCGCTCGGTAGTCTAAGCCCCAAAGCACTGATCATATCGTATTCATCGAGTACCAGGAATGATCTGTATGCCTCAATGAATACTCTGCTATCAACATATCATCCTAACAAAGCTGTACAAGCTCTAGAGAACTCTCAACCACCTCCTCAGGCCAGTCCTTAGCCACCTGTGAGTCGAGATCACCTTGGAACCTGAGGGATATCTGATGTTAAAAAAAGTGAAAGGCACTAATCCTACATGTGTCATCTACCAGTATCACTGGTTGTTACTGCTGACCAACATGTAGTGATAAAGATGAAACACTACCTGAAGGTACAATCTTGGGCAACGATCCATGTACCGAAGCCTCATCACTATGTGAACCAACCTCATGGTCACTCACTAAAGAAAAATAGTAGCTAAGATCACAGTCTTTTCTATGGGTGTCTCAACTAGGCAGAGAACTCTAGCAATCTCCTTCGGCAAGCCCTCAACTGCATTAGAATCCATCTCACCTCGAAATCTCAAAGGCCTCTGCTGCTAAAAGTCAAGCAACATGCTCAGTCAGCATGCACAATCCACCAGTGTGGCTGGTGGTATCTACTGTCCAATGGGTGGTGGGACTCCTGGTATATAAACCGAAGGTGCCAACATAATAAGAGGGCCCTGCACTAGATCCTTGTCGCTCGGTGGGCCATCATCGTGTACTCTCGAAGAACTCTAACTGGATATCTGTGTGGAGGCATCCTGAATAGATGGGAAACGATCAAAAGTTATACCTGGTGAGTTGACCTGGTTGAGCTGACATAAAGAAATTTTTTGAAAACACACACACAATAAGTGTTTTCGTGCACTGAGTTGGAGATCAGTAGTCAGGGTCCTGGTGTATGGATACGTCGGCCGCCGTACCGACACTGGACTTCTTGAACTGAGAACCAAACTCACTACCCTTAACACTATTTCATTACAGAAAAGAAAGATCAGAGTCCTAAGTTCTGTCGTAGAACTGAATCCTCGGATACCAATTGTCACAACTGGGCCCCGGTGATAGCACGACCACCCCGCCATAACATGGTCGTCAGGTCCTGGCCCACCAGGTACCACCAGTTTCCACTCAGACATGTGGTCCCCACCTTGGGGTCCACCCACATGCATGAACAAGTCATCTGACTAATGACTGTCCACACCATGCAAAACATGTCCTTTCTAGTGTTCTTTGTCCTCACTCACACACACCCTGGGAAACATCCCAGAAGGTCACCCATCCTGATCACTACCCAAGGCCAAGAATGATTAACTGTGGAGTTCTAATTAGGTAGGCTCCCGAAAAAGAAGGTGCACCTTGTTGACATGAGTCATATCATTTAGTCATTTAACACATTATCATTCTAGGGTGTTACAATCACCCCCCCTTTAGTGCACAACGTCCTAATTGTGGGCCCAACATATCATCCCAGGAAGTGCACCACACTTAAGGCCGGGTTCCTCCTCTAATACCAAATGTGACAACTGGGCCCCAGTGATAGCAAAACCACCCCTCCATAACAAGGTCACCAGGGTTCTAGCCCACTAGGTACCACCAGTTGCCCCGAAAACATGTGGTCCCCACCTTAGGGTCCACCCACATGCCTGAACGGGTTATCTGACTAATGAATATCCACACCGGGGCCCGTGCCGTGACAACCCCAAGACTACCCTCCATATGCCAGGGGCTGGAAACTAGCACCAAATGCGTAAATCCCTAAAACAGGGAAGGCATTTCCTTTATAAGTTTTTTTTGAAGAAGGTGTCATGGAAGTAAACCAATAAGAAAAACTATATGAAAAAGAGTACTGAAAAGTAAAAAGGATCCAAAAATAATAGCTGAACTGTAAAGTACATGTACAAAAAAAAAAGTAAAACGGTTGTTGGATCGTCTGCCATAGGTCCTACCTGAATGGTAGGAAATGATAGCCTCCAGAACACCCCACGTCCATCCATCTCTTAAGTGTACCATCACGCCGTGTGGTCCACCTCTGGGTATTGTCTAGTCCTGGTCCACTCAGCCTCGGTTAGTACTGTTCGTCGTCTGAATCCATCACAATGAGGTGCGGTCATAGCCCGTGCATAGGTGAGTATACTGATACTTAGTAGGGACCCTGAGACCCTCAAGGTCTCACAAAATACAGAAAAGATAAACCACAAAGTAATAAATCAATAGATAACAACACTTAGGTATATACCCATACATATACCTAAGTTATCAAGTAATCAGTCTCAATCATGGGGTACATTCAAAAGTTCCTGACTCAGATCAACCAAGATTTTTATTCAATTTTTCGAAACCATGGCTGTGGGAGAACTCCTTCTCTTTCGAGTGAAATGGGCCTTCCACCACAACTAGGTTCTTCCCACTAACCTTCGACTACTGAATTATGTCTCCTATCGAGAACCGTGGGTCTTCCGTGCTCACACAGAGGCACTCCCCACTGTGGGTCTGCCGCCAACGACCAGGCGCTCCCCCTAATAACCTTCCGAGGTACTCCTCTTGTCGTGTACCGCCGGTCTGCCGCCAAATACCAGGCATTCCTTCGCTGTGGGTCTGCCACAAACTACAAGGCGCTCCCCGCCGGGCTAGTGGAATCACTCCGAGTCGAATCAGTCAAGCAGTCGTCAGGTCTTAGCCAACTAATCTGTCTCTGTACTCTGCTCGCTCATCTCCGAGAGGGTCCGCTCCTTGAGCTACAGGTTGATACTCCAACTTCCGTAAAGTCCCACGTTTAAGTATCTCAAAGGTCTGCCTCATCATAGGGGTCTCAATGCAATAGACGGTGCGTCTATCGGATTCCCGGTCTATAAGTTATAAGCTCTTTAGTCCCGGGTGCCCAGTTAGATTCGTGTATGATCCAACCTGACCATATCTCAACATTACCCCAAACTCCATTGGGGTATACTCAATTTTACCCTCGTGTTCCATGAAAACCCGAGCCGCTGAAGGATCTACAAATGGTTGGTCTGGTGCCAAAGATATGGCCAAAGGAAGTAACAGTCAGAAATGGGACTAGGCCCGGTCCGACCTATCAGACCGAACCTGCCCAACCCAGACCAGGCCAACCCAGTCTGGTTCTGACCCGAACCATTGGGCAAGTCAGTACATGAGTTTCGGCCTGGTCCGCTGGGTCCGGGCTAGCAGACTGCGGGGGCGGTTCGGCCCGGAGGTCGCCGCGTAGGCTGCTCGACCTCGTAGATGGGGCCGGTTCGACCACCATCAGACGGGGTGCGGGTTGGGCCAGAAGGCTGAGCCTGTGAATCCAAAAAATCCTAGAAGTACGTATCGGTCCAAATTAGGAGGACGGGAGGCCGGTGGGAAGCCGAACAGGGTGCCTGGCGGACCGGTAGTAAGCCATCCAGGGCGCAGGAAGGCTGGTGGGGTGCACAAGATGCCATAGGCTGGGCAGGTAGGGAGCGGTCTGGGCGCGGGTAGGCCAGCGGGGCATGCAGGAGGCCGATGCTAGGCTGTAGGGGTGCGCGCAGGCCGCAGACAGGTTGGCAGGGAGCCAAATAGGGCGCGCGTAGGCGGCAGGGTGCGGGAAGGCCCAAGGCAGGCCGACGGGGCGCCTGGAAGGGCGCGGGCAGGACGGTGCGGTAGAGACCCAAATCATGACGTACATGGACATTACATTAATTTTGAAGAATACTTAATACATAACAAAAACAAACACCAAACGACTGTAATAGTTTAGCGTCTTTGGAAATTCGGATCATAATCTTCTAATCATGGTGAAAGATCTTCAACATCTCCCATAAATATCTTCCCATTTTGTTTTCTTACCTAAAACCTTTCTTTTTATCCTGGGGAAAAGAAAACATATAAAGGGTGAGCTAAAATTATTAGTAAGGGTATGCATGGAGAAAATAAAACAAACTATATACATTTGAACATAAAAACATGAACATAATGTTTAAACATAGAAATCTGGAGCAATGACATAAAACATGGCAGTACGTAAGGCATAGATCATAAAGAAACTTTAATCATGATAAATTAACAAGGGAATAAAACAATTAATAGTGGCAACCATTAATCACATGTTATAATTTACAAAGTATCCAAGGCATTGCTTCCAAGACCA
The DNA here is from genome assembly GCA_963277665.1 of Viscum album. Taxonomy (NCBI): domain Eukaryota; kingdom Viridiplantae; phylum Streptophyta; class Magnoliopsida; order Santalales; family Viscaceae; genus Viscum; species Viscum album. Next base: position 2,055,911,939 of record OY728148.1, read on the forward strand.
TCTTAGTGGACAAAGTCCCTTTCTGAATTGAGTTCACTCATCGTTCCAGTCCTGTATCACTGAACCGGATAAACTTGTCATTCCAGCCATGTCTATCTCAAGAAAAATAAATCTTTACCCAATGAATTTTGGGGGAGATATAGGTCCCACCCATCTCATAATGAAATAATTCTTACTTGTGCCACAAAATAAACTTAAAACATTAATCATAACCTAAAGAATAAAATGGGTTTCATAAACATCATCCCATCATCACATAATCCATATAAAAAAATGGATATTTCATCATAAGAAATGTGAAACCATGTAAATCATAGATACATTATACTTGAAACATACACATATGAAATAATTTCATCTTAGATGGAAAATGGTTTTGATAAAACACTTGAAATGAATTCTTGTGGAAAATATCCTTTCTTATTAAAAATCATTTTCTTTTCACAAAATTCCATGAAATTTTAAAATAAAATTATTTTGTTTAAAATAGTCATAAAATCTTGTAGAGTAAGCTTCATGAAAATGAGGTGTTATGAAACCGTAAAAATCCGTTCACGCCGTATAAGTTAAAAATATCATTCTTCTCGTACTTTTGTTGGAAAAGTCAAAAAGTTCCTCGTGTGGTAAAAAAAGTAAGATTCCTTTCATAACATGTGTTAATTTCAAAAATGGGTAAAAATGAGTTTAAAAATACATGATTTTTTTTAGAAAACATGGGTGTGGATGATAACAATAACCCCGGTAAATACTTACGAATAACGATCTCGGATAAGAATGAGAATAGAATATTTATCCCTTACCATAGGTCCGATATGCTTCGTACGTAGCCGAATCTCCTGTATAATGATTTAAATAATTTTATATACTTATTACAAAATCATATTAATTGTTATTATATCATATATGGTTCACTTATGACTTTATATTACCTGTTCTTTTGTAAATTCCATGTTAAAACAGCGTTTTGGGTAAAATCGTTTCATTTATCATACCAATTTCGACATGTTGTTCATGATATTATTACTTATATCCTAATTTACTTAATCTAGAATGTAAAACATGATTTATATATAATATTTATTCAGTATATAAATATATAAGATAGATCGATAAATGGAATGAAATACACTGTTCATGGAGATGGTAGGTCGTGCGTACGCATGAACTCTGTTCTCGTTTCCTTGTTGAATTAAACAGAATTAAGTAAATGAAACATATATGTACATAAATCCAGTGTCATTATTATGTGATATCTTTCAAGATTATTTATTATATATACTTTATAATCATACATGAATTTTTAATCATTGAAAATGAATCTAATCGCGTTCGTGGAGACGGTAGTTCGTACGTACACACGAGCAATGATATCATTCCCATGATCGAGGAATTGTATTTAAGTGTATGTATAATATTTCAGAATCAATATAACTTTACAATAATCATATATAGTTATTTATTTACACCATTATACCAATCCAAGTAAGGTTGTGGTGGAAAATAGATTACACCACGGCGTGGAGAGGGTATTCCGTACGTACGCACGCACAATGATTTCATTTTCCATAGGATTGATAGAAGGTGAAATAGAGTTGTTTCATATTTATAATGACATATCAGTATATTGGTGATACTGATGTTATTACTTTATAATGAAACAACTAAAGAAGAAGAAGTTGAGGAAGAAAGAAACTTGAAAGAATCTGTAGAAGATATTACCTCTTCCTCGGCGCACCTCTTTTAAACTTATTCTTAGAGCACTAGAGTTGGTATTTTGAGATAACCAGAACCTCTATGAAATTACTAGAGAGGTTGAGATGAGGAATTGGTAGGGGTTGTGTGAGCATCATGTCTCAAAAGTGTGTGAAGAGAAGAGGGAAGGGGTGCCCTTTTTATATGCGAGGAGAGGGGCACCTTAGGAAAACATAAATTATTATTTTATAATAAAGTCATATTCAATTTTTAAAAGCTCCAAATTGATTTATTTTGAATATAAGGTAGGTATGGGTCTAAATCCATTTAGCCAATAGATTTTAGATATGTTTGGGTCATTATATTAACCTTATCTTTTAGTTTTAACTCTTAGTTAATTCGTTTGACATTTACCATGTCACTTTGTATTTTTATATTGTATATATAATAAACTCACTATATACATCCAAGAGACCACCAAGTGGTCCATTAATGAAACACCTATCATGATATAAGGCCTTTTACAGAACCTTAGATTTTGAGGAATATAATATCAATTAATAATATAATATTTGTTTTAAAAACTATTTTATGTCAATTTTGACACTATTTTCTTTTTGATTTTTTGAAAATCATAACAGCAAGATTACTTCGCAAAAACATAATTAAATCAATACTAACATGTCATATTAACCTAAAAAATTATTTGAATTCATAAAAAGTCTCAAATTACATTTATTTGGATATTTATAATATCAATTATTTTAATATTTCATTAATTAGGTAATTACTACATCACCATTGTGTCATAAATAAATTAAATTATTTAATTTCTAAAAATTATAAATAAAATACCATTATGTAGGAAATAAATTTATCTTCCTAATTAATATTTACAATCTAATTTATCCTATGTATAACTTTATATTAAATTTTTTTTAGTAATTCAACTTTGATTTTAACTCTTTTAACTCTTCTTTGAATTAAATAATAATTAATGTCCTAATCTAATCCAAGTAAACCTAAATGATAATATTTTATTCCAAAGGTTGTTTTTGGTCGAGATAAACTTTTCCAATAGAATTAGGACATGTGTTAGGGTAATAATAATATTATTTTTAACCTTAATTTCCCTATTTACATTTAACCGTGGTAAATAAAAGTAAAAAAGTTACTATTCACCAAAAATTATTTTTATCTTATTGAACCACATTTTACTCCTTGATATTAACCGTGTCTCTTAGATTTTCAAAATTACACTCACAAAAGTGGTAAAATTATATTTTATATAAATTTTCAAACTCTCCTAGGAGGTGGGTAAGAGACGGTGAAAAGTTCAAAAAAAATTTATATGTCTAAAATTATTATAAAATGACTCCATTGAATTACATTGAACTTATATAGGTATTATGTATCAATTTTGACCAAAAATAAATTTATATAAAATAAATAATTATTTATATAAAAATTCGGTTTTTAAATAGAAACCTAGTGTTTTCACTATTCATCAAAAATTGAAAGTTTTTAGAAAAATTCCAAAAATTAACCCAAGGCTAATTTCGATATTCAAAATCCAAAAACGAAGCCCATTTTGAAAAATAAAAATTCAAAAAGTGGGTATTAATATTCATAATGGCTAGTTGGTATAACAAATCGTTGTTTAGTAATACTCGGTATTGCGTACAACTTATGATATCGTGGAAGGTCGCGATTACGTGTATTGCATGACAAGTTAGGGATGCATGTAGTGCAAGCTCGTTTTGGTGTAGTGTGCAACACATGACATCAATGAAATTAAAAATACCATTTTTCATCAAATCTTGGGGTGTTACAGGTGCGGCGGGTGGGCATCACGCAGGGAGGACGACGGGGAGCGGGCAGCGTGCGCGCTGGCCGGCTGGGCGCAGGCAGGCCGGCGGGGAGTGCGGGCTAGACGACAGTTGTAACGCCCCAACCCCAGCTACCCAGAGTCGGTGCATTACTTCTTAACATTGGCATGATCACAAAAGATCAAGTCTCGAAAGACCGATTAGTTTAGTAGCCTTGGAAACACTAGATACATTCATAAATGTTAAATTACATCATAAAGTGAAAAACTACAATAACAAAGTCTCCATAGTCCACATTCATATCCTCTTATGACTATCCCTACAGATAATTTATAAAATATTTCTTCACATCCTAGAAAATATTAAAACATTGAAAGGGGTGAGCTCAAATGCTCAGTAAGGATAACAAAATAGCGAAAGATTTCATAAATAAACATTAACATTTAAGGCAATGTATAACTAAAACAAAAGCCTTTTAAACTTGAACTTTAGCATAATATGGAAAAAGTAAAATGAAATAATTCCATTCACTTACTCACATGGATATTCTACTAGTCGAATAATCACATGAAATATCAATAACCACATTCATAATGATGGAATGCATAATGCCCGACTTTCATAACCAAGTCGCCAAGGCCTCGTGCCAAGACCACAAATAAGATTTTGTCAAGGCCTCGTGCCAAGACACTAGTTTGTCTCATGAGACCTACCGATGCAATTTTTTTAGAAGATAATTATTTTTAAAAGTACTCAAATATACTCCAGTGTTTTTCTGAAAACATTATGCAATCTTCTGAAAACAAAATAACTAATTCTGAGACTGCTCGACTAATTACAAGCCATGATGGGTCCACGCCCAATCGCTTCCTATCTACCCCACTCGAGAGTTGGGTTTTCTGAAAACATTTTTAAGCTTGCGTTAAATACGTATACATTTGCACTGGATTTTCATATATTTGAGAGAAATATCTCTCTCTTTTTTGAAATCATTTAAAAAAAATTAAGGCTTGTGGAAGAAGCCGAAACTCAAATAGTGGTCATGGTGGTGGGGAAGTCGTTGTCGCCGCATATGTATGGAAAGAAACACATTCCCTTTTTGTCATTTAGTAAAATTCTTCCTATTAAAAAGATTCCTTTTGAATAAACGTAAAAGTCAAAGGGGTTTATACACCGTATAAAAGAAAGTTGTGTATAAAACCAAATATTCCACAATGAAAGGAGATTGAGACGAAGTCCTTAAAAATAATAAAAAAGATCTATTATGTGTATTCACTATAGGTACACATAAAGAAAGTAAAAATACAAAATAGGACATAATAATATCATGACATAATTTGAAAGTAGGAAATTAACCCAAAGAATGGAAATTGGGTTAAGACATTCCCATACCTCGTGTCTGACTTGACTCGACCATTATTTGATCTCCTGAATAATAAACTAGAGTTAATCTCTACCTTCTTAAGAACCTTTTTCATGTTCATTATTCCTTTTATATCACTTATTACCATGTTATAAACATTATGTAATTATTTAAGTTTATAACGGTCGTTTTGTCGATCTTAGGTACTTGAGTCAAAAATAAACTTCTTATAATTACAAGTTGTTCATGTGGTGAAATATCCATTATATCAAGAATTATATTCATGATGTAGATATCATATATATAATATATATCCAGTATATACATTCATTTATTATATTACATAATATTTAGAGGTAAGAAATGAAATGCACCGTTCATGGGGACGGTAAGCCATACGTACGCATGAACGCTACTTTCTTTTCTATTTAGTATTTAATGGAATGAAATCATAATAGTATAATGTTATATTATAATTCCAGTATAATATCATATAAAATATCATTTACTCCATCCTTTATACATCCCACATATGGCATTAACGATTCAAATCACTTTGAGGGGGCGGTAGTCCTCACTTCCTAAAATTAAAATTATCGTGTTTACACATAATGAAAATCATAAAGGTATGACATAAATGAGAAATACAGAGGTATAATGAAAACATAAACATAATATATATGTCATATATGAAAATAGTGTCATCAAAATGGCCACCATTAGAGGTGTTAAAAGAATATCGAACAATCATCGTTTCGTGAGGCAGTATTTCGCCACCCACAGAAACAATATATTATTTAACCATTAGACGAAGGTGTGTGTAAGTGTAAACCAAATCCTTATCATAAAAACATCCTAGTATATTTTAGATTCTGGTGTTTTTGCAAAATAAGGGAATAAAAAGATTTTAAGGGGTTGGAGAAGCTAAATAAAACAAAACAACATTAGAGAAGACATTACCTAAAAATCGGGTAACTCTTTTCATTTGAGCCAAAGGCTTCCTTGGGAAGAATTCTGCCCAACGTTAGGCTTCTAGGAGTAAGTGAGGGAAGTTGGGAGACTATTTGGGCAGAGTTTGGCCGAGAAAAATGGCTTGAATGTGTGAAAAATGTGGGAGTGGTGGGGGCCTTTTATAAGTGGAGAGGAGGGGCACTCTTGGAAAGTAATGAAATATTACTTTATTACACAATGCCTTTCGGATTCCAAAGGACCCAAAATTATATAATTATAGGATAAGGTGATAAGGGTTCGAAATCTACCCATACAATAGTCTTTGGACAAGTGTAAGATTTGTATTTTACATTATCTTCTCATTTTATTTAAATCGTTAAATAATGAGGTCATCGCTGCATCATCATGATGTCATAAATAATTTAATATATTTAATGACTAAAAATTATAAAATAAATACTATAATGTATAAAATCTTTTTATCTTTCCAATGAATATTTATAGTAAAAAAGATGACTTGTATAACCCCATGTGAAAATTGTTTTAGTAAAACATTTCATGTTTGTGTAATTTTTTACTTTAACATTAAATAAAAGGTATTTATGTCATTTTCCAACTAAAGTGGCTCCATGGGGTCACCAAGTTGACCCATGGATTGTCTTGGTCGGCCACGGCACATCCAATGAGGGTAGGACATGTGTAAAGCGCATCTCATATTATTAAAACAATATTTTTTCCTTAAACTACACTAATTACCTCTAATCGCGATTAATTAAACATAAAAGTTACTATTCACCAAAAAAATATTTTAATCTCATTGAACCAAATTTTAATTCCTAATGACAACCATGTATGTCGGATTTTTGAAAATCAAATCATAGAAGTGGTAAAATTTCATTTAAATGAAAAAATCAGTTTTTATAAGTACCACTTAGTGGTTTCATTATTCATCAAAAATTGACGTTTTTCAGAAAAATCTCAATAATTCACCCTAAGATATATTTGATATTCCGATTTCAATAATTATGTCTATTTTACAAAATTCCAAACATATAAGTTGCATTAATTAATTTTATAATTAATTCCCGCTGTCACACCAAATAGCGTGTTTTTAAGAAACAATTTATATCAAAAGATTGACAATTGTTCATGCCCAATTTCAATGTTAAATTAATTCTAATGACCACCATTGGATAAAATGGTAAAAATATATTATAATTATACTTTAAAACCACTAAATATTATAATTTATCACTATAAATTATTTTTATTAAAAAAGTTTTTTTAAGTATTTTTCACTATTCATAAAAATTTGGAAGTTCTCAGAAAATTACAAAAAAATCAATATAGGCTAATTTCAACATTATGAATCCAAAAATGAAGTCCATTTTGAAATATAAAATATATATAATTTCAAAAGGTGGGTATTACTATTCATAATGGCTATTTTGATTAGTCGCGGTGTGTTAGAACTCGAACTTGCGTACAATGCAAGCTATTGCATTATTGAAAGAGAGGCGTATCGTGGAAGCTCGGGGTGTTACATTCTCCCCTCATTCAATAAATTGCGTTCTCGCAATTTGAAAATGTTCTTCGAAAATAAAAGGTTGAAAATAGAAAATACCTTTGTGGAAAACCCACATCGGAAATAAAGTTAATAAAAATATAAAATTAAAAGAAAGAAAGAGAATTACAAAGGTCACCCGAGATAGCCCGTATTAGGATTCTATAAAAATATTGATATGGAAGAAAAACAAACCATCAAGGTCTGATGGAGAGTTGTAGAAAACTGGATTAGGAGAAATTTAACCATAAGAAAATCACAAACATGGGATTGGTTAAACAGTCATTGAATCCCCAGTTGGAAAAGTTAACCGGCAACGTTTTTTTTATGTAACCTTTTATAAAGTTGGGGAATTTATTTAGGAGATTTACTAAGAATGTAAGGAAATATACATACTTGTTATGTATACTTTCATTCTTTAATAAATTTTTACCACAAACACATCTTTTACTCCAAAAGGTAATAGAACTCAAAAATATTATATTTATCCTAATTGTATAAGGTTCCAAATATTATCACATTACATTTAGATTAGTAAAACTATTTTGTAATAACCAGGGACTTCCTGTAGGCTAGTGGTAGGTAATAAAGGCTTGTCACACTATGGTTGTGGGTTCGATTCCTGCAGCTTTTCCCTACGCGACGGGTTATGCCCCACCCTGCAGGATGTCCTTTTCCTAAAACTATAGTATTATAATATTCCAAAAATAAACATCATAAATGTTTTAACCTTAAACAATATTATCCAAAGTTCAACTTACTCCATTCCAACCTTTATAGTTATCCAAAATACCTCCGTCCAGACTTTCTCTAAAAGGTCTCTAAATTCTAAAATCAATTGTATCATCAGATTCCTCAAACAAAGTAATGTTTCTCTTATTGTCACATACAAAATTATGATTACCTTCATCATATTAAAACCTTAATGAAATCAACAATTAATGTAGTACAATCCTTATATATATATCACATTATTCTAATAACCAGAATATAATCCATAAGTCCAAAAGCACCAATACATTAATTATTCTGCTTCAACTGTAGTAACAACATAAGATTGTCCTTGATCCCTTGGCCTTTTCTGAGGTAAGTTTCCCTGATGCTTAGGATATTCATTTCCATAATGACTCATTTCCCTACAATTGTAGCATTCAACATTGATAGCCTCTTTCTTTCCCTTGCAATCACGCGCCTGGTGACCATTTTCCCCACATTTATAACAAACTCCCATTCCTTTTAGGCAAGTACCAGGGTGATTCTTCCCACAATTATCCCATAATGGAAAATCCTTCTTTTTGTTTTTCCCTTTATCTGTCTCTTGTTCCACCGTTCTCTTCTTCTCTTTCTTTAGTTTATTGTCATAAGACTTAGAGAATTCCTTTTCTATCTTGATAGCACACGAGACTATATCTTCGTATGTTGAGAAAGATTGTGACACTAAAGCTTGACAGAGAAATGGTTTTAAACCATCAAAGAAACGATCAATCTTACTTCTTGGGTTACGTATATAATCTGCAGCATGCCTCGCTAACCTTGTAAAGTTAGCCTCATATTTTATGACATTCTCATCCTCCTTTTGTCTCAGACTCAGAAAGTTCCTTTCCATATATGCTCGATGGTCATGTGGAAAGTATTTTTCTGAGAAAAGATCTTTGAACTCTCTCCATTCCATACTTGATACTTCTTCACATTCCTTTTTATTTTGAATCAATGATCACCATTGATCAGCATCTCTAGTGAGGCGGTAAACTGCCATGATAACCTTTTCCCTTTCACTACTCCCCAAGGCATGGAATATTTTCTCTAAGGAGTTCATCCATTGCTCAGCTACTAATGGATTTGTACCCCCATTAAATGTTGGCGGTTGTTGCCTCATTAATTGGTCTAACATTGATCCTCCATGTTGCAGATTAGAGTGTTCCATACGAGTAAGGTTATTATTCATAAATTGAGTGAGTTGTCCCAGTATGGTAATTAGTTGATCAGCAGCAGTTGTATCTCCAGATCCACAATAATTATCTTGAGCAGGAGGGCAATCCCTACACGGAGTGCGTGCATTGATACAGTTTCCATTCCTTCCACTAGGCACCATTTATAAACAATGTCATAAACTAGCTTAGTTTATGAATCAAAATACATAATTCCATACTTATAAAATACTTAACATAAATTGAACTATTTATGGATATAATCCATAATTATAAAAATGTTTTCTTTGAGGAAGTATATACTCATAACCCTTCATAATGGTTTGTAAAGAAAACGAGAATTATCCTAAGCATATCCCCTGGGAGTGTCGTAACCAAGAGTGCAACAAGGCCCGTTGTCGTGCACCAGTTCTCGTTCGAGTCTAGCTCAAAGCGGTGTTTTCGGGTTTTACCCCTAGGTACATCTGTGACAGAGCCGCCTCTACCTTCTTGTATCTAGACAGGGATGTATTGCTCGGAAAACTCACAAAATCTCTATAATACCAAAATTCTAGGAAGTTCATCTATACTAATCCTCAAAGTCTATCTTCGGGCTATGGGCTCTAATCAGAGTTTATCTAAATCTAGCTTCCAAGGTTAGTACTAAACTACCTCTGATACCAACTGTAACGCCCCGACCCCAGCTACCCAGAGTCGGTGCATTACTTCGTAACATTGGCATGATCACAAAAGATCAAGTCTCGAAAGACCGATTAGTTTAGTAGCCTTGGAAACACTAGATACATTCATAAATTAAAAATTACATCATAAAGTGAAAAACTACAATAACAAAGTCTCCATAGTCCACATTCATATCATCTTATGACTATCCCTGCAGGTCATTCATAAAATACTTCTTCACATCCTGGAAAATATTAAAACATTGAAAGAGGTGAGCTCAGATGCTCAGTAAGGATAACAAAATAGCGGAAGCTTTCATAAATAAACATTAACATTTAAGGCAATGTATAACTAAAACAAAATCCTTTTAAACTTGAACTTTAGCATAATATGGAAAAAGTAAAATGAAATAATGCCATTCACTTACTCACATGGATATTCTACTAGACGAATAATCAAATGAAATATCAATAACCACTTTCATAATGATGGAATGCATAATGCCAGACTATCATAACCACGTACCCAAGGCCTCGTGCCAAGACCACAAATAAGATTTTGTCAAGGCCTCATGCCAAGACACTAGTTTGTCTCATGAGACCTACCGATGCAATTTTTGTATAAGATAATTATGTTTAAAAGTACTCAAATATACTCCAGTGTTTTTCTGAAAACATTATGCAAGCTTCTGAAAACAAAATAACTAATTCTGAGACTGCTCGACTAATTACAAGCCATGATGGGTCCACGCCCAATCCCTTCCTGTCTACCGCACTCGAGAGTCGGATTTTCTGAAAACATCTTTAATCTTTCGTTAAATACGTATACATTTTCACTGGATTTTCATATATTTAAGAGAAATATCTCTCTCTCTTTTGAAATCATTTAAAAAAAATTAAGGCTTGTGGAAGAAGCCGAAACTCAAATAGTGGTCACGGTGGTGGGGAAGTCGTTGTCGCCGCATATGTACGGCAAGAAAAACGTTCCCTTTTTATCGTTTAGTAAAACGCTTCATATAAAAAATATTTCTTTTGAATAAACTTAAAAGTCAAAGGGGTTTATACACCGTATAAAAGAAAGTTTTGTATAAAACCAAATATGCCTCAATGAAAGGAGATTGAGACGAAGTCCATAAAAAGAATAAAATAGATCTATTATGTGTATTCACTATAGGTACACATAAAGAAAGTAAAAATACAAAATAGGACATAATAATATCATGACATAATTTGAAATTAGGAAATTAACCCAAAGAATGGAAATTGGGTTAAGAAATTCCCTTACCTCCTGTCTGACTTGACTCGACCATTCTTTGATCTCCTAAATAATAAACTAGAGATAATATATACCTTCTTAAGAACATTTTTCAAGTTCATTATTCCTTTTATATCACTTATTACCATGTCATGAACATTATGTAATTATTTATGTAACACCCCGAGCTTCCACGATATGCTTCTCATTCAATAATGCAACAGCTTGCATTGTACGCAACTTCGAGTTCTAACACACCGCAACTAATCAAAGTAGCCGTTATGAATAGTAATAACCACTTTTTAAATTTATAGAAATTTTATATTTCAAAATGGACTTCATTTTTGTATTCGTAATATCGAAATTATCCTAAGTTGAATTTTTTGTAACTTTCTGAGAACTTCCAATTTTTTTATGAATAGTAAAAATACGTAAAACAACTTTTTTAATCAAAATAATTTATTGTGATAAATTATACTATTTAGTGGTTTTAAAGTATAATTAGAATATATTTTTACCATTTTATCCAATGGTGGTCATGAGAATTAATTTAACATTGAAATTGGGCATGAACAATTGTCAATCTTTTCATATAAATTGTTTCTTAAAAACACGCGATTTGTTGTGACAGCGTGAATGAATTATAAAATTAATTAGTGCAACTTATATGTTTGGATTTTTGTAAAATAGACATCATTTTTGAAATCAGAATATCAAATATAGCTTAGGGTGATTTTTTGGGATTTTTCTGAAAAACATCAATTTTTGATGAATAGTGAAACCACTAAGTGGTATTTATAAAAACTGAGTTTTGGTTTATATGAAATTTTACCACTTCTGTGTTTTGAATTTCAAAAATCTGACATACATGGTTTCCATTAATATGTAAAATGTGGTTCAATGAGATTAAAATAATTTTTTGGTGAATAGTAACTTTTAAGTTCTTAATCGCGATTAGAGGTAATTAGTGCAGTTTAAGGTAAAAATAATGTTTTAATAATATGAGATGTGCTTGAAACATGTCCTACCCTCATTTGACGTGCCATGGCCGACCAAGAAAATCCATGGGTCAACTTGGGGACCCCATGGATCCACTTTAGTTGGAAAATGACATAAATACCTTTTATTTAATATTAAAGTAAAAAATGACACAAACATGAAATGTTTTACTTAAACAATTTTTACATGGGGTCATACAAGTCATATTTTTGACTATAAATAGTCATTAGAAACCTAAAAAGATTTCATATATCATAGTATTTTTTTTAATAATTTTTAGACATTAAATAAATTAAATTATTTATGACATCATGATGATGCAGCGATGACCTCATTATTTAACGATTTAAATAAAATAAAAAGATAATGTAAAATCCAAGGCTTACACTTTTAAAAAACCTATTGTATGAGTAGATTTAGAACCCTTATCACCTTACCCTCGAATTATATAAGTGTGGGACCTCTAAAATCCGAAACTCATTTTTTAATAAAGTGACTTTTCTTTACTTTCCAAGAGTGCCCCTCCTCTCCACTTATAAAAGGCCCCCACCTCTACCACCTTACTCACACATTCAAAGACTTTTGTCTCGGCCAACCTCTGCCCAAATACTCTCCCAAATTCCCTCCCTTACTCCTAGAAGCCTCACTTTGGGCATAATTGTTCCCAAGGAAGCCTTTGGCTCAAATCAAAAGAGTTACCCAATTTTAAGGTAATGTCTTCTCTTATGTTATTTTGTTTTATTTTGCTTATCCAAAACCCTAAACTCTTTTTATTCCTTTCTTTTTTAACAACACCTGTATCCTAAATATACTAGGATGTTTTTGTAATGTGTATTAGAGCTACACTTACACACACCTACATCTAATGGTTAAAGAACTTACGGTTTCTGTGGATGGTGATTTTCTGCCTCACGAAACGATGACTGTTCAACACTAATAAAACACCCTCAAAGGTGGCCATTAAGATGTCACTATATTTATAAATGATATGAAATATGTTTATTTTTTACTTAAGGTTATGTATTTTTCATTTATGGCATACCTTTATTATTTACATTATGGGTAAACGCGATATGTTCATTTTAGGAAGTGCGGACTACCGCCCCCTCAAAGTGATTTGAATCGTTAATGCCATATGTGGGATGTATAAAAAAAGGAGTAAATGATATTATATATGATGATATACTGGAATTATAATATACCTTAATATCATTATGATTTCATTCCATTAAATACGAAATAGAAATGAAAGTAGCAATCATGCGTACGTACGGCTTACCGTCTCCATGAACGGTGCATTTCATTTCTTACCTCTAAATGTTACGTAATATTATGAATGAATGTATATACTAGATATATATCATATATATGACATCTAAATCATGAATATAATTCTGGAGATAATGGATATTCTACCACATAAAAAACTTGTAATTATAAGAAGTTTATTGTTGACCCAAGTACCAAAAATCGACAAAACAACCGTTATTAACTTAAATAATTACATAATGTTCATAACATTGTAATAAGTGATATAAAAAGTATAATGAAATTGAAAATGGTAGATATTAACTCTAGTTTATTATTCAGGAGGTTAAAGAACGGTCGAATCAAGTCGGACACAAGGTAAGGGAATTTCTTAACCCAACTTCCATTCTTTGGGTTAATCTCCTATTTTAAAATTATGTCATGATATTAATATGTCCTATCTTGTATTTGTACTTTCTTTATGTGTAATTATAGTGAATACACATAATATATCTATTTTATTTTAAAAATGATCTTTTAAGGACTTCGTCTCAATCTCCATTCGTTGAGGCATATTTGGTTTTATACATAACTTTCTTTTATACGGTGTATAAACCCCTTTGACTTTTACATTTATTCAAAAGGAATCTTTTTTATACGAAGAATTTTACTAAATGACAAAAAGGGAATGTTTTTCTTTCTGTACATATGCGGCGACAATGACTTCTCCGCTGCCATGACCATTATTTGAGTTTCGACTTCCTCTACAAGCCATCAATTTTTTTTAATGAAAAATAAATACAAAGCTTTAACTTTCTTTTATTTTGGTATTGAAAATGGTTTTGAAAGCATTTTTATTATATCAATGTGTTGTAATGATATCTTGTGATTGAGATGTGGAAATTTTATGTTTCCTTTATGCATGTTTTATGTGATACGATTATGTTATGGTTTATGATATGTTTAAACCTATCCATATGAGGAATGAATTGGACTTAATAAGTGACGGGTGGAGCCCGCTATAGCTCCTTGATGCATCAGTAGGTCTAATGAGTCAAACTAGTGTCTTGGCATGAGGCCTTGACAAAATCTTATTTGTGGTCTTGGCATGAGGCCTTGGCTACGTGGTTATGATAGTCTGGCATTATGCATTCCATCATTATGAAAGTGGTTATTGATATTTCATGTGATTATTCGACCAGTAGAATATCCATGTGAATAAGTAAATGGCATTATCTCATTTTACTTTTTCCATATTATGTTGAAGTTCATGTTTAAAAGGCTTTTGTTTTAGTTATACATTGCCTTAAATGTTAATGTTTATTTATGAAATCTTCCGCAATATTGTTATCCTTTCTGAGCATCTGATATCACCCCTTTCAATGTTTTAATATTTTTCAGGATGTGAAGAAGTATAATATGAATAACCTGCAGGTATAATATAAGGGGATGTGAAGAGAAGATGTTGTAGTTTTGTTTTACTTTATGATGTAATGTAAGACTTAAAAATGTATCTAGTGTTTCCAAGGCTACTAAACTAATCGGTCTTTCGAGACTTGATCTTTTGTGATCATGCCAATGTTACGAAGTAATGCACCGACTCTGGGTAGCTGGGGTCGGTGCGTTACAGTTGGTATCAGAAGCAGTTTAGTACTAACCTTGGAAGCTAGATTTAGATAAACTCTGATTAGAGCACATAGCCCGAAGATAGACTTTGAGGATTAGTATAGAAAAACTTCCTAGAATTTTGGTATTATAGAGATTTTATGAGTTTTCCGAGCAATACATCCCTGTCTGGATACGAACAGGTAGAGGCGGCTCTGGCACAGATGTACCTAGGGGTAAAACCCGAAAACACCGCTTTGAGCTAGACTCGAACGATAACTGGTGCACGACAACGGGCCTTGCTGCACTCTTGGTTACGACACTCCCGTGGGATATGCTTAGGATAATCCTCGTTTTCTTTATAAACCACTATGAAGGGTTATGAGTATATAATTCCTCAAAGAAAACATTTTTATGATTATTGATTATGTCCATAAATAGTTCAATTTATGTTAAGTATTTTACAAGTATGGAATTATATATTATGATTCATAAACTAATCTAGTTTATGCCATTGTTTAGAAATGGCGCCTAGTGGAAGGAATGAAAACTGTATCAATGCACGCACTCCGTGTAGGGATTTCCCTCCTGCTCAATATAATTATTGTGGATCTGGAGATACAACTGGTGCTGATCAACTTATTACCATACAGGGACAACTAACTCAGGTTATGAATAATAACCTTACTCGTATGGATAACCCTGATCCACAACGTAGAGGATCAATGTTAGACCGCTTCATGAGGCAACAACCGCCAGCATTTAATGGGGGTACAAATCCATTAGTAGTTGAGCAATGGATAAACTTCTTATAGAAAATATTCCATGCCTTGGGGAGTAGCGAAAGGGAGAAGGTTGTCATGGCAATTTACCGCCTCACTGGAGATGCCGATCAGTGGTGGTCGCTGATTCAAAACACAAAGGAAGATAATGACGTAACTAATATGGAATGGAGGTAGTTCAAAGAGCTTTTCCTAGAAAAATACTATCCTCGTGACCATCGAGGAGATATAGAAACACAATTTTTGAGTCTGAGACAAAAGGAGGATGAGAATGTCGCAAAGTATGAGGCCAACTTTACAAGGTTAGCGAGGCATGCTGCAGATTATATACGTAACCCAAGAAGTAAGATTGATCGTTTCTTTGATGGGTTAAAACCATTTCTCCGTCGAGAATTAGTCTCACAAACCTTCTCGTCATACGAAGATATTGTCTCGTGTTCTATCAAGATAGAAAAGGAATTCTCTATGTCTTATGACAACAAAGTAAAGCAAGAGAAGAAGAGAACGGTGGAACAAGAGACAGATAAAGGGAAAAAGGGAAAGAATGATTTTCCATTATGCGATAATTGTGGGAAGAATCACCCTGGTACTTTCCTAAAAGGAATGGGAGTTTTTTATAAATATGGGGAAAAAGGTCACCATGCGCGTGATTGCAAGAGAAAGAAAGAGGCTATCAATGTTAAATGCTACAATTGTAGGGAAATGGGGCATTATGCAAATAAATGTCCTAAGTGTTAGGGAAACTTACCTCAGAAAAGGCCAGGGGATCAAGGACAATCTTGTGTTGTTACTATAGTTGAAGTGGAATAATTAATGTATTGGTGCTTTTGGACTCAAGGATTATATTCTGGTTATAAGGATAATGTGATTTTACAGAAGTACTTGTTGTTTTCCTTAAGGATTTAATATTATGAAGGTAATCATATTTTTAGTATGTGACAATAAGATAAAATTTACTTTGTTTGGGTAATATGATGTTATAATTGATTTTGGAATTTAAATACATTTTAGAAAAAGTCTGGATAGAGGTATTTTGGATAACTTTGGATAGTATTGTTTAAGGTTAAAACATTTATGAAGATTATTTTTGGAATATTATAGTTTTAGGAAAAGGACAACCTGCAGGGTGGGGCATAACTAGTCACGTCGAACAAAGCTGCAGGAATCGAACCCACAACCATAGTGCGACATGCCTTTATTACCTACCACTAGCCTACAGGAAGTCCCTGGTTATTACAAAATAGTTTTACTAATCTAAATTGTATGTGTTAATATTTGGAACCTTATACAATTAGGATAAATAGAATATTTTTGAGTTGTATTTCCTTTTAGAGTGAAAGATGGGTTTGTGTTAAAAATTTATTAAAGAATGAAAGTCTACAAGACAAGTATGTATATTCCCTTACGTTCTTAGTAAATCTCCTAAATAAATTCCTCAACTTTATAAAAGTTAACTCAAAAAAATGTTGTCGGTTAACTTTTCCTACTGGGGAATCAATGATCGTTTAACCAATCACAAGTTTGTGATTTTCTTGTAGTTAAACATTCTCCTAATCCTGTTTTCTATAACTCTCCATCAGACCTTGATGGTTTGTTTCTCCTCCATATCCATATTTTCATAGAATCCTAGAATGGGCTATCTCGGGTGACCTTTGTACTTATCTTTCTTTCTTTTAATTTTATATATTTATTAACCTTATTTCCGATGTGGGTTTTCCACAAAGGTATTTTCTATTTCCAAACTTTTGTTTTCAAAGAAAAATTTCAAATTACGAGGACGCAATTTATTGAAGGAGGGGAGAATGTGACACCCCGAGCATCCATGATACGCTTCTCATTCAATAATGCAATAGCTTGCATTGTACGCAACTTCGAGTTCTAACACACCGCAACTAATCAAAGTAGCTGTTATGAATAGTAATAACCACTTTTTAAATTTATAGAAATTTTATATTTCAAAATTGACTTCATTTTTGTATTCGTAATATCGAAATTATCCTAAGTTGAATTTTTTTTAACTTTCTGACAACTTCCAATTTTTTTATGAATAGTGAAAAATACTTAAAACAACTTTTTTAATAAAAATAATTTATTATGATAAATTATACTATTAAGTGATTTTAAAGTATAATTAGAATATATTTTTACCATTTTATCCAATGGTGGTCATTAGAATTAATTTAACATTGAAATTGGGTGTGAACAATTGTCAATCTTTTCATATAAATTGTTTCTTAAAAACACGCTATTTGTTGTGACAGCGGGAATGAATTATAAAATTAATTAATGAAACTTTTATTTTTGGAAATTTGTAAAATAGAAATCAATTTTGAAATTGAAATATCAAATATAGCTTAGGGTGAATTTTTGGGATTTTTCTGAAAAACTTCAATTTTTGATGAATAGTGAAACCACTAAGTGGTATTTATAAAAACTGATTTTTCGTTTAAATGAAATTTCACCACTTCTGTGTTTTTAATTTCAAAAATCTGACATACATGGTTGTCATTAAGAAGTAAAATGTGGTTCAATGAGATTAAAATAATTTTTTGGTGAATAGTAACTTTTAAGTTCTCAATCGCGATTAGAGGTAATTAGTGTAGTTTAAGGTAAAAATAATGTTTCAATAATATGAGATGAGCTTGACACATGTCCTACCCTCATTGGATGTTCCATGGCCGACCACGAAAATCCATGGGTCAACTTGGGGACCCCATGGAGACACTTTAGTTGAAAATGACATAAATACCTTTTATTTAATGTTAAAGTAAAAAATGACACAAACATGATATGTTTTACTAAAACAATTTGTACATGGGGTTATACAAGTCATATGTTTGACTATAAATAGTCATTGGAAAGATAACCAGAGTTCCTACATCATATTATTTTTTTATAATTTTTAGACATTAAATAAATTAAATTATTTATGACATCATGATGATGCAGCGATGACCTCATTATTTAACGATTTAAATAAAATAAAAAGATAATGTAAAATCCAAGGCTTACACTTGTCAAAAACCTATTGGATGAGTAGATTTCTAACCCTTATCACCTTACCCTCGAATTATATAAGTTTGGGACCTCAAAAATCCGAAACTCATTTTATAATAAAGTGACTTTTCTTTACTTTCCAAGAGTGCCCCTCCTCTCCACTTATAAAAGGCCCCCACCTCTACCACCTTACTCACACTTTCAAAGCCTTTTGGCTCAGAAAGACTCTGCCCAAATACTCTCCCAACTTCCCTCCCTTACTCCTAGAAGCCTCACTTTGGGCAGAAGTGTTCCCAAGGAATCCTTTGGCTCAAATCAAAAGAGTTACCCAATTTTAAGGTAATGTCTTCTCTTATGTTATTTTGTTTTATTTTGCTTATCCAAACCCATAAACTCTTTTTATTCCTTTATTTTGTAACAACACCAATATCCTAAATATACTAGGATGTTTTTATAATGAGTATTCGAGCTACAATTACACACACCTACATCTAATGGTTAAAGAACATATGGTTTATGTGGATGGTGAATTTCTGCCTCACGAAAAGATGATTGTTCAACACTCATAAAACAACTTCAAAGGTGGCCATTAAGATGTCACGCTATTTATAAATGATATATAATATGTTTATGTTTTACTTAAGGTTCTGTATTTTTCATTTATGGCATACCTTTATTATTTCCATTATGGGTAAACATGATATTTTCATTTTAGGAAGTGCGGACTACCGCCCCCTCAAAGTGATTTGAATCGTTAATGCCATATGTGGGATGTATAAAGGATGGAGTAAATGATATTATATATGATGATACACTGGAATTATAATATACCTTTATATCATTATGATTTCATTCCTTTAAATACAAAATAGAAATGAAAGCAGCGTTCATGCGTACGTACGTCTTACCGTCTCCATGAACGGTGCATTTCATTTCGTACCTCTAAATGTTACGTAATATTATGAATGAATGTATATACTGGATATATATGATATATATGACATCTAAATCATGAATATAATTCTGGAGATAATGGATATTCTACCACATAAACAACTTGTAATTATAAGAAGTTTATTGTTGACTCAAGTACCAAAAATCGACAAAACAACCGTTATTAACTTAAATAATTACATAATGTTCATAACATTGTAATAAGTGATATAAAAAGGATAATAAAATTGAAAATGGTAGATATTAACTCTAGTTTATTATTCAGGAGGTTAAAGAACGGTCGAATCAAGTCGGACACAAGGTAAGGGAATTTCTTAACCCAACTTCCATTCTTTGGGTTAATCTCCTATTTTAAAATTATGTCATGATATTATTATGTCCTATCTTGTATTTGTACTTTCTTTATGTGTACTTATAGTGAATACACATAATAGATCTATTTTATTTTAAAAATGATCTTTTAAGGACTTCGTCTCAATATCCATTCGTTGAGGCATATTTGGTTTTATATATAACTTTCTTTTATACGGTGTATAAACCCCCTTGACTTTTACATTTATTCAAAAGGAATATTTTTATACAAATCATTTTAATAAACGACAAAAAGGGAATGTTTTTCTTTCCGTAAATATGCGGCGACAACGACTTCTCCGCCGCCGTGACCATTATTTGAGTTTCGGCTTCCTCTACAAGCCATCACTTTTTTTAATGAAAAATAAATACAATTTTTTAACATTCTTTTATTTTGGTATTGAAAATGGTTTTGAAAGCGTTTCTATTATATCAATGTGTTGTAATGATATCTTGTGATTGAAATGTGGAAATGTTATGTTTCCTTTATGCATGATTTATGTGATACGATTATGTTATGGTTTATGATATGTTTAAACCTATTCATACGAGGAATGCATTGGACTTAATAAGTGACGGGTGGAGCCCGCTATAGCTCCTCGATGCATCGGTAGGTCTCATGAGACAAACTAGTGTCTTGGCACGACGCCTTGAAAAAATATTATTTGTGGTCTTGGCACGAGGCCATGGATACGTGGTTATGATAGTCTGGAATTATGCATTCCATCATTATGAAAGTGGTTATTGATATTGTATGTGATTATTCGACCAGTAGAATATCCATGTGAATAAGTAAATGGCATTATCTCATTTTACTTTTTCCATATTATGTTGAAGTTCATGTTTAAAAGGCTTTTGTTTTAGTTATACATTGCCTTAAATGTTAATGTTTATTTATGATAGCTTCCGCAATATTGTTATCCTTACTGAGCATCTGAGTTCACCCCTTTTAATGTTTTAATATTTTTCAGGATGTGAAGAAGTATAATATTAATGACCTACAGGGATAATATAAGGGGATATGAAGATAAGATGTTGTAGTTTTGTTTTACTTTATGATGTAATGTAAGACTTATGAATGTATCTATTGTTTCCAAGGCTACTACACTAATTGGTCTTCCGAGACTTGATCTTTTGTGATCATGCCAATGTTATGAAGTAATGCACCGACTCTGGGTAGCTAGGGTCGGGGCATTACAATTTATGTTTATAACGGTAGTTTTGTAAATCATAGGTACTTGAGTCAAAAATAAACTTCTTATAATTACAGGTTGATCATGTGGTGAAATATCCATTATATACATAATAATATTCATGATGTAGATATCATATATATCATATATATCGAGTATATACATTCATTTATAATATTACATAACATTTAGAGGTAAGAAATGAAATGCACCGTTCATGGAGATGGTAAGCCGTACGTACGCATGAACGCTACTTTCATTTCTATTTCGTATTTAATGGAATGAAATCATAATAGTATAAAGTTATATTATAATTCCAGTATAATATCATATAAAATATCATTTACTCCATCCTTTATACATCCCATATATGGAATTAACGATTCAAATCACTTTGAGGGGGCGGTAGTCCGCACTTCCTAAAATGAAATTATCGTGTTTACACATAATGGAAATCATAAAGGTATGACATAAATGAGAAATAAAGAAGCATAATGAAAACCTAAACATAATATATATGTCATATATGAAAATAGTTTCATCAAAATGGCCACCATTAGAGGTGTTAAAAGAATATTGAACAATCATCGTTTCGTGAGGCAGTATTTCGCCACCCATAGAAACAGTTTGTTCTTTAACCATTAGAAGAAGGTGTGTGTAAATGTAAACCAAATCCTTATCATAAAAACATCATAGTATATTTAATATACTGGTTTTGTTATAAAAAAAGGTAATAAAAAGAGATTAAGGGGTTGGAGAAGCTAAATAAAACAAAACAACCTTAGAGAAGACATTACCTAAAAATTGGGTAACTCTTTTGATTTGAGCCAAAGGCTTCCTTGGGAAGAATTCTGCCCAAAGTGAGGCTTCTAGGAGTAAGGGAGGTAAGTTGAGAGAGTATTTGGGCAGAGGTTGGCCGAGCCAAATGGCTTGAATGTGTGAATAAGGTGGGAGTGGTGGGGGCCTTTTATAAGTGGAGAGGAGGGGCACTCTTGGAAAGTAATGAAATATTACATTATTACACAATGTGTTTCGGATTACAAAGGTCCCACAATTATATAATTCCAGGATAAGGTGATAAGGGTTCGAAATATACCCATCCAATGGGATTTGGACAAGTGTAAGCCTTGTATTTTACATTATCTTCTCATTTTATTTAAATCGTTAAATAATGAGGTCATCGCTGCATCATCATGATGTCATAAATAATTTAATTTATTTAATGTCTAAAAATTATAAAAAAATACTATAATGTAGGAAATATTATTATCTTTCCAATCACTGTTTATAGTCAAAAATATGACTTGTATAACCCCATGTAAATTTTTTTTAGTAAAACATTTCATGTTTGTGTCATTTTTTACTTTAACATTAAATAAAAGGTATTTATGTCATTTTCCAACTAAAGTGGCTCCATGGGGTCCCCAAGATGACCCATGGATTGACTTGGTCGGCCATGTCACATCCAATGAGGGAAGGACATGTGTCAATCTCATCTCATATTATTAAAACATTATTTTTACCTTAAACTACACTAATTACCTCTAATCGCGATTAATTAAACTTAAATGTTACTATTCACCAAAAAAATATTTTACTCCCATTGAACCACATTTTACGTCCTAATGACAACCATGTATGTCGGGTTTTTGAAAATCAAATCATTGAAGTGGTAAAATTTCATTTAAACGAAAAAATCAGTTTTTATAAGTACCACTTAGTGGTTTCACTATTCATAAAAAATTGAAGTTTTTCAGAAAAATCCCAAAAATTCACCCTAATCTATATTTGATATTCCTATTTCAAAAATGATTTCTATTTTACAACATTCCAAAAATATATGTTGCATTAATTAATTTTATAATTAATTCCCGCTGTCACAACAAATAACGTGTTTTTAAGAAACAATTTATATCAAAAGATTGACAATTGTTCATGCCCAATTTCAATGTTAAATTAATTCTAATGACCACCATTGGATTAAATGGTAAAAATATATTCTAATTATACTTTAAAACCACTAAATAGTATAATTTATCACTGTATATTATTTTTATTAAAAAATTTGTTTTATGTATTTTTCACTATTCATAAAAATTTGGAAGTTCTCAGAAAATTACAAAAAAATAAATATAGGATAATTTCGACATTCCGAATCCAAAAATGAAGTCCATTTTGAAATATAAAATATATATAATTTCAAAAGGTGGGTATTACTATTCATAATGGCTATTTTGATTAGTCGCTGTGTGTTAGAACTCGAACTTGCGTACAATGCAAGCTATTGCATTATTGAAAGAGAGGCGTATTGTGGAAGCTCGGGGTGTTACAACAGGGCACGCGGGCTATAAGCGGGCAGGCCGGCGGGGCCCGTGGCCAACACACAGGTAGGCCGGTGGGGCATGGGCAACGCACGGGCTCGACTAGAGGCGGTGTAGAACGCTGCGGGGCGACACAATTCATGGAGGCCGCGTGTAGCGAGACCTCTGTCGTTGCCACCTCCGTCACCTCGTCATTGTTACGTCGCCATGCCGAAGAACGCCACAAGAAGGAAAAAATTTACAAAGGTTGTCGAGCCATTTTAGGTTTTCCCGCACCCTCCGCGTTTAGGGATGTATCAATTGGCTCATCAAGAAAAGAAGATGATCATTAACCCATACGCAACAATCACTTTTTATCCATTGAAGATGATAAGAAAAGTTGTAACCTCATTATGTTATAAACCCCCTACCTTTTAATTACCAGTCGTTGATGGTGAAGTCGCAGAAAGAATACGGAGACGTTGCTCGTCGCGTCCGCTGCACTCTTCCGCACTGAAATATGCATGACGGTTACAACAACCCCTTTTTTTTATGGACCCCGCAGGCACAGGGAGCTGGAGGACAGGGGAAGAGAGTTGTTGCATGCGGTCAATTAATGGGACCCAAGGGCTCTAGGAATGATTCCAGGTACGATCTATGTCTACAACTAGCTGCAGTTCTTATATACACATGTGCTAGTCACTCATTCATTGTCACTACCCTCATTCGGAGTTCGAAGATTCCGACAGAGTCGTTGGATCGATCCTTATGGATAGAGACATCTACGGGAGTAGACTCGATGATTACGTACTCGTTCCGGTAGTGTGATATTACTCTAGGAGGGGAGAGAATCGGTTGGGATCTCCTCATAGCTGCGTCGAGGTCTTATGACGTCATCTTGGGTATGGACTGGTTATCAACATTTCATGGTAAGATTGAATGTATTAGGCGCAAAGTGTAGTGTGTCCACTTGGATGGGACAATGTTCACATTCACCGGTGATAAGGTAGCCTTTGTAGCACAGGATGAACTTACTCAGAGGGGGGTGCAGCCGATCACTC